>JBBDGP010001969.1:0-1200000 GCA_037952835.1 Lithobates septentrionalis | reverse complement strand
TACAATATTTGATCTAATATTTTACAGCAGGGCCCGTTCCTTCGCCCACCAAGAGTATCTGTGAGGGGTTACAGTGTTCTGGTACCTCCAACACCTAAGGTCCAATTTTCTGCAGCGTATATAGGGCAGGCCGTATAGTGTATATATACTTCTGTTCAAAGAATATAGTGCCTGGGGGCCCCCCACGCCATTTTTGTTTTTAAATTTGGGTGCGGGTTTCCCCTGAATATCCATACCAGACCCAAAGAGCCTAGTAATGGACTGGGGGGGGACCCATGCCGTTTTTCTCAATGATTTTTTTTTTTTTTTTTTTTTTTTTTCAAAAAGATTTTATTAAGTTTTACAGAAGTACAAAGTATACGTGACATACATCTCATACAGTAGGTGTACAACAGCTGCGAGCATATATATAATTTCCATAGTAATCTTCACGTTGGGGCTGAACAATGAGTTAATTCCCGTCAATGCATATGTAGTTCAGAAGTAAGGATTCCACGAGCTGAAGTGAAAATCAATATATAACAAAATGGTTCTAGAGGGTGGAATCGTAAGAACAGCAATAGTCACATCAAGAATGTCATAGGCATTTCCCCGATCCATTCACCCCTAACGGGATCAGTACTGTGAATGGGTCGGGAACTGAAGACGTTAAATTAAGTGGGATCAACCGCTAGAATGAGAAGTGTATGGAAATGTAAATCCACTGAGTGACCTGGTTTATAGCAGACAAGTATCAGGGAAGGCCGGAAGACATTGGTGGAATATGGCTGTGAGAAGGTGGGGGTATGTCTCAGAACGAAGTTGTAAATGTGTAAGGGAGAGGGACAGGGTGTAGGGTAGGCGGCACCGTGGAGGTTGGGTTTCAGGGTGTCAGGGCATCTGTGCTTAGAGTGGTGTCTGTGAGGAAGTGGTAGGGGGAGTAGTGTTAGAGGGGGGTTGACGGAAGTGGAGCCAGCATGCCCAGGTGGTGTTAAATTTGTCAGTGTTATCATTAGCTTGGCTAATAATTTTTTCCATCTCAGCTATTTTATCTACCCTCCGGATCCAGTCTGAGATTGTGGGGGGTGTCGTATTCCTCCAGAAAGCAGGGATGCAGAGGTTGGCTGCATTGACTAAATGTATGGTGAGTGACTTTTTGTAGGATCTCGTTGAGACTGAGGTGTGGTGGAGTAAATATCTTTCAGGGGTGAAGGCGTGTGTGTATGAGGAAATTTGCGTAATCAGCCGATGGATTTCCTTCCAAAACGGCTGTATAAGATCGCATTCCCACCAAATGTGCAGTAGGTTGCCCTTGGAGGAGCCACACCTCCAACAGGTTGGGGGGACGGCTGGGCAGAAGTGATGAACCTTATCAGGTGTTCTATACCAATGAGAGAACAGCTTGTATCTGTTCTCTTGCGTGGAAACACTCATGGACCCCTTGTGCATTAGGGTGAAAATGGAGTCCCATTCCTGTGCGGAAAGGTCTAGTGCTAGATCTGTCTCCCATTGTTGAACTAGCTTGTCTTGTTTGATGTTATGTTGAGAGAACAGGAGGGAATATGTGCAGGCTATCAGGTGATCTTGGGGTTCTTTATCAGAGCATAGGAGTTCCAGTGGGGTGCGATCTCTGCCACAGGGGTGATCTCCTGTATGGGATTGGAGGAAATGTCGCAGTTGAAGGTACTTGAAGAAAGGAAAGTGATATTCAGAGAGTGTCGTGGTGAGATCTGTGTGGGAAAGCAGCGAGCCGTTGTGAAAACAGCAGTGGGCCCTTGTTGGAGCGGTATCCGTAGCCAGTGCGGGGTCTTTGTACAGTAGACCCGGGGGGAATTCAGGGTTGGTAACTAAAGGTGTCATGGGGCCCGGAGCTGGGGTTATGTGGAGTGTCTTGCATACCCGTTTAAAAATTGTTAGGGTGGCACCGATAAAGGGGTGGGACGAAAAGGCTTCCGGAATATGTCTACTGTGGATCCAAGGGGAGTTGACAAGTGGGAGATTCGCAAAGGAGTCTTCTAGTACTACCCACTCTTTTCGCAGACGGTGTTTGTGCCAATCAATTAATCTAGTTAGGTGGCAAGCCCAATGGTACTTCGGGAGGTCTGGGAGTCCCAGGCCACCCAATCGTTTGGGCAGGACTAACCTATCCCAGTTAAGTCTCGGCTGCTTAGACGCCCAAATGAATGATCTGCAGATACGTTTGTAAGATGAGAAGAATGTCGGTGGTAACCAGATTGGTATGGCTTGGAGGAGATATAAGATTCTGGGTAGTACGTTCATCTTCAATATAGCGATTCTGCCCAGCCAAGAGAAGGTGCCAAGATGCCATTTTTGTAGGTCTTTTTGGATGGACAGAATTAGGGGAGCAAAATTACTGGAGTACAGATTCCGTAGGTCAGTTGTGATCTGAATCCCAAGGTAAGAGATGGCTGAGCGTTCCCACCCGAATGGGAAATTAAGTTTACAGAGGTCAACTGTATCAGTGGGTAAGGTAATGTTCAGGGCTTTGGATTTGTCAAAGTTAATTTGCAAGTTGGAGAGGGAGTGGAAGAGCTTGAAGTCGGCGAGAAGGTTGGGGATGGATGTGATGGGGTCTGTCAGAAATAGTAGTATGTCGTCTGCATATGCTGCCAGTTTGTACTGTTTGCGATGAATATCTACACCCTTGATAGTGGGGTTGTCTTTGAGTTTGCGTAACATGGGTTCCAGGGTTAGAATAAATATGAGCGGTGACAGAGGGCATCCCTGTCTAGTTCCATTGGATACAGAGAAGGCGTCCGACAGCCCGCCGTTGACCCGAACCCTAGCTGTCGGGGCGGCGTAAAGGGCTAAAATCATTCTGAGCAAGCTTGGTGGCAGGCCTATCGCCTGAAGGGTGGCCTCCATGTAGTCCCAGGCCACTCTGTCGAACGCCTTCTCTGCATCCAGTGAAAGGAAGAATCCTTTCGTAGATGTTTTCGTGAGCCAGTGATGTATGTTCAGAGCTTTGGTAGTGTTGTCCCTTGCCTCTCGACCTGGGACAAAACCTACCTGGTCAAGTGATATTAAAGATGGGAAGAAGGGCAATAGTCTGTTAGCTAGAGCTTTCGCAAAGAGTTTGAGGTCCACGTTTAGCAAGGAGATGGGGCGGTAATTCGTCACTCGGGTGGGATCTTTGTCTTTTTTGGGGATAAGAGTGATGTGGGCCGTAAGCATTTCATTGTAGGTGTCTGTGGAGGGGGTCAGAGCATTAAGGGCTTTCTCAAGCTGCGGCAGCAAGAGTGAAGGGAAGGATTTGTAATAGCAAGTCGAGAGGCCGTCGGGACCTGGGCTTTTACCTGTCTTCATTTGTCTTAGTGCCGCAGAGAGTTCATTTGTAGTAAGGGGGGTATCTAAGGAGTTTGCGTCTTCTACAGAGATCGGTGTCGGCCCGTATTGTTCTAGGAAGTTCAAGAGAGTGGTTTTTCTGTTCAGTGGAACGTCGGCGTGTTGATTTGAGGTTAAATTATACAGTTTGGCGAAGTATTGTACGAATTGTTTTGAAATATCATCATTTTTAACGAAAACTTCCCCAGCTGCATTAGAAATTTTATGTATAGTATGCGAGGCCTTTTTGGAATGGAGTGCTCTAGCTAACAGCTTGCTGGATTTGTTACCATATTCATAATACAATTTTTGTGTTAGCAGGAATTTACGCTTTAGTGTTTTGTTCAATACGTCCAAAAGATCCTCTCTGGCCTGTGTCAGTTCAGATAGCGAGGCTGTTGCAGTGGAAGCTTTGTGGGCCTGTTCCAACTTGTGTATGCGAGCGGTGAGTTCGTTGATGCGTGCGTGTTTTAGTTTATTACGGTTAGCAGCTATAGAGAGCAGTTCTCCCCTAATGACACATTTGTGGGCATTCCACGCGGTCACGGGGGAGACGTCAGTAGTGGAGTTTATGGTAAAGTAGTCGGTCAGACATTTAGTCATTCTGTTCATGTTGAGCTCATCTGTCAGTAAGGAGCTGTCTAGACGCCATATATGCGTCTTTGGAGACCCTATCTGTAGGTGTAGGTTCATAGAGATGGGATTGTGATCCGAGAGAAGGGATGGTTCAATGGTGGCTTTGATAAGATTATTCAGTGCGTTTTGGGAAAGAAAGAAGTGATCCAATCTGGTATACTTATCGTGTGGCGGCGAATAATACGTGTAATCCTTTTCCTTGGGGTGCATTGTACGCCAAGTGTCGTGTAGAAGCAGATTACTTAGTTGAATTTTAATGGCCCTTAGGGCTCCGTATGAGATGGAGGAGGACCCGTTCGAAGTATCTATCGACGGGTTCAGTGGGATATTAAAATCCCCGCCAACGATAAGTGTCCCAGCTTGGAAGCCAGCTAGTAATTGCAGAGTCTTCTTGAAAAAGGGCACTTGGCCTGTGTTGGGGGCATAAATGTTCGCAATGGTGTACGGTAGTTGATGGATGGTGCCTTTTATAAAGAGATATCGTCCATGGGGGTCTTTTACCGTGTCTGTTATCTGGAGTGGGCAGTGTTTTGAGATTAGGATCGTGACCCCTTTGGATTTTGCCTCCACATTTGAGGCGTGAAACGCCAGGGGGAAGTAGTTGCTTTGCAGTTTAGGGATAGAGTCTGTGCGAAAGTGTGTTTCTTGTATGAGCGCAATGTGTGTACGAGACTGTTGGAGGGAGAGTAGTAGTTTCGAGCGTTTTTCAGGGGTGTTAAGACCTCTTATGTTCACCGAGTGTAATTTAAGTGATTGGGTTACGGAAGATGAGAGACCCTGAGTTGAGTGTGCGTCCGTCATGTCCGCCAAGGTAGGGAAGTGGGGGGAAGGGGGAGGGTGGGTGTGTATAGGTGAGCTGTCGAAGTGGTGTAGGATACACCCGTGTGATCTATGAGAAATGTACCGATGAGGAGTGGAATCTTATGTCCACTGACCTCCCTAACTATAGATCGGTGGGGTACAGGTCCTGCGTGAGGCACCACGTCCCTAAAGGGACGTAGAGACCCAGAACAGGTCTGTGTGGGAGTTGACCTAAAACCAGGCGATGGAGAAGAACGCGAGGGTGTGTGACGAAGGAGGGTGGAAAGTCCTCCGCCACAGGAGGATATGAAGCGGATGGGTGAGGTATGTAGCTTCAGGGTATTGTTTAGGCGTGTGCGAAAGGGACTTCATGGGGCTAGTCTGGGTTCAGGTATCACTGTGAGCACCCTAGGGTGCTGAGAGTCAGCAGAACGTCAAAATATAAAAGAAACAATAAAAGATTAACATAAATATACCCTTAGGTGAAGCGATTTCAAGTGCTGAATATTAAGGTCCATCAGTCCCCGGCCCAGCAAAATGGTGAGGGTCGGGTTCGCCTGCAATTACTCAGGAAGTACTTTGTCACTCCCACTAAAGTGGGAGTCGGTGTGAGCAGGGTATGGATGGAGTCAAAAATAGCAACTTGAAATTGATTTTCCCAGGGTTAGCAGAAACATGCTTGAAAGTGTACTGCTCAAAATAGTGGCAGCACAATTTGGAGTAACCATGCGGGCCAAGCTGGGTCTAAAGCCCGGAGCCCGAACCTATCCTCAGAACCAAAAGCATACTAACTTGCCAGTAGGCGAGGAGGCGCTAACACATAAATAGGGTCTAGCGACCATTTCTTACTCCTGCACGTCAGCATGGAGCTCACTGATACGAGGCTTGTCTAGCATGTCGTCCCGCCGGTGGATGGAGTGAGATGCCCTCCATACTGAATGAAGTCCGTTGCGGTTGGAAGATGAGGGCCGATGCGTTGTCTATCGCAGGACCGGGGTTGTTGTGGAGGTCCCGACTGTGACTGTTCGACGGAGAAGCGTGCAGGGTCCCTGTATGGAGACGTGGCGTCAAAGGCTGATTGGAGCTCCTCTCTGCAGCGTGGTGACGTACCGTAGCTGTCTGCGTAGGCGCCTTGGAGACGCAGGCGTGCTGTGATGTCGGGTAGCATTCTGGGTCTTGTAGTTGTGGGGGAGGGAAAGAGCGTTCGGTTGGAGTCCTGCTGAAAAGGGCGTGGACATCAATCCGAGCGGGCTTCAGTGACGGTCTGAAGGGCGGTGGATGGGAGTGTCCCAGGAGCAAACAGTTTTTTCCTCGCTGCTTATGGTGTGGGGAAAGTTCAGTGAGGTGCAAGGGCAGAGGTGTCCGCAGGCGACCTTACTAAACAATCAGAGTTGGGCTTCCAGGGTATACTCCAATGACTCGCGTGCAGTAGGAACAAACAAAAAAGAAAAAAGCAACAGGAAACAGTGTGTAAAATGAAAAAAGATTAAACGTATGACTGGGGTTTGCTCTATAAACTGGAGCTGGCAGGCAGGATCGTTCCTGAAAGAGACAGAGGGACGTCTTACAAGCATATTTCAAACATGCCTGTGACGATCCCTTCTTGGGCCCCTGGATCTCAGCGAGCGGTCAGGACTGTTAGCCCGGTAGTTGGAGCGGTGTGAGGCATGGTTTCTGCGCACTGAAGGGGATCGCGCCCTGGCGGGCGGAGGCGCTTGTGTCTCCATAGGATCCACTCCCATCATCTCTCTGGTAGAATTCCGGGGGCGGAAGGCTGCGTACCAATTGGGAACCGGCACTGATGGAATACCTAGGGTGGCGCAAAAATGGGGTAGGTCTTCAGGAACCTTGAGGATGGCAGTACGGCCATAAGCAGTAGCTTGGAGGCAGAAGGGAAATTTCCATTTATAGGCTATTTGTTTGTCCTTCAGGGCCTCTAACAGAGGTCTGAGGTCACGCCTGTGTTGGAGCGTGATTCCGGAGAGGTCTTGAAAGATTTGTACCTGCGTACCCTCATACACTATCTGTGCTCTGCCCCGCGCCATTTTGATAATGTCCTCCTTAAGTCTAAAGTCCACAATGCAGCAGACTATGTCCCTTGGAGGGTCGGTCTCCCTGCCCTTAGGGCGTAAGGCCCGGTGAATACGTTCCATGGCTATTGGGGTTTGGGTAGGACGATTGAGGAGGTTGTTAAAGATAGATACCACAGCTGTGGAGATCTGCTCTCCGTCTATCGATTCTGGAAGGCCTCTGACACGGAGGTTATGCCTTCTGCCCCTGTTGTCGAGGTCTTCCAGGTGCCTCTGCATATCCCTCATCTGCCTAGTGTGAAAGTCCAAATCTTCTGTGACCGATTGAATATTGAATTCCTGCTTTTCTGTGACCTTTTCTATCACCTGCACCCTGTCATTAAGCGATCTGAGTTCAAGTTTGAGGTCGTAAATGGCCGCCGACAGTGTACCCTTGATATCCTCCGCTATGGAGCGGAGGTCCTGAATGTTCAGGGGCGGATGGGGCCTGAGTTCTATCCCGTCACCCCCGTCGTTCGTTTGAGGTGGAATTACTGATTGATATTGCAGTAGTGAGGGTGGCTGTGAGGAGTGAGCCGACGTCTGGCGGGAGGGCGCCATGTTGCCTCTGCCCGTCCGGAACATCTCAGGGATGTTCTGCCCCTGTGTCCCGGCCAGATCTCTCGGGGATCTCGATCGTGATGCCGACGAGTTCCGTGATGCTGTCCCCATAGTTTAGTGTGGGTGCGAGACGTTGGTACCTCGATATTTAGGCAGCTTTATCCTGTGGCGGACGGAGCTCCGAGATTAGGCGACTGTCTCCATGCCAGGTCAGGCCACGCCCTTCTCAATGATTTTTATCTATCTTGCCGAGACCCGACAATTCTTTACAGCCACAAGCAGTTTTAGATTAATTTTTTTACTTTAGAAATGTCAATTTGCTGTGGTATTGTTCTAAATTGCGCCACTTTACAGGCATATTATAGATACCCCCCAGGCACGATATTTAAAGGAATATTTCATTTTTATTGTCTCACTTTAAGCATTATTAAAATCACTGCTCCCGAAAAAACGGCCGCTTTTAAAACTTTTTGCATTGATCCCCTGGGGCAGGACACGGGTCCCCAAACACTTTTTATGGCAATAACTTGCATATAAGCCTTTAAAATTTAGCACTTTTGTTTTTTCATGTTTGTGTCCCAAAGGCTTTAACGGTGTTCAAACAAACTTTTTGCATGTTCGCATGTTCTGCTGCGAACTGAACCAGGGGGGTGTTCGGCTCATCCCTAGTCAGGATCAATAGTGTTCTCAATGCTGCAAAATACAGGCACATACTTATCCATCATGCCATACTATCAGGGAGGCGTGTGATTGGCCCCAAATTTATTATGCAGCAGGACAACGACCCCAAGCATACAGCCAATGTCATTAAGAACAATCTTCAATGTAAAGAAGAACGAGGAGTCCTGGAAGTGATGGTTTGGCCCCCATGGAGCCCTGATCTCAACATTATCGAGTCTGTCTGGGATTACATGAAGAGACAGAAGAATTTGAGGCAGCCTACATCCACAGAAGATCTGTGGTTAATTCTCCAAGATGTTTGGAACAACCTACCTGCTGAGTTCCTTCAAAAACTTTGTGCCAGTGTTCATTTTGATGTTAAATTTTGATTTAGTTTTAGTCATAGTCGTTCCACTAACATGCCATTTTAGTTTTAGTTGTATATTAGTCATCTGAATTGTTTTAGTTTAAGATGTATTTTAGTCAACTAAAATCTCAGTTACATTTTAGTCGACTAAGATCTAATGGGTCTAGTTAAATTGTAATGCATTATTTAAACATTTCTCTAGAATTTCCAAACTCATATACTCCTGGAGTAAAAATATATTAAAATGTAGTGGGGGTGGGGAAGTAAATAGGAGTGAGGGAGTGCACAGGGCAGAGAACTGGTCTGGGGAGGCTGTTATTTTACATAGTGCTAAGCACTGCTACCTTGCTGGGAGGGGAAACACTCACCATGTGGTTTGCAGGGCATTGTTCCAGAACTTCCTGGCAGCAGGCAGACAGAGGAAGCCTGCGTCCCTCAGCCAACACAGCTTGACAGGGGGCTGGGGCTTTAACAGACAGGCGGAGCTCCAAGGAAAGTGGAAGTATAGGTGGGTAAATGTCCCTCCCTCACATTTTCGTTTCATTTTTGTTTGTTGACGGAAATTGAAATAGATTTTCATCATAGTTTTCTTCAATTTACTTTATTCAAATTTTATTTTCACTTAGTTTTCATCACTGAAAACATGCAGCTGACGAAAACTGTGGCAAAAATATTTTCGTTGATGAAATTAACACTGCTGGGTGCAAGTGTACCTACAAGAATTGATGCTGTTTTGAAGGTAAAGGGTGGTCACACCAAATATTGATTTGATTTGGGTTACTCTACTGTTAATTTACTTTCCATTTTGTTAATTGTTAAAAAATAAATTATTAAAGTGATTATAAAGTTTTTTTGTTTTTTTTTTTCTTTTAAATAGCAAACATGTTATACTTACTTGCTCTGTGCAATAGTTTTGCACAGAGCAGCCCTGATCCTCCTCTTCTCAGGTCCCCAGGTGGCACTCCTGGCTCCAGATACCCACCTCCCAATCCCCCATCCCATTCTACCCCGGTGCTATAGGGGTAGAAGGGGATGGGGGGTCTACCCCGCTTGCTATAGGGGTACACGTGCATGCTCGGCCCTGCCTCCCACTGACTCGTTACTGGCTCTGATTGACAACAGCGGGAGCCAATGGCTGCTGCTGTATATGAGCCAATGAGGAGCGAGAGAGTCAAGAGAGCCTTGGCTTTCATGCTCATTGTTGGATAGAGGTTGGGCTCAGGTATGTATTTAGGGGGGCTGTGGTGGGGGGAGCTGCAGAAAATGCAATAAGGTAAAAAAAACCCTTCTGCCTTTACAGCCATTTTAACACTTCTATTTCTGAGAACATTTTTAAACTACAGCATTTTTTTTAATAGTACACCTGCTTGAAATGTTTGCACAGTAAGTGAGGTAGACCCCTCACAGAGAGGTAGAGGTAGAAAGTGGGTAGACCCCTCACATTTTTGTAAATATTTTATTATATCTTTTCATGTGACAACACTGAAGAAATTACACTTTGCTACAATGTAAAAAATTTTCAATGCTGAGAAACACATGCAGATACTTATCCATCATGCCATACCATCAGGGAGGCATGTGATTGGCCACAAATTTATTCTGCAGCAGGACAACACCCCAAACATGCAACCAATGTCATTAAAGCGGAGCTCCAGCCTCCCCCACCAAACAATTAAAAGTCAGCAGCTAAAAATACTGAAGCTACTGACTTTTATTATTAGGACACTTACCTGTCCAGGGATCCCACAATGTCGGCACCCAGGCCGATTTTTCAGTCGTCTCTCGGGTGCTGCCGCCACCATTCCTTGTAAGGGAGGCCGGCAGTGAAGCCTTGCAGGTTCACTGCTGGTTACCTACTGTGCATGGGTGAAGCGCACTGCGCTTTGTGAATGGTGTGGCGGTGGGGAAGGAGGAGGGGGGGCCGTGGCGAGGTCTCCCAGAAGTGGGGAAAGGTACCTGTCAAACCCCCCCCGGAAAGGTGCCAAACGTGGCAGCGGTGGGGGGGAAGCAAACATGCGGAGCTTCCCTTTTTGGGTGGAGCTCTGCTTTAAGAACTATCTTCAGCGTAAAGAAGAACAAGGAGTCCTGGAAATGATGGTTTGGCCCCCAGAGAGACCTGATCTCAACATCATCGAGTCTGTCTGGGATTACATGAAGGGACAGAAGTATTTGAGGCAGCCTACATCCACAGAAGATCTGATCTGTGGTTAATTCTCCAAAATGTTTGCAACAACCTACCTACCTTCAAAACTTGCCTGCAAGTGTACCTAGAAGAATTGATGCTGTTTTGAAGGCAAAGGGTGGTCACACCAAAAATTGATTTGATTTGGATTTCTCTTCTGTACATTTACGTTCCATTTTGTTAATTGATAAAAATAAAGCATTTTTATTTTACAGCATTTTTTAACACTTGCCCAAAACTTTTGCACATTAATGTACAGTCCTATTTATGCTGAAGATTTAGACCTCAGTTCAGATTAGTTATTTATTCAACTATATTCCACGTGGGACATTTATTATTGAAAATAGGAACTTCTCTTGAAAGATCCGGTGTGAGGAGAAGTAGTGTTGACACCTATGTGATGGAGGACTCTGCAAGTGGTGTAGACTAGTCTATCACACTGAAAGCTTGTCATGCTCCTGTAGGGTGAGAACATAGGCCACCATGTTTGTGTCCACTGTGATGGCCCTGAGAGGTTGGGATATTCGGTCCCTGGTTCGGGATGTGGAAAACTCCAGTTAGACTGGTTGATAGGCTAATGTGATGGCCTGGAGGCCACACTGAAAGCTTGTCTAGCCCCTGTAGGGTGAGAACATAGGCCACCATGTTTGTGTCCACTGTGATGGCCTGGAGAGTTTGGGATATTCAGTCTCTGGTTCTCTGATAAAATTCCCTGCATGTGTAAGGGGAACTCATAGGATGAAAAATAAGGAGACGTCTATCGCAAACATAACAATACTAGCTGCCTGGTTATCTCTGGTATCAGTATTTGGACCACTGACCTGCAACAAGCATGCAGATTTAAAATTGTTTCTGAAGTTTAAATACATAATCTGCATTCTTGTTCTTGATCAGTGCCTGAAATCATTGGAACTACACAACAGACAGATAAGTAGCTTTTAGAAGAAAAGGCCAGAGATGACAGCCTACGTGTTCTCTCATTTTATCAAGGATTGTCTTTACCTTTGAGGAAGTCTGGAGTCCCTCTCCAGTCATACTGGTGCTGGATCAGCAAAAAGGAAACTCCGCACAGTAAATAACTGACTTTTCTAGCTAACCATTGAGATATACAGTACTGTATATATAGTGGCTATACAGAGACATCTTGATTGTAGTTGGATTGTGTTTATCTGCTACTGCAGTCTTTCAATTTACCATTAATTACAGTCTCATTCATGCTAGGCACGATTCACAGAAAAGAACCTTGCAGCTCCCCAGTTGCTGATTTACCTTTCTCAGCATCCTTCTCCAGTCATTTAAGCACTTTTTAGTTTCTATTGGCCCTCTTACAATAACCTGACCGGTTACACTGTCCAGTTATTTAATAATAGGTTATCTGCCCATGACTGCCACCCAGTGGCCAAATACCCCGCTTTAGCATTTAGGTGTCAAAACTGCAATGTAGGAACTGTACTTTAAACTATGTAAGGGCTTTTGCACATGGGAACCAAAATAGCCACATTTTTAGGCATTCAGGTGTTTTTCTTTTTACTAATCGGAATGCAGTCCATTTCTTTCAATTGCCCTGTACACACAGGCACATAAATATCAATAAACTAGCTCTGCGTTTAGATCAGTAGGAAAAAAAAAATCAAACTCAGGGTTACTGGCCAGTATTTTGCACATACATATGTGAATATTCATGTATACATAGCTCCCAACTGTCCCTGATTTTGAGGGACTGCCCCTGACTTGGAGCACTGCCACTCTGTCCCTCAATCCTCCTCATTTGTCCCTCATTTTGGTCTGATCTATATAGTTGTATATAAAATGCACTTTTTATCTTTCAAAAAGTGTTTCCCAGTGCTAAACCTTTAATCCAATTTCTAAATTGCTCATTTGTATATTTTAAAAGCAAATTTGAAGCAATAGTAGTGGTAAAAAAAAAGCCCTTGTGGATTTAATTAACCTTTTTTTTGTCAATTCTCCTTTAAGGGGGTGTGGCAGGGGGTGTGTCCTATGCCTACATACGCTTGTTAGAAGGTGTCCCTCATTCCCATCTCAAAATGTTGGAAGGTATGATGTATATGCGCAACGCTCACTTCCCCCCAAAAAGTAGATTATCCCCTTGCCACCGAGCGTACACAGATACACGGCCTCGGCTTTCAGGGGTTATACCGGGATGATGCCCGCAGCTGCAGGCATCATCCCGTACCGTTTTTTTAGAGCGGGCGATCGGCTATCCAGGGATAACAACCGATGCGGCTAAAAGCTGCTCGGTTGTTATCCCAGGGGAGCTGGAGGGGACATCCCCCCCTCCCGCCGCCTTCCGCCGCTCTTATCTGGCTTTCCGTCCCACCGTGAGTTCCGATCATAGATCCGCCACCTCCGGCGGCTAGCGAGAGACTGGCACGAAGCCGGAAACGGCTTCGTTCCAGTCCTCCTCTGTAAACACGGAAGTGACGTCACAATGTCACTTCCTGTTTACTCGGCTGCCAATGGCGCTGGTTTTTAAAAAAATATACAGTATTCACAATCGGCTTTTTCTGCGATTTGAATACTTTGAAGTGCAAAGGAGGGATTGGGGGTCTTTTAGACCCCCAATCCCTCCATAAAGAGTACCGGTCACCACCTATTACTGTCACAAGGGATGTTTACATTCCTTGTGACAGCAATAAAAGTGATCAAAATTTTAAAAAATAAATAAATAAATAAATAAAAGTAAATGAAATAAAAAAAAAAAATTAAAGCGCCCCCGTCCCCGCAAGCTCGCGCAGCAAAGAAAACGTATACGGAAGTCACGCCCGCATATGTAAACACTGTTCAAATCACACATGTGAGGTATCGCCGCGATCGTCAGAGCAAGAGCAATAATTCTAGCACTAGACCTCCTCTGTAACTCTAACCTGGTAACCTGGTTATTTTTTTTTTAAATGTCGCCTATGGAGATTTTTAGGTACCGTAGTTTGTCGCCATTCCACGAGTGTGTGCAACTTTAAAGCGTGACATGTTTTGTATCTATTTACTCAGCGTAACATCATCTTTCACATTATACAAAAAAATTGGGCTAACTTTACTGCTTCGTTTTTTTTAAATTCATGAAAGTGTCTTTTTCCCCAAAAAGTTGCGTTTAAAAGACCGCTGCACAAATACCGTGTGATATAAAATATTGCAACAATCACCATTTTATTCTCTAGAGTCTCTGCTAAAAAAATATACATAATGTTTGGGGGTTCTAAGTAATTTTTAGCAAAAAATACAGATTTTAGCTTGTAAACACCAAATGTCAGAAATAGGCTTAGTCATGAAAGGGTTAAAGTATGGCTAGAAGAATTTTTATTCATGTTTACGTACACTGTACTGATCATACTCACATTTTTTGCAAAGAAACTGTTTGCCAGGAAGATCTGGTGTTCTAAAGCTGTTTTGCTAATGTTATACTTTCAATAGCCTAAATTTAAAAACTGGCATCTGTATAGTATTTGTATAATCTGTACATCTGTATAATATTCTGGAATATATGTTAACAGTCTGATTTGAATCAGAATTTGATCATGGACCGTAAGCCAATGAACAATGGGGATTTTCATTATTGAAACATTATAGATGCAACAATGACTCTATCAGATATATATGATTCAAAGATTATACCATATATCTACAGTGGCTCAGCACTTATGCCTTGCAGCAATGGGGGTCCCGAGTTCACATCCTAGTCAGGACACTGCATGGAGTTTGTAAGTTCTCCCTGTGCTTGTGTAGTTTTCTTCAAACACTCCATAGGTACGCTGGTAGGTTAATTGGCCCCTTAGCCTATGTGTCATACAGAGACCTTAAAGTGATATTGAAGGCAAAGTTATTTTTTTAAATAACAAACATGTCATACTTACCTGCTCTGTGCAGTGCTTTTGCACAGAGCAGTACCGATCCTCCTCTTTTCGGGTCCCTCACGGCGCTCCTGGCCCCTCACTTCTGCCAAGTGCCTCCACAGCAAACTGCTTGCTGTGGGGGAACCTGAGGAGGTTCACTCCTGACCCCTCCATTCTCCTCTGCCATTGACACCCGCCGACATCTGATCCAATCCTATTTGCTAATAACAGACAGATGGGAGATCCGTTCCCCATCCACCTGGCGAATCGGATGGCAGTGGGTTGTAAAAAGACAGGAAGTCCGTTTACATCCGACCACCCATACAGGAGAGTGGGCTGTGTCTGTGTCATTGACCAGCCATCTGCCTGCTCAGCGGGATCAATGGACAGATTCCCCGCTGAGCAGGCAGACTCCAAAGGAGTTTGCCCCGTGTATAAGCAGCCCTAGTTTTGGCTAAACATCACTATTGTTTTCCCAATAAAAGATGCAGCTCTCATAGCTGCAGTGGGCTGCAAGTGCAGCATTGTACTATCTGGCATGTAAAAATGAATTCTACAGTAAAGCAATCTGCACATTTAACACACCTGGTCAGGGGTAACTTTTTTTTTACAGTTAAGAATTTATAAAGATGTCTGTGCCTGGAGTTCCACTTTAAAAGAAGTTTTCCTAACTCTCAGGAGCCATTTAAATCCCACCAAACCCTTGAAACAATCAAAAACCACTTAGATTTTGTCTTTCCCTAATCATTCCTATATACAGTTGTGCTCATAAGTTTACAGAATTTTGGCAGAATTTATGATTTCTTGGCCATTTTTCAGAGACTATGAATGATAACACAAAAACTTTTCTTTCACTCATGGTTAGTGTTTGGATGAAGTCATTTATTATCAATTACTGTGTTTAATCATAACGGCAACAGAAATATATATATCCAGTTCAGCTCCAGAGCAATTTTTTTAATTTTTCGCATTCATGTAAAAATTTTAATTTTTGGCAATAAAATTAATTAAACCCTCAGAACATTTATACATTTTCTGAAAGCAGAAGCACTCTAGAATAAAAAGGTGATAGTTGCAAAATTATATATACATATTTGTGCAACTGTTTATTAAATGCAAAGTTCTAGGAACAAATATAATAAAATTAATTTTAGTGCAAAACCACACCATATATTACCCATTTTTGGTTAAAATATAAAAGAAGTAAATAGATACCAAACATTCCATGCCTTAAAATTGCATGCGCCTGCAATATTACCAAAAAACCCCAGAAGTGACGCTTTAAAAGCCTTTACAGCTCATCAGTTTAGAGTTAGCTAGTAGCTCTTGTGCTAGAATTATTGTTCTCACTCTGCGTTCACGGCGATATGTCACACGTATGGTGCGACTGGGGTTTACATGCACATGCACACCCTGGGCTCGCGTTTGCATTTGCGTAGGTGTGCGGGGCTATGGGGGTTTTCAGCAATTTTTTTTTTTAATTTTCATATATAATTATAATTTTTATTTTATTTTTCTATTTATTTTTACTTGATTGCTATCACAAGGGGTTAATAAACCCCTATATGATAGCATTAGGCAGGTGACAGGTACTCTTCATGGAGACATTTGGGGTCAAATAGACCCCAATGTCTCCCCTGCCCTTCACGTCATCTAGCCAAGCACTGATCGGCTTGGTTAGAAGTGTCCCCTGGCTGTGCTGGTCAAGAAAGGGTGCAACCTGAAACCAGAAGTGACATCACTTCCGGTTTCACCGTTTGCAAGTGAGATTGAGGCATGGGTTTGCCTCAGTCTCACGGCAATCTCTCTCCCCCAGTCGCTGGATGTATTCCCGGGCACCGGTGAGTGCAGCACAGCCCAGGAACCACGAAGAAGGGGGGCCACCGGCGGCAGGGGGGGAGGCACCACGCTGCCGGTTGTGTGAAAGTGATCAGCAGCTATTGAGCTGCTGCATCACTTTCACTTTGAAGCCGGGTGCCGGCTGTACAAAAGCCACACAGGCTGATGGCTGCTGTACGTCCAAAGAGCTCAATTGGATATACACTATATTACCAAAATTATTAGGACACCTGCCTTTACATGGACATGAACTTTATTGGCATCCCAGTCTTAGTCCGTAGGGTTCGATATTGAGTTGGCCAGGCCTTCTCGTCCATAACCTCACAAATGCACTTCTGAAAAAAAACATTCCCATAGACACACTCCTAAACCTTGTGGACAGTCTTTCCAGAAGAGTTGAAGCTGTTATAGCTGCAAAGGGTGGGCCAACTCAATATTAAACCCTACGGACTAAGACTGGGATGCCAATAAAGTTCATGTGTGTAAAGGCAAGATAGATAGATAGATAGATAGATAGATAGATAGATAGATAGATAGATAGATAGATAGATAGATAGATAGATAGATAGATAGATAGATAGATAGATAGATAGATAGATAGATAGATAGATAGATAGATAGATAATTTATTATCTTCTCAAAATGTTCTTATTTTCCTGGAATTTCAGTAGCATAAAACATGTCAGTTGTGCTCATCCCTTTCTAATAAATGTGAGACAATTGTGCCTAATGAACTGTTTTTAGCTAGGCCAAGCTGATCTAATTCTTACCTAGCCTTGAAATGCAGAAGTTAGAGCTGTTATCTGTCACAAAAAGGTACCCTCTCAAATAAGAAAATTAAAAAAACAGGAGTGGGGGCGAAGCAGGGTGAGCGGTACTTTTACTAATAAAGAGAAGGTTCTCTTTAAAGAAAGATTTCTATTTACTGTATGAAACAACATTTTGAAGAAGAGATCATTTTGTAGTGAGAATACATGCACACATCCCGATGCTCTCCAATTTGTATGGCCAGATTTTCTGAAGCAGAAGGAACAACATTTCACTGTATCTTCTATCCTGGTGTAGTTAATATGCAAATATTGCCCCCTCCTGTGCCTGCCTGATAAGTAGGAGAGATTTGTTCCATTTGGGTCATTTTAGTAGTAAATAAATAATGATGGGAAGGTGTTATATTGCACCAGATTGTGGCAGAGAACAGGAAGCTGGGAATACGGTTTTACAGAAAATAGCTGAAATATTTATTTCACGGGAAGAGTGTTTTAAACAATGAAAATCTTTAGCAGTTTATATTACACTTACGTTTCACATAGTTGCCTGTTTTAGGTCAGGAAATAATGAGGTAGATCTAATGATATGGTAAGGGTGGTGATGGTGAATAGACATTGTATAGGATTAATTGCTTGCATTCTAATTTATTTATTTTCTAAATAGGGTCAGAAACAATGTTAGATTTTTCTTTAAAGATTAAGGGTCAAATGAGATTCAATTTCAAGCTCAAAGCATTTAGAAATTGACTTTTTTTCGAGCATCTTTGGTTGGTGGGTATATTAACAATTGGGCTCATTGGTGGTAAACATACTGCAAGTGGACCACTGCCAAAATTAACAGTTGGACCACTAATCAACACTCACCATTCTCATTGCATCTATTTTTGTCATGACGTCACTTGGTCAAAGGTTGTCTCCATTAGATACCCACAGGTCATAGGTTGTGCCAGAGAAAAACGTTATCCATATTGTTACTATTTTACGTCACATCTTTTAATGTATCACTTAAAGTAGATTAGGCACACCAAGCACACTATATTTCTGGCACACCAAAAAATTTTTGTGCATGCAGTGTGTTTAAAGGGATAAAACATAAGGAAATGGGCATGTATTGCCTAGATGTACTACTGTATATATGTTTTCTTTTCATTTTGCCTTGACATTTGCTTTAAGAACCCTTGCCATGTATGTCCAAATGAGCCTGGGTACAGCTGCAGAAGCTACACAGCCAGTATGACCACCCCAAGGCTCATATATAACTACTCTCGGGGGTCTAAGTGTTGTTTAGTAGAGGTGTAATCTTAAATAACCTTAGAGACTGCAATCACTATGTAATTATATACAAGAATCCATGGTTATGTGACTGTCACTATGGTACTTGTTGTAAATATAGCTCAGGTTATATATACTTTGAATACACCAGCATATCTCCAAAAAAAACCCTCTTAAGACCATTGGAAGTTATGCATTAGTTTCACTTGTGGAGTCACGATTTTCAGGTTTCACATGGAATGAGCCTTACCAAAGTGGGTGTAGCTTTGCTTAATTACAGACAATTGGGCTATGGTTTTGCCACACTGGGCTAAAATATTCTAAGTTCTAAGAGGTATTTAACTTTAAGTTGTTATGGAGGGTATGGACCTCCATAGTTATTTCTGGATCATTGCTTGTTGTTGCTTTATGAGAGGTTTATGGTCAATTGAGGCTGAGTTCACACTGTCTTCGGATGCAGCTCACAGCAGGGGTCCAGTATGTCCCTGTTCTCCGTTTCAGGGACGAATCAGGCCCGAATTTTTGCCTGAATTTGGACCTGAAACGGAGTCAAAGACGCACAGGACCCTTGTGCAATGCGCTCCACGGCCGCCCCGAAGATGTGTGAACCGGCTCCATTGAGAGCTGGTCACAGTCTCCTGTCATGCGAATTGAATGTGGGGAAACCCGAATCCAATTTGCATCAGTGTGAACCCAGCCTCAATGTAGCGCAGTCTCGAAGGAGCCGCAAGCTATGATTGTGCCATTCCCACAAACGTAGTGCAAACACAGCCAGGCACACAGCATTTCCTTATTTCCAATGGCTCAATAACAGTCTAGGGAGTACTTTTTATACTTTTATTGCTGATGTAAACTTGGATGGGGTGGGGGGACAAATGGGATATCCCAAAAAGAAACTAAATTGGCCCAGGACACTTCTCTTCACCCTGTTTTGGCAGAGAGCTCCCACAGAGTTCACTACTGCTGGAAAATGCCTAAGACTTGATTTTGTAGAACTGAGAACTACACACAGTCACTACGGTAAAGGACATAGGTCAATACTCACAATGTCATAGGATCATCAGTTGCCTCTTTCTGATATCCACCAGCAACTCTTCAGTGAGGGAGACACAGACTCACAATACCACAGGACAGCTTGACACTCTTCACTCCAACCTCCACCAGGTATTCTCCAGTGAGCTCTCCAGACTATAAGAAAATCCCAGACTTTAGAAATAGCCCCCCCCCCCCCCAGCTTAGAGAACATCTGGGACCTCGATGGCCTTAAAGCAATGTCTCCAGCAGACTGCCCTGCTGGGCAGACCCTCTTAGACAGGGGACTCCTCTTGCAGGACTGGACCCAGGATCCACACACCCTGCTCCAAGCTTCCGACTATTTTTGGGCTCTTGAACTATTGTTGGACACACCTCCTCGTGGATTGGCTGGATCCCCAAAAATATTCAGGCTGCCTTTCTATTATTTCTCCCACTGTGATTCTAGAATCCTGTAGAATGCAGGGTGAGGTAATCGGGTCAGCAGCCTGAAAAGTATTGAGCAGACTAAAACAATCAACTCCTGCTCCACTGATTACAGAGTTGAACTAAATTTACCTGACATCCTACACTGACTGGGAGGGTGTTACATTTACTTTTTTGTGTTTAGACAACATTCAAAGATCCATTTTTAGGAAATTAGGTATTAGGAAACAGAATATGTTGTCATCACTTATTTGTCAAAGCTTCTGTTGCCGTTCACTCAAGCATGTGATTTAGACTGCTCCAACCTGTATTAAGGTGCATCAGATGATAATCTGCCAATTTGGGCTTTTTAATGGATCTAGCTATAGTCCAAAGCCTAGGTTGCACTAGTAGGTATCACGAACAAAGGCTTCTAGGAATGGTGGAATAGCATGCAGACAAGCTAAAAAACCTTATTCAACCATTGCTGCTTTTATTAGATACATCAGGATCAATACGTCATAGGCCAATAATCACCTGAGACATCCATTTGTATTTAGGGCCTGCTGGCCTGCTACTGTTTATTGCAAGCTTTAAAGGGTTCTTGGAAATTATAGTAAATTATACTGAAGGAAGCATCAGAGGAAGATATGGGTCCTATGAAAGATGTATAGTGTGACAGTTGTGATTGATGAGAAGTTCCTATAGTGCAGTATGTCAGCGCAGTGACTGCATACCAACTCTTAAACATCATTACAGGAATCTTCTTTGGGAAAAAAAAAAAACCAAAGGTTGAAATCCATAAATCTGTGAGAGTAAGGCGACAGGGAAAGAAATTAAAAGCCCGTCTCACATGGAAGAGGCAAACACATGGAGCCAAAGAAAATAAGTATTAATAACACACCCTCCACCAATGCCATTATCTAATGAGTTGAAATATACTTCCAGTAATTTCATCAATCCTTTTGGACATTTATTAATGATAGTAATCTATATATGTATTTTCTTTGAGAAGGATGGATTTGTGCAAACAATGGCTCTCTATTTAATGAAAGAGTCAATAGAGCTGTTAATAATTTATTTGGTAAAAATCTGATGAACCTGCACTATAAAAATAATGGAAATGTATTTATCTTATTTTACATAAAATGTTTCAGTAAATACTGAGCAACACTTTTCAATCCAATTGCTTAATGTAATAAAGAAATTCAGCTTATAGTTACAAACTTAATCAATGAGTCTCATTTATGAAGCAGTCTGAAAAAAGCTTTCCATATTAGTATAATCTAATCAGTGATATTTTCCCTTTCAGCTACAATTTACTAGTACATTTGTGAATATAGACAATCCTTACTTCAGAAGTTTTAATAAACAAGGGCTGTTTTATTTCATTGGAGTCCTTGGTAATATAGATGTAACCAACGTGGGCATGAGAGCAACGTCAGTGGCAGCATGTTAGAAAAATGTTGTGATTTAATAAAGTAAATCTGAGCTCAAAAAGTACTTCTTTATAGAGGACATATAGAAATGTTAAAGTAGAATTGTAGGCAAAACTTTTTTGTTCATTTTGGATAGAGCAAGGGATGGTTATAACCAGTCAGATATTTTTTTTTTTTTGTTTGCCATCTTTGTCCTATTGCAGAGTGTTTCCTTCACTTCCTGTCCCATAACCAAACAGGAAGTGAGTAAAAATCTCTGCAAATTCAGAGAATTCCCCAGGGTCCCCAGAACTAGTGTCCCCATTGGAATATTTCCCCTCTTTTATTTTTCTGGGGACAAACCAAAATTTGGGTTTTCTTTTACTTTCACTTTCAATGACAATAGTAAACAGGACAAAAAGAGAGGGTGAATCTCCTTAACGGGGGCATAGACAGCAATAAAAACCAGCAAGCATTCTAATACCTCTGCACTCTATACAAAATAAAAATAAAAAGTTTGCCTTTAGCTATACTTTAGTTGTGCCCAAGTCTTTGATGCCCACCTGCAGGCTTTTTGCACTAATTGTGTGACCCTTGGGGCCCCTAGAGACAATAGTCTGTGTATTCTCTGCTAGGCACTCACTTATGTCAATGACATAAAAATATTATTTAGGCTTGTGGGAGAGTGTCCATTTACATTGTACTTATTTATTCATGCCCAGATGCAGGTTCATTGAACTCCTTGCTGTGAAGAGTCCATATTTGTACAGCTTTCATGATTTATTTTCTATTATTCTGCAGTATGCATGCTCTTTGCCATGCTGGTCCTGTTTTGCATTATTGGTTTTTATTTTTGCAGCTGTTTAGTAAACTGCATGTTACAGCTACTCTTTGTCTAATAATTCATGTAATTACCCATTCTGTTACACTTGGCATCTAAGAACAAGATCGTCCTTGTCAGACAATGGTGATGGAAATGGCACGCCAGCGCCTCCTGGTAGTACTACTCCAGAGGGAAACAGGCTACCTATCGTCAATGCAACATAACCCCCTTATTCCTTGCAGGATTCCTATCGCAACTTCTAAAGTGCACAGAGCCAGGTTAGGATTTGGGTGATTGGGCTAAGTGATGGCAGGGCTTGATCTGACCATATTGGATTCTGCCCACTTAGTAAGCAGAACTAGCCTTTAACGCCCTAGAGGGGGAAGCAAGATGGGTAATCCTGCACCTTGCAATGCAAGACCAAGATTCCCTTGACAAGATAGTTAACCGCTTAGAAGTGTATTACCAAGCGGCAACAGCTTCATCAGCAGAGAGTGGAAGAATCCGTTTTGCAATATACACTGGAACTGAGAGATATAGCACAAGAGATATGCTGTAGGAAAATGAGCTGTGGGCAGCCCAGCTGGGATGATGCTGATAGATGGTTGAAGAAACAATTTGTAGATGGACTACTGTCCAATAAGGTCAAAGAAACCTTGTAAGAGAAAGAATATAAGCAACCCCAATTATAAGTTCCACAAACTGTTTGAAACAGCCATAGCATGTGAGAAGCCGAGATATACAGGCTCAGACACACCAATAGCCATCATAGGCATGAAACTGATAGACTCACCTTCAACCAAACAGACAGCTATGAGATATGGCCATCTGGAAATACAGTGTTATTTGCAGTGAAGTGCAGAAAGAAATACTCTGTCAAGCGACAAGGTGGGGATGCACCCTCATGCAGATAGGAATCACTCCAAAGTGGACAAGGGCCCCATCCCCGTGTAGCACTTATTCCTGAAGGAGTCACTGTTTCTCAGGTCCCCTGTTCCTAGTGCTGAAAACTATCTAGGCAGTGCCACACTCTATGACCCATCAAGGCTGAAGGTTGATTTTTTATTGTTTCAAAATGCAGTAAACAATAACCAAAATAATGGAAAAGCAACAGTAAACACTCTAAAAAGTATACAAGATCAATTGCAAAATAATGCGTAATTCTGAGATTATAATCTGACCAATCTTTTTGCCCCTAATCCCTGTTCTAAGGGGGATCCTAACTAAAGCTGATGCAAGGTCCATAGTCTCTCTCCAACCCCTTCCACTGATGGTGCGTTGGTGTATGTTAGGGCCCAAATCTGGCATTGGAGCTCTCAAATGACATGCCCAAACGTAAGTCCCTAAGCGCTGTCCCACTGACAATGCTGTTCTGTTAAATAATGTGCTGGGAGCTGTGCCCTGCAGCCTTGCACCACTGCAGTTGTTGTTGATTTATCTCCTCTTGCTCTCCGTCCTGGCTCAGAGATGCCAGCTGAAACAAGACTCCAAGACTCCTCCCCACAGGCCTGGTGGTGGCACCGGTGATGGCATTCGATGAGTCTTGTTGTGTCTCTGACACTACAGCGAATCCTCCAGTTGGCAACTCTCACCTACACAACAACCCACTTGATTTATACTGGACACTGTCCTCGAAATGAGTGCCCCAAACACAGAAACTTTCTGCCCTTTTATTCCTCCTGATCCCTGGTCTTGCTGGGACTTGTAGTTCCAAAACAATTTGCAGCACCAGGTTCAGTTTCTTTGTTTACTTTGTTCCTTGCTCCTCCCAGCAGACTCCATCCTAACCCAGGCGGCACAGCAACTGCATTACTGCTTCCCTTATTTACCCGAGTGATGGGCTGGGCTTTCCTCTGGTTGCACATAGCCCTGCAGCATCTGTTTCTTTTTTCTCTCCCCTCACACAGCTGGTCTTTCTCACTGGTGGTTTAAGAAGAGGTGCAGGGGTGGAAGCAGCAGTGACAGTAATAGTGACAGCCTGGTCTATGCTGCAGAGCAGTATTGCCAACAAGGGAGCTGTGGACAGGGGGCTACAGCTGTGCTGGGGCAGTCAAGGGATGGGCTATCGCCAGGGAGACTTCCCTAACTGTACACAGAGGAAACTGTTAAACTAGTGTAGCATGGCCCCCTTGAGAACTGCTTGGATTTACCTGTTCTTCTGCATCGCCATGACCCTGTGAACAATTCAACCCACCTGACACTCTGGGTTCAGACATCTTCCGCAACACCTTTAAATGACATGTCACACAAATCAAATATGTTTATATTATATACACTTAACTGGAGTAAGTAATGTGGCATTGATACACAGAAAAGGAGAATTGGTCAGCCGAGTGCTGGATAACAGCCCAGACTCGGAAGAATAATTTCCCTAGAAGACAGCTTAAAACAGCTCAACAGTACAAAAGCACAATTTACATACATGTACAATGAATTACCACCTGTTGCAAAACCTGTAAAGGCAGTAAAAGGTTAACTATCTAGGAAAGGCAGTCTTACACTAAAGGGAACCCCCAGGCTGGCCTATTCAACCTTTATAGATCAATGAGAGATCAGACGAAATAGGGGATAGAATAGGGCCCTTTAAATGGTAATAACAGCAGTGTCGAAGATGCAGGCCTGATAGTCTTCACCGGCAGTTGGAGCTCATTAGATTGTATCCAATAAGACACAATGGTTTGGTAATAGCCAAACAGCTTAAAGAGGCTAGCAATACTCCTTTAAATGGTTTTAGTAAAGGTGTCTATGTACAGTGTTCCAAACAGTGATGCAATGAAGTATTCCCAAGGTAAAGGTGTCTGTACACAGTGTTCAGATAAAGTAGCAAGGAAGGGTTGCAAAGGATGGGCAATTGCCCTCTCACCAACGACCAGACCGGCTTACACTTTGCGAACAGAGATCCTGGAAGAGACGTCCTTCAGCGAAACGACAAGCGATGACCCACGGCTGATAGATGCGGGCGGCCATAGTGTAGATCTGCTGGGTGGGTGCCGCGTGGATGTCCAACGAACAGCAGGCAGACTTAGGCCCTTTGAGGCCGGGTTGGAATCAATCGATCACCGCGTGGTAGGCTGCAGCCTCTCTCCCCACACAGGGAGATGTGCGCACAACAGGGCCCTGTAAGAACTGAACGCAGTGTGGATCTCTGGACCCTTTTATAATTCCTCCCAGGAGTCTCTTCGATTTGCAACAAGGATTCCTGGGATGTGTAGTCCAGATGTCATCTCTCGCAAAGGAAACGCCGGTCTGAAAGACTACTAATCCCACAATCCTTTCTGATCGGGCTCACAGATGTGATGTCAGTCACTGGCACCCAGCACTAGAGGGATATGCCAATGGGTGAAGAATGACAGAGAATTGCACCCTATTATGACTATAGTCCACATCGCTAGACTAGAACGATGACACTACCAGGAGTCAAGTAGTGAGACAGCAAAGTGGAACGAATCCCAATTCAAGAAGAAAAGATGTGGTGGTCAACTGTTCTGTTGGGCATGGATGTTTCAACAATCAAGAGATCAAGGGCTTCTTCATTAGGGATGAGCCGAACACCCCCGGTTCGGTTTGCGGCAGAACATGCGAACAGGCAAAAAATTACTGCGAACACCATTAAAGTCTATGGGACTCGAAGGTGAAAAATCTAAAGTGCTAATTTTAATGGCTAATATGCAAGTTATTCTCATAAAAAGTGTTTGGGGACCCGGGTCCTGCCCCAGGGGACATGTAACAATGCAAAAAAAAGGTTTAAAAACTGCCGTTTTTTCGGGAGCAATGATTTTAATAATGCTTAAAGTGAAACAATAAAAGTAAAATATTCCTTTAAATATCGTGCCTGTGGGGTGACTATAGTATGCCTGTAAAGTGGCGCATTTTTCCCGTGTTTAGAACAGTCCCTGCACAAAATGACATTTCTAAAGGAATAAAAGTAATTTAAAACTGCTTGCGGCTGTAATGTAATGTTGCCCCCCTCAGCCCATTACCAGGCCCTTCGGGTCTGGTATGGATATTAAGGGGAACCCTGCACCCAAATTAAAAAAAGAAAGGTGTGGGGCCCCCAGGCCCTATATACTCTGAACAGCAGCAGTATACAGACGGTCCCCGGGTTACAAACAAGATAGGGACTGTAAGTTTGTTCTTAAGTTGAATGTGTTTGCAATTTGGAACAGGTACATTTTGTAAGTGCAGCTCCAGCCAAAAAATCTTTTTTTAAGCTTTTTGGATAACATAGGGAAGGGTTATCATCACCCCTGTAACATTTGTTTTGCTGTATGTGCCCCTGTTTCACCTCACTTTCTGTCCCAATGACAATTGGATTTGGAAAATGTTGGGTTATTAGGGAAACAAGGATTGGTGATAAAGCATCAGTGGAGACCTTTTTCCCATATTAGCTCTTACAGGAGAGAATTTCCCTTCCTAGGGGTAGATTTTCTCTCACTTCCTGTTGTCCCCTCCATTTCTAAGTAGGAGTCGTTTGTAAGTCGGATGTTTGAAAATAGGGGACCGCCTGTATATACTATACGGCCTGCCCTATACACTCTGCAGAAAATTGGGCCTTGGGTGTTGGTGGTACCAGAACACTGTAAGCCCTCACAGTTACTCTTGGTGGGCGCTGGAACGGGCCCTGCTGTGAAATATTATATCAAAAATTGTAATTACGTTCCCCTGTTAAACAGGGGCATAAAAATTGGGCCTTAGGCGGGGTGGTGGTGGTGGCACAACACTGTAAAGCCTTACAGATACTTTTGTTGAGCGCAGGAACAGGCCGTGCTGTGAAATATTAGATCAAAAATTTTAATTGCGCGCCCCTGTTAAACAGTGGCATAAAAATTGGGCCTTAGCTGGTGGTGGTGGTGGTGGCACAACACTGTAAAGCCTCACAGATACTTTTGTTGAGCGCTGGAACAGGCCCTGCTGTGAAATATTAGATCAAAAATTGTAATTAAACGCCCCTGTTAGACAGGGGCAGAAAAATTGGGCCTTGGGCAGTGGTGGTGGTGCCCTGAACCGAAAATATTCCTAGAAGCTATCATCATGAAGCTTGAGGAGGAATAGGATAGTCACTCAGCATAATAGGATAGTCACTCAGCATATGCAGTCTTCAAGGGGTCCCACATCCATAGAAAAATCAATCGGTTACATCAGCATCAGGTGCTTGGTAGCTGGTGATCCAAGACTGATTCATTTTTATGAATGTGAGCCGATCAACAGAGTCTGTGGACAGGCGTACTCTGTGATCGGTTACAAAGCCTCCAGCAGCACTGAATGTGCGTTCAGAAAGAACGCTTGATGCAGGACAGGCCAGTAACTCAATTGCATATTGAGCAAGCTCTGGCCAGTGGTCCATCCTCAAGACCCAGTAGTGGAAAGGTCTCCAAGTCTGATCTTGCCCCTAGATATTCTTGCACCATGTAATTCAGACGCTGGTGATGATTGCTGGAACCGATCAGACCTGGGCGCTAAGGACTGAAGAATTGTCTGAAGGCATCGGTCAGCCGGCCACCTTCTCCATCGCTCTTTCTGTGACTGAACAAAGCCTCAGCAGCACGTTGTCCAGCACCAGGAAATTGTAACCTCCCAGGCTCTGGAAATGCATTGCACAAACCTTTCTGCAAGGTCTCCCGAAGATGTTTCACCCTCTGCTCCCTCTGCGAAGGCTGGATAAGTTCTGCAACCTTAGCCCTGTAACATGGATCAAGAAGGGTTGCCAGCCAGTAACGATTCCTCTCTTTGATATCACAAATCCTAGGGTCCTTTCGCAGGCTTTGCAGGATCAGGGAGGCCATGCAGCGTAAGTTTGCAGAGGCATTCGATCCTGAGTCCTCTGGGTCACTAAGGATCACATTATCTTCAACCCCCTCCTCCCAGCCACATACAACTCCTTGGGTTTCTGGGGACTGCAAACGATCCCTTGAAGACTGCTGCTGATGCTGAGTGTTATCCTCCACCTCAATGCTGACACAATCCTCCTCCTCATCCTCTTCTTCTTCCTGTGTGATCGGCGGGCCTGCAGGAATACTAGTATGTGGATAAAAGGGGCCTTGAGAGGTAAGGAAGTCCTCCTCTTCCTCCCGCTGTTCTGCCACAAGTGCCCTGTCCATTATTCCACAAAGCGTGTGCTCCAACAGGAAGACAAGAGGGACAGTATCACTGATGCATACACTGTCACTGCTCACCATCCTCGTGGCCTCCTCAAATGGTGACAGGACAGTGCATGCATCCTTGATCAGTAGCCACTGGCCTGGCGAAAAGAAGCCAAGCTCCCCTGAACCTGTCCTGGTGCCATATTCACACAGGTACTCATTGATGGCCCTCTGCTGCGTGTGCAGCCGCTGCAGCATTGCCAACGTTGAGTTCCACCTGGTGGGCATGTCACAAATGAGGCGGTTCTTGGGCAGGTTGCATTCTCTTTGAATGTCAGCCAGCGGAGCATTGGCATTATATGAACGGTGGAAATGACCACAGACTTTCCTTGCCTGCCTCAGGAAAACCTGTAAGCCAGGGTACCTGCTCAAAGACCGCTGCACCACCAAATTCAGGATGTGAGCCAAACAGGGAACATGGGTCAAGTGTCCCTGTTGGAGGGCGGAGAGGAAGTTGGTGCCATTGTCGCATACAACCATTCCTGGCTGAAGCTAGCGTGGCGTCAACCACCTCTGAGCCTGCCCCTGCAATGCTGACAGAATCTCTGCCCCAGTGTGGCTCCGGTCCCCTAATCAGACCAACTCAAGCACCGCATGGCATCTTTTTGCCTGAGTGCTTGCGTCGCCCCTTGAACGCCTACAAAGCACCGCTGGTTCAGAGGAGAAATCTGCAGAGGAAGAGGCCATAGAGGAAGAAGAAGAGGAGGGGGTGGAGGAGAGAGCTGTGGCAGAATCACCACTAGCATTTTGGAGGCGTGGTGGCGGAACAAACTCCAACAATACTGAACCCTGTCCTGTGTCCTTCCCAGCTGCCAGCAGAGTTACAGCGGCTGCTGTATTGGCCACGCTTGATATGCTTCAGTCATATGTTGCAAACAGCAACTGTGCGATCTGCTGCACACGTGTCAAAAAAGGCCCACACGAAAGAACTTTTCAAAATATGTGGGGAGTCAGCAGCGCCCTGCACCTGCTTAGCTCTGCGGTGTGGTGCAATAGAGTGGCTGCTCTTAAGCTGCCCCCTGGAAGGCATCCTGCCTCGTTGGAGATGTGCCTCCTCCTCCTCCTCTCTTCTATCAAGCACCCAAGTAGAGTCAGTGACCTCATCATAGCCTCGCTCCTCGTCAATGGAGCAAATTTGGCAGTATGCTGCAGCTCGGGGAACATGACTGCCAGTTTCTTGACCTTCTTGGGCACCCCCTCTCTCTAGGCTCACGTTACTCCTTTTCTCAACCTGGGTAGTGGGTACCATCAACGGAGCCTTCAAATTGCTGCGTATCCTCCTGTAGCATGTACCCGAAACTGTGGTCGAATAGTTCGGGGGACACCTGCGTGCATGATGGTGAGGCTAGGGAAGGAGTGACTGTTGACATGGAGCCGATGGAATAGGCCGCTTTGGCAGCTGCATTGGCAGGCAAACTACTCTGAGCCTGGGTGACAGAGGATGAGGAGGGCTTTGTTATCCATTCCACCAACTCTTCTGCGTGTTGTGGCTTAATGACACGGCCAGCTGTAGAAAAAAAAGGACAAGCTTGCCCCACGGCCACGTGCTGAGGATGCACCGTGTCCACGGCCAGCACTGTCGACTGTAGACACAGAGCCTGCTTGCCCTCTTTTAGTGGCCTGTGAGCATCTGCCTCTCCTTGGTGGCCTTCTGGACATGCTGTAAATTTTGTTTAGCGAAACCACACTACACTGTGTACTGTGTACACCACCAGAAAAGTAGTAGCAAGTGCACTAGGGGTGCACGATACTGTGTACACCAACAGAAGTGTAATAACAACTATGGGTGTATTGTATATATTGTGTACTGTGTACACCACCAGAAAAGTAGTAGCAACTGCACTAGGGGTGCACGGTACTGTGTACACCAACAGAAGTGTAATAACTATGGGTGCACTGTATGTATTGTGTACACCACCAGGAAAGTAGCAGCAACTGCACTAGGGGTGCACGATACTGTGTACACCAACAGAAGTTTAATAACAACTATGGGTGCGCTGTATGTATTGTGTACTGTGTACACCACCAGAAAAGTAGTAGCACTAGCAACTGCACAACGGGTGCACGGTACTGTGTACACCAACAGAAGTGTAATAACAACTATGGGTGTACTGTATGTATTGTGTACTGTGTACACCACCAGTAAAGTAGTAGCAACTGCACTAGGGGTGCACGGTACTGTGTACACCAACATAAGTGTAATAACAACTTTGGGTGTACTGTGTACACCACCAGAAAAGTAGTAGCAACTGCACTAGGGGTGCACGATACTGTGTACACCAACAGAAGTTTAATAACAACTATGGGTGCGCTGTATGTATTGTGTACTGTGTACACCACCAGAAAAGTAGTAGCACTAGCAACTGCACAACGGGTGCACGGTAGTGTGTACACCAACAGAAGTGTAATAACAACTATGGGTGTACTGTATGTATTGTGTACTGTGTACACCACCAGTAAAGTAGTAGCAACTGCACTAGGGGTGCACGGTACTGTGTACACCAACATAAGTGTAATAACAACTTTGGGTGTACTGTGTACACCACCAGAAAAGTAGTAGCAACTGCACTATGGGTGCACAATACTGTGTACTGTGTACACCGTCTGAAGTATAATAGAAAAAGTACACCAGGAACGGCCTGCAGTCAGATATAGCTAAACTGGATACAGTGGATATATATATATATATATATATATATATCTATATATATAGATATATAGATATATCTATATATATAGATATATCTATATATATAGATATATCTAAAAAGATCTATCTATCTATCTATCTATCTATCTATCTATCTATCTATCTATCTATCCACGAGACTGTCTGTATATATATATATTAAATACACTGCAGCTAACTGAATAACCTGCCTGCCTGCTCAATCTAAATGACACTCTCTTCCTGTCCACGCCAACAACACACTTCACAGGGCCAACGTGCAGGCAGCCTTATATAGTGTGGGGCGTGGACTTAGCCCCCCTGAGCCATAATTGGTCAAAGGCACCCTGCCTTTGGCCAATTATGGCTCTCTTAGCTGAGGGCGCTGGGACTAGCCAAAGCATGCAGGTCATGGTGCATGCTTTGGCCAATCATCATACAGCAATGCACTGCGCTCCTGCAGTGCATTATGGGCCGTTACGCGCCACTCAAATTTTGCACGAACAGCCCATAATGTTCGGTTTTCGACGAACAGGTGAACAGCCAATGTTCGAGTCGAACTCATGTTCGACCTGAACAGAAAGCTCATCCCTATTCTTCATTACTGGCTTGTAAGTTACTATCCTGCCAGAACCGTTGTTCCAGCAATACTGTATTTTTTCCAGCAATTATTGTATGATTTGCACTACATCTACAGTATGTGGTTATATTTACGCCATGGGTCTTATTGACAGCTGCCAGTGAGCTCCTCGTGGAATTGGTTAGGATTACCTGGATGAAAGTGCTGTGGGGACAGGACCTCAACTAAGAGGGCATATTGATTACACAGGCCTCCAGGAGCATGATAATTATCTGGGGACTGAGGGCTGAAATGCTAATGGGCCACCCTGCAGACATAAGCCCCCCAAAACAAAAATTGTGCAAGTGCTTCATGCTCTGAAAGCAATAGAGGGTCCTGATGCTTGCTCTGTAAACATCTGGTGAAAAGCTGACATCTTCCCTTTGAGACAGAATTTGTGGTACCACATAATCAAGAGCTCATACTCCATGTGAATGTTTGCTATATGTGACCTTGTAAGCTACAGCTCCTTCAAGCTGGATCTGTTGGCCTTCATGTGGACAGTTACTGAACATTTTGCTTTGTACTTAACAAGAGCCAAGTTTGAGGTCTGGATAGATAACAACTCATTGGTGCATCTCCAAATAGCTTAATTTGGCATTCTGGAGAAACCTTGGGCAGCCTGTCTGAGGAAGATGAATTTTCCTTGCATTATCATCCTAGAAAAAACAAGGCGATAGATGCCCTGCCACAGTAGCCAGGCCCCTCTGAGATGTGGAAGAAGAAGCTGAAGTGATACAGGAGGAAGGCTATATGGTCCAAATCATCAAGTGGAGGGGTAATTATGGTGTGGGGTTGTTTTTCAGGGGTTGGGCTTTGGCCCCTTAGTTCCAGTGAAGGGAACTCTTAAGGTGTCAGCATACTAAGACATTTTGGACAATTTCATGCTCCCAACTTTGTGGGAACAGTTTGGGGATGGTTCCTTTCTGTTCCAACATGACTGCGCATCAGTGCACAAAGCAAGGTCCATAAAGACATGGATTAGTGAGTTTGGGGTGGAGGAACTTGACTGGCCTGCACAGAGTCCTGATTTCAATCTGACAGAACACCTTTGGGATGAATTAGAGCGGAGACTGCAAGGCAGGCCTTCTAGTCCAACATCAGTGCCTGACCTTACAAATTCGCTTGTGGAAGAGTGGTCAAACATTCCCATAGACACACTCCTAAACCTTGTGGACAGCCTTCCCAGAAGAGTTGAAGCTGTTATACCTGCAAAGGATGGGCCAACTCAATATTGAACCTTATGGACTAATGCCGCGTACACACGAGCGGATTTTCCGTCGGAAAAAACTTGGATGATTTTTCCGACGGAATTTCGCTCAAGCTTGCCTTGCATACACACGGTCACACAAAAGTTCTCTGAACTTTCGACTGTCAAGAACACAGTGACGTACAACACTAAGACGAGCCGAGAAAATGAAGTTCGATGCTTCCGAGCATGCGTCGAATTGTTTCCCACCATGGGTAGGAATTTTGCGCATCGGAATTTGTACAGACGATCGCATATTCGGATAGGAACTTTTTCAGACTGAAAAATTGAGAACCTGCTCCAATCTTTTGCTGGCGGGAATTCCGCCAGCAAAAGTCAGATGGAGCATACACACGGTCGCATTTTCCAACCAATAGCTCTGATCGGTCTTTTGCTAGCCGAATTTCCGATCGTGTGTACGCAGCATAAGACTGGGATGCCATTAAAGTTCATGTGCGTGTAACCTCTCATTTCCTGTTGCGTCTCCAGGACAAAAGTTAGAAGAAATCTCCCAAGCAGAATAGAAACAGAAAAAAATAACCTGGGCACTTTTTACATCCCAGCAACAGAAACTACACTCACTATTCTGCCACAGTCCCAGCAATTATTTTGGTTCAACCAGTTTGCATAAACAAATTGCTTATGACATCAACAGTTTTTAAAAAAATTGAAGTGAATCAGGTTCAGCTGAAAAAAATCAACATGTAAAAACAGACCAAATGAAGATAAGCAAACGCATTAAATCTTTTAGTGGATCATATTATGATCTCACATTTCTGTGAATGTACCTTGTCCTTTTCAAATGATGTTTCTTAGGCTTCATTCACATGCCATAAAAAAAAAACGCATGTACAAGTGTTTGTTTAATTATGGCTCTGAACACAGCTGCATTGTTTTCAATAGGGCCATTCAAACAGGTATGTGAACTTAACCCTTTCATGCCTAACATTCAAGCCGAGGCCGCATATGTGCGTACAGTCGGAGCTAAGAGGATAAGCTCCTTTCAGTACCCTAATACAGAATCCAAAAATCTGCATCTAAGAACATGTGATTTACACGCTCACGCATATAAACGATGTATATGCATTTGTGCATGTGTAAAGTAAGTATAAACAAAGGGGGAAAAAATACATTATAAAAACAAAGTATGTACTCAGTATTTTAATCATTATGCAGGAACTTTTCTCCTAAAAAACACAGTGCATCGGCGTCATGCTTTTCCACGCCCACCTGGGGATGCCTGCAATCCAGCGGTATCCCCCCTCCCTGATGGGCGGGATGTGTCATCCAGGCGGTGGCTGGGGATCGTGAGTGCCTGCCTCTTTGCGGCGGGTGCGTTGCAATCTCCTTTGCTCCGGCTGACGCATGACGCTAGGGGCGGAGAACTCGGCGGATGTCCGGGTATAAGGCAGGGGGTGTCAGTATGGCAAACTTTTCCCTCACTGTCTCTCTCCAACACTAAGTCGGGACGCTTCACTATATTGGTAGGCACCTTATTTAATTTTACTTCAACATGAATACCTGTACCCCACAGCGTACCTATCCTCACTTGCTGTTTCTGACTGACTCCTCTAATTACACTCTTTTCACTCCCTTCTTCCTTTCACACGGAAGTACTTTTCTAGTTCATCACATTATTAATAATTTTGTCCTTCCTTTCACTGTGCCTCATCTCCCTTCACTTCTCCCACTTTCTTTCCTTCCCTTCCCCCTGGTCCTGTTCCCCTTTCTTTTCTTTTTCTTTGTCTTTTTTCTGTCACCATTCACTTCACCTCCCCTTGCTCTCCCCTTGCTCTCCCCTTCCCTTTTCCTTTCCCTTCTCATTCATTCCTTCACTCTGTACCCTCCTTTTTTTCTCTCTGCTCTGCGGGACATCCTATGCAAGTAGCACATACTTCATATTTCGATGACAATACCAATGCTATTATTTCAGACCCTGTTCATTAGCATACCTTGCATTTGATGCCATGATATACATTTCATACTTCCAAAACCCTTTAATCTTATACTACCTTATACTTATATTTCCATACAGTGAGTTGCCCTGCAGTACATTTAGGAACAATTTGGGTTCACGCTCTCCTCTCTCTTTCTCTCATTTGCCATGCTGCCCCCCACGCCTGGCCTCGGTCCTCTGGTTGGGTCCTCGGCCTCTTCAGCTCCCGGGGGAGATGCCCTCCGCCGACCCCTACCTGGGTTCAGTGCCTGTAGCCTTGGTCTTACAAGTAAGTATGGGATGTTTGGTTCTGGCTTCTTGCTTTTACCCAATCATAGCCGATACTCTAATTACCTTAATCTGTTTTTACAGACAGCAGATATGCACATCAGCCCTTGATGAGGCGAGGAAAGCTCGCAAAACGCGTCGGGTTAGAGATGTACCATGCATACCTGTATTATATGTATTACTATTATATTTTGGCTATGTTTTGGGATTACTATGCAATGTTGCTGTTTTATGAACCTGTTCACCCATGCTCATGTCCTATTATGGATTATGCTGTTGTTTTCAATAAAATATTTGTACTTCTATACCTGTTTACCCTTTGATCACCATTTACACCTCATTTAAAGTTCCGTGGGCGACGTTCGTTTTTTGCTTTTTCTGATATTAGGGATGGAGGTGGTTTATGTTAGGGGTCAGTTCTCAGATTTTCTTTGTTAAAAAACACGTGTAATAACATCATTAAAATTTTTATGGACGTGAAAAAAGCCTTGAAGGTGTTGTAAACCCTCGTGTTTTTTGCATTTAGCTGAAAAAGCTTCTGACAGTGACCGCCCCCTAGCCCCCCCGTTTTACTCAGCTGACCCCCCTCGATCCCTTGGTGGACCTCTCTGCCCGGGGTTCTCGGCTCTTGATTGGATAGATTGATAGCAGCGCAGCCATTGGCTCCCACTGCTGTCAAACAAATCCAATGACGTGGGTGCCGGGGAGCGGGGCCGGGTCCTACATTCTGCGTCTATGGACGCAAATGCTGGACTCGGGAGTGCACCCGAAAGGTAACCCCCGGGAGAGGGCCTCTCCTAGGGGGTTATTAGATGCGGGGAGGAGCTGATAGCACTGCCGGGGGACCCCAGAAGAGGAGGATCGGGGCCACACTGTGCAAAATGAACTGCACAGTGGAGGTAAGTATGACATGTTTGTTATTTTAAAAAAACAAAGCTTTACAATCACTTTAAAGCATTGTTTAATTTTCCTATTTTAATGTCAGACTGAGAAGGCCACAATGTCTGTAGTTCGCCACTAGAGGTCCCAGTAATACTACGTGTCACAAGGCAGCTTGATTTTGTCCTCTCATGACCCAGCAAGCTCTTACTTCCCATGTTAAGGAATTCAAGTGTCAATATAAAAGTATCCTTGCCTGGCCTTGCTTTTACACAGCCTGGTGAAAATGCCATAGCAGCTTTTTCATGGTCTAAAGATTTTCTGAATTTAAGAAATCACATAGTTTTTTCAGTTGTAATTTAAATGTAATTTAAGTCAGCTTGATGTAAAAATGTTATCAGTAGGTTTCACAAATCAGTGTTCACAAATCTTTGTTTCTGTGATTAGTTTAAAAAAGATGTGTGCATAATGGCAGACATATTTTTACAGGCTCTGTTTCTTGCTTTGCAGCAACTACACAACATTTGTATATAGAAAATAATTAAATCCGGATGGCCGCACTCCAACAACGATTTCTTTATTGGTTAAAAACCATACAGCAGGTGTTCCTATAAACATGCTTTTCCTCCAGCAATAATGAAACTGTATACATATGTTAATACATGTATTTGGTTTTCACGTTTTTTTTTTTTTTGGCCTTTTTTTATGTTTTGACTTCCTATCTATGTTTTTAGATGTATAGATTTGTCATCAGTAATTGCAAAAAACATGAAATGTTTACATATTGTAGTAGCGATTTGGGCTTTATCGTTTAAAGTCGCATCAAAGTGGCAACATCATGTGAGACACAGGCCTCGGCAGATTTGATATTGATTTATTCAGAGTCCCACAATTCCCACAGCAGCAGTTCCCCAGTCCCAGCGATATTGTAGCTCACTATCCGGACACACGTAGCGATTAGTCCACTCTCTGCACTCAGGTGACTCTGGCTGTCAGCACACCTGGACTCAGCTCTCTGGATCCCCTTCAGGCTGCCGTTATGCAGCAGTGGTGGTGCAAACTGGACAGCGATGTGCACTCTCCAGGTTCCCTCACGGCAAGAGGAAGCTGTGTCCTGTACAGCCTGAGAAAATGCAGCTCTTTGCCCTACTCCTGGTAATCTCTCTCTCTGGGACATGTAGTTCAAAAGCTCTTGATTAAAGTGTATTCTCTCTCCTCTAGACTTCAGTTCCCACAGTGCATTTCTGCCTGATTCAGTCTATTGAACTCTTCTAGCTCAGCAACTCCCTCCTTTTGCTAATATAGCTGGGATCCAGTTTGAAACTGCAGGGCAGCAGCTACAGAAAGCGTTTCTCTCACTCTCCATTCTAACCAAGCACCTGGCTACATTTGTGTAGTGCCCCCCCCCGTGAGGGCCGCTAGAAGATGACTGACCCCAAACATTGCCCTGACCTTGCAATCCTCTCGACACCTTTGACACCCTGGGCTCGGACATGTTTCAGAATTGGCAATGCAATTACACAAACACCAGACTGCAACAAAGTAACCAAGTATCTTTACTTTAAAGTTCTTAAAGCAGACAGAACAATAGTAGCTTAGACAAATATTCTTTCAGTATTAAACTCTTATGCCCCGTACACATGGTCGGATCTTCTGATGGAAAATGTCCGATCGGAGCATGTTGTCGGAAATTCCGACCGTGTGTGGGCTCCATCGGACATTTTCCATCGGATTTTCCGACACACAAAGTTGGAGAGCAGGAGATATAATTTTCCGACAACAAAATCCGTTGTCGGAAATTCCGATCGTGTGTACACAAATCCGACGGACAAAGTGCCACGCATGCTCAGAATAAATAAAGAGATGAAAGCTATTGGCCACTGCCCCGTTTATAGTCCCGACGTACGTGTTTTACGTCACCGCGTTCAGAATGATCGGATTTTCCGACAACTTTGTGTGACTGTGTGTATGCAAGACAAGTTTGAGCCAACATCCGTCGGAAAAAATCCTAGGATTTTGTTGTCGGAATGTCCGAACAAAGTCCGACCGTGTGTACGCCCTATTACTCTTACCACATATAAAACAAGCATGCAACGCATAAAGAATTACAGTAAATCAAATGAAAATAACGAGTAGAATCTGACTGATCTATGACTGCGGGTATAAAAAGAAAGGAGAATGACCTTATCTCAGACTACTTCCTTTAACCCCTGACGTCAGGGACCCAATAAACTCTGTGACACAAGCATGGAACCACAAATTACCAGAAAGGTAACACTAGATCTTTGAGAAGAGTTCCACTTACTGTGTGCAGATATTGTGCACAAAGTCCTTAAGTGGGGGGGGGGGGGTGGAGGAGTCCCTGTGATGTAGATGCTCAGTGTCTTCCGCTAGCTTAACAAGGGCCCAGGGGGATTCCTCTACAATGTCATCCAGTACTGCAAATAGCAAGTGCAATGTGTCTCCTTGTTGAAAGCTTTAATGAAAGAAATAGAATAAAGTGTCTGCATGCAGTGTCTCTTGGGGTGTAAAGAAGGTGGACTTCTGCCCTCTCACCAATCCAGACAATACCAGGCTCAAGGGAATAGGGGGGATCCCGGAGCAGGCTCCTGAAGAATCTGTGACCAGAGAAGGGTGCCTAACCGCACAACTTGTGGCACTGGAATTCAGCGGGATCTGTGCTGATGACGATGAAAGTGACCTCCAACTGTCACTGGACCAACAGGAAGCTGGCGATGATGGATGCGTCCCCACACACCCGCCGGAGATTCACACTACCTAGGCTGCAGCGCTGGCTTATATCCCTCCGATCATCTGGGCCTCTGCTCGGTCATCCCAAGAGGCAGACTCCTCCCCAGACCAGGCTATATATCTCCTCACCCAGCATTCTGCTCTTCCTCCCAGCCGTCTGCAACTGTCTGGCTTCAGTGCAAATCCTGGCTCCTCAGACCACATGTCCCAAGATCCTTCGCTCTGCTTTCAGGAGATGATGACATGATGTCCAGGCTGAGTGAGCACTAGAGGGAAACAGATTCACTGAAGCTGATGTTATAAAATTGCCCACAATGACACAGGCAACTTAGCCAGCACCTAGCTACATTTGCATTGTAGCTTTCTCTGCCCCCAGCCCACCCCGTGCCACTCTCATATTCACCTGTTACAAATCCAGCAAAATATTGCCAACAAACGGTTACTCTTTGCCTTCAGAGGTGTCACCATGCACAGCAAACTCTCTGTTCAACCCTAAGGAGAAGTATATGCAAAGTGCCATCTAGTGGTTCATTTGTAAATCTCTATATAAAAAAAAATCTTCAATAACAAACATATAGAAGTGCAAGCATGTCAAAATGTGAAAATGAAATCACTGATTACTTAACACTGAAAGAAATATAAGAAGTTGGGCTTCTTTATGTGTTGGCACTGAAGGGACATGTTAAGAGTTATAGCAGGCACTGCAGTAAAATGCAAGGTCCACTTTATTAGATCCAGGCCCCCTACCCCTGTACATATCTCTGCATAATAGAAGATGAAAAATTTACAATAAAGCAATAAATGTAGAAATAAAAGTTTGATCATATATTTATGTAACTCTGGTCTCCTACATTGGGTATGATGTCACTATCAATCTGACGAAATTCCTGGAAAATAATTAGTACTCTTGCAAGAAGACACTTAAAGTGTTACTAAACCCAGGACCCTGCATTCACTATATCTGGTCTCCCACAGTACACAGAACATGGAAATGCAATTATTTTAGTAAATATAAACTGCTAAATACCTTTTCTCATCAGCAGTATATAGCAGTCTTGTGACTTCTATCAGTGTCTGGCCGAGCACTAGTTAAAGCTTGTAGGAGGAGCTTTCATTCTCCTCTGACTGGCCTATGAGGCTGCATGACCCCTGTTCACAGTGTTGATTGGCCCTATGCTGATCACATGCACCCGCCCAAAAAAACTCTCTAGCAATACACACCAAACTGAGCATGTGCAGCGTGCCTCCTAGGGCTCTGTTCTATTAGGATGGATTGGGGACAGGGGAAGATCATAGAAGACAGGATCAAACAGCCTTTTTACACAATGCAGAGGATTAACCGCTTAGGTTCCACAATAAACAAGCAAGCTTTACTGTATGTACAGACTGATTTTACGGTTGTAGGTTTAGTAACACTTTAAGTCCAGTGCGAGAATGTCTTCTTTCTTGCAAGATTTAGGATCCACAGCATTCCGAGGATCTGACTAGAAGGAGCATAAAGCAACCTAAATGTTGTCATTCAGTTAGGCTTTACATGTATCTTAGAATCTGTTCCATTCACAACTCCCCTTCACAACTACCGCCACCACCCCCCACCCAAAAAAAAATCCTAATCTAAAAACCCAAATTCAATTTATTTTTGGTAATACTGTGATACTGTGATGTGTCAGGTCTTGATTCTTCTCTCTTCCTTACTGCAGAGTGAAATGATTTCTTTATTTTTTAATACAGGTATTTATATAGCGCCATTAATTTACGCAGCATTTTACATTCATATCAGTCCCCGCCCTCGGGGAGCTTATAATCTAAGGGTCCCTAACTCACCTTCATGCATACACATACTAGGGCCAATTTAGACAGGAGACAATTACCTACCAGCATGTTTCTGGAGTCTGTGAGGAAACCGGAGTACCCGGAGGCAACCCACGCAGGCAGAAGAACATGTAAACTCCAGGCAGATAGTGCCATGGTTGGGATTCGAACCAACAACCCTAGTGCTGCTAGGTGGAAGTGCTAATCACTTTGTCACTGCACTGTCCAGGATCCTTGCCCAGGCTGCCAAAGGATGCTTGCCTACATGGCATGGACACTTCCTAGCAATATGGTCTTCTCCAGTGAGCATAGACTGCAGTGCTGGTTCACTGGTCTCCTGAGGTAGAAGAGGTGCTGGTGATGGACATGGACTCAGCCAAGTGAAAGGCTGCCTTAGAGGTAATTTTATAACAAAAATGTCTGGGGATGGGTGGGTGGTTGTTAATTGCATTAGGTGATCATTGGTCTACTTGCTGTAACAGACACCAGGTTGTGGCCCTCTGGATCACCCCACTAAGGAGGTCACAGGAGCAGGATGTCCAATCTAAAGAGACATGATGTGATATAGTAGAAGGTCAGTGTCCAGGCAGAGGTCTGGGGCAGGCAGCAGGCAAAACAGTAAGAGAAACAGGCAGAGTTGGCTAAGGAAGCTGGAACAAGAAAAGAGTCAGTTCAGGTAAAGCAGAAATAACAGCAATAACAGTGGAAGCCGATCGCCAGGTGCAGGGTACCCGATGTCTGATCATTAGGAATGCACAGCATACTAGCTCATTATGAAATACTTACCTTATGTAGCGATACCCCTGAAGGAGCTACTTGAGTTTGTTCAGTCCGTTACTCTGCCTCTCAACCCGAAATGACTGTCTCAGCCCCTCTGACACACCTAGCAAACAGTGTACTTGCAAACACAGTAAAACAGACACAGATGTAGCTAACAGGAAATATTGTTGACTGGGAAACTTTCCACAATCAAACAAACAGTGATCTGGTAACTCAGTAGTCAAGAATGGCAAACTGTGGTCTTTAATAGTGTTAATCAAACCCAAAATGCAGACTTAATACAGACAACACATAACACAGTCAAACAACTTAAATAGGTCTAGAGCAGTGGTTCTCAACCTGGGGGTCGGGACCCCCTCTGGGGTCGAATGATGATTTGCCAGGGGTCACCGAATCCTGGGCTGTTCCTGAAGCCCGCAACACTCTCCCAGCCTTTTTGTGGCTGCCCAGCTGGGCTGTTCCTGGAGCCCGCGGCCGCCCACTCAGCCTCTTCGCAGCCTCCCATTCAGTTCACGACATGGCTGGGGGGCAGAAACTAGTGGTCAACTGACTGGTGAGGAATGCAAAATAGGAGGGGCTGGAGGAGACCCTATCTCCTGATTTCGGTATAGGTGTCACTGCTACGAGACACCACAAAGTCGGAGACACAGTGAGTAACAGTACCTGTGATTATAGTTGCCATTAAAATTCCCCACTACAGTTCTCAGATCAGCAAATGACCTTAAACAAGAGCACCTAAGCTGGCTGATCAGAACTCCTCCCAGCACTGCCACTGATCCCAACTCCCCCACCAAAAAGTAAGAGAAGGAATAAAAATAGAGAATACATAGAAGCAAGAGGAAAGAGGGGGAGGAACAAAGAAAAAGGGAGAGAAAGAATAAGAGAAAGAACAAGAAAGACGGCTAGAGAGGGATGGAGAGAAAAAAAAGAAGAAATTAGGATAGAGAAAGAAAAGGGAAAGAAAAGAGAAAAAAGAGAAAGAGTGGTACATCCTAAAATGAACCATAAGTGGTTTTAATACAGTACGAGTGGAGGGGACTCAGGGGGCGCTAAATGTCCGTGGGTTAGGGGCGCAAATTACTTGTCTTGCCTTAGGTGTTGACAACCCACGCTACAAAAATAATTTTACTATTAGGGGTCCGAACAACTTGGGAAATTTTATCAAGGGGTCACGGCACTAGAAGGTTGAGAACCGCTGGTCTAGAGTGACCTATGCACTCAGGCATAAAGGAGAACTGATCTGACTTAACAACAGTCAGTCTGTTTCCCTCAAATCCTGAAATCACAGACCCATGCAATTAAATGTGAGGCAAAAGGTCACAAATGCAATTTATCACTTTAACATTTAACATGAGAGTTCCCCTTTAACCACTTAAGGACCGCCTCACGCCGATATACATCGGCAAGGCGGCACGGGCAGGCAAAATCACGTAAATATACGTGATCTGCCTCCCGCGGGTGGGGGGTCCGATCGGACCCCCCCCCCGGTGCCCGAGGCAGTCCTCTTTTGTCCCCCGGCGATCGGAGGTGAGGGGGAGGCCATCCGTTCGTGGCCCCCCCTCGCGATTGCCGCCGGCCAATCAGAACATTCCTTTGCTGCTGTATGCTAAACAGCAGCAAAGGAAATGATGTCATCTCTCCTCGGCTCGGTATTTTCCGTTCCGGCGCCAAGGAGAGAAGACATCAATGTGAGTGCACAACACACACACATACAGTAGAACATGCCAGGCACACAAAACACCCTCGATCCCCCCCCGATCCCCCCCGATCACCCCCCAATCACCCCTCCCCCCCCCCCCCCGTCACACTGACACCAAGCAGTTTTTCTTTTTTTTTCTCATTACTGCATGGTGTCAGTTTGTGACAGTTACTGTGTTAGGACAGTTAGGGTTAGCCCCCTTTAGGTCTAGGGTACCCCCTAACCCCCCCTAATAAAGTTTTAACCCCTTGATCACCCCCTGTCGCCAGTGTCGCTAAGCGATCATTTTTCTGATCGCTTTATTAGTGTCACTAGTGACGCTAGTTAGGGACGTAAATATTTAGGTTCACCGTCAGTGTTTTATAGCGACAGGGACCCCCATATACTACCTAATAAATGTTTTAACCCCTTGATTGCCCCCTAGTTAACCCTTTCACCACTGATCACCGTATAAGTGTTACAGGTGATGCTGGTTAGTTCGTTTATTTTTTATAGTGTCAGGGCACCCGCCGTTTATTACTGAATAAAGGTTTAGCCCCCTGATCGCCCGGCGGTGATATGCGTTGCCCCAGGCAGCGTCAGATTAGCGCCAGTACCGCTAACACCCACGCACGCAGCATACGCCTCCCTTAGTGGTATAGTATCTGTACGGATCAATATCTGATCCGATCAGATCTATACTAGCGTCCCCAGCAGTTTAGGGTTCCCAAAAACGCAGTGTTAACGGGATCAGCCCAGATACCTGCTAGCACCTGCGTTTTGCCCCTCCGCCTGGCCCAGCCCAGCCCACCCAAGTGCAGTATCAATCGATCACTGTCACTTACAAAACACTAAACGCATAACTGCAGCGTTCGCAGAGTCAGGCCTGATCCCTGCGATCGCTAACAGTTTTTTTGGTAGCATTTTGGTGAACTGGCAAGCACCAGCCCCAGGCAGTGTCAGGTTAGCGCCAGTACCGCTAACACCCACGTACGCACCGTACGCCTCCCTTAGTGGTATAGTATCTGATTGGATCAACATCTGATCCGATCGGATCTATACTAGCGTCCCCAGCAGTTTAGGGTTCCCAAAAACGCAGTGTTAGTGGGATCAGCCCAGATACCCGCTAGCACCTGCGTTTTGCCCCTCCGCCCGGCCCAGCCCAGCCCACCCAAGTGCAGTATCGATCAATCACTATCACTTACAAAACACTAAACGCATAACTGCAGCGTTCGCAGAGTCAGGCCTGATCCCTGCGATCGCTAACAGTTTTTTTGGTAGCGTTTTGGTGAACTGGCAAGCACTAGCCCCAGGCAGCGTCAGGTTAGCGCCAGTACCGCTAACACCCACGCACGCACCGTACACCTCCCTTAGTGGTATAGTATCTGATCGGATCAATATCTGATCTGATCAGATCTATACTAGCGTCCCCAGCAGTTTAGGGTTCCCAAAAACGCAGTGTTAGCAGGATCAGCCCAGATACCTGCTAGCACCTGCGTTTTGCCCCTCCACCCGGCCCAGCCCAGCCCACCCAAGTGCAGTATCGATCAATCACTATCACTTACAAAACACTAAACACATAACTGCAGCGTTCGCAGAGTCAGGCCTGATCCCTGCGATCGCTAACAGTTTTTTTGGTAGCGTTTTGGTGAACTGGCAAGCACCAGTGGCCTAGTACACCCCGGTCGTAGTGAAACCAGCACTGCAGTAACACTTGGTGACGTGGCGAGTCCCATAAGTGCAGTTCAAGCTGGTGAGGTGGCAAGCACAAGTAGTGTCTCCCGCTGCCACCAAGAAGAAGACAAACACAGGCCCGTCGTGCCCATAGTGCCCTTCCTGCTGCATTCGCCAATCCTAATTGGGAACCCACCACTTCTGCAGCGCCCGTACTTCCCCCATTCACATCCCCAACCAAATGCAGTCGGCTGCATGAGAGGCATTTTCTTTATGTCCTCCCGAGTACCCCTACCCGACGAGCCCCCCCAAAAAAGATGTTGTGCCTGCAGCAAGCGCGGATATAGGCGTGACACCCGCTATTATTGTCCCTCCTGTCCTGACAATCCTGGTCTTTGCATTGGTAAATGTTTTGAACGCTACCATTCACTAGTTGAGTATTAGCGTAGGGTACAGCATTGCACAGACTAGGACACACTTTCACAGGGTCTCCCAAGATGCCATCGCATTTTGAGAGACCCGAACCTGGAACCGGTTACAGTTATAAAAGTTAGTTACAAAAAAAGTGTAAAAAAAATAAAAAAATATATAAAATAAAAAAAAATAGTTGTCGTTTTATTGTTCTCTCTCTCTCTATTCTCTCTCTCTATTGTTCTGCTCTTTTTTTACTGTATTCTATTCTGCAATGTTTTATTATGTTTTATCATGTTTGCAATTTTTTATACTTTACCGTTTACTGTGTTTTATTGTTAACCATTTTTTTGTCTTCAGGTACGCCATTCACGACTTTGAGTGGTTATACCAGAATGATGCCTGCAGGTTTAGGTATCATCTTGGTATCATTCTTTTCAGCCAGCGGTCGGCTTTTATGTAAAAGCAATGCTAGCAGCTAATTAGCCTCTAGACTGCTTTTACAAGCCGTGGGAGGGAATGCCCCCCCCCCACCGTCTTCCGTGTTTTTCTCTGGCTCTCCTGTCTCAACAGGGAACCTGAGAATGCAGCCGGTGATTCAGCCAGCTGACCATAGAGCTGATCAGAGACCAGAGTGGCTCCAAACATCTCTATGGCCTAAGAAACCGGAAGCTACGAGCATTTCATGACTTAGATTTCGCCGGATGTAAACAGCGCCATTGGGAAAGCATTTTATCACACCGATCTTGGTGTGGTCAGATGCTTTGAGGGCAGAGGAGAGATCTAGGGTCTAATAGACCCCAATTTTTTCAAAAAAGAGTACCTGTCACTACCTATTGCTATCATAGGGGATATTTACATTCCCTGAGATAACAATAAAAATGATTAAAAAAAAAACAAAAAACGAAAGGAACAGTTTAAAAATAAGATAAAAAAAGCAAAAAAATAATAAAGAAAAAAAAAAAAAAGCACCCCTGTCGCCCCCTGCTCTCGCGCTAAGGCGAACGCAAGCGGCGGTCTGTCGTCAAACGTAAACAGCAATTGCACCATGCATGTGAGGTATCACCGCGAAGGTCAGATCGAGGGCAGTAATTTTAGCAGTAGACCTCCTCTGTAAATCTAAAGTGGTAACCTGTAAAGGCTTTTAAAAATGTATTTATTTTGTTGCCACTGCACGTTTGTGCGCAATTGTAAAGCATGTCATGTTTGGTATCCATGTACTCGGCCTAAGATCATCTTTTTTATTTCATCAAACATTTGGGCAATATAGTGTGTTTTAGTGCATTAAAATTTAAAAAAGTGTGTTTTTTCCCCAAAAAATGTGTTTGAAAAATCGCTGCGCAAATACTGTGTAAAAAAAAAAAAAATGAAACACCCACCATTTTAATCTGTAGGGCATTTGCTTTTAAAAAATATATAATGTTTGGGGGTTCAAAGTAATTTTCTTGCAAAAAAAAATTATTTTTTCATGTAAACAAAAAGTGTCAGAAAGGGCTTTGTCTTCAAGTGGTTAGAAGAGTGGGTGATGTGTGACATAAGCTTCTAAATGTTGTGCATAAAATGCCAGGACAGTTCAAAACCCCCCAAATGACCCCATTTTGGAAAGTAGACACCCCAAGCTATTTGCTGAGAGTCATGTCGAGTCCATGGAATATTTTATATTGTGACACAAGTTGCGGGAAAGAGACAATTTTTTTTTTTTTTTTTTTTGCACAAAGTTGTCACTAAATGATATATTGCTCAAAAATGCCATGCGAATATGTGAAATTACACCCCAAAATACATTCTGCTGCTTCTCCTGAGTACGGGGATACCACATGTGTGAGACTTTTTGGGAGCCTAGCCGCGTACGGGACCCCGAAAACCCAGCATCGCCTTCAGGCTTTCTAAGGGCGTAAATTTTTGATTTCACTCTTCACTGCCTATCACAGTTTCGGAGGCCATGGAATGCACAGGTGGCACAAACCCCCCCAAATGACCCCATTTTGGAAAGTAGACACCCCAAGCTATTTGCTGAGAGGTATAGTGAGTATTTGCAGACCTCACTTTTTGTCACAAAGTTTTGAAAATTGAAAAAAGAAAAAAAAAAATGTTTTTTCTTGTCATTCAAAAACAAATGAGAGCTGCAAAATACTCACCATGCCTCTCAGCAAATAGCTTGGGGTGTCTACTTTCCAAAATGGGGTCATTTCGGGGGGTTTTGTGCCACCTGGGCATTCCATGGCCTCCGAAACTGTGATAGGCAGTGAAGAGTGAAATCAAAAATTTACACCCTTAGAAATCCTGAAGGCGGTGATTGGTTTTCTGGGGCCCGTACGCGGCTAGGCTCCCAAAAAGTCCCACACATGTGGTATCCCCATACTCAGGAGAAGCAGCTAAATGTATTTTGGGGGGCAATTCCACATATGCCCATGGCCTGTGTGAGCAATATATCATTTAGTGACAACTTTGTGCAAAAAAAAATGTGTCACATTCCTGTAACTTGTGTCAAAATATAAAATATTCCATGGACTCAACATGCCTCTCAGAAAATAGCTTGGGGTGTCTACTTTCCAAAATGGGGTCATTGGGGGGGGGGGGTTGTGCCATCTGGGCATTTTATGGCCTTCAAAACTGTGATAGGTAGTGAGGAGTGAAATCAAAAATTTACGCCCTTAGAAATCCTGAAGGCGGTGATTGGTTTTCGGGGGCCCCGTACGCGGCTAGGCTCCAAAAAAGTCCCACACATGTGGTATCCCCATACTCAGGAGAAGCAGCTGAATGTATTTTGGGGTGAAATTCCACATAGGCACATGGCCTGTGTGAGCAATATATCATTTAGTGACAACTTTTTGTAAATATTTTTTTTTTTGTCATTATTCAATCACTTGGGACAAAAAAAAAAAAAATATTCAATGGGTTCAACATGCCTCTCAGCAATTTCCTTGGGGTGTCTACTTTCCAAAATGGGGTTATTTGGGGGGTTTTTGTACTGCCCTGCCATTTTGGCACCTCAAGAAATGACATAGGCAGTTATAAACTAAAAGCTGTGTAAATTCCAGAAAATGTACCCTAGTTTGTAGACGCTATAACTTTTGCGCAAACCAATAAATATACGCTTATTGACATTTTTTTTTACCAAAGACATGTGGCCGAATACATTTTTGCCTAAATGTATGACTAAAATTGAGTTTATTGGATTTTTGTTATAACAAAAAGTAGAAAATATCATTTTTTTTCAAAATTTTTAGTCTTTTTCCGTTTATAGCGCAAAAAATAAAAACTGCAGAGGTGATCAAATACCATCAAAAGAAAGCTCTATTTGTGGGAAGAAAAGGACGCAAATTTCGTTTGGGTACAGCATTGCATGACAGCGCAATTAGCAGTTAAAGCGACGCAGTGCCAAATTGGAAAAAGACCTCTGGTCCTTAGGCAGCATAATGGTCTGGGGCTCAAGTGGTTAAAGGTAGTCACTGGGATCACTAAATTACTGATATGCCACGTACACACGGTCGGACTTTTCAGCTACAAAAGTCCGACAGCCTGTCCGACAGACTTTCGACGGACTTTTGGCGGACTTTCGACGGACTTGCGGCGGACTTTCTAACGAACAGACTTGTCTACACATGATCACACAAAAGTCCGAGGAATTCTTACGTGATGACGTACACCGGACTAAAATAAGGAAGTTCATAGCCAGTAGCTAGGGATGAGCCGAACACCCCCCGGTTCGGTTCGCACCAGAACCCGCGAACGGACCGAAAGTTCGCACGAACGTTAGAACCCCATTGACGTCTATGGGACTCGAACGTTCGAAATCAAAAGTGCTCATTTTAAAGGCTAATTTGCATGGTATTGTCCTAAAAAGGGTTTGGGGACCCGGGTCCTACCCCAGGGGACATGTATCAATGCAAAAAAAACTTTTAAAAACGGCCGTTTTTTCGGGAGCAGTGATTTTAATGATGCTTAAAGTAAAAAAAAAAAAAGTGAAATATTCCTTTAAATATCGTACCTGGGGGGTGTCTATAGTATGCCTGTAAAGTGACGCGTGTTTCCCATGTTTAGAACAGTCCCTGCACCAAATGTCATTTTTAAAGGAAAAAATCTCATTTAAAACTGCTTGCGGGTTTAATGTCATGTCGGGTCATGGCAATATGGATGAAAATCAGTGAGACAAACGGCATGGGTACCCCCCCAGTCCATTACCAGGCCCTTTGGGTCCTGTATGGATATTAAGGGGAACCCCGCACCCAAATTAAAATAAGGAAAGGCCCTATATACTCTGAACAGCAGTATACAGGCGGTGCAAACAAGACAGGGACTGTAGGTTTGTTGTTAAGTAGAATCTCTTTGTAATTTTGAAGGGGTACATTTTTAACGTGTTTAGCTCCAGCCAAAAAATCTTTTTTAAGCTTTTTGGAAAACATAGGGAAGGGTTATCACCCCTGTGACATTTGTTTTGCTGTCTTTCCTCCTCTTCAGAAGATTTCACCTCACTTTTTGTCCCAATGAAAAATGTTTTTTGAAAATTTGGGTTTTTTTGTGGAACAAGGATTGGAAAGCATCAGTGGAAAGGAGAATTTTTTTTCCCATATTAACTCTTACAGGAGAGAATTTCCCTTCCTAGGGGTAGATTTCATCTCACTTCCTGTTGTCTCCTTCCGTTTGCAAGTAGGAGTCGTTTGTAAGTTAGATGTTTGAAAGTAGGGTCCTGCCCTATATACTCAGCAGAAATTTGGGCCTTAGGTGTTGCTGTGGCCACAACACTGTAAGCCCTCACAGGGCCCTGCTGTGAAATATTAGATCAAGAATTGTAATTACATGCCCCTGTTGAACAGGAGCTGAAAAAGTAGGCCTTCGGCACTGGTGCTGGTGCCACAACACTGCAACCCCTCACAGACACTCTAGTTGGAATGCAGGAACGAGCCCTGCTGCAAAGTATTACATCAAAAATTGTAATTACACGCCCCTGTTAAAGAGGGGCTGAAAAATTGTGCCTTAGGCACTGGTGGTGGCGCCCAGAACCAAAAATGTTCTTACAAGCTATCAGCGTGATGATTGAGGAGGAAGAGGATAATTACTCAGGGATAGTCACTCAGCATCAGCATAGGCAGTCTTTGAAGGGATCTGAGATTTCAAAAAAAATTATTCGGTTACATCAGCATCAGGTGCTTGGTAGCTGGTGGTGATCCAAGACTGATTCATTTTTATGAAGGTCAGCCGATCGACCGAGTCGGTGGACAGACGCACCCTGTGATCGGTTACCACGCCTCCAGCAGCACTGAATGTGCGTTCCGAAAGAACGCTGGATGCAGGACAGGCCAGTAGCTCAATTGCATACTGTGCAAGCTCTGGCCAGTGATCCATCCTCAAGACCCAGTAACGCAGAGGATTTTCGGTGGGAAAGGTGTCCAAGTCTGATCTTGCCCCTAGGTATTCCTGCACCATGTAAAACAGACGCTGGCGATGGTTGCTGGAACCGATCATACCTTGGGGCTGCGGACCAAAAAATTGTCTGAACGCATCGGTCAGACGGCCACCTTCTCCACCGCTCCTTCTTTGACTGACCGAAGCCTCAGCAACACGTTGTCCAGAAACAGGAGTTTGTAACCTCCCAGTCTCTGGGAACGCGTTGCACAGACCTTTCTGCAAGGCCTCCCGAAGATGTTTCATCCTCTGCTCCCTCTGCGATGGCAAGATAAGGTCCGCAACCTTACCCTTGTAACGTGGATCAAGGAGGGTTGCCAGCCAGTATTGGTCCTTCTCCTTGATACCACGAATACGAGGATCCTTACGCAGGCTTTGCAGGATCAGGGAGGCCATGCAGCGTAGGTTTGCTGAGGCATTCGGTCCGGAGTCCTCTGGGTCACTAAGGACAACAACGTCCGCAGCCACCTCCTCCCAGCCACGTACAAGTCCATGTGTTCCTTGGGACTGATCCCTTAAAGACTGCTGCTGATGCTGAGTGCCAGGCTCCAACTCCATACTGACACAATCTTTCTCCTCCTCCTCCTCCTCCTCGTCCTCATCCTGTGTGATCGGCGGGCACGCAGGAACACTGTCTGGATAAAGGGGGCCTTGAGAGCTAAGGAAGTCCTCCTCTTCCTGCCTCTGTTCTGCCTCAAGTGCCCTGTCCATTATTCCACGCAGCGTGTGCTCCAACAGGTGGACAAGGGGGACAGTGTCACTGATGCATGCACTGTCAGTGCTCACCATCCTCGTGGCCTCCTCGAATGGTGACAGGACAGTGCATGCATCCCTGATCATGGCCCACTGGCGTGGGGAAAAAAAACCAAGCTCCCCTGACCCTGTCCTGGTGCCATAGTCGCACAGGTACTCATTGATGGCCCTCTGCTGCATGTGCAGCCGCTGCAGCATGGCCAACGTTGAGTTCCACCTGGTGGGCATGTCACAGATTAGGCGGTTCTTGGGCAGGTTAAACTCCTTTTGGAGGTCCGTCAGCCGAGCACTGGCATTATATGACCGGCGGAAATGCACACAGACTTTCCTGGCCTGCCTCAGGACATCCTGTAAGCCCGGGTACCTGCCCAAGAACCGCTGCACCACCAAGTTAAGGACGTGAGCCAAACAGGGCACATGGGTCAGTTGTCCCTGTCGGAGGGCAGAGAGGAGGTTGGTGCCATTGTCGCAAACCACCATTCCTGCCTTAAGTTTGCGTGGCGTCAACCACCTCTGAACCTGCCCCTGCAGAGCTGACAGAACCTCTGCCCCAGTGTGGCTCCTGTCCCCCAAGCACACCAGCTCAAGCACCGCATGGCATCTTTTGGCCTGCGTACTTGCGTAGCCCCTTGAACGCCTACGGAGCACCGCTGGTTCCGAGGAAGAGGCCATGGAGGAAGAAGAAGAGGAGGGGGTGGAGGAGAGAGGTGTGTCACAATCAGCATTTTGGAGGCGTGGTGGCGGAACAACCTCCAACACTACTGCACCTTGTCCTGCATCCTTCCCAGCTGCCAGCAGAGTCACCCAATGCACCGTGAAACTTAGGTAACGTCCCTGTCCATGCCTGCTGGACCATGAGTCAGCGGTAATATGCACCTTACCGCTGACCGCCCTGTCCAGCGAGGCATGGACATTGCCTTCCACATGCCGGTAGAGAGCCGGAATCGCCTTCCGTGAGAAAAAGTGGCGTTTGGGTACCTGCCACTGAGGAACCGCACATTCCACAAACTCACGGAAGGGGGCAGAGTCTACCAACTGAAAAGGCAGCAGTTGAAGTGCTAGCAATTTTGCCAAGCTAGCATTCAACCGCTGGGCATGTGGATGGCTGGGAGCAAACTTCTTTCGGCGGTGCAGCAGCTGGGGCAGGGAAATTTGCCTGGTACAATCTGACGTCGGTGTACCAAAAGCAGATTGCCCACAAGTACTTGGCTGTGACACACCTAATTCTACACCTTCATTCCTCTCACTGCAGGTCTCAGAGAGGACTGAAGGTCTAGTGGGGTTGGAAATCTCAGCTGATGAGGAGCAAGGAGAGATCCTCTTTGTTCTTTGGTGTGGGTCTTTTAGATACGCTTGCCAACGAACTGCATGGCAGGTCAACATATGTCTGGTCAAGCATGTGGTGCCCAAGCGGGAGATGTTTTGGCCACGCGAGATACGCTTGAGACATATGTTGCAAATAGCAGGGGTGCGATCTGATGCACTGGTCTCAAAAAAGGCCCACACCAAAGAACTTTTTGAATAACGCGCAGAGACTGCAGCGCCCTGCACATGTGGAGCTTTGGGGTGTGATGCAGTCAATGTGCTGCCCTTAGGCTGGCCCCTGGAGGGCATCCTGCCTCGTTGGTGATGTGCCGCCTCCTCCTCCTCCTCCTCTCTCCTATCAGGCACCCACGTTGAGTCAGTGACCTCATCATCCCCTCCCTCCTCATCACTGGAGCAAACCTGGCAGTATGCTGCAGCAGGGGGAGCATGACTGCCAGATTGCTGTCCTTCTTGGGCACCCCCTCTGTCCGTGCTCATGTTACTGCCTTCATCGAGCTCAGTATCATCATCAGAGCCTTCCAAACGCTGGGCATCCTCCTGGAGCATGTACCCAACACTGTGGTCAAACAGTTCGAGGGAATCCTCAGGAGGACATGGTGGAGCTAGGGAAGGAGTCACTGATGACATTGAGCTGAGGGAAGAGGCCGCTGCTTTGCCAGACAAAGCACCCTGGGCATGGGTGAGAGAGGATGAGGAGGATGAGGACGGCTTGGTCATCCACTCGACCAAGTCTTCCGCATGTTGCGGCTCAACACGGCCAGCTGCCGAAAAAAAGGCCAAGCGTGTCCCATGGCCACGTGCTGATGAGGATGCACCGTCTCCACGACCAGCACTAGACACAGAGCCTGCTTGCCCTCTCTTATTGGCTTGTGACTGTCTGCCTCTCCTTCTTGGCCTTCCAGACATACTAATGGCCTGTAGCTGCACTAAGCTGGGATAGAACACCTGTAATTTTCTTCAGGTAGCTTTATATACTGTAACCAGACAAGCCTGCCTGTCAGTAGGAAGATAACAGGAACGGATCTAGCTGAACACTGTGAGCAGGACGCACTGCACTAAATGTAAATAGCAGGAACGGATCTAGCTGAACACTGTGAGCAGGACGCACTGCACTAAATGTAAATAGCAGGAACGGATCTAGCTGAACACTGTGAGCAGGACGCACTGACTGCACTAAATGTAAATAGCAGGAACGGATCTAGCTGAACACTGTGAGCAGGACGCACTGACTGCACTAAATGTAAATAGCAGGAACGGATCTAGCTGAACACTGTGAGCAGGACGCACTGCACTAAATGTAAATAGCAGGAACGGATCTAGCTGAACACTGTGAGCAGGACGCACTGCACTAAATGTAAATAGCAGGAACGGATCTAGCTGAACACTGTGAGCAGGACGCACTGCACTAAATGTAAATAGCAGGAACGGATCTAGCTGAACACTGTGAGCAGGACGCACTGCACTAAATGTAAATAGCAGGAACGGATCTAGCTGAACACTGTGAGCAGGACGCACTGACTGCACTAAATGTAAATAGCAGGAACAGATCTAGCTGAACACTGTGAGCAGGACGCACTGCACTAAATGTAAATAGCAGGAATGGATCTAGCTGAACACTGTGAGCAGGACGCACTGACTGCACTAAATGTAAATAGCAGGAATGGATCTAGCTGAACACTGTGAGCAGGACGCACTGACTGCACTAAATGTAAATAGCAGGAACAGATCTAGCTGAACACTGTGAGCAGGACGCACTGCACTAAATGTAAATAGCAGGAACAGATCTAGCTTAACACTGTGAGCAGGACGCACTGCACTAAATGTAAATAGCAGGAACGGATCTAGCTGAACACTGTGAGCAGGACGCACTGCGCTAAATGTAAATAGCAGGAACGGATCTAGCTGAACACTGTGAGCAGGACGCACTGACTGCACTAAATGTAAATAGCAGGAACGGATCTAGCTGAACACTGTGAGCAGGACGCACTGCACTAAATGTAAATAGCAGGAACAGATCTAGCTGAACACTGTGAGCAGGACGCACTGCACTAAATGTAAATAGCAGGAACGGATCTAGCTGAACACTGTGAGCAGGACGCACTGCACTAAATGTAAATAGCAGGAACGGATCTAGCTGAACACTGTGAGCAGGACGCACTGCACTAAATGTAAATAGCAGGAACGGATCTAGCTGAACACTGTGAGCAGGACGCACTGACTGCACTAAATGTAAATAGCAGGAACGGAACTAGCTGAACACTGTGAGCAGGACGCACTGCACTAAATGTAAATAGCAGGAACGGATCTAGCTGAACACTGTGAGCAGGACGCACTGACTGCACTAAATGTAAATAGCAGGAACAGATCTAGCTGAACACTGTGAGCAGGACGCACTGACTGCACTAAATGTAAATAGCAGGAACGGAACTAGCTGAACACTGTGAGCAGGACGCACTGCACTAAATGTAAATAGCAGGAACGGATCTAGCTGAACACTCTGAGCAGGACGCACTGCACCAAATGTAAATAGTCTAGATAGAAGATAACAGGAACGGATCTAGCTAAACTGAATACAGTGTATATATATATATGCAACACCTGGGATGCATATATATACACAATACACTGTAAGTGCAGCTAACTGACTGACTGTTCTGCCTAATCTATCTAACTCAAATCAAATGACACTGTCTGTCTCTCTCTCTATCTCTCAGCACACCGGAACACACACTACACAGGGCCGCCGTGCAGGCGGCCTTATATAGTGTGGGGCGTGTACTAAATCCCCTGAGCCATAATTGGCCAAAGCCACCCTGGCTTTGGCCAATTACAGCTCTCTCTACTGACGGCGCTGTGATTGGCCAAGCATGCGGGTCATAGTGCATGCTTGGCCAATCATCAGCCAGCAATGCACTGCGATGCCGCAGTGAATTATGGGCCGTGACGCGCCACACGAATTTGGCGCGAACGGCCCATATCGTTCGCAATTCGACGGACGGTCGAACAGCCGATGTTCGAGTCGAACATGGGTTCGACTCGAACACGAAGCTCATCCCTACCAGTAGCCAATAGCTGCCCTAGCGTGGGTTTTTGTCCGTCGGACTAGCATACAGACGAGCGGATTTTTCGACCGGACTCGAGTCCATCGGAAAGATTTGAAGCATGTTTCAAATCTAAAGTACGTCAGATTTGAGGCTAAAAAAGTCAGTTGAAAGTCCGGAGAAGCCCACACACGATCGGATTACCAGCCAGCTTTAGTCTGTCAGCGTCCATTGGACTTTTGTAGACGAAAAGTCCGACCGTGTGTACGCGGCAATACTGAAGGAGTAACAGAAAGCGTCCTCACAATGGAGATATCCAGGATCTTCAGCTAGCCTGGCGTTGGTGCACTTGGTGTCCTGTTGAGCAGGATAAACAAAGGGGTACTTGAAAGTATCCTGGTAGGCAAAATGAGATGTAGGATGCTAGCAGTATCCTGGTAGGCAAAGTGGAATGTGGTGACTATTCAGAAAGTGTTCCTACAAATGTGGGCACTGGTAAGGCAATGTTGCCTGACTACCATATCTTTAAAGATGGGCAAACGCCCGCTCACCCCTCCTGCGACCTAAAGTATCAAGCGACCAGTTCCCCCGAAAGGCCCGACTGGCCACCTTGTAACCAGATCGGCCCACTCCCTCAGAAACACCTGGAGATATAGCCGGGATCCCTCTCAGGCTGGATGTCCGTCGCCGTCCGACTCCAGAAACCGTGGCAGGATCAGCGCACCGACCTCTGGAGCTGTGGCTGGATGGATCCCGTCTGTGGGTAACAGCAGCCCCTCAGATCACGTCTGTGTCTCTCTCACTCCCTCGTCGACTGACTTTTACCTGAGGACACAAAATGGAGTCATTTTCTTTCCTGTCAGCAAAGCCTGCTGGGATTTGTATTTCTCCCTGTATACCAGTCTATGAGGCCATTTTGTGTGGGAACTGCATGTCCCAGAATCTATTGCAGCTCTCCCTGCAGTTCAGTAAAGTCTCTCCCATTGGCTGTTGTAACTGTGCCTTTAATTGCTTTTTTCTTCCAGCCAATAGGGGCACAAGAAAAGCTGCTGAATGCACAGCTCTGTGTGTGTGTGTCAGCTCACGTTACATCACTCAGTCAGTGAAAACCGTAGGAAGGATTAGGGGTAAAAAAAGCCCATGCAGACATGACAGCCAGCTCTCTCCCCTCTCCACAAAGCTGGAAAGCCTGTGTACATGCAGTCATCTGTGTTAATGTACATGCAGCCCATCTGTGTTAATGTAAGTCTTTGGCTGCAATACCGGCTACACACTCCCCCCACCAAAGAACATTTGGTCCTCCAAAGGAGGTAAAGAGTCTGTGACCTGTTACATGCTTTGTATATACACGCGTAGGGAAAATCAAGTTAGTGTACACATGAAAACAAGCAGTTTGCATTTGTATAAGAACCTGGCAGAGGAACCTCCCAACAATGAGCATAGGAAGGAAGGTTGTCCTGCCTAGAGGCCATCTGAATTGGAGTGGCCCAGCTAGATGTGCCAGGGGGCTGAGTTGGGGTTGTCCTCCAATAAATGTGTGGTGGAAAAACTAGGCTCCTCAAGAGTCATTTTTTAAGTGAACACAGCTTCCTCAGAGCTTTCACCAAGAGGACCATAGGTCAGTCTCTTAGGTGGGTAAATAGCACTTCACTCTCTCTGTTCTTTAGGCTGTGGAGTTACAGCCACACTGGTCTCTGCTTCATCCACAGCTTTTTCTTCTTCGTACATATCAGCCTCAGCTTCTTCTTCATCAAGGGAAAGAGAACCCTTGGGGGCTTTTGCCGGTAGGGAAGATTGAGAGTCTTCCAGAGGCTTATTCTGAGGCACAAATTCAGGAGCCTCTGGCCTGAGAATCCCAATGTCTGTCACCTTTGAAGGAGAAGAAAGGGTGGTAGCAGACTCTGGCATTTCAGATGGCAACAACCAGTCTATTCCAATCTCTTCATCTTCACTGTCTTCATGGTCTACAGCAAGGGGTACAGACTGAAATCTAGTCACTTGTCGGGATCTCCGAGGGGTCGTGGGTGTGGACTGTGAAGGCAAACAAACTGCTTCTGACAGAGGCAATAGATGGTTGTGGTGCCAGTTCTTTAGCGGGCCTGTGCTCCCCTCTGGTCGGATTTCATACACTGGGAGTCCTGGCAGCTGCTTGCAAATGACATAGGGCTGTGACTTCCAGTGGTCAGCCAACTTGTGCTTTCCAGAGACACCCAGATTCCTCAGCAGCAATCTGTCGCCTGGTTGCAAGTCCTGCACCCGTACCCTGAGGTCAAAGTTTCTTTTGTTCCTCTGTCCTCGGGCATCTGAGGCAGCTTGGGCCCTCTGTCACCTGGTTGCAAGTCCTGCACCCTTACCCTGAGGTCAAAGTTTCTTTTGTTCCTCTGTCCTCGGGCATCTGAGGCAGCATTTGCCTTGTCATAGGCAGTCTTCAGACTTTTGCGTAAGCGGTCCACATACCCTCTGTGGGAGGTTGTTGAGCAATGGCGACCCTAGGGGGGGGGGCAGAGGGGGCCCTGACCCCCCCAACATTATGCTGGGCCCCACCATGTGCCCCCCCAAAAAGGCAATTTCTTTTTGTTTGTATTCATATCGGATGTGCCGCATCTTACTTGGGCCACCGCTGGGGTAACACAGTCTCTATTGAGAGGGAGAACGTCCCCAGTCAGCTCCTGCGGGTGATTCCTCCCCCCTCCCTCTGCTCGCTGACACTGCATAATGTGAGCGCTCACACAACCACGGGCCGCCCGATCTGCTCCTTTCCCTGCATCCTCATTGGCAGGGAGAAGAGCGAGTTGCAGGAAGGACTCCACCAGGACTCTCAGTTACTGAAAAAACAGACTGATTTCTCCCATCCTTAGGACAGGAGAACCAGCCTGTAAATTCCAAGAGATGCCAGACCAGCGCTGTCAATAGCAGGGGCAGGACAGCAAGAGGAGGCTGGGGAACCCCACAGTGGCAGAACACCAGGGCCCGGTGGCAAGACAACCTTTGCAACCCTGATAGTTCTCCCACTGCTTTGGACCCTTATATTTTCTTGGTATGCTGGTGACATATATATCTTGTTTTCTGCCACCCTGGGGGGCACCAATACAGTAGGAAGGGAGCTCACTGCAGAACATGTGAAAGGGCCGTTGTGGGATCGTAGTAAAGGGGTAAAGGGCCCCAGGATAGATAAAATATAGATAGATCTATCTATCTATCTATCTTTGCATTTTATATTGCCCCCCTATTTTTGTCCCTGTCCCCCCCCTGTGCCCCCCCTAAATATGAAAGCTGGAGACGCCACTGTTGTTGAGGTATGGTCTAAGGACGTGCCAAAGTCCAAGTCTACTGGCAGCCGGGCCCCCCGTCCAAACATCAGACAATAGGGAGGGTATCCTGTGGCATTGTTTGCGGTGCTGTTATAAGCATGCTAATAGCGGCTATATGCTTGCTCCAGTGCTGCTTTTGTTCTGAATTCAAAGTCCCAAGCATATCCAGGGGTATTCAGTTGAACCTCTCTGGCTGAGGAACCCCTTGAGGATGGTATGGGGTGGTTCTGGACTTCTTAATGCCTAACAGGTCTATAAGTATCTTGATGAGGCTGCTCTCGAAATCTCTCCCTTGATCAGAGTGGATACGTTAGTCCAGGCCATAGTAAATATTTCCTAAACGGTGATAGTTTAGGAGATAGTCACGGTACCTATAGGTAAGCCTTATTATAGATTTTCCTGTAGGTAAAAGTGGTGTGTAAGGGTTTACAACCACTTTAAGGTGTCAACCAAGACATTTTGGATAATTTCATGCTCCCAACTTTATGGGAGCAGTTTGGGGATAGCCTCCCACATGACTGCGCACCAGTGCACAAAGCAAGGTCCATAAAGACATGGATGAGAGAGTTTGGGGTGGAGGAACTTGACTGGCCTGCACAGAGTCCTGACCTCAACCCAATAGAACACCTTTGGGATGAATTAGAGCGCATAGTGTCAGAGGCGCAGCAACGGCAGAGGACTGTGTCTGTGTCCCGACTCCCGAATGAATGGAAGCAAGTAAAAATTCATTGAAGGGCCCTGGTAGGCTGCATTTGATGGGTGCTGGTGAGGCTACATTTGATGGACGCTGGTAGGCTGCATTTATGGGCGCTGGTGAGACTGCATTTGATAGGGCGCTGGTGAGGCTGCATTGATGGGCGCTGGTAGACTGCATTTAAGGGGCGCTGGTGAGGCTGCATTGATGGGTGGTGGTAGGCTGCATTTGATGGGTGCTGGTGGGGCTGCATTGATGGGTGCTGGTAAGGCTGCATTGATGGGCGCTGGTAGACTGCATTTAAGGGGAGCTGGTGAGGCTGCATTGATGGGCGGTGGTAGGCTGCATTTGATGGGTGCTCGTGGGGCTGCATTGATGGGTGCTGGTGAGACTGAATTTAATGGGTGCTGGTGAGGCTGCATTTGATGGGCGCTGGTGAGACTGAATTTAATGGGTGCTGGTGAGGCTGCATTTGATGGGCGCTGGTGAGGCTGCATTGATGGGTGCTGGTGAGGCTGAATTTGATAGGTGCTGGTGAGGCTGCATTGATGGGCGCTGGTGAGACTGCATTTGATAGGCGCTGGTGAGGTTGCATTTGACAGGCGCTGGTGAGGTTGCATTTGATAGGCGCTGGTGATGCTGCATTGATGGGCGCTGGTGATGCTGCATTGATGGGCGCTTCATTAAAAAGGTGGGGTATACATGGGCAGCGAAAATGGGGTAGAGTCAGGGGTGGAGCCAAGGGGGTGGCAAAATGAGGTTTTGCCTGGCTAATGTGTAAAAAATCCTAGCACTAGCCCTGGCTAAAGTGTTCGAGTTTGGCTTGAAGAAAATGTGGCAACCCTACTGACAATGTGATGAAGATGTATGTCAGCCAGCTAACAATGAATCCATTTATGAATCACATTCCTATGATAACAATAAATAAAGTGACACACAGCGGCAGATCGCTCATTCCTGGAATCGATGAATGTCCATGACACATGAACCATACAGCAACACGTGACCGCGGGCACAGCCAGCCCGGAGCGGCGCCCTGCGAATGGTCCACGGCGCGTGACGTCACAAAGCCGGGCTGGAGATGAGGTGGGCGGGGTGACAGAATGATGGCGAGGGACGTGATTGGAGGGGAGGAGCCCGGAGCGGAGCAGGAAAGGGGTGGAGCTAGAGAGCTTGCGACCCCCGGGCGGGAGAGACAGTCAGCGTGAGGTGACCCGGGGCGGGTGACAGGAAGAGTGAGAGGTGACCCGGTCGATGGTGAGAAGATGCCGCGGGTGGTGCCCGACCAGAGGAGCAAGTTTGAGAATGAGGAATTCTTCCGGAAACTGAGCCGGGAGTGTGAGGTGAGAGGGGGGGGGGGGGGGGACCGGGGTGTTTATATACAGAGGAGGGGGTGCTGGGTATTAGGGGGTTCGGTGTTCTGGGGGGGGGGGTTCGGTGTTCTGGGGGGGGGGGGGGGGTTCGGTATTCTGGGGGGGGGGGGGGCATGTCCACACCTGGGAACTTTTCACCATCAGTCATTCTGCGATGGGGGGGAGGGGCTACTAGTATCACAATCATGTCACCTGTATCTCATCGCTGCCCCCACTATTACCCCCAATAAGTTCCCAGGTGTGGGCCCCTTCTCTCTATGGTTTAGGGCCCATTCTCATCATACGTCTTGTCCATCCTATAGAGGATAAGGTTGTCCCTCTGTCCTAGGAGCTCCACTCACACCGACACAAAGTAGGATGCGCTGACAAAACTGACACACTGCCATTCATCGCCACGCGCTACCGTGCATTTTGTCGCATTTAAATAAAGTTTCAAAGAAACAAAGTAAACATTGAGATGCTTTGCAAAAGCGCCCCCACCCATTAACACCCTGAGTGTGGCTTGGCCCCGCCCCCTCCCCACTGACAGCAGTGGGAACCAATAAGGAGTGAGCGAGCTAATGCTCCTGTGCACATCACTGGATCGGGCTCTTGGGGGGAGGGGTGAACTCTGAAGGTTTTTTGCTTGAGCCTAGGTTCACTTGTGCGATGCGGGAACCAGCGGAGGTTCGCGCATCGCATCTCTCCCGCAGGCAGTGCATGTCAGTGTTCGCACTAGTGTGAACCTTGGCTTACAGTGGCTGTAAAGTCAGAAGGTTTTTTACCTAACTGTGTAAAATGCAGCCCCCCTAAATGCATACCTGAGCCACATCTCGGTCTAGCGATGTGCATGAGAGCAGCAGTTCTCCCGGCTCTCTTCCTCCTCATCGGTTTAGAAACAGCAGTGGGAACCATTAGCTCCTGCTGCTGTCAATCACGGTGATGATTGAGTGGAGTCTTATATACGCACACACAGCGGGGCTCGGGAGCAAGCGTGCACAAGTGCCCCATAGCAAGCATCATATGACGGCCTCCCAGAACAGCTGGCATCGTGCGCCCGGGGGGGGGGGGGGGCGCAGCGTGGCGATCACGGCCGCGCCATGATGCTAAAACACGGCGCGGCCCTGATCTCTGTAAGAAGCCATGCCCGCGGCTCTTTAACCATGTGATCGGCTGTGTCCAATCACAGCCGGTCATGTAAATATGGAAGTGCCGTGAATAGGCTCTCCTCACCTCACACTGCCTGCGTGTGGTGAGGAGTGCCGATCAGTGGCATCTCCTCGCAGGGGAGACCTGGGCAGGCAATCGGGAACATAAGTGCTCTGATTACAGGAAAGCTCCAGCAGTGGCCATAAGTGCCACCAATCACTGCCCATAAGTGATGCCAGTCAGTGCCTCCCACCAGTGCCGCCTCATCAGTGCCCATAGGTGCCGCCTCATCAGTGCCCATAGGTGCCGCCTCATCAGTGCCCATAGGTGCCGCCTCATCAGTGCCCATAGGTGCCGCCTCATCAGTGCCCATAGGTGCCGCCTCATCAGTGCCCATAGGTGCCGCCTTATCAGTGCCCATAGGTGCCGCCTTATCAGTGCCCATAGGTGCCGCCTCATCAGCGCACATCAGTGAAGAAGAAAAATTACTTATTTACAAAATTTACTGACAGAAACTAAGAAAAAACTTATTTTTTTCAAAATTTTCGTTTCGTTTTTTTTTCAGTAAAAAAAAATTAAAAATCCCAGCAGTGATTAAATACCACCAAAACAAAGCTCTATTTGTGTGAAGAAAATGATAAAAAAATGATTTGGGTACAGTGTTGCATGACCGCGCAATTGTCATTCAAAGCACAACAGCACTGAAAGCTAAAAAATGGCCTGGGCAGGAAGGGGGTGAAAGTGCCCAGTATTGAGGTGGTTAATGATAGTGTTGCTCTGCTGTTGTAAAATGCTATATTATGATGATCCAAAAATAAAATATTAATGTGAGGTGAATAAATTTAATAATGGTAATAAATACATGCGACAATGTGTATCTAATAAAGTGAACTCAACGCAGATAGTGAGAAAATAACAATGATAACGTTGCAGTCTGAAGTCCTCCTGGGATGTGGTGTCACACTCCCCAGTGCTGCAAGAAATATGATCCCTTAGTATCTCCCTTCACCAAAAATGATGTGACAAATCCTGTTGGTAAGTGAACACAAAGTCCCAGTGCTGTAAACCACATTCTCTCGCTATGTGATGGTGTAACAGCAGTGCAACGTTATTATTCTATTGATACATTTTTTTTTTTTTTTTGGTCTTTTTAATTTGTTTAGCAAAACATAAAAAACCCCAGTGGTGATTAAATACCACCAAAAGAAAGCTCTATCTGTCTCAAAAAATGATCAGAATTTCATATGGGTACAGTGTAAGCATGGGCGCACAACTGTCATTCAAAGGGTGAAATCTGAAAATTGGCCTGGGCAGGAAGGGGGTGAAATTGGTTAAAGCGGAACTAAACCCTCCTATCCTTTTCAGCCAAGAAAGCTGTGATCTTCGACTATTATGATGCTACGCATGTGATCAGTTATAACACTAGCAATTTGATAGCTTAAGGCCTCATTCACACGAGGCGGACTGCGCTTCCACGGAGTCCGCCTCGGTCCGCCGGCTCAGCGGGAGATCTCTCCGTTGATCTCCGCTGAGCCGGCGGATGACAGGTCCCTCTCTGCTCACTGAGCGGGGGGGGGGGGGGGAGGGGGCTTGTCAGGTGCCGCTGCTGCTTATGGAGGGATTGGATGAAAACGGGCAGCATGTCCATTTTCATCAGATCTCGCCCGATCCGCCAGCGACAGATCCGGACGTAGGGCCATCCCTCTGCTTTCAGCGGATTGGACCAGGTCGGATGTCAGCGGACATGTCTCCGCTGACATTTGTCGCTTCATAGGCTAACATGGAGCGCCCGTTCAGGTCCGCCGTCAAAACTGACAGGCGGACCTTAACGGTCCGATCGTGTGAAAGGGGCCAAACCACTTGCCGACCGGCTCCTGTACATATACGCCGGCACTTTGAAGATGGGTATCTCAGTAACGGCAGCAGCTGCTGCCACAACCGAGGTATCCATCTCTTCAGGAGCCGGTCGAGTTTATGATAATGGTGGTCTCTGCAGCGGATTCGCCGCAGGATCACCGTTATCAGCGGCGGGAGAGGGGCCTCCCGTCAGACTCCCGCGCCCTCCGCCGCTTACCGGAGCCATCGGCATCGGGGGAGGTGATCGGGTCCTTGTTGTGGCTGGGTATGGATACGAGTGAGGCTAAGATGGCCCCCACCCGTCTCCAAACCATAGCAGGGCGGAATCTACATCATAACGTCACTTCTGCCCATACATCTTACACATTTTTTCAATGTCATTTTTTCAAATTACAATTTTTTTTTTTAAATTGCATTTTAGTCCAAATATGAGAACTGAGGACTTTTTGACCCCAGATCTCATATTTAAGAGGACCTGTCATGTTTTTTCTATTACAAAGGGATGTTTACATTGTAATAGGAATAAAAGTGACCCCTTTTTCACGCATACGTGAGTAGCACCCGCATATGAAAACGGTGGTCAAACCACACATGTGAGGTATCACTGCGAACGTTAGAGTGAGAGTAATAATTCTTGCCCTAGACCTCCTCTGTAACTCAAAATATGCAACCTGTAAAAAATTTTTAATCGTCGCATATGGAGATTTTTAAAGGTAAAAGTTTGACGCCATTCCACGAGCGGGCTCAATTTTGAAGCGTGACATGTTGGGTATCAATTTAATTGGTATAACATTATCTTTCACAATATAAAAAAAATTGGGCTAACTTTACTGTTGTCTTATTTTTTTTTTTTTTTTATTCAAAATTTTTTTTTCCAAAAAAGTGCGCTTGTAAGACCGCTGCGCAAATGTGATGTGAAAAAAAAGTATTGCCATTTTATTTTCTAGGGTGTTAGAAAAAATAAACAATATATAATGTTTGGGGTTTCTAAGTAATTTTCTAGCAAACAAAAAACTGTTTTAAACTTGTAAACACCAAAATCTCAAAACGAGGCTGGTCCTTAAGTGGTTAACAGTTCCATTGAGAGCACAACCAATGTAACAGTTAGCATTGCGGGAATGTAACTGTTTTTTTTTTAAACTTAAATTGATGGGTTTATTTCCGCTTTAATGCACAGAATGCATTAAGGTAAAAAAAAAAAAAAAGTCTGCTTGTTGGAACCACTTTGAGACTGTAGCTATGTCTGTACATTGTTGCAATAAAGCAGTTGGAGTGATCTGGGTACCTAAAATACAACTTCATCCCACATACATACCTATCCTATAAACAGGCTGAGTGCAACAGCTAACTTTTGGTACCATAGAAAGAAACGAAGAAGAGAGGCTAATTGATTTTGGAAAATCATTACTTTACTTTACTGGTTTGATCTTTACAGTCAACAATCCAATGTTTTAGGAGGACCATTGGCCCTTTCATTGAGGTGTTCTTTTATATCTTGGGTCATTCTAATGAAGAGGCCATACGTGTCTCAAAAACTTTGGATTGCTAACTGTATCCATGTTCAGATAAAAAGATGTTGGATGTCACTTTGTAGTGCTGGCCTCTCTATGGTCTGTGTAACTCCAGATCACAGTGTTGAAAAGGATCAATGACCTACTGGCTCTACCTGAGGGTTTATCTGTCCATCTCAGGTACAGCATGCTTGGTGGTATTACAAAAACACGTTAGTACCGTTTTTCATTGGATTACTATATTTTGTGTATTTTTAGATCAAATACACAGGATTTCGAGACCGACCTCACGAGGAACGACAGGCACGTTTTCAGAATGCTTGCAGGGATGGCCGTTCTGAAATAGTAAGTATTTAAAGAAAAACATTTAGTTGTTCAGTATATCCATACAGAGTTATAAATTGTATTCTTTAATAATGCTGCATAAGGAAAGGGTAACAGTTCTGCTTGTACACTGGAGCTGGACTTGTCTTTGTAGAAGGTGATCGCTTTGTATTTATGCATAAAATTGACTTGATGTTTATTGATTTTCTATTATAGGCATTTGTGGCAACGGGAACCAATCTTTCTCTGCAGTTCTTTCCAGCTAGTTGGCAAGGTGAGCCACGCCAGGCACCGACACGAGATTATGTGGACTTCGAGAGGGAGTCCGGCAAGGTAAGCTGCAGGCCAGATGTTTGCTCATTTCTGAGATCACTTTTATTTCGATGCTGTCCTGCTGAAAGTTCTGCTCACCTTTTCTCCTGGAAACTGCTATCTGTGAGGTTTCCACACCAGATATCCCAGCACTGCCCACTTCTCATAGACACTACAACTTGCTTGTCCTGTTCTAGTGTGTATTTATTTTGTATATTGAACCTCTGCAGAGAGACCACTGCTTCTACACAAAAAAATCAACGGTCCATCTCTGCAGCATGTTGGCACAGACCAGTTTTTCTACCTAGGATGTAGCTGATTTTTTTAAAGGGGGAAAAAAAATTTGTAAGACTTTGCACACCTTTTTGTTTTTTGATGCACCTGCTAGTATTAGCTGATATATACTGAACATTCAGTTGGGCTTTACATCTGAAACAAAACATTTTTTTTAATAGCCATTTGTGGAGAGTATAAACATGTTTTTCAACACCTCTCAAGGCCAGTTTGTGAAGAATGCTAGTTTTCTTGGTCAGGCTTGGTGTGTAATCATTAGGGTTGTCCCGATACCACTTTTTTAGGACCGAGTACAAGTACCGATACTTTTTTTCAAGTACTCGCCGATACCGATTACCGATACTTTTTTTTTTATTTTATGTCACGTGACAGTTTTTTTTTTTTTTTTTTTTAACAATGCTTTCTTTTTTTCGGGGGGGGGGGGGGGGGGGGGGGGGAAGTGGTGAACGGTGTCTGTGTGTTTTTTTTTTTTTTTTTTATTTACAATTTTTATTTTTTACAATAATAATTTTTTTATTCATTTTTGCAATATGGTTTTTTTTTTTTATTTTTTTTTTTTTTTAAATCAGCCCTGTTGGGGGGCTTTGGTGAGATATCAAGGGTCTTAACATACCCCTGATATCTCCCCCTTGAGACAGAGAAAGAGACCGAGGATAGAGATTCCCCAGTCCCTTTCTCTGCAGCCTCAGCTGCACTGAGAATGAATGGAGAGAAGTCAGCGGCTCCTCTCCATTCATAAACTGACACATCGTAATCACAAGAGATTACAATGTTTCAGTTATGTGAATGGACAGAGTCAGCTGACTCTGTCCATACACAAAGGAAGGAGGAGGGGGACGGCGGACCGGAGGGGACAGCGGAGAGGCAGAGGAACGGAGGAACAGAACGGAGGGGGACAGAGAAGGAGAGGGGGACGGAGGAACGGAGGAATGGAACGGAGGGGGACAGATAAGGAGAGGGGGACAGAGGAACGGAACGGAGGGGACAGCGGAGAGGCAGAGGAACGGAGGAACGGAACGGAGGGGGACAGATAAGGAGAGGGGGACAGAGGAACGGAACGGAGGGGACAGCGGAGAGGCAGAGGAACGGAGGGGACAGAGAAGGAGAGGGGGGCGGAGGAACGGAACGGAGGGGGACAGATAAGGAGAGGGGGACAGAGGAACGGAACGGAGGGGACAGCGGAGAGGCAGAGGAACGGAAGAACTGAACGGAGGGGACAGAGAAGGAGAGGGGCACAGAGGAACGGAACGGAGGGAGACAGAGGAGAGGGGGACAGAGGAACAGAGGGGGCATGGAGGAGGAGGTGACAGTCAGCGGTGATCGTGTGGGGAAGTTACAAGCACCGATCACCGCTGTATGTCACTGAAAGCCGCGGGGGGGGGAATCTTGTAACTCCCCCACACGCCGATCACTGCTGACAGTTTAGGTATCGGCGGAAGAATCGGGAGCATTTGCCCGAGTACAAGTACTTGGGCAAATGCTCGGTATCTGTGCCGATACTAGTATCGGTATCTGTGCCGATACCGATACTAGTATCGGTATCGGGACAACCCTAGTAATCATGTCTGCGGTTTGACTATATTCATCATTTCATAGTCTTAGCAAAATCCTAATTACAACACAGAAGGTATTTCTTTAATCCCTTTTTACTTAAAAAAAAAAAAAAAAAACAAACAAAAAAAAAAAACTTAGCGATCTGTCAAAGTCTTTTTTCAGAGGATTTATGTTTATAATTTCCTTCCACTTGACTGGACACTCGTGGACACAGTGGCTTTGCCCACTGGTGAAAAGGCCAGCCCCCTTGACATCAAATACTGTTTGTGCACATTATTAGGATTGCCCTAGTAATGCCAACATAGGATACAAACATCCTAATGCATGATGGGATGTGTAGTCCATTGTAAGCCACAGTGAGGTGGGGGGGGGGGGGGATGTTGTGCAGTGCCACTCTATGATGGAAAGAACAGCCCAGGGGAGAGATCAGTAAGAACAGCGGCTAGTGATGACCACATGGGTACTTCTATATTTGATTTTCATTTACATGTTCAGTGCAAAAACTGTTCATCGTTAGAATGAAGGGAATACTAGGAAAGATTGGGTGCTTTGTTGATTGTGACCTGGAGAACCACTTTAAAGATGTGGGCCAAGTACAATTTTCTCTTTTTTCCTAGGTTTACTGGGACTGCACTTTATCGAAAAAGTTTTTCCTGCAGTACAAATACATAAGAGCAAAAATTGTATCTGTTCTGTACACAGGTTAATGCTAATCGTCTACCTCCCTCCCTCCCTCCTGATCTGTCAGAGGGAGCCCCCCCTTTATATTGTGGTTGGTTAGACTTCCTTCACACAGCAGGAAAACCAAAGATGTTTTCCTGGGGGGGTGGGGAGTAACCAATCAGAGGGTCTTGCCATATGGACTTCTTTAATCACTTATCTTGGACTGTCATCTTTTAAGGATGTGGTGGAATGACTGTCTTATCGTTAGTAACTTATTTTTCATTTACAGAACACAAAAGAATGTTTTGTGAAGTTTATACAATCAATTTTTGTGCCATTTTTCTTTATAGAATTATTACAATAATTTTGATGTGGCACAGTGAAATGTCATGCTGTTGTAAGTCACGTAGGTTTTCACAATGCGTTTGTCTGTTTTCTGCTGGTTTTTCCTTGTTGAAAGTTCTTAGACATGTGTTATTGGCTACATCTCTCCATGCATGTTCTAAAAGGGAAAATCCCTCCACCCTGTAAATGGTTTTGACTGGCTGGGATTACACTGCTTGTTTTTCTGTGAGCTGTATTTAGATTTCTTTCCAAGAATAATAAAATGTAGAGCTGATTGGCCTTTTCTGCTGCAGCGTTGCACCAGCCTTGGAAATGTATTGAAATCAGTAGCCAAGGCCAGAGCTTTGTCACACTCGAAATTAACTGGATAAGCTGGTCCAAGTGCTTTGTTTCTGGGCTTACAATCCCTGTGACCCCTGATGGTTTTATTTGCTTACAAAGCAGATGGGGGTTTCCACCTCTAATCTGATGACCACTTTTCCGAAAAGCAGATCTAAAGTCAGCCACCCATTGGCTGAACAAAAAATTTTCATTGCGGTGTGTTGCATCTTTTCTAAGACAATAGTGCCTGTCTGTTATATTTTTTGTTTGTCAGCAAGCTTCTGAGAGCCTGAGTCAGTTGATCCCGCCCCCTCCACAGCCCAGCACTTCAGTGAGCACTGGAGGCGCAGAGCAGAGAGTCGATGACTGACAGTCATGGCTCTCTGCACAGAGCAGAGGGGACAATTGGGCGATCAGCAGTGTTTGATCGCTTGGTTCTCAGTCTTAGAGCCGGTGGGGGATAGTAGATGCAGCATCAGATAGATGCTGCATCCATCTAGGTGAGTATATATATATGTTTGTTTTTTTTTTGTTTTTTCACAGGCCCATACATTTTTTATTTTAAAGTGATATAAATGCTATTTTTTATTATAATAAAAAAGAGGTTATACTTACCTGCTCTGTGCAACAACATTGCACAGTGATCCCTCACCTCTTTGGCGCTCATTCTGGCCCTTATTAAGCCTATGGGGGCACTGGTGAAGGTGCACTCCCGAGCCAGGCTATGTGCATCCATAGACACACAGCATTGGTAAGCCACCACTTTCTCCTCACAGGAGACTGATTAACAGCAGCAGGAGCCTATGGCTCTGCTGCCCTCAGTGTCTTCTGTGAGACTAGGAAGAGAGCAGGGCAGTGCTGATGCAAGGACAGCACTGGATTAGTGGGAAGAGACAGGTAAGTGTACAGGATTGGGGGGGGGGGGAATAGTGGGAAGTTTTTTACCTTTTTTAATGAAGGACATGCATTAAGGTAATAGCAGACTTTAGAATCACTTTAAGCAGGAGCAGGGAGATCTCTACACTGCAACTTTCTCTCCAGCAATGAGAACAATGATATGCACAGCAGTGACATCACTAAATCCCACTCCAGATCTTGTGAGCCTAGCAGTCAGGTACTGTACAGTGTCTTAATTGTCTGATACTGCAGATATACAGCTAATACACTAAAGCCACAGGAATCTATAATCTAGAGCCAAGAAGTGTACTACTAACCTTTAGAAGCAATGTAAGGCAAAATGTATCTTTCAGGACACAATGAACATTTCTAGATGTTCCTATAACCTAGAACTTATTTTTATTCATTTTTAATTTAGATCTACTTTAAAAACCTTTTTATTCTGGCATGTTATACAGTATATGTAGATGGGACCACTATGTTTACTTATTCACACTAATGCCTCAGCAGGCATGGTGTGAACGAGCCCAAGGACTAGTGAGCTGCAATAATATTACATTTTTCTTCTTGGGTTTGAATTTCCATTAACTACTATTCTATACAACTATTGTAATATGTTTGCTGCCACGAGCTGTTAATTTAAAATGTGTACTTGACCATTTTAATCCTAGTAGACAGATGGAGAATACACTTTGCATAAACTGTGACCAGTGCTCAAAGGTAACAGTCAAGCAGGGGAACATTTTACATTTGAAAAGGTGATGATGGTTTTTAAGCTAATGATGTAAGGTCAGACATTAAAGATTTAGTGACGTCATGCTGTGCTCCTTTTATAGAAGTGTGTCATTAACAAATTTGTAGCACAGGCTGCCCTAGGTAAGGCTGATGAAAGCCATAGCTGCAGGCGGTTAATCTTAATTTCTTTTGAAGTGGGAATTTGCAATCATAGTTACTAGTGCAGCTCCAAAATAAAGATCTACCACTATAAAGTTTCATTGGCTGTTTCTGCTTTTTGCTTCTCTTGCCTTTTTTAATATCAGTAAGTTACCAATTAAAGAGGAGCTCCATTCCCCCCTCCCCAAAATGTAAAAGTCAGCAGCTACAAATACTGCAGCTGTTGACTTGTAATATAAGGACACTTAGGCTTCATGTACACATAGCCTACTTTGAAGAAGACTCAAAACTCGTCAAAATCGCACACCGACTTTTACCACTGTTTTGCGGTCAAAACGTTCCTATCCTGAATGGGATTTTTTTTTTTTTTTTTTTTTTCCTCGTTCAGGAGAGGGAGGTTGAAGCTCCCATAACTGCAGCAGCTCCTAAACTCTGGTAAAAGCCTGCGTGTACATGGACACATTGGGGGCTATTTACTAAAGGCAAATCTACTTTGCACTACAAGTGCACTTGGAAGTGCAGTCTTCCTTCCTATCTGTCTTCTGTAAACTACCATGTACTGTAATAAAGATGAAGAGATTAAAGACGCGTTTGCAGTCCATATTAGGAGAACAACCTAAGGTGCCAGCATTGGCTCCCTCCATAGATACAGTGGAGGAGTAACATAGCCACCCAGGACAGAAAGCGTTATTTGCAGGATTACCATGTGAAAATTAAAGCAGTTGTAAAGGTGTGGTGTGTTTTTTTTTTTTTTTTTTTTTTTAAGTAATAAACCGGTTTGTACTTGCCTGCTCTGTTCAATAGAGTTTCCCAGAGCGGCTCCAAACCTCTTCTTCTCGAGTCCCTCACTGGTGCTCCCGGCTTCTTCTCTTCTGCAAGTACCCCCATAGCAAGCAGCTTGCTATAAGGTACGCTTGTGCATTTTCGTTCCTAAAACTTTGCTCCCGCTGCATCCATACACACAGACAGCGTGGCTGAGCCCCGCTCCTTCGTCACAGGATCTGACTGACGGCAGTGGGAGCCGATGGTTCCTGCTGCCTCTGTGAAGCCTGTGAGACCAGGAAGTGAGAGGAGAAAGCTTCAACAGATGGGCACAGTGCTGGATTAAGTGCGGTAAATATGAGGGGGTTCAGGGAGGCGGTACTACTACCTAAACATTTTTTACCTTAATGCAGGGAAAGGTTTAGGCTTTAGAACTGCTTTTAAGTGAAAGAAACTTGAAAAAAGAAAACAAACAAATGCAGTCAATACACCAAGGATTAGTAAGCTTCAATATATAATAATTTTGGTTTTGGGTTTCGATACACCTTAAGACACAACCAGGTTACTTGCAAAGTCCAAAACCCTTGTTTATATGCTTTTCTTGGTCCGCTAATTATGCTGAAGCAGAAGGGTTAGCCAGATAACTAACCTTTTTAGAAGGAGGCCATCAATGGCAGCCCCCATACTGCTCTCATGAGAGTCACTTTAAAATGTATGTAAACGCTAACCATGACCTTCTCTGATTTGCTCCGTTTTGGTATGTTAATTATACATTTGAAAATGTTTTGTTTTATCTGTTCCATAAGTGCAAAAAAAATAACAGCTAATGCTGCCAGCAATCCAGTGTTGTCCTGTACACTTTGCAGCATTCTCTCAAACCGTATAAGCTCTGCCCAGTCAATATTGATGTAAAAGGCTCATCACTGGTTTCAGGGGGTTTGGGGCAGCTCTGGATTGCAGGGGAGTATTGCAACCTGGGCTGCTTATTATTATTTTTTTTTAACTCCAGAGTGTCCATTTCATTTCAATTTTATGTTATAACCCCTCTCAGTTTTTTTGTTTTTTTGCCATCTGTGTCCTATTGGCAACATTTCCCTTCAGTTAATGTCCCATAGCCAAAACAAGAAGTAGGAGGCAATCCCTCCAAAGTTATTAAATCCTGGAATGTCACCAGAACTAGTGTCCCCATTGGAAGGTTCCTCCTCCAACTGTTCAGATGTCAACCCAAAATTTGGGGATTTTCCTTTACTTTCAATTTTGATGATAACGGTAAACGGGACAGACATGATGAATCCCCCTAACAGGGGTACAGATAGCGAAAAATCTGACAAGGGTTCTAAACCCGTCCCTACTCTAGAAAACTGAAAAAAAAAGTCTTGCCTTTAGTTATACTTTAATTGCCCAGAGCTGGGATTGTGCTATGAAGCAAAGGTGGAAGAAAAACCTGTAATAAGAAAGTATTAGCAATGGCAGTTCCTTAAAGTGGTTCTAAAGCCTTAAGGTTTTTCACCTTAATGCATTCTATGCAATAAGGTGGAAAACCTTCTGTGCTGAAGCTCCACCCCCCTTTTTATTTCTTGAGCCCATCCGATCCAGCGATGTGCATGGCGCAGCAGCTCCAGCCACTGTCTAATTCCTCATTGGACAGATTGATAGCAGCGGAAGCGATTGGCTCCTGCTGCTGTCAATCAAATCCAGTGACACAGGAGAAGGGGGGCGGGGCAGATTCCAACTGTGTCAGTAGACGCAGCAGCAGGGCTCGGGAGCGAGCACGCACAGGTGCCCCTAATAAAAATGATGCCTGGAATGACGGCGGGGGACCCCAGAAAAAGAGGATCGAGGCTGCTCTGTGCAAAACCATTTCACAGTACAGGCAAGTATAGGCATGTTTTGTTATTTTAATGTTTGTTTTTTTTAAACTAAGCTTTATAACCACTTTAATTTTCCTCACTTTCAGCCTTCCTTTCAGTACATGTACCAATGGACCTCCCGTTTACGTAAAACATAGAATTACCAAGTCATTATACCTGCATTGTATAAGTTTACTTGAGACTTTATCCCTGACTAGTGCTTTTCTTTAAGCAGTGTCATTGTCAGATTTGAGATATTCTGAGCACAAGTGTCAGTTCAATCACCAGAGCGCTCTCCTGGAACCTATTAATCACTGTCATCCAGAACCGGATCATTGCTGACTCTTGTTGTTGGAGGAAGAATATAATCATTAGGCTGGAGAGATAATAAATCATGTTTGTGAGAGATCCTGGTGAATCCACATTATTATCGGTAACAAACAATAATCTGACCAAGCTAAAATTGCTGTTCTTGATGGCAAGTTCTGATCCTTGTTCATGAGGGTTTTGTATTTTCTTCATTTTTTATGCTCCTGGCATAGATCTATCTAACTGTATAATAAGCCTTTATCTAAGGAAAACAAGCTGGTAGACTATAGCTGCTATATTTTATTAGGTTTACATATAGTAGTTGCATAGTTGGATTGAAAAAATTCCATTCAACCAGTAGAATAAAATACAGTAGGCCTCATGCACACTTGTTTAGTGTAAATGCTGTTTCTCAGGACAGGAGAAAATCAGCATTAAAAACACATCTAAGCCGCATTTTCTTCAAACTGTTCAGTAATGATCGGCTCGGGCGTGTTCGGATCGAACCCACCAGAAAGCCGTCACTGCACACCGCCAATCATAGGTGTGTATGTGCAGCTGCCGGTCGGGAAATGCCTCCCTGCCTATGATTGGCAGTGTGCAGGGACGCCGTTCAGATGCATTCAGGCGTGTTTTTAGGGTTTTTTTTTTTTCATTGGCCAGAAATTTAATTTATTCTGACCAGTGAAACGCGCAAGTGCTAAACGCGCTTAGGCATGTTTAGCCACGTTTTGGCTTTTTTTTTTTTAAATATTTTTTATATATATTTTTTTAGCAGAGAATCTAGAGAATAAAATGGAGATTGTTGCAATATTTTATAACAAACGATATTTGTGCAACAGTGTTTTAAACGCACATTTTTGGGAAAAGGGACACTTTCATGAATTTAAAAAAATCCAAACCGTAAAGTTACCCCAATTTTTTTTGTATAATGTGAAAGATGATGTTACGCCGAGTAAATAGATACCAAACATGTTATGCTTTATAATTGCACGCACTCGTGGAATGGCGACAAACTGCGGTACCTAAGAATTTCCATAGGCAGCGCTTAAATTTTTTTTACGGTTACCAGGTTAGAGTTACAGAGGAGGTCTAGTACTAGAATTATTGCTCTCGCTCTGACGATCGCGGCGATACCTCACATGTGTGATTTGAACACCGTTTTACATATGCGGGCGCGACTTCCGTATACAGTTTCTTTGCTGCGCGAGCTCGCGGGGATGGGGGCGCTTTTAAAAAAAAAAAAAAAAATTTCTTATTTATTTTATTTTTATATTTATAAATTGTGTTTTAAAAAAATAAATAAAATTTTGATTTTTTTTATTGCTGTCACCAGGAATGTAAACCTCCCTTGTGACAGTAATAGGTGGTGACAGGTACTCTTTATGGAGGGATCGGGGGTCTAAAGACCCCCGATCCCTCCTTTTGCACTTCAAAGTATTCAGATCTCCGAAAATGGCGATTCTGAATACTGTGTATTTTTTTTAAAAACCGGCGCCATTGGCAGCCGAGTAAACGGGAAGTGAAGTCATGACGTCGCTTCTGCGTTTACAATTAGGCTGGAACGAAGCCGCCCACAGCTTCGTTCCAGCCTGCCCCCAGCTGCCGGAGGCAGCCAATTGGTCACCGGGCCTCCCGTGCCATAAGATCGGCGGGAGGGGGGGACGTCCCCTCCCGCTCCTCTGGTATAACAGCCGAGCGGCTTTCAGCCGCATCGGTTGTTATACTCGGATAGCCGATCGTCCGCTCTAAACAGCGGTACCGGGATGATGCCTGCAGCTGCGGGCATCATCCCGGTATAACCCCGGAAAGCTGAGTACGCACATCTGCGTACGCTCGGCGGGAAGGGGTTAAGGTAAAAAAACGTTTTAGCACTTGCTGTTCGCAACCCCCCCCCCAAACCCTTACCTGAGTCCTCTATCGATCCAGCACGGTGCCAGGCTCCATCTGGCCTCTCCCTTCTCCCTGCTTTCACAAGAGGCTCTGATGGCAGTGGGAGCCATGGGCTCCTTCTGTCAGTCAAATCCTGTGAGGAGAGCGAGGGGGTGATGGGGCTATAATGCGATGTGTGTATCTATGGACACAGGCATGTGTGCTGCTATAGCACAGCTCGCTATCGGGGCACACACAGAAGAGGACGAGCAGAGAGTACCAGCGGGGGGATCCCAGAAGAGGTGGTAAGGAGGCACTCTGTACAATCCCATTACACAGAGCTGGTAAGTATTCTCACGTATAAAAAGGTTTGCCTTTTACAACCAAATTTTAGTATGAAAATTTTGAAAAAATTCTTGGAAAATTTGCATGAAGATTCTCAGTATATTCAAATGTTCAAAATTTCAATTGCTTTTAGCAATCAATATGGAATGAATGGACTGAACGAAAACCACATGCACTGTTAGAAATTTGTATATTTGAGAAACATTTTCTATCCTGTAAACACACTGTGGTCGAAAACATATGTCGATTGGACCCCACTAATGATTAGAAAAATGAACGAACGTTCTTACAACAAAAAACATCGAAATTAAATTCTACCAGTGTATACCCAGCTTTAGGCTAATACCTAAAATGCCTTGGCGTGGGTGTGAGTCTGGAGGAATGGGCATTCTAGACAGGCTTCATTTGCATTCAGACCAATCTAGGTAAGGCCCACATGTGATGCTAAACCCCCATGATTGAAATAACTGAAATCCAATGAATGAAAGGGTCTGGACAGGGACAGTCAGACTTTGGGAGGGTTTGATTGTCCTCCACTCAGAACATGAGGTGGTCTTTATCTCCCTTGCTGCAGCTTTTAAAGCTCATTGTGAGAAGCTCCCAGTGTGCAGTGAAATCGAGTAACAAATTTAAAGAGTAACTCCACTTTTGTTGTGAAAAAAACATTTCCCCTCTGGGTGATCAATGTACATTGCAGAGATTTTAACAAACTTTGTTGCCGATTCAAACCTTTTATTATTCTGAAGAAATAGAGTGCCTTGAAAAAGTATTCATACCCCTTAATTTTCCACATTTTGTCATGTTACAACTAAAAATGTAAATGTATTTTATTGGGATTGTATGTGCTAGACCAACACAAACTTTATTGTTGATTGGAAGAAAAATGATTAAATGGGTTTTCAATTTTTCTAACTATCTATATAACTATCTGAAAAGGGTGGCATACATTTGTATTCAGCCCCCTTTACTCTGATACCCCTAACCAAAAACTAGTGGAACCAATTGCCATCAAAAATCACCTAATTGGTAAAAAGAGTCCACCTGTGCGTAATTTAATCAGTATAAATTAGGGCTGGGAGATTTTCTAAAAAAAAAAAAAAAAAATCAGCGATTTTTCTTAAACTCCATTCACGATTCGAATCGAGGTGTTTTTTTGTTTTGGACACCGCCCCGGTACTGAGGAGCTGCGGGCAGGAGTTTTTAGGCGAGGCCGCGGCTTCGGCCTAGCCCGCGGCGTCCGGCCTAGCGGACTAGGCCGAAGCCGCAGCCTCACCTAAAAACTCCTGCCGGCAGCTCCTCGGGTTCCCCACATCCAATTTGCAATAGCAGGAGATTGTGACCGGCTCTCTATGGAGCCGGTTCACATATCTCTGGTGTGAATTTGCACTGGGTCCTGTGCGTCTTTTGGTCCATTTCAGGTCTGAATTCAGCCAAAAATTCAGGCTAAAATCGGCCCTGAAACAGTAAATGGGGACACACCGGACCCCTGCTGTGAGCCGCATGCTTGCACGCCACAAATCTGGCCTTTATGTAAGAGTGGCAAGAAGAAAGCCATAAGAAGCCCCATTTGCAGTTTGCGAGAAGCCATGTTGGGGACACGGCAAACGTGGAAAAAGGTGCTCTAGTCAGATGAGACCAAAATAAAGCTTCTTGGCATAAAAGCAAAGCTATATATGTGGCGGAAAACTAACACTGCACATCACCCTGAATACACCATCCCCACCGTGAAACATGGTGGTGGCAGCATTATGTTGTGGGGATGCTTTTCTTCAGTAGGGACAGGGAAGCTGGGCAGAGTTGATGGGAAGATGGATGGAGCCAAATACAGGGCAATCTTAGAAGAAAACCTGTTAAAGCCTGCAAAAGACTTGACTGGGGCGGAGGTTCTACTTCCAGCAAGACAACGACCCTAAACATACAGCCAGAGCTACAAGTGAATGGTTTTGATCAAAGCATATTCATGTGTTGGAACTGCCCAGTCAAAGTCCAGACCAAATTCAATTGAGAATCTTAGGCAAGACTTGAAAATTGCTGCTCAGACGCTCTTCATCCAATCTGACAGAGCTTGAGCTATTTTGCAAAGAATGGGCAAAAATGTTACTCTCTAGATGTGCAAAGCTGGTAGAGACATACCCAAAAAGACTTGCAGCTGTAATTACAGTGTAAGGTGGTTCTACAAAGTATTGACTCAGGGGGGCTGAATACAAATGCACGCCACACTTTTCACATATTTATTTGTAACAATTTTGAAAACCATTTATCATTGTCCTTCCACTTCACAATTATGTGCCACTTTGTGTTGGTCTATCACATAAAATCCCAAAAAAATGCATTTATGTTTTTGGTCGTAACATGACAAAATGTGGAAAATATCAAGGGGTATGAATATTTTTTTCAAGGCAGCTGTTTGTGTCCATGTGCTGAGTGAATTTTGTATGGAAGTAATTTTGTAATTAGCAGCTGCTGCACATGCAGGGCTCTAATGAAGGAAGTTGCCGGGTCTGCATCCCTTTAGACGTGATTTTCCCTTTGAGAGTATCTCACAAAAAAAATGACATTTTTGTTGCAGGGGATGCTCAAATTCTGAATTGTATCTTACTGCAGACTTCTTGGAAGATCAGTAAGCCAATCACACAAGCTGGAAATTACATTTCTGGACACGAAAATATAATTTTTAACAATATTCAATTACAATATGACTTGTGCTGCAATTGTTACCCTTTTAAGTACAGGAAAGGTACCTGCACAACTAAGACTAGAGTCTAGCTTTCAATGAGTTTAGGTATGTGCAAATGGGTCTTCTGTGCATCTTTGGCATCATAAAAATAAAGCTTTTAACCTATGGTCATGTTGCTTTCCTTCGTATTCCTGATCTTCCTTTTCAAGGATTTGTAGTCTGATGTATTCTCCTCTCTAATGTTATAGCTGCACCTTAATTAGGACTTGATGTAACGAGCAGGTAGTGAAGCATGACCATAGAATGCAGACACAGCAGAGACCAGCTTTTTACGTCATCTAAAATCCCCAATAATCTTTCAATGTGCTGAGCACAGGTGTAATGGCCTTTGGGCAGATGATTTGGCTCATACAATATACAGTGCCAGCGCCAAAGTGCAGTAACCTATTGCAGTTTATTTTGCTGAAGTCAGAGCAGACTTATACTATTTATTCTTGCGCTAATTTGCTGCATAAGCATGTGTGGCTGGTTTCAAATTTTGTGGGATGGTGAATGGGGTGAGCGTAGAGCGGCAGATAACTGGTTAATTGGTGAATCTTCTCTCTTTGGATGTTATCCAGCTCTAGCTCACATTTCCCTCTTGCTGTGCACCCGCTGAATTCCTCTCTGATCCCCCACTGGTTGGCACACTGCCCACATTAAATGGTTGTTCTCTTCTGGAGTGTGCCAACTATATCTACGAAGCTGTGTGTCTAACGAGTCCTATTAGAGCCTGCCATTCTGGGAGCTCTTATGTTTCCTGCTTAAAGTGTTACCAAACCCAGGACCCTGCATTCACTATATCTGGTCTCCCACAGTACACAGAACATGGAAATTCAATTCTTTTAGTAGAAATAAACTGCTAAACACCTTTTCTCAAATCGCCTTTCAGGACAGCCTTGGAGAGCGCACAGCTCCGCCCACTTTCCAGGAAACACATGCCGTCTTTAAATCCCTCCTCTTCCACCATGGCCTCAGTTTCCTCCGCCATGGTGGAAGCGCATGCGGGAACCAGGGAGCTGCATTCTCTTCAAGGTGGAGGGAGAAGGCCTACCTTTTTAAAGTGTGTCTGCCTGGAGTGCAGTGACCATCTCGGCATCCCCCCAGTACGGGAGGGGGGTATTTCAGAGTCCTCAGCCTCTCCAGCTCAAAGGAAGCAAGAGGTGTCAGTGTCTGAGTGCCCGGGGTCCACAGGTATGGCTCAGGTGGCCGGGTGGTACTCCCCTGCTGGTCAATGGCGTGTCCCACATGGCGGTTCCGGGTCCTGGCTGGTGGGTGACGTCACGTCCAGTGACGCGGCTTCCTGTGGGGGCGTGGCGGCAAGTGGTTCCCGTCGCCTGGAACGCAGAGGCCAGGGGGCGGGTCTGTCGACCGGCGGTTCCGGCCCTTGTTGATGACGCCGGTGACCGGGTAATTTAAACCAGATGGGTTTTTCTCAGTCCCTGCTGCGCTTTCTGCTAAGGATGGACGAGAGGCCGTCGGCTACGGCAGAAGCAGGCGTCCCAGGCACCGGTCAGGCCCAGGTAAGAGGGGTACAGTAGTACCTTAATTCTTCTCCATATGGGCTTTTTGCTTTGGTTATTTGTGTGATCCTCCCTGCAGGGAGCCAGTGGCTGCACGGTCAGAGGTAACCTCGCTCGGACCCTGCAGTCTGGACTTGGTGATTGCTGCTAGCTGGGGCTTGCACTGCTCGGGGCACTGTTCCCTTATGTCTGGTGGTGGTCTATTTGTGCACTAAGGGCAGGAAAGTTTGTTCAGGGACCCTTAGGTGAGTTTAAATTATTCTCATTTCAGGAAAAAGCGTTAGGAAAGACGAAGCATTCAAACCCACCAAGTCAGAGGAAATTCCCTTCCTGCAAGAACCCCCTCAGAGATTCGTGGCAGAAAGTAATGTGCAGGACCTGTATTAAGGAGCTGGTTGAAGAGGAAATGTCCCAACAATACAAGGACATGTTCTCTTCAGTACAAGAGCTTACGATCTCATTGAGTTTGGTCAAACCTATGTTGGCCCAGAGCCCGGTAGGCCAGGTTGAGCCCCAGCATCCACTGTCCAGCCCTAGGGCACCCACTTCTAGAACAACAGAGGTTGAGGGGACAAGTACTTTTCCCTCCCTTAGGGATTCAGACGAGGAAGAAGAGAATCTGATAGCTGAGCCTCTAGGTACAAATCTTTTGAGAGCAATCTACACTACCCTCGAGATCCTGGAGGAAAAGGTGTAACTATCGGTTCATGATAAAATGTACCAAGGACTAGATTACACTAAACATAGTGTTTCCAGTCCATAGAATCTTCTCGGACACAGTAAAGAAAAAATGGAAGGACCCTGAGAGAGGCACCTTTTCCAAAATCCTTAAGAGAAGAGAAGAAGATAGAGGTATGGAATAAGAAACCCCGTGTAGATGCCGCATTCTTGCAGGTCTCCCATCGCACAGACCTTGCATTCGAGGACATGGGGGTGCTGAAGGATGCGATGGATAAAAGAGCGGACTCCCTCTTGAAAAAATTGTGGGATTCCACGTCGGCCAGCCTCAAGTTCTACGGTTGTCGCAAGGAACCTAGAATGTTGGGTAGAGAAGCTGAAGTGCCACGTAGAGGCGGGTACGTCTCAGAAAGAACTTCTGGAGTCCTTTCCATTGATACTGAAAGCGGTAAAATACATGGCTGATGCATCAGCTGAATCGGTAAAGATGTCAGCAAGGTCGTCAGCGCTGGTGAACTCAGCCAAATGGGCTGTCTGGCTAAACACTTGGTCTGGTGACACAGCTTCCAAGATTAAAATATCTGGCCTACCATTTTCAGGTGATCTTCTTTTTGGTTCAGACCTTGAGATGGTCTTGGACAGGACAGCTGACAAGAAAAAGGCTTTCCCTTCCAAGGAAACAACCCATCAAGAATTTTCGCGTTGTTCAACAGCCCCACAAAAATAGGGATCAAGACCAGAACTGCTGGGTCTCCCAAAGAGCTAAGGGAAGAGGAGGAGGAGTTCTCTTCAGATCCCCCCCCCCCCCCCAACCAAGTGGGGGGGAAGATTGTCTGCCTTTCACCTACAGTGGGGAAAAACTACAAGCCTGTATGTGAAAACTACAAGCCTGTATGTGAAAAAAGTCATCTCCCAGGGATACAGTCTGGAGTTTTCAGATCCAACACTTTTTTTGTATTTTTTTGTATTTTACCGCTTTCAGTATCAATGGAAAGGACTCCAGAAGTTCTTTCTGAGACGTACCCGCCTCTACGTGGCACTTCAGCTTCTCTACCCAACATTCTAGGTTCCTTGCGACAACCGTAGAACTTGAGGCTGGCCCACCCTCCCCGAGCAGATCTGATATCACAGTTCTTCCAAAGGACCAAGAAAGAGCTTCCGCAATGATGAACCTATTGCAGGATTTGATTCAACAGGAAGTGATTATCCGGGTCCCAAAACATCAGGAAGGCCAGGGCTTCTATTCTCACATCTTCTTGGTGAAAAAACCTTCAAGAAAGTATTTGGTTGATTCTGAACTTGAAAATCCTGAACAGATCGATCCATTACAAACATTTCTGGATGGACACGATCTATTCAATAACGAAATTACTGACTCCCGATAGCTCAGGCTTCTCAACGCTTTCTCCGTCTGGCCCTCCACCTGGGGACTTCAGTTTGGCATCTCCAATTCAGAGCTCTGCCATTCGGACTTTCATCCTCCCCCAGGATCTTTACAAAGATAATGGCGGCAGCCCTGTAGCCTCTGAACCAATGCAGGAGGTGAAGTTCCTGGGCTTTACGATAAACTCGGTGCTTCAAAAAGTCTTTCTGCTACAAGAGAAGATGGAGAAGATCCAATCTGCGGTAAGACAGATTCAAACCAATCTCTGTTTCGGTCCGATCAGCCATGGCAGTTTTAGGACTTCTCATGGTGTCGATCCCAGCCGTGGGCCATGGGTCAGACTACCTTCCAGACCTCTCCAAATAAATATCTTACAAAAATGGTCGCACCAGGAGTTGTTAGAAAAACAGATCAGGCTCACCTCAAATGTAAAACGGGCGCTTCTGGTAGTGGAGGAATTCAACCAACCTGGCAAGAGGTCTCTCCTAGACGCTTGTCTAGGGGAAAAACTCAACAACAAATGTGAGTTATTGGGGTTGGGGAGCCTACCTGGACGACCAAACCTCTCAGGGGGCCTGGTCCAAAGCAGAAGCCTGAAAGTCCTCAAATTGGCAGGAACTGAAGGACATTTTTCTCGGTCTCCTAGCCTTTCAACAAGCAGTACAGGTTCTCTCGGACGATACAACTGCAGTAGCTTATGGACTGAAACACGAAGGAACCAGGAGCAGAGTACTCCTGCAGCTGGCCATTCAGCTACTTGGGGGAAACCTCAAATAGACCTGTTCGCAAGCCAACAGAACTCGAAAGTACAGAAGTTTTTCTCACTCCACGAGAAGACCGGGCCGTAGGCATAGATGCTTTCGCCAATCTGTGGCATTACCAGCTGTCCTACGCTTTTCCCCCCTTCCGCCTGATACCGCTGGTTCTAAGGAAATTCAGGGAGGAAAATACCAAACTGATCCTGGTTACTCCCTTCTGGCCAAAAAGACCCTGGTTCGCGACATTACTAAATCTGGCCGCAAAACTTCCATGGAAGAGGCTGCCCAGAAAGGACCTGCCAACACAGGGGTCCCTGAATCATCTGGAAGCAGACCAGCTACAATTAATTGCTTGGTTTCTGAGGAAGACCTCCTAAAAGCCAAGGGACTATCCAATTAAATTAGTGAAGACCCTACTCTCCAGTAGGAAGGAGGTAACTCGGGCCATATACCCGAAATTTTGGAAAAAGTTCAATTCCTGGTGCACTTCTAAAGACTTCCAGGTCAAAAGTTTAGTGTCAGTCTTAGACTTTCTCCATGACGGAATGGAGAAGGGGCTGGCAGCCAGCACCCTAAAAACCCAGGTGGCGGCTCTATCAATTTTTTTTCGAGAAGACTCTTGAGAAGGGCACTTGCACGGAATAGGCCGGTAGCCCTTACAGTTTTTCCCAGTTGGGATTTGTCTGTTGTCTTACAGGGTCTCACGGGAGCTCCGCTTTAACCCTAACAGGAAGCATCCTTAAAAAGCTTAGTTCTTAAAACAATTTTTCTGGTAGCCTTCACGTCGGCAAGAAGAGTCAGCGAGCTTCAGGCCCTGGCAGTCACAGAACCCTTTCTAAAGGTTTTTTCAGACTGGGTAATCCTTCAAACTACCTAAGGCCCCTTTCACACTTATACGACTTCAAAGGCGCGCGATTTTACCGCGATTTCGCGGCCCCGATCTTGCCGCGATTTGGGAGCAGTACTACTTTGTACGACTTTGCCACGTTTTTGGCATTAACAAATGAAAACATACAGTAGTTGGTATGAATCATAAGGGGGAACCCCACGCCAAGTTTTAAATAAAAAAAACTGGCGTGGGTTCCCCCCCAGGGGCATACCAGGCCCTTAGGTCTGGTATGGATTGTAAGGGGATCCCCCCCCCTACGCCGAAAAATCGGCGTGGGGGTCCCCCCAAAATCCATACCAGACCCTTATCCGAGCACGCAGCCCGGCCGGTCAGGAATGGGGGTGGGGACGAGCGAGCGCCCCCCCCCCTCCTGGACCGTACCAGGCCGCATGCCCTCAACATGGGGGTGGGTGCTTTAGGGCATGGGGGGCACCCTGCCGGGCCCCCCCACCCCAAAGCACCTTGTCCCCATGTTGATGAGGACAAGGGCCTCTTCCCGACAACCCTGGCCGTTGGTTGTCGGTGTCTGCGGGCGGGGGGGCTTATCGGAATCAGGGAGCCCCCTTTAATAAGGGAGCCCCCAGATCCCGGCCCCCCACCCTATGTGAATGAGTATGGGGTACATGGTACCCCTACCCATTCACCTGGGGAAAAAAGCGTCAATAAAAAACACAGTACACAGGTATTTAAAATTTATTAGGCAGCTCCGGGATCTTCTTCCGACTTCGGGGGTCTCTCCGGCGTCTCCTCCCGGTGTCCTGATCTTCTGCCGGCTCCTCCGCTTTCTTCTGCAGCTCAATTGCTAGTGGTGGTCCGGACTTCTGCCTTCTTTTCTTCCAGAGATGTTGACACGACGCTCTCTCCAGCTGCAATGGCCTCTGAACGCTCCGCAACGGACTTATATAGGCGGTGACCCCGCCCCCTTATGGAGGTCACTGTCCCGGGGCATCCCGATAAGAGAACTGCCGTTTTATTAGAGCTGGAGGCCCAGGGTGTCGATCTGATCTGCCTGCAGGAGACGCACTTGACAAACGAAACTAGGATAAGATTTGGGGGTAGGAAATTTCAGACGCCATTCCATTCTGTCTACTCCTCCTACTCAAGAGGAGTGAGTATATTGGTTAAAAAAGGGGTGTCGTTTGCCTGCAGGGGTGTTCGGATCGACACGCTGGGCTGCTATATTTTTTTGCATTGCCTGTTGGATGACAGAGAGTTTGTTATTGCAAATATCTATATCCCTCCTCCAAGCAAGCTGGAAATTCTATATTGTCTGTTGGAATATATGGAGAGCAAGGTTGGGATTCCATTAATCTTGGTTGGCGACTTTAACACAGTTCTTGATAGTCAGCAGGATAGGCTCCCAACCGGTACCCGGACAGTGAGGGCTATGGAGGGCAGGCTTAGGCAGTTTTTAGAGGAAGTGGGGTGGTGTGATTTATGGAGAATCCGCAATCCAAACATTAGACAATATTCTTGTTACTCAGGGACACACCACACACTATCCCGAATAGATCTAGCCATAGGTAATAAGGAAACGCACCCCCTAGTGCATAAAATAGATTACGGCCCAAGAGGATTATCAGACCACTCGCCTCTAAAACTAGTGTTGCGCATCGGCGATAGACAAATATATAGGCCCTGGTCAGTAAGCCCAGTATGGCTGGAGGTAATAGGGAGCAGCGGAGAAATTTCTACTAGTCTAAAGGAGTTTATGGTATGCAACTCAGGTACAGCGGCAGGGGGAGTGATCTGGGATGCTCTAAAGGCCTTTCTTAGAGGACTTCTAATTCAGCAAATAGCAAGGGTAAAGCGGAAAACAAGAATGCAGGATGATCACATTAGAAATGAGGTTATGGAGGTGGAGAGGCAGTATGTTTTGGGCCCTACTATAGAGCTAGAGGAGCTCTGGATTAGGAAACAACAGGAATATAAAGCAGTAACAATGAGAAAAGCCGAAAATAAAAGACTTTTTCAGAGGCAGAGGTTCTTTGAGGAGGGGGAAAGAGTGGGCCGAATGCTGGCCGTAGTGGCAAGCACTAACTCCCCGTCCTCAACAATCTCTGCGATTAGATCCCCAAGTGGGGAAATTGTGACAGACCCAGGGAAAGTCAAGGAGATATTCCTCGATTTCTATAGGTCCCTGTATCAGTCAAAACATCCCACAGCAAGAGGAGAGCTGGATAAACTACTGGAGGGATTTGTATTACCAACCTTATCTGCAGCAGACAAAGTTAGCTTAGAGTCTCCTATAACCCTAGAGGAACTAAGGTGCGCTGTGGCTGCTATGCCCAACCATAAGACCCCAGGCCCAGACGGACTCCCCCTGGAAATATATAAATATTATGGGGGGATTCTGCTCCCCACCCTCTTGAGGACACTAGAGGAGGCGTTCATAGACGATGGTCTCCCGGCTTCAATGACAGAGTCAAATAATTATACTTATTCAAAAGGAAGGGAAGGATCATCTGGATGTAGCGTCATACAGACCAATTTCTTTGCTCTGCTCGGACGTTAAAATCCTAGCAAAGGTACTAGCAACTAGGCTAAGTAAATGTATTGATAACTTGGTACACCCAGACCAAGCAGGATTTATCCCCCATAGGTCTACCAGTGTCAATATTAGGAGAGCATACCTGAACCTGCAGACCCCAGTCGTAGATAGGGACCCCAGAGCTATCATGTCCTTGGACATCGCCAAGGCATTTGATAGCTTGGAGTGGGGCTACCTCTGGGGAATAATGGATAAATTCGGGTTTGGCCCGACTTTCATTAAATGGGTAAAAATCTTGTACAGCTGCCCACTAGCCAAGTTAAAGATTAACAACGAGTATACAGACAGTTTGACACTAGAGAGGGGTACAAGACAGGGGTGCCCCTTGTCGCCTCTCCTGTTTGCTCTGGCAATGGAGCCGTTGGCAGAGGCTATAAGAAGGGCACCGGACCTGCGGGGCTTTAGGAGGAAGGGCAGCGAAGAAAGAGTTGCACTTTACGCAGACGACGTCTTGGTATTTCTGGGGGATGTAGGACCATCTCTGGAAAAAACGATGCAATTGGTAGAAGGATTTGGGAAGGTATCGGGCCTAGCGGTTAACTGGGATAAATCCTCATTGTTACAGATTGATTCAACCAATAACCTCCTCCCTGGGTTAAATGTAACTGATAAGATAAAGTACTTGGGAATAGTAATGACTAGGGACCCCAATAATTACATTCAAGACAACTTGGCCCCCTTGCTTGAGAAGTTTAGAAGAAAATGTGACATCTGGTGTCGACTTCCCCTGTCGTTGGCAGGACGCTCAAATCTGATCAGAATGATTTGGCTGCCACAACTACTTTACATTCTCCATAACTCCCCGGTATGGATCGGGAGAAAATGGTTCATGAAAATAAATTCCCTATTTAGGGAACTTATTTGGAAGAAAGGCCAGGCTAGGATCAAACTGCAGACATTGCAGCGACCTGCCCGGGAAGGAGGATTGGCAATTCCTCATCCGTATGGTTATTGCCTAGCTGCTCAAATGCAGCACCTAGGGGGTTGTGAATCTTTGGGTGAAGCAAGTGCCAGCAATAAAATAATGCTAGAAGGTAGCCCACACAGTCGCTTGGTAGAGGCACTAGAGGCGGGGTCACTCCAGAGAAAGCTGCCAACACATAAATTAGTAAACAAGACCTGGCAGACAGTTAAAAAGATCATGGGGTATAGAGGTATTACTGAGTTTTTTCCCATATGGTCTAACGAATCCCTGGGGGAATTAAGGGCTGTAGAAGAGAATCCCGCTTGGGAAAGTCATGGAATTCATAGACTGGTCCAGCTGTACAGCGATACTAACTTGAAATCCTTTATGGAACTGAGAATGGAATTCGGAGTTCCATACAATATTTTCTTTAACTATCTACAGATCAGGCACGCACTGAATACCCAATTCGGGTCCTCTCCTATGAAACGATGTAACACACCGCTTCTTAATAAAATAGTTAAAGCAACAAGCACTAAGGGGCTGATTGGGGATGTGTATACGCAGTTATTGGATAAGATTCTAGTTCAAGGCGTGCCTCTTGGGTCTAGAGAGGGATGGGAGGCGGACGTGGGGGAGCTGTCGGACGACCAGTGGAAAAAAATATTGGAATTTGGGCAGATGGTGTCTGTCTCTCCATCGCAGAAGGCCTCACACCTCCTCCTTATACATAGAGCATATTACACTCCCAGAAGACTGTACAGGTTTGGGGGTAGGCCAGACGACAGCTGCCCCAGGTGCTATAGGTCAGGAGATCTTATACATATGGTCTGGAGATGTCCAAAATTGGTAAGATACTGGACGGAAGTGATAGGGACAATAAACCGTAGATTTAAGGTAAACATTGAATTAGACGCCAAGGTGTGCGTGTTGGGTTTGGTGGGAGCTAATATGGGTAACGCCAGAACAACCACTGCCATAGTAAGATGTCTATACCAAGCGAGAAAGTTGCTAGCACAACACTGGCTCTCAACAAACCCTCCAACTATAGGGGAATGGCTTAAAACAATGGACTCTTTGGTCTGGACAGAAAGGACAGTATACACCAAAAAAGGGAATTACAGCAAATTTATTGGCATATGGAAACCTTGGCTCCAGGAGCAGAATATTCAACACCTAATCTGAACTAATTTACCCTGGATCCCCTCACGAGTGTGGGGGCGAATAAAGGCCCAAACTAGATAAACTTGGGTGTAGGAACAGGTCCCATTGGGGCTTAGAGAGTCGTAGCATGCGAATCCTAGTGTGAATGTACCTAACTCTTACGCTGATAACAAGGGAGGGGGATGGTAAGGTGGGTAGTAGATAAAGGGTGGATGGGAAGATTAGGGAGGGTAAGGGGGGGGGGGGGGATAATAAGAGGGGGAAAAAAGAGCACATTGTAAGTAGTTGCCACTTACATATCTATTGAATGTTTGTAGTTATCACAGCGCACAGTAGATAAGCGAGGTATTAGCGTTGCTATCCTGCATTTGTAATATGTTTTATTGTCTTTGCTAATTACACTTTTAATACAATATGCCACGAAAAGTATGTAACTTTTTTTACACTGTTATCAATAAAAAGAAATTAAGCAAAAAAAAAAAAACTTGGCGCGGCGTTCCCCCTCTGGATTCATACCAGACAGCTGTCAGCACTGCCTGTCGCTCTTCGGGAAAGGAAAAAAAAGTTTTCCTTTCCCGATCAGCGAGCCAGGCTTGTGCTTACAAAGTCGTACTGAAGTCGTGTCTATTATTCAGGCACGACTTGCATGCTACTTCAGGGTTTAACATTGAGGACTATGGAGTACAACTCGCATAGAAGTTGGACCAAAGTAGTGCAGGGACTACTTTCAAGTAGGCACGACTTAAAGTCGTGCCAATATGAATGGTAGTCATTGAAAATCATGGAGAATGACTTGTCATACGATTTTGCAGTACAAAATCGTGGGACAAGTCGTATAAGTGTGAAAGGGGCCTTAGGCTTCTTCAACTTTTCACCGTTCACAGGAAATAGTCTTGCCCACTTTCTTCCCAGCTCCTGCCAATCAAGGAGAAGAAGCTTTCCACAAACTGGATGTGAGGAGATGCCTGTTACACTTTCTAACAGTCACCAAAGAATTTAGAAAATCAAACGCTCTCTTCGTGATATCCTCAGGCTCACATAAAGGGGAGAAAGCTTCCAAAAGGACTCTGCGCAGGTGGCTTAGATGGGCAATCATGGAGGCCTACAAAGCTAAGGGAGAAATACCCCCCTCGGGTATTGCTGCTCATTCTATGAGATCAACGGCAGTTTCCTGGGCCCACAGGGCTGATGCTACGCCTGAACCAATATGCAAGGCTGCCACTTGGTCCAACTTCTCACCATTTCTCCGACATTATAGGTTGGACCTACTGTCTGCCACAGATCAAGCCTTCGGCAGGAAGGTACTGCAGGCAGTGGTCCCAACCTAGGTCTCGGTTATCCTCTCCAAGATTGTCCTGAAAGGCTTATTTAGACTTACCGGTTACGGTATTTCTAAGACGATATTTCTAAGAGCCTTTCAGGACCACCGTTACTTCCCTCCCTTTTATTTTAGAAGTGGTTTAAGTATCTATAATGGTTGTTTGGTGGCTTTTTGTGCTTTGTTTTCCACTATGTCTGAGACCACACAATAACTAAGGCCATGGTGGAAGAGGAGGGATTTAAAGATGGCATGTATTCTCTGGAAAATGGACGGAGCTGCGCTCTCTCCAAGGTTGTCCGGAAAGGCTCTTAGACTTACCGGTGACAGTATTTCTAACTAAGCCTTTCTCATCAGCAGTATATAGCAGTCTTGTGACTTCTATCAGTGACCAGCTGAGCACGGGTTAAAGCTTGTAGAAGGAGTTTTCATTCTCCTCTGACTGTTCTATGAGGCTGCATTACTCCTGACCCGTTTGTCTGAAGAGTGCTGATTAGCCCTGTGCTGATCACATGCACACTCTCAAAAAAAAAAAAAACCTAGAATTCTCTAGCAATACACACCAAACTGAGCATGTGCAGAGTGTCTCCTAGGGGCTCTGTACTATCCGGAGATGTATTGGGGAGGATCAGAGAAGACAGGATCAAACAGCCTTTTACACAATCCGGATGATTAACCCCTTAGGTTCCACACTGAGTGTAACCAGCATGCTTTACTGCATATACAGGCTGATTTTACAGTTGTTGGTTTAGTAACACTTTAACACTCCTGTGTTTTTTTTTGTTTTTTTTTGTTTTTTTTGCCTTTTGTAGGGAAGTCCAAACACTACAATAATGAACTGCCCTTTTAAATTTAGGGGTAGAGGAATAAGCTGTATACTTGCCTTGGCCCTATTTCAGTGCTCTTCTCTGCTTTAGGTTGCGGGTGGGCCCTCAGACCTTCCCTATGTTCAGTCCAGGACTGTTGATGCTACGTTGTAAGTGATGATGCCAGAGTGTGACTGCTGTCCAGAGTGCTGAAGGTGCCCCACCTATACAAGTGACATGTATACAGGCAGCTATAGGACTGGGAATGTCTCTGCCTCAGATGATTGGCTCATTATATGTGACAGCTTCCTGGCAGGCTTGGTCATGTGAGTTCTGAAGAACATCCACACATGCCCAAGCTTATTTGTACTCTTCAGTAATCCAATCACATGCAGGTGAAATAAGTAAACAGGACATATTTTTTTTTTTTTTTACATGATTGGATAATTGAAGTGTATATTTAAGCAAATTATTAGATGAATATTCCTTTAGTAAATCTGTTTATGTATCTGGAGGTAATAAACCATCATAAAATAATATCATTTTAATATGTTGGCATTGAAAAGTTGGGGTTAAACCTTTTCTCTCCTTCCTAGTAGGGCTGTAAGACGACCTATTTCTGTGTGCTTAGCTTATACTGCAAAGTGTATGTGATCACAGACAGGAAGTTCTTTCCCGCTCACTGCCACAAGTAAACAGAGCTGAAACCATGGCCTGTGCAGCACAGCGTCCTTTTCCTGTGTATCGAGCAACCCACAGCCACGTGTTCCATATACTGCTCCATGCATACTTCTTTTCAGTCACTGCACAGGTCACACATTCCTGCTCCACAATGGAAGATGAGGGTCAGGGAATGTGGCTCTCTGGGTCAATCCCCAATAAGAAATCTACCCAATAGGTCAATTTTATACAGGATTGCCACACAGCTTGTGCATTGAATGGGGTGACATTATTTAAAGAGGAACTTCACTCTATCAAAAAAAAAAAAAAATATATATATATATATATATATAATTATTTCTTGGAGTCCAGAGTCTTGTTTTGCCTGTAGGGAAAGTTCTCCTTATTCGGCTTCTCTCCGGCACCATCATCTTGAATTCAGATCCAGTGCATGGGCAGACAAGCCGCAAAGATTTTCATCAGGTCAGGAAGGCCTGGCAGATCTCCACATCGTGTCTGCACATGCGCCGTACCTCATGAGCAAGACGCACAACGGCTCCTGCCAGTAAACTGGCAGAGATCCCACACGATTTCTGCGCAGGCATTGAATGAGTGGCAGGCATTGAAATGCATCCAGTTCTGGAAAAATAACATTGCTCCACCAATTGTCGTCTGGCTCTGCAAAGTTAATTTTATTCTTATGTAAGAAACTGTAGCGTCCATCGGAGAGCAGAACAGTTCCATAAAACTTGGTCTTATTGACATGCTTTTACCTTTTCCACAGAATACTGTGACTTTTTGGCATCTCTAGATGCCTAGTGTTAAAGGCATGCACACTCTTGAAGCTTGTCCAGTGATGCGCGCGGGAGCCGCCGGTCACGGCACCCACTACTGAAGAAACGGCACGGGTGCCGTTTCTTCAAAGCGCATGCGCCGATGACATTGGCGCAGTATACTGTAAATATCTCCTAAACAGCTCACGTTTAGGAGATATTTACAGTACCTATAGGTAAGCCTTATTCTAGGCTTACCTATAGGTACAAAGTGTAAAGGGAGGTTTACAACCTCTTTAAGCAAGAGTATAAATCTATAGCCCCCTCCCCTGATCAGCATTGCAGCCAATGGCTGCTGGTTTTCCAGCGGTCGTTCTTACTTTGAAGGGATTTCCCTTCACTTCCTTTTTTGGCCATGGCACAGGACGTAAAGGGAAATATCCGCAATGTGATAAATAAAATGTTGTCTTTAGTTGTGCTTTAAGAAAGTGGTATTTGTAAATTTCAGTGACCACTACCCACACCATCCTCCATATCCATGCATTTCAGTGGAGGTAAGGAGTCTGTTATTGTGGTTTTAACGTTTCATTAATCACTTTGTCCTCCATTTTCCTGTGGTTAATGTGTGAGGGAAGGTTTGTAGCCACTGAGAGACAGAAGATATTACATCAGAAAGGATCTGTGCTATAAAGTGTGCTGCTTGGACATGGTTTACTCTTTAGTATGAGGGACTACTGAGATTCTGTTGATGAATCTCCCATTATTATCCAAATGTCTGTATGGACTTGGGGTGGACTTATCCTTTAACACTAAAATCGCTACATCTACAGACATCCACAATATAAACCTAACCTATCTAGCGCTTTATAGAAGAACATACCTTTTTTTTTAAGCTGATCTGATCTGGTCCGAAGCGGTGGAAGCTATGCAGAGGACATAGCCGACACGGGCTATAAAATGAATGGGAATTGAAGCCACCCATAGACTTACTATGGGGCTTTCGTTGTTGGATGCGTCACCTGCATCCGCGGCGCCTACAAGCTGCAGCTGACAGCTCAGTGTGGGATCGGGTTGGATCGGCTTCAAAAAAGGTATGTATACTGATTTCTTCTTTACAGGGTTTGATAGGTTATTGTTAGATTGTGGATGTCTGTAGATGTAGAGATTTTAGTGTTGAGGTGCACTTATCCTTTAACCCCTTCCCGACCAGCCGCTGCAGTTTTACTGCAGCAGGTTGGCTCCCCTGGGTGAACCGACGTAACTGTACAACGGTTTGCCTTTTGACCACTAGGCGACGCCAGAGCCGATGTGCGTGCCCGGCGGTCGCGATGTCCGCCGGGAACCCGCGATCGCTCCACACGGAGACAGAACGGAGTTCTGTCAATGTAAATGGACAGATCTCAGTGCTGTCAGGGGTGAGGAGAGCGATCTGTTCATACTAAGTATGAACAACGATCGGTCTCCTCACTCAGTCCCCTCCCCTCACAGTTAGATTCACTCCCTAGGGAACACAGTTAACCCCTTGAATGCCCCCTAGTGTTAACACCATCCCTTCCAGTGACATTTACACAGTAATCAGTGCATTTTTATAGGACTGATCGCTGTATAATTGTCAGTGGTCCCAAAAAATGTGTCAAAAGTGTCCGATCTGTCCGCCATAATGTCGCAGTCCTGATCACCGCCATTACTAGTAAAAAAAAAATAAAAATGCTATTAAATCTTTCCCCTATTTTGTAGATGCTATAACTTTTGCGCAAACCCATCAATATACGCTTATTGCGATTTTTATTACCAAAAATATGTAGAAGAATACATATAGGCCTAAACTGAGGGGAAAAAACTTTAAAAAAAAAAAAAAGGCGATATTTATTATAGCAAAAAGTAAAAAATATTGTGGGTTTTTTTTTTTTTTTTTTCAAAATTGTCGCTCTTATTTTGTTTATAGCGCAAAAAATAAAAAACGCAGATATCAAATACCACCAAAAGAAAGCTCTATTTGTGGGGGAAAAAAAAGGACATGAATTTTGTTTGGGTACAACGTCACACGATGGTGCAATTGTCAGTTAAAGCGACGCAGTGCCGTATCTCTAAAAATGGCCTGGTCATTGAGCAGCCAAATCTTCCGGGGCTGAAGTGGTTAAAGTGTAACTAAAGGCAAAATGTTTTCTTTAGTTTTGAATAGAGTAAGGATTAGATCCCCTGTCAGGGTTTATTGCTATCTGGGCCTCTATTAGGGTGATTCCCTCTATCTTTTTGTCCTGTTTGCCATTATCACTAAAAGTGAAAGTAAAAGAAAATGCCAAATTTTAGGTTGTCCTTAAAACAGGAATAGAGAGTAAATCTTTAATTGGGGACATTAGTTCCAGTGACCTTGGTGACAACCTGGGGTTCCCCATTTTTAAGTGTTTCCTTTCACTTCCTGTTTTGGCTATGGGACAGAAAGTGAAAGAAAATCTCCACAATGGTTCACATATGGCAAACAATTGATGCGCTATATGTATCCTACCCTTACAGTCGGAGCAGAATGGAAACTCCTCCTACAAGCTTTAGGCCCCTTTCACACTACCACAACTTCAAAGTCACGCGATTTTTTTTTTTTGCTGCAATTTCAGGGAATACCTGTGTAACTCTCATCAAAGTTGGACCAAAGTAGTGCAGGGACTACTTTGAAGTCAGCACTACTTGAAGTCGTACTAATATGAATAGAGTAGTCATTGGAAATCATGGGGAACGACTTGTCATACGTCTTTGCAGTCCCAAGTAGGGCAAGTCGTACAAGTGTGAAAGGGGCCTTAACCAGACATTCATAGAAGTCACAAGACTGCTATATATGGCTAATGGGAAAAAGAAGTATTTAGCAGTTTACATTTACTAAAACTTTTGCATTTCCATGTTCTGTGTACTGTGGGAGACCAGATATAGTGAATGCAGGGTCCTGGGTTTAGTATCACTTTAAGCTGGTCATGCACTGATCTAAATTCACCAGATATGAATGCCTTAGAAAACTTTTGTGATGTGGTGGAACAGGAGATTCACAGCATGAACTGACATATTCGCAGAAATTGTGTGATGCACCTATATTCCCTTTGGACCAGATTCTCATAGGAATCCTTGGAATCCAGGCCACAAAGAATTGAGGTTGTTTTTAGAAGAAGGGAAGGCCCTACACAATATTGGTATAGTGTTCATGATAAATTGCTCTCAGTATAGGACCACTTAAATGTTCTGCTATTTCCAGGACCCATAGAGCTACTTGTTAATCAAATTAAACTTTATGTGCAATTCCTGTCTGCGGTGCAACAACCAAGGATGCTTGGAAGCAGGGACCATCTGCATCCGAGCAACTAATAGGATTAGGGCTGAAACAACTAATCGATTAGGAAATTAATCGATTACTATTTTCATAATCGATTAATTGGCCAGTAACATAATGGGGTTAAAAAAACTAAAATAAGCCCTTAATAGTACAAAAAGAGCAAATAATTGCTAGTGTAAATATTAATTACACTACAGTAAAAAAAATGAACCCCTTACAGTAGTGGTGATCTGTTTTTCTTTGTACTATAAAGGGCTAATTTTTAGTTTTTTAACCCCATTATGTCACTAATGTCTTAGACCTGTAAAGAGAAATATGCACTAGGTGTGCATTTTGGGTCGCCCTTAATGGATATTGTTGGCCAAAAGTGAGTATTAAATCTCATAGATTGTTATGTATAAAAGTGCACTAGAGTGCCATCTTTATTAAACACATTCAATACATAAAAAAGGGGGTAACAGTAAGAATTACAATTGTATAAAGTGCAAATACAAACACTGTACATTCGCTTGCATATAGAGGATAAAGCACCCGTGTGCCTACAGCCCGCAGCCTGTATGTGGAGAATCAGGCGGATGAGGTGTATGGCATGTACCCGACATGTTTCGGAGATAGGTATGTATTACTCCTTCATCAAGGGATTTATGATTAGGTGCTCAAATCTATCTGTAAATATCAAAGAACAAAAAAAAAAAAAATAAATAATAATAAAAAATATCTGTGTCGTCGTAAATTATATACGACTGCATTTTTGCAATATATGCGATTTTAGTAATTATTGAAAGAAATAGTATAGGGAAAGTCTAATATGGACTAGTTATACTTACATCAATCTGATTCATAAAGACAAAAAACAGCGATTAAAACAATGAAAGTGGAAGCAGGCTGGCTTCTGGTTCACATAACACAGGGTGGGCAACCAGGAGTGTGATGCAGAGCGTTGCAGCACTTTCACAAGGGATGACCGATGGAGATCTGTGTGTTTAAAAAGTGATGTTTGTAAGTGTACAAGGCATATAATTAAGCCAATGCTCTGCTGAAGGATAAAATAGTCATTCAGCTGTGGTTAAAAAGAAAAGTAGGTATGTAAAGTAAGTGTTCAAATAGTCTGGAACAAAGTATCCTTTTACATTACCTTGTGGCTATTTGATAATCTCTCAAGACTCAGACCTCCAGGCAGCAGTTCAAAAGACTGACAAATGCCCAAGGAGTGTCTGTGTTTTAAATAGGACAACTGATTGGACATCAGCCAATCAGTGTCCACTCCACATAATCAGCTGCAAAATTAGCAGCCATGTGTGGAGATCGGGCATCCCCCAGACGACGAGGCGCGCGGCGTAGCCACGCCCACAGGGGCGTGATGACGTCACGCGTCTCGACGTCACCGGCGGGTATGCGGTCCCGGCGCGATTAACGAAAGCCACACCGGGAACCGTACGAGAGCTCGTCCACACGCAAGAGGCCTATGGGGCGCGCAACCAAGTGCTGCCCCATGGCCATGCGTGCGTAGAGCTTACCCGCCGGGTGTCCGTGCGCACGCGCACATCCAACACCAAGGAAGAACTGCGCCATCTTGTGGATGGATATAAAAGGTGAACTGGGTGAGTCACAAAAAGCCAGCCTGCTGTACATAAATGCATGAATAAGGTGAAAAATGAATATATGAGGAAACATGAAGGGACAAAACAAGAAAAGGAAACACATGTTATAAATGACCAGAGGTTGCATGGAACAATTTGTAAAATACCAGTCAATTTCAAACAATGTTATTAGAATAAACAAAATCTTCAAAATCTCTGAAGTAAACACAAAGTGTTCATTATTTTAGAACAGTTCGTATTCTAGCGGTATAAGGAACCCAGATATACATAGCGTTCAGACATACAGTACAGCGATGACCCAGATCAAAGACAGTTCAGATACATGTGAGCACAATGTCCTGCATCCACACCTGTATCAATCTGGAGATGCTCCATTACACCGACAGATACCACCTAGTACACGAAATGTCAAAGAAAAATGAGATTACTAGACTGGAAAGCAAGAGGAAACAGTGGGACACACCAGGAGATCCCTATAGATCTAGTTCACAGACCCCTGATGTGAACCCAGGAAGAAATGGTTTGAAGTTAAAGGCCCCGTTGAGGCCAGGTGGATGATTGGCCCGTAGATTATGTATCCATCTCAGTTCGCATTGGAGAAGACGCTTATTAAAATCTCCTCCTCTTGGACTGAAGTGGATGCGATCAAGGGCCAAAAAATATACTTTGGGGGTCGATGAGGGGTGAGCCATTGCCATATGGCGACCAATAGGGAGGTCTGGATCGCGTTTGCGTATGGTGCCAAGATGCTGGTAGATACGTTTCCAGAACTCGTTTATGGTCTTACCAACATAGTAGCACCCGCATTCGCAGGTCAGTAAATATACTATTGCTGGGGTTTTGCAGTTAACGTAGTGCTTGGGGGTGAACCTTTGGCCATTGGGCAAAATAATATTTTTTCGTTTGTCCATATATTGGCAATAGTGGCAGCCCCCACACATATATGTTCCCAATACTTTACATGGATCGCCTTTACAGGTTTTGTACTCACTATTGACTATTTTGTCTCCTATAGATGGTGGCCTCCTATAGGTGACTATTGGGGCACTAGGGACAAAGGGGGCCAAGGTTTGGTCCATAGTTAATAGGTGCCAGTATTTATTTAGAATGCGCTTTATCTGCCTATGTTCTGAAGAATATGTCGTGATAATTCTGGTTGTTTCATCTTTACTGGGTTGTTTGTGTGCATTAAGTAAGTCACGACGAGATTGATTGAGCGCTCGTTTATACGCTTTTTTTAAACAGGTGTTTGAGTATCCTCTTTCGAGGAGTCTCTTTTTTAGGGTATTGGCTTCTGTTTTAAATCTGGCATCATCGGAGCAGTTGCGACGTGCTCTTAGATATTGGCTATATGGTATGGAGGTTAAAAGGGGCTTGGGATGAAAACTACTTGCGTGCAACAAGGAGTTGCCGGCTGTGGGTTTTCGGTATAGTTCACTAGAAAGATTGCCATCTAGTGATCTTTTGACCAATACATCCAAAAATGTAATTTCCTTTGGACTGTGGGTCATTGTAAATTTTAAATTAAAGTCGTTCTTGTTAATACAGTTAAGAAATTCATGTAGTAATTCAGTTGGCCCATCCCATATCAGGAAGATATCGTCTATGTAACGTCGCCATGTAATAACATGGCGCATATACACAGACAACGACTCCTGGACAAGCAGTGAATGTTCCCACTCCCCCAGGTACAGATTGGCGTACGATGGGGCACAACATGTCCCCATCGCCACGCCCTGTACCTGGAGGTAGTGGGAACCATCAAAGCAAAAGAAGTTATGGTTGAGTATAAACTCAAGAGAAGTCAAGATAAATTCAATATATTTGGGTTCAGAATCGCTATATTGTTGCAAAATGTGTTGTATGGCTGATAGCCCTTTGGCATGGGGGATAGTGCAATACAAGGATTCCACATCGATGGCTACCAATTGGGTGCCTTCTTCTATGTGTATATCTTGAATAATCTGTAAGAAATGGATTGTATCGCGTACATACGATGATAGGCAAGTAACTAGAGGCTTTAGATGGTTATCAACTACACGACTGAGATTTTCTGTTAGGCTTCCGCAGCCTGAGATGATAGGTCTGCCCGGTGGTTTTTTCTTTTGTTTATGCAACTTCGGTAACGCATAGAAAGTTGCCTCTTTGGGATGGCTAGTCCTAATGAACTCCCAAACTTGTTTGGATATTGCATTGTGTTGAAATGCAGTGTCAACAAGTGTATAGAAGTCGTGAGTGAATTTGTCCAATAGAGATTTAGAAATGGGGCGGTACCATTCATGATTTTGTAATATGTCCATGCACATCTCAGTGTATTGTACATTGTCCATAACCACGACGTTGCCACCCTTGTCGGAGGGTTTAATGACAACGTCGTGGTTACGTGACAACTCCTCCAGAGCCAACCGTTCATCACGGCTGAAATTGGGGTGTGGATGCGAAAAGTTTTTCATTTTATTGATATCTGTTGATACCAATTTAAGGAAAGCTGCAGCGTTTGGGTTAGAACTGGGCGAGGGATATAGAGTGGATTTATTTTTCAATGTACATACTTGCGTATGTGAAGTTGGTATAACATCCATGTTCCTGTCGGAGTCATGGGTGTTTTCCTGGGTCAAAGGATTTTCAAAATCGTTTTCGTCTAACAAGGCAACAAGATTATCTAGTGCTTGAATCTCTTGATTTGTGAATTTCTGTTCCGTCATGGGTTTTTTTGCATAAAGGCTTTTTAATAAGACCTTGCGGATGAATAGATGTATATCTTTAATGGCTCCAAATCTGTCCAGACGGGTGTCTGGGCAGAAAGTGAGGCCACGTCCTAGAACAGCCAATTCGTGTTCATTGAGTGAGTATGATGATAAGTTGACTACATTTAGCGTGGTTGATGTTGATTGAGTTTGTGGGCCTTGGATGACTGTGTTTTTGTTTGTTTTTGATGCGTTTGCATGCGGCCTCGCATTTGGTCTAAAAAAGTTCCAGGGGGCATGGATTGTGATTGTGGTGTAGTGGGCATAAAGGATGATGTATTTAAAGACGATCCGGAACAACTGGCCGGAGTCTGTACATCTGATGTGTCGCTATTAAGATGCTGGTTAATATGGGAGCCATTACTTGCCTGTGAAGGGGAGCTCTCCATGTGTGAAGACTCATCATATGATTCATTGCCCTGGCGACGCCGTTTAAATTGTCGACGACCTTTGTTATGAGCAGAGGGCTGTAGGGAAGAAGAGACAGGTGAGTGTACAAAGGATTCAGATGCGTTTTTTTGTTGTTTGTTTTTTTGTGGTTTTTTGGAAAATTTATTGTTTGTATTGGTTTGCCATTTGTAAGCTCTACCGTCTTCAAAGGCTTTCTTATCGCGTTGTAATTTTTTGTCCTTTTTGATTAGTATATTTTTGTTAAACTCTTCTAGATGTCGTTTTAGTCTTTCTTCTGACTCAGAGAAGGACACATGAGTTTTTAATGGTGACATTTGATTTTGTAATTTTTCCAATTTGCTATCTATGTCAGTTATACGTTTGGTATACTCATCAATGAGCAGCAGCATCATTTTCCTTGAGCATTCCTTTAAGTTTTCCTCCCACACCACCTTAAAACTAGGGTCTATATGCTCAAAAGTAGGAAAAATTTGTACCCTAAGTCCAAAGGGGTTTAGATTAGCCGAAATGTAATCTTTAAAGGATTTAATGTGCCAGTGCAAGAGATTTTTTCTCTAACAATTGACTTAGGGTAGAGAAAGTTGTAGACAGTTCAAAATCAAGAGATTCTTTCTTTTCAAATTCATTGTGTACTTTGGACATGAAGTCCGTCCAATGACTTCCTTGGTATAGAGCCATGCTAACAGAAAAGGAAGAAATAGAAAAATAGGAGAGACAAGATCAAACAATGCAATCTAAACTAGTCCGTTATATGTACATACGTTGCTTCTCATGGAGGAGGGACTTACACCGGTATTTGCTACCTATCATGAAAGATAAAAGGAAAATGAGAGCAAGGTGTGTACAAAGGGAGGGGAGGGAGGCCAATATCCTAGTGAATTGAACTATAAAGAGAAATATGCACTAGGTGTGCATTTTGGGTCGCCCTTAATGGATATTGTTGGCCAAAAGTGAGTATTAAATCTCATAGATTGTTATGTATAAAAGTGCACTAGAGTGCCATCTTTATTAAACACATTCAATACATAAAAAAAGGGGGTAACAGTAAGAATTACAATTGTATAAAGTGCAAATACAAACACTGTACATTCGCTTGCATATAGAGGATAAAGCACCCGTGTGCCTACAGCCCGCAGCCTGTATGTGGAGAATCAGGCGGATGAGGTGTATGGCATGTACCCGACATGTTTCGGAGATAGGTATGTATTACTCCTTCATCAAGGGATTTATGATTAGGTGCTCAAATCTATCTGTAAATATCAAAGAACAAAAAAAAAAAAAAAAAAAAAAATAATAATAAAAAATATCTGTGTCGTCGTAAATTATATACGACTGCATTTTTGCAATATATGCGATTTTAGTAATTATTGAAAGAAATAGTATAGGGAAAGTCTAATATGGACTAGTTATACTTACATCAATCTGATTCATAAAGACAAAAAACAGCGATTAAAACAATGAAAGTGGAAGCAGGCTGGCTTCTGGTTCACATAACACAGGGTGGGCAACCAGGAGTGTGATGCAGAGCGTTGCAGCACTTTCACAAGGGATGACCGATGGAGATCTGTGTGTTTAAAAAGTGATGTTTGTAAGTGTACAAGGCATATAATTAAGCCAATGCTCTGCTGAAGGATAAAATAGTCATTCAGCTGTGGTTAAAAAGAAAAGTAGGTATGTAAAGTAAGTGTTCAAATAGTCTGGAACAAAGTATCCTTTTACATTACCTTGTGGCTATTTGATAATCTCTCAAGACTCAGACCTCCAGGCAGCAGTTCAAAAGACTGACAAATGCCCAAGGAGTGTCTGTGTTTTAAATAGGACAACTGATTGGACATCAGCCAATCAGTGTCCACTCCACATAATCAGCTGCAAAATTAGCAGCCATGTGTGGAGATCGGGCATCCCCCAGACGACGAGGCGCGCGGCGTAGCCACGCCCACAGGGGCGTGATGACGTCACGCGTCTCGACGTCACCGGCGGGTATGCGGTCCCGGCGCGATTAACGAAAGCCACACCGGGAACCGTACGAGAGCTCGTCCACACGCAAGAGGCCTATGGGGCGCGCAACCAAGTGCTGCCCCATGGCCATGCGTGCGTAGAGCTTACCCGCCGGGTGTCCGTGCGCACGCGCACATCCAACACCAAGGAAGAACTGCGCCATCTTGTGGATGGATATAAAAGGTGAACTGGGTGAGTCACAAAAAGCCAGCCTGCTGTATTACAAAATCATGAATGGTACCGCCCCATTTCTAAATCTCTATTGGACAAATTCACTCACGACTTCTATACACTTGTTGACACTGCATTTCAACACAATGCAATATCCAAACAAGTTTGGGAGTTCATTAGGACTAGCCATCCCAAAGAGGCAACTTTCTATGCGTTACCGAAGTTGCATAAACAAAAGAAAAAACCACCGGGCAGACCTATCATCTCAGGCTGCGGAAGCCTAACAGAAAATCTCAGTCGTGTAGTTGATAACCATCTAAAGCCTCTAGTTACTTGCCTATCATCGTATGTACGCGATACAATCCATTTCTTACAGATTATTCAAGATATACACATAGAAGAAGGCACCCAATTGGTAGCCATCGATGTGGAATCCTTGTATTGCACTATCCCCCATGCCAAAGGGCTATCAGCCATACAACACATTTTGCAACAATATAGCGATTCTGAACCCAAATATATTGAATTTATCTTGACTTCTCTTGAGTTTATACTCAACCATAACTTCTTTTGCTTTGATGGTTCCCACTACCTCCAGGTACAGGGCGTGGCGATGGGGACATGTTGTGCCCCATCGTACGCCAATCTGTACCTGGGGGAGTGGGAACATTCACTGCTTGTCCAGGAGTCGTTGTCTGTGTATATGCGCCATGTTATTACATGGCGACGTTACATAGACGATATCTTCCTGATATGGGATGGGCCAACTGAATTACTACATGAATTTCTTAACTGTATTAACAAGAACGACTTTAATTTAAAATTTACAATGACCCACAGTCCAAAGGAAATTACATTTTTGGATGTATTGGTCAAAAGATCACTAGATGGCAATCTTTCTAGTGAACTATACCGAAAACCCACAGCCGGCAACTCCTTGTTGCACGCAAGTAGTTTTCATCCCAAGCCCCTTTTAACCTCCATACCATATAGCCAATATCTAAGAGCACGTCGCAACTGCTCCGATGATGCCAGATTTAAAACAGAAGCCAATACCCTAAAAAAGAGACTCCTCGAAAGAGGATACTCAAACACCTGTTTAAAAAAAGCGTATAAACGAGCGCTCAATCAATCTCGTCGTGACTTACTTAATGCACACAAACAACCCAGTAAAGATGAAACAACCAGAATTATCACGACATATTCTTCAGAACAAAGGCAGATAAAGTGCATTCTAAATAAATACTGGCACCTATTAACTATGGACCAAACCTTGGCCCCCTTTGTCCCTAGTGCCCCAATAGTCACCTATAGGAGGCCACCATCTATAGGAGACAAAATAGTCAATAGTGAGTACAAAACCTGTAAAGGCGATCCATGTAAAGTATTGGGAACATATATGTGTGGGGGCTGCCACTATTGCCAATATATGGACAAACGAAAAAATATTATTTTGCCCAATGGCCAAAGGTTCACCCCCAAGCACTACGTTAACTGCAAAACCCCAGCAATAGTATATTTACTGACCTGCGAATGCGGGTGCTACTATGTTGGTAAGACCATAAACGAGTTCTGGAAACGTATCTACCAGCATCTTGGCACCATACGCAAACGCGATCCAGACCTCCCTATTGGTCGCCATATGGCAATGGCTCACCCCTCATCGACCCCCAAAGTATATTTTTTGGCCCTTGATCGCATCCACTTCAGTCCAAGAGGAGGAGATTTTAATAAGCGTCTTCTCCAATGCGAACTGAGATGGATACATAATCTACGGGCCAATCATCCACCTGGCCTCAACGGGGCCTTTAACTTCAAACCATTTCTTCCTGGGTTCACATCAGGGGTCTGTGAACTAGATCTATAGGGATCTCCTGGTGTGTCCCACTGTTTCCTCTTGCTTTCCAGTCTAGTAATCTCATTTTTCTTTGACATTTCGTGTACTAGGTGGTATCTGTCGGTGTAATGGAGCATCTCCAGATTGATACAGGTGTGGATGCAGGACATTGTGCTCACATGTATCTGAACTGTCTTTGATCTGGGTCATCGCTGTACTGTATGTCTGAACGCTATGTATATCTGGGTTCCTTATACCGCTAGAATACGAACTGTTCTAAAATAATGAACACTTTGTGTTTACTTCAGAGATTTTGAAGATTTTGTTTATTCTAATAACATTGTTTGAAATTGACTGGTATTTTACAAATTGTTCCATGCAACCTCTGGTCATTTATAACATGTGTTTCCTTTTCTTGTTTTGTCCCTTCATGTTTCCTCATATATTCATTTTTCACCTTATTCATGCATTTATGTACAGCAGGCTGGCTTTTTGTGACTCACCCAGTTCACCTTTTATATCCATCCACAAGATGGCGCAGTTCTTCCTTGGTGTTGGATGTGCGCGTGCGCACGGACACCCGGCGGGTAAGCTCTACGCACGCATGGCCATGGGGCAGCACTTGGTTGCGCGCCCCATAGGCCTCTTGCGTGTGGACGAGCTCTCGTACGGTTCCCGGTGTGGCTTTCGTTAATCGCGCCGGGACCGCATACCCGCCGGTGACGTCGAGACGCGTGACGTCATCACGCCCCTGTGGGCGTGGCTACGCCGCGCGCCTCGTCGTCTGGGGGATGCCCGATCTCCACACATGGCTGCTAATTTTGCAGCTGATTATGTGGAGTGGACACTGATTGGCTGATGTCCAATCAGTTGTCCTATTTAAAACACAGACACTCCTTGGGCATTTGTCAGTCTTTTGAACTGCTGCCTGGAGGTCTGAGTCTTGAGAGATTATCAAATAGCCACAAGGTAATGTAAAAGGATACTTTGTTCCAGACTATTTGAACACTTACTTTACATACCTACTTTTCTTTTTAACCACAGCTGAATGACTATTTTATCCTTCAGCAGAGCATTGGCTTAATTATATGCCTTGTACACTTACAAACATCACTTTTTAAACACACAGATCTCCATCGGTCATCCCTTGTGAAAGTGCTGCAACGCTCTGCATCACACTCCTGGTTGCCCACCCTGTGTTATGTGAACCAGAAGCCAGCCTGCTTCCACTTTCATTGTTTTAATCGCTGTTTTTTGTCTTTATGAATCAGATTGATGTAAGTATAACTAGTCCATATTAGACTTTCCCTATACTATTTCTTTCAATAATTACTAAAATCGCATATATTGCAAAAATGCAGTCGTATATAATTTACGACGACACAGATTTTTTATTATTATTTTTTTTTTTTTTTTTTTTGTTCTTTGATATTTACAGATAGATTTGAGCACCTAATCATAAATCCCTTGATGAAGGAGTAATACATACCTATCTCCGAAACATGTCGGGTACATGCCATACACCTCATCCGCCTGATTCTCCACATACAGGCTGCGGGCTGTAGGCACACGGGTGCTTTATCCTCTATATGCAAGCGAATATACAGTGTTTGTATTTGCACTTTATACAATTGTAATTCTTACTGTTACCCCCTTTTTTTATGTATTGAATGTGTTTAATAAAGATGGCACTCTAGTGCACTTTTATACATAACAATCTATGAGATTTAATACTCACTTTTGGCCAACAATATCCATTAAGGGCGACCCAAAATGCACACCTAGTGCATATTTCTCTTTATAGTTCAATTCACTAGGATATTGGCCTCCCTCCCCTCCCTTTGTACACACCTTGCTCTCATTTTCCTTTTATCATCCATAATGTCTTAGACCTGGTTCACATTTATGTGTTTGGTGCTTTTTTGCAGAAACGCACTACATTTCATTTACATGGTTTCCTGTGGGACACGTTCACATCTATGCTTTTTTCAGCCGCTGCGTATTTGGAAAGGGTCAGGGACTTTTTTTTAATGCAAAACGGTGCTTTTTTGGTTCAATATACTTCAATGGAAAAGCTGCAGAAAAGCATGTAATTATTGCAGCAGTTTTTGTTTTTTTAATCTTCCCAACAACAAATTGGCCAAAAATAAATGCAAAAACGCAAATCGCAGCACAATCACGTGCGCAAAAGTCAAAACGCACAGCAAAAAGCACTGCAGAAACAGATCAAAAGCAAACTGCATAGGTGTGTACCGAGCCTTATGCTGGCCACACCGATCAATTTTCAGACAGAATATTCAGACGAGAAATCTTTGTACATTCGATGAATGAAAGAATGTTGTTTGAAATTTTCACTTGTTTTTAACATTCTGTTTTTAAAATGAATGTAATTTCTGAACGAAAACCACATCCACTGTCTGATAATTCCTTTCACCAAGAAGTTTGCTATTATTTCAAAATTTTCCCGTCACTGTGGTTGAAAATGAACGTCGTTTTGACCCCACTAACGATTAGAAAATCGAACGTTCTTAACCTCTTGACATCCGGAGGCCGTCATATGACGGCCTCCACTTTCAGGGCTTATATCTGAATGATGTCTGAGGCTACAGACATCATTCAGATACCGGCATTTTCAGCCGGCGATTCCGTACACCATAAGAACGATCATAGCGGCTGTTCCGCCGCTTGATCGTTCTTACGGGCGGCGGGAGGGGACACCCCCCCCCTCCCGCCGCCCTCCGGTGCTACTACCGACTCACCTCAGCGATCGGTGAGTCGGATAGCGGATCCGCCGGCGCCGGATGTTCACCATAGAGATTTCCGGCGGACCAGATGGTCGCCGGAGTCTCTATGATCGTTCGGAGGCCGGGCGCGATGTTATGACGTCACGCCCGGCCTCTGCATTCAAAAAAACGGCGCCGCTTCGGTTGTGAAGCGGCGATCGTTTTATTTTTTTTTTTTATTTTAGGCTTCCCAGCCTAGAGGTGAGATGTGGGGTCTTATTGACCCCATATCTCACTGTAAAGAGGACTGATCGTGTCAGTTTCCTATTACAAGGGATGTTTACATTCCTTGTAATAGAAATAAAAGTGATAAAAAAAAAAAATATTTTTTTAAAGTGTCAAAATAAAAAATTTTAAGTAAAATTAACAATAAAAAAAAAAAAAAAAATTTTTAAAGCGCCCCTGTCCCCGTGAGCTCGCACGCAGAAGCGAACGCATACGTAAGTCCCGCCCACATATGAAAACGGTGTTCAAACCACACATGTGAGGTATCGCCGCGAACGTTAGAGCGAGAGCAATAATTTTGGCCCTAGACCTCCTCTGTAACTCAAAACATGTAACCAGTAAAAAATTTTAAAGCGTCGCCTATGGGCATTTTTAAGTACCAAAGTTTGGCGCCATTCCACGAGCGTGTGCAATTTTGAAGCGTGACATGTTAGGTATCTATTTACTCGGCGTAACTTCATCTTTCACACAATGCAAAAAAAATTGTCTAACTTTGCTGTTTTGTTTTTTTTTAAGCATGAAACTGTTTTTTTTCCAAAAAAAACGCGTTTGAAAAATTGCTGCGCAAATACCGTGCAAGATAAAAAGTTGCAATGACCGCCATTGTATTCTGTAGGGTCTCTGCTAAAAAAACATATATAATGTTTGGGGGTTCTATGTAATTTTATAGCAAAAAAATGATGATTTTTACATGTAGGAGCAAAGTGTCAGAAATGGCCCGGATATGAAGTGGTTAAAATAACATTTTTTAATTTTTTTTGAAGGAAGATATTGTTTGTTAAATAAAAAAAAATTGATCTTGGAGTCTGATATTTACCAGATTCACATTTTAATAGTATATACAGTATATATCCTCTAATAGTATATACAGTCTATATCTCTTCTGTCTGTTATTCTCAGAGTGGATTAGATATTTTGCTCCCTAACCATATAATGTTGGTTATTTATATTTACCACTGCATAGAGATATATAGGAATAAATTGCCTTTTTTTAAAACTTTACATATTAACTAAATTGTACACCACACTTTTTTTATAAGATTATTAATTGATTAATCGAAACAATTATCGGCCAACTAATCGATTATGAATATAATCGTTAGTTGCAGCCCTAAATAGGATACAGGTATATTGAATGCTGAATACACTGCCAGAAGATAAGACAGTTCTCCTTGCAGGCACTGTGCCAAATAAGTCATGTGACATAGGTCAAGCCTCTCTTTAAAAATTGAAAAGTGACATCACTGCTGTTTTAATGTGAAGTCTGCTTGCAGTATGTTTTCTATGTAAATCATAAAACAGAGTATTGTGTTTGTTGACAATGCTGTAATTTAATGAAGATAAAGAAAACTGGGGGGAAAAAATGAATATTCTTTTTTTTTTTTTTTTTTTTTCGCTTTAGTTTTGAAAGCAGATCTTACCCGCCACCCCCATTGTTGTGTTTTTTTTTTTTTTTTTTTAAACCCCTGCTTACTGAGTGGTGTGTTCTGCAAAAATTCAGATACTCGCCCACCTATCGGATCCATTGTTATCCCACTGAGATCATCTTATCTTCCGCCGCCGCTTGGTCCTGTGCCACCATGTTGCTTTTGATGTCATTGAGAGGCCCACTGGCTCTTCTGGGTTTGTAAACAAAGGCCTATGCCTCCTGGGACGTGTGATTTGCATATCCCAGGAGGCACAGTGAGCCCTGTGCACATCATTCACCTAGGCAAATGACATGCATGGTGGTGCAGAACTGGACACTTTAATGAAAAAAGGTAATAAAAACAAAAAACAGCACTATTTGTGTATAGTAAAGGGGGGGGGGGGTGGAGAGGTGGACATGTTATTCAAAGGGTGAAGATAAAATTTAATAGATTAACTATTATTCCCAAGCTCAGCTGTAACCAGCCAACTGAAACACATATTCAGAATGTTAAAGCGATTGTAAAGGATTATTTAAAAAAAAAAAACCCTGTCATACTCACCTGCTCTGTGCAGTGGTTTTGCACAAAGCAGCTCAGATCCTCCTCTTCTCTGGTCCCCTGCCGGTGCTCTGAGCCCCTCCCCCTTGCCAAGTGCCCCCATAACAAGCCACCTGCTGTGGAGGCACGTGTGTGTGTGTGTGCTCACTTCTGAGCCGGTGTTCTGCCAAGAAAGTTCCGCTCGGCGGATAAGGACCCCCCTCTACTGCGCAGGCGCTGCGTCTGCGCAGTAGGATCTGGCGGAAATAGCCGAAGGGGAATAGGTGAAAATCAGCTGTACACGGCGCCTGTGAGAGGGCCCCTCGCGGGCACGCTTCGCTCGCCACCCTTCGCTCTCCACGCTTCGGGCACGGCCTCGCTTCGCTCTGCTCTTTTTTTATTCCCCCTCTAGGTCCACTTGCATGGTGGGGAAGGAACCTGGACCTAGGGCGCAGGCGCTGTGTACAGCTGATTATAGATTTTGAGCTTCGGCTATCTCCGGCGGCTGATAGTAGTTCGTACTGCACAGGCGCTGCGCCTGCGCAGTACAGGGGGGTCCTTATCCGCCGAGGGAACTTTCTCGGCAAGACACCGGCTCTCTGCGTCCATAACACAGAGAGAGCGGCTTAGTCCCCCTCTTGCCTCACTGGCTGTGCTTGACAGCAAGGTACTGCTGTTACATCTCAGCCAATCAGGAGGGAGTGAGCCGGGAAAGCCTCGGGTCTGGTGCACATCGATGGATCGAGATTGGGCTTACGTAAGTATGAGGGGGGAGGTGCACACCGACGAGTAGAATGCATGAAGGTAAAAAACCTTCAGCCTTTACAACCACTTTAAGCCTTAAAGAGGAGTTCCACCCAGGGGGGCCATAAAAAAAAAAAAATTAAAAGTCAGCAGCTACAAATACTGCAGCTGCTGACTTTTAATTGGACACTCACCTGTCCCTGGGTCCAGCGATGTGGGGGATCGAAGCCCCGCTCGTCGGCGCCGGCATTTCAACTGTGGGCGCCGGGCTGTGGCTTCACAGCCTGGCACCCACTGCGCATGCGCGAGCGGCGCCGCGCGCCGTGATTGGCTGCTCAATCACCTGGGACCTTTAATGGGTCCCAGATGATTGACAGGAGGGAGGGAGAAGAGCCGAGCCCTTCCTGTGCCAGGGGGAAGTGATGTCACCAGCCCAGGCAGAGGAAGGGGCAGACTACGAGGGACCACCTAGCAACAGGCATTTAGAGGTAAGTAAAAAAAAAAAAAAATATCCAAATGTTTTTGTTTTTTAGAATTTTTTAGATATGTTTGTTTTTTTGGGTGGAACCCCACTTTAAATTGTATTTCTGTGCAGCCTATTTGTGATGTAGTCACCACTGCCAAAAAGCACAGTCAGTCTCTGGGCCTATATTGTGGCATCAACATAGTTTGGTCAAGATCAATCCCCCATCATGTTTATTGGAGAGTAAAGGAGCAGCAGTACTATGAGGAGTCTTTACTCTATTCTCCAATACTGTCAGCACATATGCTCTGCCAGGCCTGATTGGCTCCAGTGTGCTGTCACAGGGGGATAACAAGACAAGTTCTGGTTCTTACACTAGTTGCAATAAAATGCAGTGTTTCTTTGTATAATGGATACATTATAGCATCAGTAGTTCTATATATCATAGTTACATAGTTAGTTACATATCTTCCTGGACATCTTGGTGAAACAATTAAACACTCTCCCTTCCTCTATTTTAGGTATACTTAAAGGCTCCAATGATCCTGAATGGTGTCTGTGTCATGTGGAAGGGATGGATTGACCTCCAGAGGTTGGATGGCATGGGATGCCTAGAATTTGATGAGGAACGAGCACAGGTTAGTAAAGATTTGTCTCTGGTCACTGCAGGTCGGACCTTTTTTATATATCTCTTCATCAGTTCTGTGATTGGTGGATGGTATTTTAAATGTCACTGCACTACACTCTGAACTTGTCAGATATGAGATGGTCCTGCTCGGCCCCAAAATGTTGACGTTTTATGCTGTGATGTGATCACTTCAATAAATGTTTGATTCAAAGATCCCTGGTGTGCTGGTGATCTATGCCTTAACTGTATATCTGCAGTACTAACAATCGCTCTATCTTTCTCACACAGGGAGAGACAGATATAGATGATACCATTTGGAATCCGAAGCAATTGGTTGCTTTGGCGTTACCTGTGGTTTTTGTATGCATGTCCACACTGGGGTCTATTTAAAGAGTAGTCATCAGGAGAAATCTGATTACTTCATTTAAGAGATTAAATCTCATTGCATGTAAGATTGTTTTCTTTGTGTGTGTGTGTGTGTGTGTGTGTCTTTGCAGAACAGCATCAGTTTTACATATACCAGCATAATGGATTATGTTTAGCTACAAAGTGCACTGTCAGCATCCTGGGCCTGGAAGGCAACCAGCATTACTTAATATTATGTTTGGATAGAGGTCCTTTATAGAAATGCAGTTCAGATCTCTAAGCCTGGAAACCTGGCAGACTTGATTGTACTTGTCTTGCAGCAGGAAGATGCTCTGGCCCAGCAGGCGTTTGAGGAAGCTCGCAGGAGAACCCGAGAATTTGAGGACAGAGATCGCTCTCACCGGGAGGAAATGGAGGTGAGAGTTTTACGACCACGCTGCCCTTAAATGGTCAGTACCCCTGAGTAATAATAAGTATTACTTGTGTGCATGAGTTCCCAGTCTAGTGGGGGAGACCCTGTTTTAAAGACCTAAATGTAGAAAAAAATGTTATTGTGATAGTGAATCATCACAGCACCATCTATTGAACATTTTCACTTAGCCTTGCCATACCCCTGCTCAATGCATACATACAGTGGGGACAGAAAGTATTCAGACCCCCTTACATTTTTCACTCTTTGTTATATTGCAGCCATTTGCTAAAATCATTTAAGTTCATTTTTTTCCTCATTAATGTACACACAGCACCCCATATTGACAGAAAAACACAGAATTGTTGACATTTTTGCAGCTTTATTAAAAAATAAAAACTGAAATATCACATGGTCCTAAGTATTCAGACCCTTTTGTTGTGACACTCATATATTTAACTCAGGTGCTGTCCATTTCTTCTGATCATCCTTGAGATGGTTCTACACCTTCATTTGAGTCCAGCTGTGTTTGATTATACTGATTGGACTTGATTAGGAAAGCCACACACCTGTCTATATAAGATCTTGCAGCTCACAGTGCATGTTAGAGCAAATGAGAATCATGAGGTCAAAGGAACTGCCTGAAGAGCTCAGAGACACAATTGTGGCAAGGCACCGATCCGGCCAAGGTTATAAAAAAAATTTCTGCTGCACTTAAGGTTCCTAAGAGCACAGTGGCCTCCATAATCCTTAAATGGAAGACGTTTGGGACGGCCAGAACCCTTCCTAGAGCTGGCTGTCCGGCCAAACTGAGCTATCGGGGGAGAAGAGCCTTGATGAGAGGTAAAGAAGAACCCAAAGATCACTGTGGCTGAGCTCAAGAGATGCAGTCAGGAGATAGGAGAAAGTTGTAGAAAGTCGACCATCACTGCAGCCCTCCACCAGTCGGGGCTTTATGGCAGAGTGGCCCGACGGAAGCCTCTCCTCAGTGCAAGACACATGAAAGCCCGCATGGAGTTTGCTAAAAAAAACACCTGAAGGACTCCAAGATGGTGAAAAATAAGATTCTCTAATCTGATGAGACCAAGATAGATTTGGCCTTAATTATAAGCGGTATGTGTGGAGAAAACCAGGCACTGCTCATCACCTGTCCAATGCAGTCTCAACAGTGAAGCATGGTGGTGGCAGCATCATGCTGTGGGGGTGTTTTTCAGCTGCAGGGACAGGATGACTGGTTGCAATCTGCAGGGCTAGTTAAAAACACCTGAACACCTGAACATATTCAAAATAGTGCTAAGCCCACTTACTGCGACAAAGTACCCCACTAATTCGGGGTACTTTGTCGCAGTAAGTGGGCTTAGCACTATATGACCATATAGTGTGACCAAACCCCCGTATTTTTGAATATGTTCAGGTGTTCAGGTGTTTTTAACTAGCCCTGCAGAAAATGTCATTCTTGTATGTGTGCGCTGTAAAATATTTTGTACTGTTTGTAGGTCTTATAGCAGCACCATCTTGAATTTAAATGCATTGTAGGGTGTGCCCCCCAAATATGTTCTTGACTGGTTGCAATCGAGGGAAAGATGACCTCAGACTGGGCTGAAGGTTTACCTTCCAACAAGACAATGACCCCAAGCACACAGCTAAAATGACAAAGGAGTGGCTTCACAACAACTCCGTGACTGTTCTTGAATGCCCCAGCCAGAGCCCTGACTTAAACCCAATTGAGCATCTCTGGAGAGACCTAAAAATGGCTGTCCACCAATGTTTACCATCCAACTGGAGAGGATCCCCAAATCCAGGTGTGAAATACTTGTTGCATCTTTCCCAAAAAGACTCATGGCTGTATTAGATCAAAAGGGGGCTTCAACTAAATACTCAGCAAAGGGTCTGAATACTTAGGACCATGTGATATTTCAGTTTTTCTTTTTTAATAAATCTACAAAAATGTCAACAATTCTGTGGTTTTCTGTCAATATGGGGTGATGTGTGTACATTAATGGGGGAAAAAAAAATTATTTTAGCAAATGGCTGCAATATAACAAAGAGTGAAAAATTTAAGGGGGTCTGAATACTTTCCGTCCCCACTGTAGTTACATAGTTAGTCGGGTTTAAAAAAGACACACAAGTCCCATCTAGTTCAACCAAAAAAAATACAATCCCATATACACATTTCTTCACCCACAGCTGATCCAGAGGAAGGTGAAAAACCTCAGCAAAGCATGCTCCAATTTGCTACAGCAGGGGAAAAAATTCCTTCCTGATCCCCGAGAGGCAATCAAATTTTCCCTGGATCCACAAAGAAATAGGTAACGGTCCATGTGTATCACCAAGATAATACTCCCCTGATGGGGAAGATCACAGTGGGAAAGTTGGTCACAGACAATGTTTTTCTACCAGTTTCACGGACTGAGCCGCTTCATCTGGAAAACATCTGCAATTTAATTGGCACATGATCAAAAACAATGCATTTGATCACATACAGGAGAGAACAATGTTTCAAGCAATATGAGTTTGAACAATATACAGCTGTTATATGGGGACAGATAGAGGACCGCTTACCCGAATCCCAGCATACACAGGGCGTCGCCAGTAGGGCATCGCCAGTAGGGGGTCTCCCGCGGCGACCAAGGGGGACTAAAATTTCGAAAGGCTGGAATCTGGAAGACCTAAAGTACAGAGGGGTGGTGACAGTTGAACCAAGGTTGAATTAATAGGTGAGGGGTGCCAATGAAATTGCAGATGTTTTCCTGATGAAGCGGCTCAGTCCGCGAAACTAGTAGAAACACTGTCCGTGACCAACTATCCCACTGTGATCTTCCCCATCAGGGGAGTATTATCTTGGTGATACACATGAACCGTCACTTATTTCTTATTCATCGTTGATATTTTGTCATATATTGTGTAACAATAAACTTTTGTATATCTTTTTACATGATTGTTTCTATACCTGAGCTTACCTTTAGTGTATTGTACCGAGATAGTCCAATCACCCCCTAGCTTTTTGGTGAGTACCTTGGCTGGGAACCAGGCTCCCAACCTCTTTATCTCTAAAAATTTCTGGATGATGGTACATTCAAAACCTTCTTTACCCATAAATGTTAGCTCCCAGTTATATTATGTACATTTAGAAAAGAATCCAGGCCTTTTTTTAAAGCAACCTACTGAGCTTGCCAGAACCACCTCTGGAGGAAGTCGATGCCACATTTTCACAGCTCTTACTGTGAATACAAAATAGAGGTACCGTATATACTTGAGTATAAGCCGACCCGAATATAAGCCGAGGCACCTAATTTTACCACAAAAAACTGGGAAAACTTATTGACTTGAATATAAGCCTAGGGTGAGAAATGCGCAGCTACTGTAAGTGGAAAAGAGGGTCAACAATGCCCATCTGCATGCCTCACTGTCCATCTGCATGTGCCAATCTCCCTACTTGATCCGTGTCTTATGTACTGGCGCTGTGTCCATCTGCAGTCTTATGATCTCCGGCGCTGTGTCCATCTGCAGTCTTATGATCTCCATCGCTGTGACATACAGTCTAGTCGGCCGCCGTGTAGTGTAGTAAAGCCCCAGACGACTCCTTATCCTTTGTTACACTACACGGCAGCCAACGAGACTGAATGTCACAGCGCCGGAGATCATAAGACTGCAGATGGACACAGTGAGGAGCGGGACTCGAGTATAAGCCGAGGGGGGCATTTTCAGCACAAAAAAAATGTGCTGAAAAACTCTGCTTATACTCGAGTATATACGGTATTTTATGCAATAAATATTTACCCTTTCTGATATCAAGTATAAGAAAAAATGGTTGCTTATAAAATGCATGTAATTAAAAAAAAAAATCCAAAGCATTAAAACTGATCAAAAAATGCCCACAAATGGTATGATTAGAGCGGTATTAGGATGATGGGTTTGTAATGTATGGGTGTCATAACTGTTAATGAGGTTACCTTTCCCACTGACGCAGCCCAGCAGTATCATTGGGTATCACTCAGGACTGGTAGGAGTATAGCCCTGGTCACATGGGCCCTTAACAAGATGTAGGAAACTTCTGCTGTAGTCACTTGCATCACCAAAGGGCCCCATGTAATATTCAGTTAATGTAACGCTACAGAAAATTGTCAGATACTGGAGACCTGCTACAGGATACTGACCGAGCCTGCACACATGCTACAGGAGACTGACCGAGCCTGCACACATGCTACAGGAGACTGTTGGAGTGCAGACATGCTACAGAAGATGGGCAGGGGGGATGCAGGCAAGCCACGGGAGACAGTCGAGGAGTGCAGGCAAGCTACAGGAGACAGTCGAGGAGTGCAGGCAAGCTACAGGAGACAGGCGGGGGGGTTCAGGCAAGCTACAGGCGACAGTGTCACAAATGTCACGTCTACCTCAATGCAGGTGGTCAGACACTATAGCTAGTTACTGTGTGCTTCACCTATAGTAGCCCCCTTTCCTTTAAGGCAGGCAGGCCTGTCGGTACTTGGTTGCCCCCAGGACATATACACAATGCTATAGAGTCTGGCCACCACACCAAGGCAGACGAGAACAGAGCGAACAACAGACTACTTGCAGTTTAGCAGACAGATAGTGTGGTTCTAAGACGGTTCAGGTAATAAGGCAGGCTGAGTTCAGGCAATAGTCATATATCTGATCCGGGTCATACACAGAGAAGTCCAACAGCAAACTCTCTATCACAAGCAAGGGATATTCCGTTTGCTTATATCAGGTGACTGATCAGATCAAACACCTTGCAGGTGAACATGGACAGGGGAAAAGCAACAGCCAACACCCGGGTGCTAGAATGAGGAACAGGGGCACTAAGTGATCATGATAGACCGGCGGGGGGTGCAGGCAAGCTACAAGAGATGGTTGGGGGGGGGGGGGGGGGGGATGCAGGCAAGCTACAAGAGGCGGTCAGGGGATGCAGGCAAGCTACAAGAAACGGTCAGGGGGGTGCAGGCAAGCTACAGGAGATGGTTGGGGGGTGCAGGCAAGCTACAGGAGACGGTCAGGGGGGTGCAGACATGCTGCATGTTTGGTTAGGGACATGTTGCACTAACATTCCAAAGCACTTACAATTCAATAATCCCTAATACTAATTGCTAAAGTGTGAAGGCTTCCCAACCAGAAGTACCAATCGGCCTCACGTGGCCCATTGGTGATGTCAGGGGTCACCGCTGGAGTGCCTTATGCCGCGTACACACGGTCGTACTTTTCGTCTACAAAAGTCAGACAGCCTGTTCGACAGACTTCCGACAGACTTCCGGCAGACTTTCGACGGACTTGCGGCATACTTTCTAACGAACAGACTTGCCTACACACGATCACACAAAAGTCAGTCGAATTCTTACGTGATGACGTACACCGGACTAAAATAAGGAAGTTCATAGCCAGTAGCCAATAGCTGCCCTAGCGTGGGTTTTTGTCCGTCGGACTAGCATACAGACGAGCGGATTTTTCGACCAGACTCGAGTCCGTCGTAAAGTTTTAAAGCATGTTTCAAATCTAAAGTACGTCGGATTTGAGGCTAAAAAAGTACGTTGAAAGTCCGGAGAAGCCCACACACGATCGGATTACCAGCCAGCTTTAGTCCGTCAGCGTCCGTTGGACTTTTGTAGACGAAAAGTACGACCGTGTGTACGCGGCATTATACCTTGTAAGCTCACCACCACTGCAATGGAGGACACAGTGGCAAGTAATGTTTTACAACTGCTGTGATGTCACTTTTAAAACAATTGGCTAAACCATCTGACCTGGCTCTTGATAGCCAAGTAGTGCGAAAAGCATGTTCAGCCTCATAGTTTTTCTTTCTTCGCACAGATTGGTTCAACTTTTTATTATTTTCTGAGCCGTGTGCTCTCATTCAAGCCTTTTCTGAAGCGTCAAACCTCTTCCAGTCACAGCTTTTGCATTGTCAGCCACCCCTTTATGAATCTACCACGGGCCTGCATGCTCAGCTCCATTTCCTCACCACAATATGTCAACTTGTGATTTCAATGTGTAGGAATGTGGATGGGAGCACCCTCTGCTGTTCAAATGTTAGCGGTTCATTTTGCTATTTATTTCTTTTAGCAAGTCTTTTGCATCCTTGCTGGTTAGGGTTTTATTTTTACTTTTTTTAATATAGTTTTTGATCCAAAATTGATGTAGCTTTAACAGTCTTGTTCTTTGTAAGCAAGAAGCAATGTCCAATTGCAATAACTGACAGTAACCACATAAAACAAATCCCCATAATCCCAGTAACGGGCATGTTGATAAGCCTAAAAAATGTCCAGTGCCTCTCCATGCATTGAATTTTGCTGTGTTTTTTTTTTTTTTTTTTTTTTTTTTTTTTAAATCGCAGAATTTTTTTTTTTTTTTTTGAGAAAAGCGCCCAGCCCTAACCCACAACAGTAAAATCAGTCTGTGTGTATATATAGTAAAGTATGCTTGTTATACTCACTGTGGGGGTAATCCTCTGCAATGCGCAAAAAGGCTGTTTGATCCTGCCTTCTCTGATCCTCCCCTTCTTTTACTGTCCCCAATCCATCTGCTGATAAGACAGAGCTTTTGGAGTTGCTCTGCACATGCTCAGTTTGGTGTGTATTGCTGGAGAGTTCCTCCTCCTCCTCCTCCTCCTCCTCCTCCTCCTCCTCCTTCCTCCTCCTCCTCCTCCTCCTCCTCCCTCCCTCCTTCCTCCCTCCCTCCTTCCTCCCTCCTTCCTCCCTTCCTCCTCCTCCTCCTCCTCCTCCTCCTCCTCCTCCTCCTCCTCCTCCTCCTCCTCCTCCTCCTCCTCCTCCTCCTCCTCCTCCTCCTCCTCCTCCTCCTCCTCCTGGGACCCTCAGATTTTAAAAATATATTCCAGGGTTGTTAAAAAACCTACTCGGATAGCTCCGCTCGGGACTACGAGAGCCGCCGGAAAGAGCCGAGGACCGGCTCTGTGTACTTCGGCGCCATTTTCAAATCGCGGTCGGCGATTTTGAAGCCCTGGAAGCAAGTACAGGGGATCCATGGCTGCACTGACATGGCTGCAATGACAAGGCTTTATCTTTAAAATAAAATTATTTTTTTGAGAATCGTGAGAGAATCGTGATCTTTATTCCAAGCAAAAGAATCGTGATTCTCATTTTTCCCAGAATCGTGCAGCTCTAATATAGACACGGTATGCACATCATAATATTTGGTGAACCATTCTGCAGTTGGTACATTCAAGGGGCTTTAAAACTCAGCACTGCCAGTTATGCTCTGAAGGGGTACAGCACAGTTACCCAATGCAGCTTATCAGCTCAATACATAGGGTTTATTTACTAAAGCTGGAGAGTGCAAAATCTGGTGCATTTCTGCATAGAAAACCAATGAGCTTCCAGATTTTATTGCCAAAGCCTAATTGAACAAGCTGAGGTTAGAATACAAACAGAAAAAAAACAAGGATGAATATGGACTTTAAATTGGTAGTCACCAGTAGACCCAAATGAAAAAGAGCACTCCATATAGTAAAAATAGAATTTTATTATATAATCATGTTAAAATCATTATAGTAAAACAAACATAGAAAAAGTGTTCCAATGTATATACATAGTTTTGTCCTGAATGAATGTGTCCTATTTGAACTCTAGTGAACCTGAAGATATACCCATAGATATGATGGACTCTGTAGTGGGTCTATGAAGGAGGTCATACATATCAGAGCCCCATAGGGATGGCAATATTCAAAGGTGAGGGATCAAGAGCCAGAAGGGGGAAGAGGGCTTGTCTATCATGAGATCAGAATACTCAAAGTGTAGGCATATGCTGTCCATGGTATCCAGGTACCATGAGGGTCGCAGAAATTTGCCTCCACAGGTCAGGGATACATGCCCGGGCAGCATTTAAATAGTGGACTCTCAGTGACTTTTTGTAACGCCGTAGAAGTACCTGTTAGAGCTGTAAGAGGTAAATTAATGGGGCTTTAAGAGACCAAGCCGTAAACTAAATAGCCTTGTGGATCAAACAGATGCTGCAGATGAGCTTGTAGCACATCCTGTGATCAGCTTAATGTAATAACCCTTTTTTTATTTTCTCAAACAAAATTTTTTGTATTGGGCACACAAATTTCAGAGCAAAATAGAATCAGAGGAACATCAGATATTAGTAAGTATACTGTCATACACTGCACATTACTATACAGACAACAGTTTTCATCTCAGTCTTCTGTAAATACACATTTCTTTGTGGAATCACCCTAGGGTCACAGCCTAATTTCCACCACCAAGTCATGGTAATAACCCTTGTTATTTGTATAAGGCCCCTTTCACACTGAGGCGTTTCTAAACTGCCAGTAAAACACCAAGCGCTTTTGAAGAGCTTTTCAGGCGCTTTTGAAGAGCTTTCTATTCATTTCAATAGAGAGGGGCGTTTTTTCACCGCCCTGCCAGTGCACTGCCCCAGTGTGAAAGCATTCATTGAATTTAATTGAAATAGTTTTTCGTGAGCTTTTCAGGCGCTTTTTTTTTTTAGCGTGAAAGCGCCTCAGTGTGAAAGGGGTCTAACTGTAATTGATAATATATATATATATATATATTATATATATATATATATATATATATATATATATATATATATATATATATATATATATATATATATATATATATATATATATATATATATTACAAATGTTGTGTTTTACTGCCTCTTCTCACAATGCAATTTTATGGTTCTCCTGACCCACTGAAAACCGTTCACTGCCTGTGTAGATGATATCCTATCGTAAAGTTTTTGAGCTATTTGAGGATAATTGATTTCAGTATGGAGTTCCCTTTAGTGGCTTATCTACATATATATGTTAATATTTGATGCAATAAAAAAAATATGGAAAACCAATAATGTGAAATTCCCATTAATAATTAGGGAAACACTTCGGTAATAACTCAAAATATGTACCCACTATAAATTCAATGTACTTTTCCTATCCATTACTAAGTATTCTTTCCCCCATTTCTGTACTGTTTATATTCTGCAAATCTCAGCTTTCACACCTACAATGCTATGTTAACTTTAAACAGAATTTCTCTTTGGTGTAGGCTCGGCGACAGCAGGACCCCAATGCGGGTCTTGGAAGCGGGGATGATCTGAAACTCCGCTAAATACAAAGTCCTCAACTTCCAGTCTCGGCCATCTTCAGCACCAGGAGAAGAAAAGCCTGTGACAATCTCCTGACATCCGACCTGTTGGTCACCTGTCTGTACGCATGCTACCCACACCCCCTACAAACGGTTAATGTCAGCCCCCTCTATGCAAGCTCTAAACCACATGTGAACTGCACACAGATGGCTGTAGGGTCTTATTAACGGTTTGATGATAGGTCATGATTTTTCTACAGATTTGTTTTTGGTAAAATTGTATTGCATTGAATGATGCTGGATATGTAAAGTGGGCAAACTTTGGTTATTTTCTGGTAAATCCACATGCCAAAATGAGTAATGCATTCAGAGATGCAGATCTGTAAACGTTTGACTTGACTTCAGTCCTTTCCATCTCCTTATACTGTCTATTGGTTAACTTTAATGGAGAGGCTGGAGCTGAGCGTGACTTTTATACAATATTTGTGTATACCTTCAGATGCCTGTATCTCTAGATCTACACATCATTTTGAAATGCAGTGTTTCTAGATGGCAATCTTGGCTTATACAGGCTTTTGTCATATGCTCATTTTGAATCGTCCACAGTTTGACTTGTTTACTGTAAGGTGTCACTCCACTTTTTTTTTTTTTTTTTTTCCCTAGCTTTTGGCACATTTATGGCAGGTTAGAACAATATTTTGATTTGAACTAAGCAGGCATTACATCATATTTACATTTTATTATTTTGTTGGCCATTTAATTATTTATGAGGTCCACATAAGCATCATATCTGAATTGTAGCAAATTTGAATACCTTTCTTTGGGCACGGAATGTTCAAAACTGGGCATGCATAGAATAAAATATGATGAATACCTTTTGCAAAACTTCAGGCAAACCACTAAATACACAGTTGAAATGCATATGCATATATGACCCAAGCAGTTTCTTCGTAAGCAATTAATCTTTCTGTTTCAGCAGTTCAGCTCAATATGGTACCTCTCTTCCTCCAGTCTCCTCATTAGACAGTGAATCCATACATCACTGTCCAGTAATCAGGGGAAAGTAATATTGAACTAGGAAGGGGCAGAGTGATCTCACTGACTAGTGGATATCACAAGAATGGCATTAAATAATTAGTTCACCTTTGGGAACATGCTACGTATCCCACCCGTTCTTGGGGTAGAACATGGTTCTGCTCCTGCAGCCCCTCCCTGATTCCCCTTCTAATTGTGACCGTGTGGATTCTGTGAATGAATGAACAAGTACCAATAGCCTTTGCGGCTGATGGCTTGTAGTTCTCAATGAACTACCATGGACCTTGTGAGCGCTCTAGTAGTTCATTTTTCCTGTCATTCAGTAACTGCCTGCCTGTATGAGGTATGGACAGACAGCTAAAAATGATGCACATTTCTTTTTTACCTGCAAAAAGTGTGCATTTATTTTTTTTTAGAAAAGTGAACTTGTCTTTTCAAAGTGTGGGATTCTTAAAAAAATAAATATTCATACTTGTACATCACTCCAATGCTGCATCTGTCCCCTGCCGCCTCTACACAGAGAAGTGAGCAATCAAAGACCACTGATCGATTAGTTCTGGGCCCTAAGTGAGCAGAGATACGGTGACTGTCAGTCACTGGCTCTCTGTTCTGCCTCTCCAGCGCTCACTGGAGCGATGGGCTGTGGAGGGCATGGGAGCAGCTGGCTAAGTGATGTGATGTAGAGTGCCTCACAGATCCCTCCTCAATGTGACTAAGGAAAAAATTAGAGTACTGCTAATGATATTATGGCAAGTAAATGTGATGATTTTTCATCTCCGCATTGACTAGTTTACAAACTTTGGGGGCATTTTAGCTGTTAATAGGGTAGGAAACCTTGTGTTAAAACGAGTCTTATGCTGGAATTCAGCCTTAACATGTTACAGATCCTTTTACCTTTGTGGGTAAAAATGTAAGCATATGTTTTTTTAACTTTGTATTTAAACTTTTTGCCTGGAAAATTTACTTTTTTCTCTACCTTGACCGTATCAAATTAGAGAGGTGGTTTACGTGTTAAAGGCTTACACCATGCAAAACTGATATTCTTGTTTAGGGGATATGCTGGCAGCTTGAATAGCTTTCAGCTTTCTCAGGTTTCTAAAGATCTCTTGGATTCTTAGCCCCACCCACCTGTCATAGCAAATGTAAGCGGCTCTCATTCTCTGTGTAGAGATATTCTATTTATTTCATTGCAGAGAAAGCATCAGGAATTCTGGACTTCTCCTGATGTGATGGGACAGAGGCAGGAACTCTGGTGTTGAGATCTTCCTGCTTGAAGTTACCAATTCAGCCCAGCAACGTCCACCTATGGCTGAATCATCAGTTTTGGATGAATAAATCTTTTAATATGCCCGATTAAAAACCATGGTACTGCTGGTGTTAGGTCAATAATAATAATTTAAGAAGCACTGCAGTATTCATAATGTGGCAAGATAATGGCATGTAAACTGGTCCTATACAGTCTTATCTTTTGCTTTTTGTATCTTTCATTGGTGTAATTAATGTTTTTTTATGGTACTTATTAAGCATCTCGTATTGCAGGAATGACCTAGTAATTAAAAAGGGTACAGAGAATGTATATAATATACAGCTGTGGAAAGGCTTCTGTATTTCAGTTCTTTTAAAGCTTTAATATGTGTACCAAAAATCCATACGCAAAGGTAGCAGATTACACTTGCCGTCCTTGATACCTTGGATGTACAAATGAAAGGCTCTACACAGAATAATTCTCCATATCAAAAGACTTTATCTACCAGTGTTGCCAAAAGTCTGTCTTGGACACTTGGCAGCACTATGCCCAGTGATATCACAGAAGACAGGTGTCAGGATTAAAGTTTTAATACCCATCAAACTTTTCTACTTGCTAGTTCAGCAAAATAAGGAATCTAGCAATCCTGGTTTAGCTCACAGAGCCAGTGCCACTGGCATGCATGATTAGAGCCTAGATCAATTAAATTTTATCACACCTTGGGCAAACCATTGTTGCAAATCACCAGCCTACAGTTTTGATTAATAATTTCTATAACGAATAATTTCTTAATGCGTTTTTTGGGGGCTGCGCTTCTCTGGAGACTTCTTAATTGAACTACGGCTCAGCTATTTATCATCTCTGCTAATCATTGACTTAAAGTGGTTGTAAATGCATTTTTTCTTTTTTAAATAACCGGTTTATACTTGCCTGCTCTGTGCAATGGAATTGCACAGAGCGGCCCCAAGCCTCCTCTTCTTGGGTGCTCCAGGCTCCTTATCTCTGGCGAGTACCCCCATGTGGTCTCACTCCTGAGCCTCACTGTCTGTGGCTATTGCCACAGACAGCTGGACTCTGCCTTGACCCCCGCTCCATTGCCCCTGGCTTTGATTGACAGCAATAAGAGCAAATGGCTCCTGCTGCCTTGGCAAAGCCTGTAAGACCCAGGAAGTGAGGAGAGAGAAGATCTGCAGACGTGCACAGCACTGGATCGAATGAGTGCTCAGGTAAGTGTAAGGGGGGGTTGAGGGAGGATACTAATACCTAAACTTTTTTTTACCTTAAGGATGGGATCACACCTATACGAATTGGATGTAGGTTTCCCTGCATGCAATTTGTATGACAGGAGATTGTGACCAGTTCACATATCTCCATTGCGTCTTTGGCTCAGTTTCAGGGCCGAACTCAGGCAAAAATTCTGCCCTGATTCATCCCTAAAATGGAGAACAGGGACGCACCGGACCCTGCTGTGAGCCGCATTCCATCAGAGGTGTCAACCCGGCCTCAAGGATAAGTTCACGTTTGGGAACAATGTTACATGTTCTTCACATTTTTAGGGTAGAACAGGTAACATGTTCCCAATACTGCATTGCAGCAACTTATCCTTTAACCACCCGCCGACCAGCAGTTGTACTGTAAACACACAGTTTCCGGGTTCTCTAAGGGGAGAAGAGACAGACAGTCTGTTCATACAGAGTATGAACAGCGATCTGTCCTCTCCCCTACACAGTCCCCTCCCCCCTTCAGTTAGAACACACACTAGGGAACGCAATTAACCCCTTGATCGCCCCCTAGTGTTAACCCCTTCCCTGCCAGTGACATTTTTACAGTAATCAATGCATTTTTATAGCACTGATCGCTGTATAAATGACTATTGTCCCAAAAATGTGTCAAAATTGTCCGACGTGTCCGCCCTATTTTGTAGACGCTATATCTTTTGCGCAAACCAATCAATATATGCTTATTGCGATTTTTTTTTTTTTTTTCTTTTCCAAAAATATGTAGGAGAATACACATCGACCTAAACTGCGAAAAAAAATAGGTTTTTTTATATATTTTTCGGGGATATTTATTATAGCAAGAAGTAAAAAAATATTGCGGGTTTTTTTTTCTCAAAATTGTCACTTTTTTTGTTTATAGCGCAAAAAATAAAAACCACAGAGGCGATCAAATGCCACCAAAAGAAAGCTCTATTTGTGGGGAAAAAACGGCGTCAATTTTGTTTGGGTGCAACATCGCACGACCGCGCAATTGTCAGTTAAAGCGACGCAGTGCCGAATCGCAAAAAGTGCTCTGGTCAGGAAGGGGGTAAAATCTTCCGGGGCTGAAGCGGTTAAAGGAAAGGATGCATTAAGGTAAAAAAATGTTTAGGCTTTATAACCACTTTAAGGCAAGCTTTGTAATAAGTGAAAGCTAACCTCTGTTTCCAAATGTTTCACCGGGGCCAACAGTCATGCTGAATAATTGGGACATTGCACCGCTATTTTATTACTGTTGCATTAAAAGCTGAGCTCCATTAAGAAGCTTTCTTAATTACACAGATTAAAAGTGTATAGAGGTGTAGTTTTTCTTGCCAAGGGCTTTGCATTTCTCTCCATTTACTCCTGAGATATACACAACCTCCCTACACATCCAGCCTGGGTACATGTTTTTTTTTTTTCTACTGCAATTAATTAATACTTGGTCTTGTCCATGGCATGAGCCTGTGACTGGACAGTGAATGAGAAGCAGCAGACTGGACCTCACCTCATTTCTCCTCTCTTGTCTGCTTATTCATTGTTTGGCACGTGAGCAATGCAGCATAACTGATCTGCTCCTTGTGATGCTTCTCTCTCTCCCAGTCTGAGCTCAGCTGTTTGTGATTTGGGGAGAGGTTGATTCCAAATCAAATTCAGGTTATTTTTCTTGCTGCTATTGAAAATACACTTAATCACTTTTTTTGAACATATACATGCATAAATTAGTTTTTATCTTGTTTGGAGTCCAGCTTTAACTGAGACTGTTGTAGTAAATAATATTAATCCCTTTGTCACAAAGCCTGGAAAGTCATGGGCGAGTGGCAACTGTGAGATTTGCAGCAACACAATCCAGATGCAGTATATAAAAAACCCTCAAAGAACATTTCTACGCAACATTAAAAATCAAAGGCTATTTGAGGTCTGTTGTTCCTTCACTGATCCCTAAACAGCAGCTTTCCAGTCTCTCAAACCGTGTACAGTAGTGGCTGTGACTAGAGCTTAGAGGCTAAACCTTGAGCCCATTTGTCTGCAAATACATCCAAGGTAAGTGACAGCAAAATATACCAAACCAGGTCACACACAAGTTTTCTTGCTTTTGGTCTGAATTATGCATTATATTTAAAACTGTAATCTGGGAATTTTGGGGGGTATCCGGGATTAGTCAAAAAAAGTACCGGTATTTTTGCACTTGGTATGATGATTTGCAAATCTATTCATTTTTCTGCTGCCTGTGGGTGGAAAGCCATCAATTAATATGCTGTTGTTTCTAACATACCTCCTTGTGATCTAGGGATGTGAGCAGGGCACTTTAAAGTATAATTGATGATAAAAAAAAAAAAGTTTTGCCTTGTTTTTTAGTTCTACTTTAAAATTCGTGATAATCAGGCCTTTCTATTCACGTCTTACTCCATTTTAACATGCTTATTGGTAAAAGATGTAATCCCATTATTGCAAAAGTATTTTCCTCCAAGGTTCTGGTTGATCAAGCTGCAGTATTACTCAAAGCAAACCTGTGCTTTGCCAATGCAGGGCACAGCAATAGATTCACTTAACTGCTGCACTCTACAGCTACTCACCTTCTCTTAAAGTGGATGTAAACTCTCACATATACCCAGTGAAGTGAATAACCTCAGAAGATACACAGAGATGAAACAAATCCCCTTACATAAGTTTTACTTATCTACAGTACATCTGCTTCTCGTCTGTATATCTGTTCAAATGTGCAGAATTGTGATATAAAATCCTTCTTCATTTGTCAGTATCATAGAGGAGGGGGTGGAGAGCTGCAGTTAGTGTGTGAGAGCTGATTGGAGGAAAGGGGCACAACCCCTTCCGAGATGGCACAGGAATGAAGGAAAGATACAGAGCTGTCCTGAATGGACAAGCTTGTGTGCTGTGCTCTCTCCCCCGTCAGAAATCAATGTGTCAGGAAAACTTCTCAGAAGTGACCCATGCTGATAACAGAGGAACGAAGCACCAGAGAGAAACAACACTTCGAGCTTTGGAGACAGACAAGACATTCTGAAGCTTCCCTCCAACCACTTTGCACATTATTTTATATATACTGTGATTCTGTACTTGCCAAATATGCTGCAGAAATCTCCCTCCACTAAGTCTGGCTGAAGCCATTTTAACTGTGGGCAGCTGAAGCTGCTGCCTTTTCACTTCCTGGATTTACACAGAGGCACACCTCCAGCTCTGCAGCCATGCAGCTTACATTGGCCCTCTTATGACTCATCCCCCTCCCTTCCTGGCAAACTCATGAGAGAGAGAGCTGTGCATTATGTCCTAAGCCTAGGCTAATGTACAGACAAACAGGAAGTGGGCTGTATAAGGTATTTACTGGCAGAAAAAAAATGTTTTACTATCCAAAGTTAAAACAACAAGGGGAGAAGATTTAATAGATGGAAAGTTGAAAAAATTACTGAATGTCCGCTGTAAGAGAAGGTGATTAGCTGCAGTTGGGGAGTGCAGCAGTTAAAGTGGTTGTATACCCACATTCATTTTGCGTCTAAAACACCTTCCCGATCACCACTGTGCTCTCTGTGCCCTCACCTTATTGGTGTGATTTACAATGCATGTAAAAATATATCCAGCTTGATTCTCTCCAGTTAGTATCATGTACCAGGACTCCGTGAACCTGTAGTGTGGCCTCCCACTCACTAGGGTGCTCGTATCCTGTCAGGTGTTCCACCAGGGTAATAGGGTGCTGGCCAGCAGGCGTCCACAGACTTCATTCTTGTGGTTCACATTTTCATAAAACACACTAAAGTACATCCTCTGAAGAAAATAGAAGTGCCTCTTTCTGGTTATCCTGCTCACTGCTTTACTACTGCTCTCCCTGGGAATGTTCCTCTACTATTTCCCGAAAATGTAAGTCCCATGGTGCGTGATGTAACACGTAGGGTGGAGGCTGAGGGATGGCAGACCGGAAGTTCACGGAGGACCCTGGTACATGATACTACCTGGAGAAAACCAAGCTGGTGGTGATTTTACATGCATTGTAAATTACACCAATAAGATGAGGGCACTGAAAGCACAGTGATGATCAGGAAGAGGTGTTTTAGACACGAATTAAGATTTTTGGATTTGAATCTCACAGCACTCAGTTTTGATGACCTGTGACTTTTTTACGAACTGATATCGTGTAACACTGGATTTGTATGAAGGACACTACTATTATTAATAAGTTGGTATTTAGCGGTTTCTAAATGTGAAATGTCATACAAGATTGGTAGCACAGCACAATAGGGATGCACCAAGCTTTCGGTCGCTGAAAATTATCATCTGAAGGGTTTTCAGGGTTGTGCTTAATGAAAAAAAGGGGCTGATAATGGCTGCCGAAACTGCCCGCGATTTTACTGTGCTTATGGTGCGTTTTTCATAGGTCATGTGACTCAAAAGCACAACATGGGTGCATTTTTGATGCTTTCTTGCTGCGTTTGCAATGCGTTTCAATGGGGAGGTGCATTTTTGGTGCATGTTTTTATTTTTAACTGACCGAATATGCAGCAAGCAGTATTTTTAACACTGCTTCAAAACGTGCCATTATTGGCTGAAAAATTCATATTCATTTAAATTCATGATATTAATTAAAAAGTCAAATATAATACAAATATTTATAAAAATGTTATATGTTTTTTTAAAAAACCCGTCACTTTTGGTTTTGATTTCGGTCAAGTGCATCCTGAATTTTAGGCTTCGGCACCAGAATGTATTTCGATGCACCACTACAACACACTAATTATATTTTATTTGTGTGGTTTTGTGCGTGCAGCAACCCACAGAGCATTATTTGGTTATTTTTAAATTTTGAGAGTTATTGGTAGCACAGGAGTTATCCACTAACACATACATACTGATCTCACTATATCTGGACATAGATGGGTATAATGCTGAATTAAAATTCTTGGGAAGAAAAGGTTCTGAGAAAGTTTGTTTGTTTTTCTAATCATTAGCGGGTTAAATCGACGTTCGTTTTCGACTGCAGTGAGAAAATTCGAGGGAGCAGGATGGAAAATTTTTCTTGATTTGAACAGTGTATGTGGTTTTTGTTCTGTTTATTCATTCCAGAATCAAATGTTAAAAGCAAACCAAATCTTTCGAACGACAAGCGAATGTTCTGAAAATATTCACACAAATATTTTTCTTTTCCTAAGAATTTTCCTTTTGAATTTCTATTCAGCTATGGCCAGCTTTAGGCTTTTGGCCAGTCGTTATTCTTAGCAGTTTTAGGCTCCATTTACACTTGTGTGACCTTGGACATCAAAGTCGCATGACAAGTTGCAGCCCATTCTTTTCAATGGCACCCGCTCAAATCAATCTAACTTAAAGTAGCAGCGACTTTTGATGCCTCTCTGATCCAGAGAGTTTAAAGTCGTATCAAAGTTGCGCTCCAAAGTCACACTGGAAATTGTACAACTTTGGAGTCGCACTAGTGTGAATGGAGCCTTACTGGCAGCCAAGTTTCTTTAGAGCCAGCTCTCTCTTCTTGTTATCCAGCTTCACCTGGCCCCTCTGTGATCCCAGTACTGTTGAATTGGAGATGGCGATGAGAGCAATGGGGGATGAATAGAATCTTTACTGTGCTGATTGAATTTTAAAGCGCTCAGCACTGAAAAGTTCACAGGCTTAGTAGCCCGGCAGTAAATCAAGGACTCTGTCCATGATCTGAGGGGCTGAAGGGGGGAAAGACATCAGGAGTCTACCAAAATTTTGATATCTCCATAAAGAGTACAAGAAAAATATCTGGAGAAATCGCTGTATAATTCCAATACTTCTAGTAAATCTAAGCCCTTGATTCCCTACTACAACAAAAGTATTGTCACAATGATCAGCTTTGATGTAGAACTGGTTCCTAGGACAATATAGTACCAATTGTACTTGTGTGGTTCAGGTCGAGTTAAAAAAGAATAAGAGTATTTTTGCAAATCATCTTCTTTTCAACTGGAGTGTTTCATTTAAAGAAAACATGGGTGGGAATGTCCTTAATTTTTGTATCTGCTCATTTTAAAGGCAGCTCTTTTTAATTTAATTTTTTAAACACATTCGTTTTGTACCTTTTTTTTTTTTTTTTACATGTGTGCCACATTTTTTTTGATGTGCTTTATCGATGTAACATTTCTTTGCATTAAATAATTAAAACGACTCCTTTTTCTCAGAAACTGGGTGCCTGATACAATCCGTCTTAAAAATACTGTTGATAATCCTCTTATTTTGAATAAAAGGCTTCATTGTCTTTTTGCTATCCTCTCTAGGTCACCCAGCACCTGAACGGTTAATTGCTTTAAGTCATGTGTGCTTGTATGTTGTCATGGTGAATATTGTATGACTTGGAAATGTATCTTACTGGATTGGTTTTAATAAACACCCGATGTTATCAACAGTTATTGGGCTTATGTGAGTATGAGTATCTTTGTCTCACCACTTCACATTTATTTGAAGTAAATCTGTATGTAACTGACTGTATTATTATGCTGACCATACGCTCAACAAATCTAGCCCTGTCAGCAACAGATTGAAAACAAAAGTTGATTATTCCATCAACTGTTTTTTTTTTTTTTTTGAAGGAGCCAGGCTGAAAATTGGCCCAAAAACACCTGCATCCAAGCAGATGCAAGCACTGATTGGGTATTCTTGCAACCGGCAACGCACTGTTGGCATGGAAGTGCAAATCTGTAAGATCCTTTTTGTTAAGCTTACGGACTGATTGAAAGAAATGTATACCTGTATGGCCAACCTAAGTTTGGCCATAGATGGATTTTTTTTTTTTGATCGGTGCACTTTAAAAACAATTTTTTTATTATTTCTTTTTAGGGTTGTCCCGATACCACTTTGTTAGGACCGAGTACAAGTACCGATACTTTTTTTCAAGTACTCGCCGATACCGATTACCGATACTTTTTTTTAATGTCACGTGACACTTTTTTTTTTTTTGCTATTTTTTGGGGGGGGGGGGGGGTGAACGTTGTATGTGTGTGTGTGGTTTTTTTTTTTTTTTTTTTTTTTTTTTTTACAATTTTTATTTTTTACAATAATAATTTTTTATTCTTTATTGTTTTTTTGTTTTTTTTAATCAGCCCTTTTGGGGGGCTTTGGTGAGATATCAGGGGTCTTAACAGACCTCTGATATCTCCCCCTTGAGAAAGAGACAGAGGATAGAGATTCCCCAGTCCCTTTCTCTGCAGCATCAGCTGCACTGAGAATGAATGGAGAGAAGACCGCAGCTTCTCTCCATTCATAAACTGACACATCGTAATCACAGGAGATTACAATGTTTCAGTTATGTGAATAGACAGAGTCAGCTGACTCTCTCCATACACAAAGGAAGGAGGAGGGGGACGGAGGGGGAGAACGGAGGGGACAGATAAGGAGAGCAAAACGGAGGGGACAGATAAGGAGAGAGGAACAGAGGGGACAGATAAGGAGAGGAACGGAGGGGGCATGGAGTAGGATGCAGTGACAGTCAGCTGTGAGCGATCACAGCTGTATGTCACTAAAGCAGCTGAAAGCCGCTGGGGGAGAAGCTTGTAACTCCCCACGCGCCGATCACAGCTGACTTCCAGGTATCGGGGGAAGCATCGGGAGCATTTGCCTGAGTACAAGTACTTGGGCAAATGCTCGGTATCGGTGCCGATACCGATACTGGTATCGGGACAACCCTATTTCTTTTTTAAGTTTACCCTTAAACATCTCTTGTGATAGTAATAGGCAGTGACAGGTCCTCTTTACTGAGATGTCTGGATGAATAGATCACAAATCTCTCTTCCTGCCTTTAAAAGCTTTGGATCATACCAAAATTGTCACTTCTTAGACCTTGGACTTTCTTAGACCAGTTGTTCTCAACCCTGTCCTCAAGTACCCCCATCAAGCCATTTTTTGGGAACTTCTCTTAGATAAAATAGCTGTCCAAAATACCAAGACATTGACTCTGATTTAAAGCAGCTGTGCAAAATAAAGGAAAACCTGCAAACATGGCCTGTTGGGGGTACTTGAGGACAGGGTTGAGAACCACTGTCTCAGACCATAGAGATGATCGGGGCCGTTCTGGTCCCTGATCTGCTCTAGTCAGCCAGTTCCAGGTTCCCTGGTGGGATGGGAGAGCCCGGGAAGGCGGCCACCGCTTGTAAAAGCAATCCGGTGGCTATTTAGCCGTTAGCATTGCTTTTTTTTTTTAGAAATCATCTGTTTATTTAAATTTTAAAGTAGAGTACACAAACAGAAGACGCTTCGGTGATGTAGCCCACACAGCGCTAGCATTGCTTTTAAATGAGAGCGCTCTGCTGGACTGAAAAACATCGGGATGATGCCTACAGCCTTCCAGATCTGCCATGCGGGTCCTGCATCATCTTATAAGGGTGTACAGACTACCACCTATGGACTGTCTTGGGGTATCTCTCAGACTCCTATCTGCTGCCTAGATACCGTTCGTGCTGACCAACTCTACAGGCAACTATCAATCACCCTTCTCTCGGCACCCATGCTACTTTGTGCCTTGCACACCCTATAACCATATTCAAAGGTGGTCAGAGCCGCTAGGGAAGCCATCTCAGCAATTCAGCCTCCAACCAGGTACGTGACAGGTGCCAAATACATGTTACTCAAATAAAATATCAGCACACAGGAGAAGCCAATATCCTATACAATCCCCAGCAGCTAGCAGCACAATGCCCCCTGGGCAGGTTAAACATATAATCTACAAAAAAGCCAGCATGCAAGCAAATGTCCTAGTATTCAAAATTCTCTCACTTAAGTATAAAATAAATGTTTTCAGATGAGATCCTCACCAGCTGGATTGACACTTAATGGAACTGATTCCAATAAAGCTTGTAATCTCAAACGTGGCAATGGAGCTGATTTATTAAAGGTAAATATACTGTGCACTGAAAGTGCAGTTGCTCTAGATCTGAGGGGAAGCTCTGCTGATTACTACCATCGAATCATGTGCAAGCAATAGTATTATATAAATGAAAAAAAAGTTTTATTTTCATAACGTTCATGAATTTGAATATATAATTATAAACTATTCTGGACCCTATTGCCATTGGTGTGGGACTCTTACTGCTATTGAAATAGCACCCCCACCCTCCAGTTTTGTAGTATTGTGTGCTCACTCTTGCCATGATGTATGAATTGTGACATGAGACGGTCTTTCACAACCTCACCTTAGTAGCAGAGTATGGCTGTACCTTACCCAGTTTTAAGCCTCCTACACAGCTGTTTCTGTTTCAGTTAGTGACTGTGTTTCAACCTACATATGAAATTGATGATCATTGGGACCTGTTTGGTATAATAGATTAATTACTATACCTTGCTGTAAACCTACAAAATCCCTAAGACCGCTTTCACACTGGGGTGCTTTTCAGGCATTTTAGCACTAAAAATAGCATCTGTAAAGCGCCTCTCACGCCTCCCCAGTGTGAAAGCCCGAGTGTTTTCACACTGAGGCGATGCACTTGCGGGACGGGAAAAAAGTCCTGCAAGCGGTATCTTTGGGGCGGTGTATACACCGCCCCTGCCATTGAAATCAATGGGCAGCGCTGCCGAAGCGCCTGCAAATCGATTCGTCAGCGGTGCTTTTCGGCCGCTATTAACCCTTTCTTCAGCTGCTATAACAGTGGTAAAGCGGCGCTTTAACACTAACGCCCCCGCCCCAGTGTGAAAGTAGCCTAACTGCAAATCTAAGAATTGGTGCTGGTTTGAAGCCAAAAGGTAGTCACAACAAATATTGATTTGATTTAGATTTTTCTTCTGTTCGCTCACTTTGCATTTTTGTGAATTGCTAAAAAATTAACTAATAATAATTAAAATATATATTTTTGTAAGCATTCTTACCTTACAGCATTTCTTCACACCTGCCAAACTTTTTCACAGTACTGCATGTATGTATAAGTTTGTGTGAAAATGTGTGTGTGTTTGTGTGAATTATATATATTTATTTCACACACTATCTCACAAAAGTGAGTACACCCCTCACGTTTTTGTAAATATTTTATTATATCTTTTAATGTGGCAACACTGAAGAAATGACACTTTGCTACAATGTAAAGTAGTGAGTGTACAGCTTGTATAACAGTGTAAATTTGCTGTCCCCTCAAAATAACTCAACACACAGCCATTAATGTCTAAAACGCTGGCAACAAAAGTGAGTACACCCCTAAGTGAAAATGTCCAAATTGGGCCCAGTTAGCCATTTTCCCTCCCTTGTGTCATGTGACTCGGTGTTACAAGGTCTCAGGTGTGAATAGGGAGCAGGTGTGTTAAATTTGGTGTTATCGCTCTCACTCTCTCATACTGGTCACTGGAAGTTCAACATGATACCTCATGGCAAAGAACTCTCTGAGGATCTGAAAAAAGAATTGTTGCTCTATATAAAGATGGCCTAGGCTATAAGAAGATTGCCAAGACCCTGAAACTGAGCTGCAGCACGGTGGCCAAGACCATACAGTGGTTTACCAGGACAGGTTCCACTCAGAACAGGCCTCACCATGGTCAACCAAAGGAGTTGTGTGCACATGCTCAGCATCATATCCAGAGGTTGTCTTTGGGAAATAGACGTACGAGTGCTGCCAGCATTGTCACATGAAAAGGTATAATAAAATATTTAAAAGAGTGTGAGCGGTGTACTTACCTTTGTGAGATAACGAATATATAGCCCTGATGAATGGGGATTTCATGAACTCTCATAACACATTTGATTTTGTTGACCACTTGTTACTTGCATCCACAGTGCCAGCACCATGCTCTCTTTCTTTCCCGCCTCCTGCCCTCTGAATGACAGTCAGCGGCCGGGTCTAGAAATCATCTGTGGAGTGGAGATCACTCTGCCTGACAGAATGTATTACTTTCCTTACTAGTGCCAAGTGCAGGAGCGCACTCAGCACCCCGCTACAGCTCTGCATGTGTGCTGTGTGATCTGATTGGGGCAGCGGCTCGGTTGTTGTATGTACATTCCGCAGGAGCGATCAGGATGTCAGACATGTCTGGTCACGATCTACCTGCCAGATGGCTGCGATTGACGGGTAGATCTCGACAGATCTATACAATTCAATTGGCTGCCATATGTAATTTTTTTTTTTTTTTAGATTAGGGGAAATATAAAGTGCTATGTGCTTAAATTGATGCTGTAAACCCTGTAAGAACCAGAAATGCGAAACACAATAAATAGTTAGTGCCAAAGGTGAAGGTCCTAAGAAATAATCCAGCGAATAAATGTCCTTAAAGCGGAGCTCCACCTTAAAAAAAAATTATTAAAAGCAACAGCTACAAATACTGCAGCTGCTGACTTTTAATAAATGGACACTTACCTGTCCCAGGGTCCAGCGATGCCGAAGCCGATCGATCGCTCGTCTCTTGGCTGCCCCAGCCGCCATCCTCGGTCAGGGAATCAGGAAGTGAAGCGTTGCGGCTTCACTGCCCGGTTCCCTACTGCGCATGCGTGAGTCGCGCTGCACGTCTTCACTGGTCCCCGTTGTGTTCTGGGAACTGTGTGTTACCCAGAACATAACTGGGGAGCAGGCATCTGCGGCTGTATTAGACAGGTATCTGCACCCCCCTCCCCCCTGAAAAGGTGCCAATTGTGGCGCCGGAGGGGGGGGGAATCCGATGAGCGGAAGTTCCACTTTAGGGTGGAACTCCGCTTTAATCAATACTAGATAAACCGGTGATCAATAAAAGTGCTGGAGTCTCTCTGATACTCTGTGCAAATGCAGCGATCTAAACTGTGACTTTTCTTCAGTGCATTAACACCTCAGTGTGAAATGGCCCCTTACCTTACCGCTGTAAGTTAACAGCGTATGTGTAAAACCAAGTAGAGATCCGGGGTCCTCTAGTGAATCCCACTACTGGCTTCTTATAAACGGCATAGCATGGAGATCATCTAGGGAACCTTGTATCCTGATAGATGGTTCACATTACAATAGTATGTGTACACCTCCTTGGTGCAAATAGTGTTGAGAATCATCCCAGGTTGTTGCATAAATAGTATGGAGAAAGAAGAGGGGATCCCAAATAGTGTAGTATGTAAAAATGAGTAATTTTATTAAAACCAAATTGCGGTATTCACATTAAAAACAAAAGTACAAGCTATTCACCACAAGTGGCAAGCTCGCACACTGGCGTCACTTCCGGTTCCTGTCTGTTCCGACGCGTAGCGTCACGATCACGTGACTTCATCAGGGAAAAAAGACTGGCAATGTAAGTGTCTTTAAATAGACTTAGTATTCGGTTCAAGTGGCCATTCTCTTGTAGTCTAATGGTTAGAGAATAGTGCAGCGACCATTTTCTAGTGGATGCTTGTTACAGCCTAATCGTACAGCCATTTTCTTGTGGTCCACCATCTACACAATATAGTGGCGGACGTTCTATAGGTGATCTCAAGGCAAAGCAGCTGGCTGGAGGTGTCAAAAAATATATAATCTAAAATCGAGGTTAATGGCAAATATTATAAGATGGAAGTTCTGGTCTGCAAACGTAAACCGCTAAGACAACAAAGTTGCACACAGCGGGTAAAATGAATGTCATATTGTGCATATGTTGCTCTGGAAGTATGGCGAATACTGAGTGGCAAGCAAAGGAGTAAACTGGGACACCAGAAGTAATGACAGCAACACAATACATAAGATAGCCAGCATATGGAACAACAGGAAGTATATTAAAATAAATAAGTACCGTATATACTCGAGTATAAGTCGTTCCGAGTATAAGTCGAGGCCCTAATTTACCACCAAAAAATGGGAAAAACTTATTGACCCGAGTATAAGACGAGGGTGAGAAATGCGCAGCTACTGTAAGTGGAAAAGAGGGTCAACAATGCCCATTTGCAGCCTCACTGTGCCCATTTGCATGCCTCACTGTGCCCATTTGCAGCCATAGGTCCCCCGAACTTCAAACTCGGTAGTTAAGTGTTCCTAGATGCCCCCTAGCGGCAGCCAAAATTTGGGGTCTCTGAACCCAAAGTGTCCCGAAATGACATTGCTGCAGATGGACACAGTTGACTGACTTTGGGGCCCCGTATCTCGGGGCCACTTTGTGCTAGGAACCCCAAATTTGGTGTGCAAACCCAGTGGAACTAGCACCATAAAATATCCAAAGCTGGGATTTTTAGCACCAAGTGGCCCCGAGATACAGGGCCCCAAACATCAGTTCAGAAAATGTCAAGCACTTTTCTGCAGCAGAGAATGACATTTTCCGAACCTATTTTGGGGCCCCGTATCTCGGGGCTACTTGGTGCTAAGAACCCCAGCTTTGGATATGTTATTGAACCAGGTCCACTGGGTTTGCACACCAAATTTGGGATTCCTAGCACCAAGTGACCCTGAGATACGGGGCCCCAAAGTCGGTTCAGAAAATGTCAAGCACTTTTCTGCAGCAGAGAATGACATTTTCCGAACCGATTTTAGGGCACCGTATCTCGGGGACACTTGGTGCTAGGAACTCCAGCTTTGGATATGTTGTGATACTGGGTTTACACACCAAATTTGGGGTTCCTAGCTCCAAGTGGCCCTGAGATACGGGGCCCCAAATTCGGTTCGGAAAATGAAATTTTTTCTGCAGAAAAGTGCTTAACTCGAGTATAAGTCGAAGGGGGCACTTTCAGCACAAAAAAATGTGCTGAAAAACTCGACTTATACTCGAGTATATATGGTAGATGTGTAATTTAATCAAAAAGAAAAAGTGTCAGGATAAGTGAATAGGGAAATACTAACTCAGCTAAATAAAATCATTATTGCAACCGACAAATGGATAGTGTAGAGAAGAATGTATAGTAACAGAGAGGATGTTGTCACTAGAGAATAGACAACGAAGTGGTGCAAGCAGAAATAAGATAAAAAGGGGGTGCCAAGGTAAATATGACTAAGAGGGTACAGCTTCTGATGTGTTAAAAATCATTAATAAAACAGTTAAGATCAATCTAAATACCTGTTCTTTAATGGTAAAGGAAGTGGGTTAATGGAGTTTCTAATCAAAAGAAAACAGAGGAAAATGAGAACGATAGAAAGTCAGATAAAGGTGAGCAGAGATAAAATTGGTCCCTTCGATGAAACCACAGAATATGAAAAACATATGGGTGAACTCCATAAAAGCATGCAAAAGAAAGATACAGAAAATAAGAACATTAAAAAAAAATATCTTCACAATTTGGGGGATTATCAAAACAAACAGGTATGTAGATGGCAAGCCAATTGTAAAGAAACCAGTGGAAATCGCCTGGCGACTGCAAACGTCTGTGCGTGCTTATGCGCATGCGCGGCGACCAGCGTGCACGCGCAGGAGCGCGTCCCTAGTATCAATTGGTGCCAGATGGCCTACTTAAAGGGTGTATAGAAAAATTGGTTGGACATCAATACTCACTATTAGTAAACAACATTGGGTGTTCAATATACCTGTGTGATGTCCCAAAATTTGCAGGCTCACCAATAATAAAAAGTGCGGTCTCTGTGCCTAAAATACTATAGAGAGAAAAAAAAATTTCAGGGGAAGACTCCCACTGAGAAGAGACACAGGTGGACCATGCTGCTTAATAAGAGATAAATTTTATTAGAAAGATATATTTAATACAAAAAGAGCCAAGACCAGGTACCCACCACCAACACCACTACCAGGTGGGTACCTGGTCTTGGCTCTTTTTGTATTAAAAATATTTTTCTAATAAAATGTATCCCTTATTAAGCAGCATGGTCCACCTTTGTTTCTTCTCAGTGGGAGTCTTCCCCTGAAAAAAATGTTTCTCTCTACTTAAAGGGTGCCCTAACCACTGATCGGTGCTGACTGGTCTTTCAGCTGTGCTCCTGATACCCTGAACCTTGTGATTCCCATGTCTGATTACTCGTTGCTGACCTTGGCTCCTGTTGACCCTGCTTTGGATTCTGTTATATCTGATCTCTGGCTACTGATCCCGGCTCTCCAATTGACTCTGCTTCTGGACTTGTTATACCTGATCCCGGCTTCCCATCTGAACTGCCAGATGTCCTGGTACCCTGCTGCCTGTCTGTTAACGAACCTGGCTATCCTTGTGACCTTGCGCCTGTGTCCTGTTTGGCTCAGCACTACCATCCGAGTGTCTGCAACTACAGTCCTGCGACCAGCTGCGACTTCCTGCAACAGGTTTCCGGGTCTTCATCTACAGGCACTCGTGTTCCTCCTGACCCTCGGCTCCTTCTGTTCCATCCTCAGCGGGATCTGGGCTGGAGATACAAGAGAGGCCGACCTCATCGTTTCAGTCTCCCTTCAGGTACGCGACACCAATATAGGTCGAACGAATATTATGGCCCCCAAATCTCCCATTAGAGAGGGTAACAGTGCACAAAACAGCACAATGGGGGAACACTTCCCATGCCTCTTGGCAGTACAATCAATTACAGCCAAACGCAAGACCAGAAAATAGGGACCCACCAGCAGCTCAGTATGTGGAGCAGAATGCAGGAAATTACCAAGGACAACCATACAATTATAAGAAACCCTACTATAATTACAATGAGAATAGGGGATCTAATTACAACAGAGGTAGACCACCATACCATGGGCCTCCACAAAACAGAGGCAATTGGAATAGGGGATATCAAGGAAATAATCCTCTTCCTAGAGGGAATTACCAAGGGAATGCTCCATACTACAGATGTCCCCCACCAGGGTGGCACTATCCACAAAAGCTACCAGGTTGGAACACCCCATAGAGGAGGACCACCACAATATAGGGGTCCACCACAAGGAGTACCATCAACAAGAAGGACCATCTCCCTACAGAGCACACCCTCAGGGGGAGGACAATACTACTCGCCAAAACCTCAAAGACCAAGATTTGAGAGACCACCACCCGATTACTACGAACCAGGGCCTACTTGAAGGACACAAAGCACACCTTACAGTTGCTGAAGGGATGCAACAAAAGAGGAGAATGGCCACGGCCGATGTGGCCTCTCTATATACCAGCATTGATCACCAGGGAGCCATGAAAGCAGCCAAATGAGCTTTGAAAAAGAATACCAGTATGGAACAGAAACAACGTAGGTTTATTTTGAATTGCTTAGACTTTTGACTAAAGCACAATTACTTCTGGTATGAAAGCAATTATTACCTATAAATAAGAGGCGTGGCTATGGATGCTAAATTTGCGCCTAGTGTGGCCAACTTGTATATGGTGAAATGTGAGGAAAAGGTGGTTTTATGTGAACATGACCCAAGGATTTTATTTTACAAACGTTTTATCATTATATAATGTTAATTTGGAGTGGGACCAATGAAGATGTAGAAGGGTTCTTACAATCCATGAATGACAATGACCGTAACATTACGCTATCATGGGATATCGGTAAAGACAATATACAATTCCTGGATCTAGAGATCGAAAACGCCCCTCGAGGCATAGAAACAAAAACGTACTTTAAAGAAACAGATCGCAACTCTTATATACCCACATCAAGCTGTCATCATAGGCCCTGGATAAATAATATTCCTAGAAGACAGTTCATGCGCATTAAAAAGAACTGCACTAGGAATGAAGACTTTGAGGTACAAACAGAAAGACTAACAAAGATGTTTATAGAAAAGGGTTATCAGGCTGAATTTTTGGAAACAGAGAAAGGGAGAATTAGAGACGTAGAAAGGGAAAGCCTAATAAAGGACAAACATTTAAGTGATAGTACGAATGACCACATGGGGACCTGCATAGTCTTAGACTATAATCTACAAAATATAGATGTGGAGAGGATAATTACCAAATATTGCGGGGTCCTGAAACAAGACATACAACTAAAAGATAGCTTGCCAGACAAACCAAAGATAGTCTACAAACGTGCCCCAAATTTGAGGGACAAATTAGTGTATAATATTGTTGAGCCACCTCCGTCCAGGCCGATGATGTTTTGTGACATGAAGGGCTTTCATAGTTGTAGCAGATGTTATAGTTGCATATGGGTTCTAAATAATTTTAGGAAATTGAAAACATTTATTAACCCCAACACCAGTCATACACTATCAGAGATTTTATCTCATGTGACACTATTGGAGTGGTATACGTTATAAAATGCCCTTGTAATTTAATCTATGTGGGTAGAATCAAAAGGGCATTAAAAGTCAGAATGGAAGAGCATGTCAGAAACATTTGTAAGGGTTTTGACAAGTATTTTCTATCAGTGCACTTTAGGGACAATCACAATAAAAACCCAGCAGGGATGCAATTTTGGGGCATAGAGTCCCCGAAACGTCACTGGAGGGGTTCAAATTTCATAAGGGAGATCAGCAAAAAAGTATCTTGGTGGACACACCAACTGGGGTCCTTGGCGCCGGGAGGGTTAAACAAAGAATTCGACCTGAAATGCTTTCTTAGTAATAATTAACCTTAATAGTAGTAAAGCGGAGAAGTTATTTACCACGATATATGACCTATGGGTGTAATTTTTATGAGGATGAGGAGACTTCTTCTGGGTCTGGAATTTGTGTAACCAATACCAATGTGCAGTACCAATATGGGTGCCCCTAGTGACCAATCATAGAGATGTGTGTTCTATAATATGCACCATCCTGAGTTAGAAGTATAAAAGGAGAAAATCTTCTTCCAGTGGAGTTTATCATATTGTAATGAGGCTGAGAATATAAAGGGACTAAATATCAGGTTGAAAACGGAGGCAATACAGTGATATTGAGAGTAGAATTAGATGTCACGGACATTCTATTGTATTATACAAGAAAATGGCTGCCATAACACTATATAGTGACTGACAGAGCAACCCTCCAATCAAATTTCCCTTGAGGAAGATACGTCATAATCCCGGTATCGACACGCGTTGGGGAGGGGACAAGACGGTGCAGGAGGCAGTGAAGCGTTCTCAGCAAAGGAAAGGACACATTACTTCAGCGTTACCTCTGATCTTGTAAAGAGTAGTGCACTGTAGCACCCACTAAATGTGAGTACCCAATAGAAGGGGCTAAGTTTTGTAAATAAATAGTGTTTAAACAATATCACACTATCGAGTTTGTTTTTTTTTATCATATACACGTGGAAAACGTTATCAGCAACCAGCCAAGGATTTCAACACAATCACTGAAAACAGAGGTGGTTCATATGCGTGTTCTGACCAGGCTTAATTGCAGGGTGACACGCTCTAAGGTGAGCGCACATACTGAATGGGGGAGCACCTCAGTGGACACAAGGCTATCACCAGCTGCTTTGGCTTTTGAATTGTGAATGGACTTTATATATAATGCATGTCATTTTGTGAATCAGGCAACATAGCACTTTGTAGTGCATGGGAACAGGTTTGTGAATATAATTTGAACACATATCTTGGATTTCTAATTTTATGACAGATGATATTTTAGTATACTATACATATTGCATTATATTGTTGCACAGAGTCACCCTATTTAACAATAAGTTGTGTCACTTTAAGCACTTTATGTATGTGATCTTCTTTGGGCACATTTTAGAGTGTGTATACATGGAAAGGCAGAGGGAATAATTAATAGTTCACAAGCTGCACTAGATTGGAGCACAGAGTTACATCTTTTAATTAGTGGTGTCACTAGAGTATTTTATGTATGTGGTTTGTTACAGATATAGTCTAGAGTGTGTATATATGTTTAGAAACACACAGGTAATTATTTTTTACTAGAAGTTAGCGCAGCACTTTTTTCTTTTACTTATGACATTTTTTTCCACAAGTTTATGGAAAATGTGGAAAGAAAAATAAAAAGGCCTTTTTCTACGCATTTTTTACACATTTTTACGACACTGACGGGCACTGATGAGGATCCCCTGATAGAGTGGCACTGATGAGCACTTACTGATGGGCACTGTATTGGCACTAATGGGCACTTTAGTGGCACTGATGGGGCACTGTAGAGCACAGATGTGGCACTGTAGAGCACAGATGGGGCACTGATGGGGCACAGATGTGCAGTGCTGGACTCGCATGGGCGCTTTGAAGATATAAACAAAACCTCAAGCAGCCTCATGCTGCAGTGTGTTACAGCCTAATGCAGCTTACCAATCATTAGGTGTGGTGGCTGCATTGCAAGAGAGAAGGGTTGCGAGAGACAGAGAGAAGGAAAGAGAGAGAGAGAGCGAAGGGGTGAGAGAGAGAAAGAAGGGATAAGAAAGCGAGAGAGACAGATTGAGAGAGAAGGGGAGAGAGAAGGGAAGAAAGACAGAGAGGAGGGGTGAGAGAAAGTAAGAAGTGAAGAGAAAGCGAGAGAGACAGGTTGAGAGAGAAGGGAAAAGCAAGAGGGAAGAGAAAGAGAGAAGGGTTGAGAAAGAGAGAAGGGTTGAGAGAGACAGAGAGAAGGGAACAGAAGGAGAGAGAAAAGGGAAGAGAATGAAAAAGAAGAGTTGTGAGAGACAGAGAGAAGGAAAGAGAGATAGAGAGGGAAAGAAGGGAAGAGAAAGTGAGAGAGATGGTTTGAGAGAGAAGGGTTAAGAGAGAAGGTAGGAGAAAGAGAGAAGGGAAAAGAATAAAAGAGAAGGGAAAGGAGAGAGAGAGAAGGGAAGAGAGAGAGAGATGACAAAAGGTAGAGGGAGAAAACAAGATAGAAGGACAGGAAAAGAGGAAGGGGAAAGGAAAGGGGGTGGGAGAGAGGAAGATATATAGAAAAGGGAAAAGTGAGCAAAAAAAAAAAGAATAGAGGAAGAATAAGGTAGGGAGGAAGAGAGAATGAAAAAGAGAAAGAAATGAAAAGAAAGTGAGAAAGAAAGCGAGAAATTCACAGATGGAAAAATAAAGAGAGAGAGAAATTAACAGAAAGAAATAAGGGGAGAGAGAAAGCAAGAGAGTGATAAAGGAAAAGAGAAAAAAAAACAAAGGAGGAATAAGAGAAATGGAAATGACAAGATTGGTAAAGGAAGCGAGAGTGAAACAGAAATGAAAATGACAAGAGTGAGAGAGAGAAAAGGAGGGGAAAAAGGAAGAGAGAAATGAAAAGATAGTGAGAAAATAAGAGAGAAACAGACAGTGAGAATAAAAAAGGAGGAGAGAGAAATAAAGGAGGAGGAAGAGAGAAGAAAATGACAAGAGAGTGAGAAAGAAAGAGAAAAAGAAACATAGAGAAAAAAAGGAGGAAAAAGTGAAATGGAAATGACAAGAATGGGAAGGGAAGAAAGTGAAACAAGAAGAAAATGATGAAAGGGAGAAATTGGAATGACAAGAGTTAGAAAGGAGAGAGAGAGAGAGGACAGAATGGAAAAGAGAGCTGAAGAGAGAGAAAAGAAGGGAAAGAAAAAGAGAAATGAAGAAGGAACGTGAGAAAATAAGAGAGAAATGAACAATGAGAATAAAAATGGAAGAGAGAGAAAGGAATGAAGAGAGAAATAAAGCAAAAGAGAAATTAAAAGAGAGAAAGGGAAAAATAAGGGAGAGAGGAAGACAGACAGACAGAAAGAAGGAAGGAAGGAATGGATGGAGGGTAAGAAAGGAAGAGAGAAACTTGCAGACAGAGAGAGAGAGAAGAGGAGTGAAAAGAAGAGAAGTCATAGACGGAGGCTCCTCCGCACACACACGTCCAGCTGGAATGAGAAGTGATGAGGTCGGTGGTTTTGTGCGGTGATGAGGTCGGTGGGGTTGTGCGGTGATGAGTTCGGTGGGGTTGTGCGGTTGTCGCGGTTCTGTACACAGAGCCCCCTCCCCCTCTCCATTCCTGATCCCCGTGTCACTGTCCCCTCTAGCTCCTCCCACTCTGGGCGGGTCCAAGTGTCACTTTACGGCCCATCTCCTCAGAACCGGAAGTTTTTCAGCAGCGACCGGGAGAAGAAGGTAAACAGAGGTGAGAGGTGTGTATTGTAGAGTGTGGCTTCTCCGCTCCGTGCTGTGTGTACCCGGGGTGTGTTCTGTCATCACAGACATGACAGCTGTGTACAACACAGGAGATTATTCTACACAGGCGACCTGCTGTGGAACTACAAGTGTCAGCAGTGTGTGTGTGGGGGGGGGTGGTGGGGCTCCCTGTATTGTAGGGTGGGCCTCTATAGTGTGTCCTGTACAGGGGGGCTCCATGTAGCAGTATTGTGCTGTATTCAGTGTCCCTGACATCTGCCATGATTACTGTGTGTTGGGACATAGCTGTGTGTAGGGGGAGGGGAGGGTGGGTGAGGTGCTACTACAAGTCCCAGCATGCCCAGCCAGCATTCTGCACATAGATGTGTACATAGCCACCTACTGCCTGCATGTGGAATGTCCCCCTCTGTATATGATTATGTGTATTGCCTCCATGGTATACCATTCATGTCTGTGGCCCTGAGATCTGCCATGACTCCTAATCCTGGTGACATTCTGCCTGCTGGTGACACAAGTCCCATCATGGCCGCTCAGGTGAAGCCTGACTATGCTGGGATCATTTCACATTCATCTCAGGCCACCTACTACAGTGATCTCCAATCCTATGGAAATCCTATGCCAAAGCCTCTCCAAGCCTATGGAACTCCTTACCCCAATCTGTCCGCTTATCTCCTACTCTATTAGCTTTTAGATGATCCCTGAAAACCGTTCTCTTCAGAGAAGCCTATCCTACCCACACCTAACATCTGAAGAAAAAGGGGAGGGGAGGACACCTTAAAGTCATCCAGCAATAGGTTCTGGGGTGACAGATGGGGGGAAGGGATTTCCCTCCCGCTAAGGTAATTAATCAAACTAATATATCTCTAATGTCACCCATATCATTGATCAATTAACTCAATGGTGTGTAGCTAGCTAGCTATCAAGTAGTTGTTCAATGGACCATAAGGGCATATATAAGAAGAGAAAGGAAGGGGTCAAGAGGAGGCCCCCTAAAAAAGATGGTCCGCTCAAGAACAACCAATTGAACCTAAAAAACTTTATTGTGTCATAATACTGAGTAGAAACATAATCCACTAACCATGTGTATTTTAAAAAAATAGGGCAAAAAAAGTCCTATTATGTGCTGGTGGCCACCTCAGACATTACACATACATCATACATTCATGCACTCACACTCATCAGTTAAAGTCACTAGAGACCCGGGTCTATACAATTTTCATGGAATTCCAGAGCCAGATTGGCTACATAAGTAGGTAGACTTTGGTCCTTCTTAGATAAAGTGCAAGTGCTAATGAACAACAAAGATCCCTTCGGATGTGAGCCAATAACTAGTTAGACATATGTATGTGTCATTCGACCGGAACCAGAGAGGTAAGAGCGTCCTGGTTGTATGGTGAACAATTTCAACTCAAGCAAACTCACATAGAGGGCATTGAAGGTAGATGGAAAATGGCCATTTAGTAAAGTGCCTCATATATGTAAGGGTACATTTTAGCTCACCGTCTGGCGTCTTCAGTGAAGGAAAAGTAAAAGTACTTTTTGGTGAACTGGCAAGCCCTAGTACACCCCGGTCGTAGTCAAACCAGCACTGCAGTAACACTTGGTGACGTGGCGAGTCCCATAAGTGCAGTTCAAGCTGGTGAGGTGGCAAGCACAAGTAGTGTCCCGCTGCCACCAAAAAGACAAACACAGGCCCGTCGTGCCCATAGTGCCCTTCCTGCTGCATTCGCCAATCCTAATTGGGAACCCACCGCTTCTGCAGCGCCCGTACTTCCCCCATTCACATCCCCAACCAAATGCAGTCGGCTGCATGAGAGGCATTTTCTTTATGTCCTCCCGAGTACCCCTACCCAGCGAACCCCCCCAAAAAAGATGTTGTGTCTGCAGCAAGCGCGGATATAGGCGTGACACCCGCTATTATTGTCCCTCCTGTCCTGACAATCCTGGTCTTTGCATTGGTGAATATTTTGAACGCTACCATTCACTAGTTGAGTATTAGCGTAGGGTACAGCATTCCACAGACTAGGCACACTTTCACAGGGTCTCCCAAGATGCCATCGCATTTTGAGAGACACGAACCTGGAACCGGTTACAGTTATAAAAGTTAGTTACAACAAAAAAAAACACATACAAAAATATAAAATATAAAAAAAAAAATAGTTGTCGTTTTATTGTTCTTTCTCTCTCTATTCTCTCTCTCTATTGTTCTGCTCTTTTTTACTGTATTCTATTCTGCAATGTTTTATTGTTATTATGTTTTATCATGTTTGCTTTTCAGGTATGCAATTTTTTATACTTTACCGTTTACTGTGCTTTATTGTTAACCATTTTTTTGTCTTCAGGTACGCCATTCACGACTTTGAATGGTTATACCAGAATGATGCCTGCAGGTTTAGGTATCATCTTGGCATCATTCTTTTCAGCCAGCGGTCGGCTTTCATGTAAAAGCAATCCTAGCGGCTAATTAGCCTCTAGACTGCTTTTACAAGCAGTGGGAGGGAATGCCCCCCCCCCCCCCAACGTCTTCCGTGTTTTTTCTCTGGCTCTCCTGTCTCAACAGGGAACCTGAAAATGCAGCCGGTGATTCAGCCAGCTGACCATAGAGCTGATCAGAGACCAGAGTGGCTCCAAACATCTCTATGGCCTAAGAAACCGGAAGCTACGAGCATTTTATGACTTAGATTTCGCCGGATGTAAACAGCGCCATTGGGAAATTGGGAAAGCATTTTATCACACCGATCTTGGTGTGGTCAGATGCTTTGAGGGCAGAGGAGAAATCTAGGGTCTAATAGACCCCAATTTTTGCAAAAAAGAGTACCTGTCACTACCTATTGCTATGATAGGGGATATTTACATTCCCTGAGATAACAATAAAAATGATTTAAAAAAAAAATGAAAGGAACAGTTTAAAAATAAGATAAAAAAAAAAAAAAAAAGCACCCCTGTCCCCCCTGCTCTCGCGCTAAGGCGAACGCAAGCGTCGGTCTGGCGTCAAATGTAAACAGCAATTGCACCATGCATGTGAGGTATCGCCGTGAAGGTCAGATCGAGGGCAGTAAGTTTAGCAGTAGACCTCCTCTGTAAATCTAAAGTGGTAACCTTTAAAGGCTTTTAAAAATGTATTTAGTTTGTCGCCACTGCACGTTTGTGCGCAATTTTAAAGCATGTCATGTTTGGTATCCATGTACTCGGCCTAAGATCATCTTTTTTATTTCATCAAACATTTGGGCAATATAGTGTGTTTTAGTGCATTAAAATGTAAAAAAGTGTGTTTTTTCCCCAAAAAATGCGTTTGAAAAATCGCTGCGCAAATACTGTGTGAAAAAAAAAATGAAACACCCACCATTTTAATCTGTAGGGCATTTGCTTTAAAAAAAATATATAATGTTTGGGGGTTCAAAGTAATTTTCTTGCAAAAAAAATTTATTTTTTTATGTAAACAATAAGTGTCAGAAAGGGCTTTGTCTTCAAGTGGTTAGAAGAGTGGGTGATGTGTGACATAAGCTTCTAGATGTTGTGCATAAAATGCCAGGACAGTTCAAAACCCCCCCAAATGACCCCATTTTGGAAAGTAGACACCCCAAGCTATTTGCTGAGAGTCATGTTGAGTCCATGGAATAATTTATATTGTGACACAAGTTGCGGGAAAGAGACAATTTTTTATTTTTTTTATTTTTTTTGCGCAAAGTTGTCACTAAATGATATATTGCTCAAACATGCCATGGGAATATGTGAAATTACACCCCAAAATACATTCTGTTGCTTCTCCTGAGTACGGGGATACCACATGTGTGAGACTTTTTGGGAGCCTAGCCGCGTACGGGACCCCAAAACCAAGCACCGCCTTCAGGCTTTCTAAGGCCGTAAATTTTTGATTTCACTCTTCACTGCCTATCACAGTTTCGGAGGCCATGGAATGCCCAGGTGGCAAAAAAACCCCCCAAATGACCCCATTTTGGAAAGTAGACACCCCAAGCTATTTGATGAGAGGTATAGTGAGTATTTTGCAGACCTCACTTTTTGTCACAAAGTTTTGAAAATTGAAAAAAGAAAAAAAAAAATTTTTTTTCTCGTCTTTATTTATTTTCAAAAACAAATGAGAGCTGCAAAATACTCACCATGCCTCTCAGCAAATAGCTTGGGGTGTCTACTTTCCAAAATGGGGTCATTTGGGGGGGTTTGTGCCACCTGGGCATTCCATGGCCTCCGAAACTGTGATAGGCAGTGAGGAGTAAAATCAAAAATGTACGCCCTTAGAAATCCTGAAGGCAGTGATTGGTTTTCGGGGTCCCGTACGCGGCTAGGCTCCCAAAAAGTCCCACACATGTGGTATCCCCATACTCAGGAGAAGCAGCTAAATGTATTTTGGGGTGCAATTCCACATATGCCCATGGCCTGTGTGAGCAATATATCATTTAGTGACAACTTTGTGCAAAAAAAAAAAAAAAAAAAAAAAATTTGTCACTTTCCCGCAACTTGTGTCAAAATATAAAACATTCCATGGACTCAACATGCCTCAAAGCAAATAGCTTGGGGTGTCTACTTTCCAAAATGGGGTCATTTGGGGGGGTTTTATGTCATCTGGGCATTTTATGGCCTTCAAAACTGTGATAGGTAGTGAGGAGTAAAATCAAAAATGTACGCCCTTAGAAATCCTGAAGGCAGTGATTGGTTTTCGGGGCCCCGTACGCGGCTAGGCTCCCAAAAAGTCCCACACATGTGGTATCCCCGTACTCAGGAGAAGCAGCTAAATGTATTTTGGGGTGCAATTCCACATATGCCCATGGCCTGTGTGAGCAATATATCATTTAGTGACAACTTTTTGTAATTTTTTTTTTTTTTTTTGTCATTATTCAATCACTTGGGACAAAAAAAATGAATATTCAATGGGTTCAACATGCCTCTCAGCAAATTCCTTGGGGTGTCTACTTTCCAAAATGGGGTCATTTGTGGGGGTTTTGTACTGCCCTGCCATTTTAGCACCTCAAGAAACGACATAGGCAGTCATAAATTAAAAGCTGTGTAAATTCCAGAAAATGTACCCTAGTTTGTAGACGCTATAACTTTTGCGCAAACCAATAAATATACACTTATTGACATTTTTTTTACCAAAGACATGTGGCCGAATACATTTTGGCCTAAATGTATGACTAAAATTGAGTTTATTGGATTTTTTTTAGAACAAAAAGTAGAAAATATCATTTTTTTTCAAAATTTTCGGTCTTTTTCCGTGTATAGCGCAAAAAATAAAAACGGCAGAGGTGATCAAATACCATCAAAAGAAAGCTCTATTTGTGGGAAGAAAAGGACGCAAATTCCGTTTGGGTACACCATTGCATGACCGCGCAATTAGCAGTTAAAGCGACGCAGTGCCGAATTGTAAAAAGTGCTCTGGTCAGGAAGGGGGTAAATCCTTCCGGGGCTGAAGTGGTTAATTAAAGTGTTACTTAAATTAAATTAAACCCAGGACCCTGCATTCACTATATCTATCTGGTCTCCCACAGTACACAGAACATGGAAATGCAATTATTTTAGTAAATATAAACTGATAAATACCCTTTTTCATGAGCAGTATATAGCAGTCATGTGTTTTGTATGAGTGTCTGGTAAAGCTTGTAGGAGGAATTTTCATACTGCACTGAGCTGTACTATCAGGATTCAGAACCCCTGACTGTGTGGACAGTGCTGATTGGCCCTGTGCTGATCACATGCACTCTCCCAAGAAAAAAAAAAAAAAACTCTCTAGCAATACACACCAAACTGAGCATGTGCAGCCTGACTCCATAGACTCTGTGAATATCAGGTTATTTTTTGGAGAGTGGAAGGAGTAGACAGAATCGAACAGCCTTTTTACACAATGCAGAGGATTAACGCTTTTAGGTTCCACACTGAGGGGTATATAAAGCATGCTTTACTGCATATACAGACTGATTTTACTGTTGTGGGTTTAGTAACACTTTAGGGTCCTTTCACATGGGCTTTCCATCCGGCGGACTCTGTTTTGCTCAGCAGGGATTAATCTGCTGTCCCCCGCTAAGCAGGTGGATGACAAGTCCTTGTCCACTCACTGTGCAGAGATGGACCTGTCAGAGCCCTGCTCTCCTCTATGGGGAGAGCGGATGAAAACGGACCACAGAAGAAAGCCCGCAAACAGTTTGCTGAAGACAAGCAGACTAAGGACATGGATTACTGGAACCATGTCCTGTGGTCTGATGAGACCAAGATAAACGTATTTGGTTCAGATGGTGTCAAGCGTGTGTGGCGGCAACCAGGTGAGGAGTACAAAGACAAGTGTGTATTGCCTACAGTCAAGCATGGTGGTGGGAGTGTCATGGTCTGGGGCTGCATGAGTGCTGCCGGCACTGGGGAGATACAGTTTATTGAGGGAATCATGAATGCCAACATGTACTGTGACATACTGAAGCAGAGCATGATCCCCAACCTTCAGAGACTGGGCCACAGGGCTGTATTCCAACATAATAATGACCCCAAACACACCTCCAAGAGGACCACTGCCTTATTAAAGAAGCTGATAGTAAAAGAGATGGACTGGCCAAGCATGTCTTCAGACCGAAACCCTATTGAGCATCTGTGGGGCATCCTCAATCGGAAGGTGGAGAAGCACAAGGTCTCTAACATCCACCAGCTCCGTAATGTCATCATGGAGGAGTAGAAGAGGACTCCGGTGGCAATCTGTGAAGCTCTGGTGAACTCCATGCCCAAGAGGGTTAAGGCAGTGCTGGAAAATAATGGTGGCCACACAAAATATTGACACTTTGCCCCAATTTGGACATTTTCACTTAGGGGTGTACTCACTTTTGTGAGATACTATAAGTATATAGTGCAGTCTTTGTACATACAGACAGGTATTGAGATGTCCCAAGGAGCATCTAGTATAACTGAGATCTAAATGTGCTTCACAAGCCACTGGTTGGGTATATCTTCTCACAGCACAATCTATATTTTCTCTTTATGTGTTTTGAAACACTTTTGTGTAAGCATATACTGTATGTATAGTCTCTTATCTGTGAAGTCACTGAACTTTTTTCCTGTTCTGTTTTCAATTTGTGTGTAGCTATTTTTACAGCTACAGTATGTATACAATGTTACATTGCACTGGGACTGCTTTGTGAGTATAACACTGGTCTGCCTAATTCAGGTTGTGCTGCTAACATTTAAAGATGTGTGAACTTATTAAATATTGAGCAAGATTGTGAAATGCCCAGAGGATTCTGCCATGAATAACTGGTAAATATGGATGGCAACCTCAGAAATATTTCATGAACTATAAAGGGGCAAGCTGGTCAAAACATCTTTTTTTTTTTTTTTTTTTTTTTGGTAATTAAAGTAAATATTAAACTCTATTTGTTTTTTAATAAACAGGTCCCCTGCAGGTTGTGCCATAATGTGCTAGTTAGCATCGCACCTGTCATAATGTGCCCTTCAGCGCTGCACTGTCCTCGCCCTCTCGTTCTCACTGGTACTTCTAGCTTCTCCCGGTCTTCCTTCTGTGTTCTGTCTGTTCGATCGTTTGGATGGCCAGGCCACAAAGAGGTCACTCCCGTGTGCTTGTACACAGGAGTCACATCACCATGACACAGATCGGGTGCCATGGTGGGTGCCATGGCGGCACATGTGCTTCTCAGGGTACATGACAACTGACAGGCAGGGGAAAGTTGCTCTTCTGTCATAACAAAGCAGCTCTTCTGTCATAACAAGTTTGCCTGTCAGCTGATTTCTAAAATGAGTGTTCAATACCACTTTAAACCATTAAGCTTCTTTTCTGTTTCCCAGAGCAGCCTTCATCCCAGTCAGTCCTTTGTTTTAATTGCTATAGCTTTGTTGAAAATATAAAATCCTATGGTATAAAAAGTTTACATATCAGATTTCATATTGGATTGCCAAACTCGCATACTTTAAATTGTTTTTTTGTTTTTTTTTGTGCAAGCAAGTAAAATCTCTTGATTACCAGGGCAAAAAAGAGAAAACAAAGGGAGAGTTGGCAAATTTTAATATGTATACCCAATTGTATATTAAAGGTGGGTTCACACTGGTGCGATCACAGACATCGCATGTGATTCACACTGCATTGCTGTGCAGATCACATGCGATGTCTGTGCGATGCAAATTCAGCCATACAAACTGTATGGCTGAAGTTGCATCGCATTCGCACCAAAAAGGTGCAGGACCCTTTTTTTGGTCTGCACTGGAATCGGATCACATGGGTGTTCACACCTGGGCGATCCAATTCCTCCACCATTTCACAGTTCGCGCTGCGATCTGCGAATTGATCTGGGGGTGTCATTAACTTTACATTGACGCCTGCAGCAGTTCGCAGATGTAAGTGTGAACCGCCGGTGATTCAGGTGCGATGCGGGAACCTGCCCACATTTCCCTTTCCTGCATACTGTCTTCTTATGGAAAACAATAGTCTTTATTTAAAGTGGTTCTAAAGGCAGAAGGTTTTTTATACCTTAAAGCGGAGGTTCACACAAATTTTTAACTTAATCTTACCCCCTTCGATTCATTGCATAGATGTTCAAATGCCGCATGAAAATTTTTTATTGCCGTAATTACCTTTTATATTGAACTTTGGCACTTCCTGTCTCTCCTCCCATGGGAGTAGGCATGTTTATTGCCTTTCCCCGGCACCGCACTGTCTCCTGGGAGCTTAGTGTCAGGCTTCTCAAGATTCAGTGCGGAACGCAACCATGCTAAAATCTCGAGAGATCTGGGAGCTCGGCATTCACTGCATCCCGGAAATCAATGCTTGTGGGCTTCACATGCCCACAAGCAAGATGAAAATGGCCAGCATCACATTTTATAAGTTATTCTTCAGTACAAAATCAGACAGAGGCGGAAATATTACACCCAAACTGTGAGTAGTATTTTGGGATTAGCAAAGTTTCTCAATGACCTGAAAAAAAAAAAATTGGTCGCCGGACTCCCACTTTAAAGTGTTTCAAAACCCAGAACCTGCATTCACTATATCTGATCTCCCACAGTACACAGAACATGGTAATGAAATCATTTAGTAAATATAAACTGATAAATACTTTTTTCTCATCAGCAGTCTATAGCAGTCTTGTGACTTCTGTCAGTGTCTGGTTAAAGCTTGTAGGAGGAGTTTTCATTCTCCTCTGATTGTCCTATGAGGCTGCATAACCCCTGACCCTGGACAGTGCTGATTGGCCCTGTGCCGATCACATGCACTCTCCCGCCAAAAAAAAGAAAAAAATACTCTAGAGCAATACACACTAAACTGATGAGCAGAGTGCCTCCAAGGCTCTGTACTATCAGGAGATGGATTGGGGACAGTAGAAGAAGGGGAGGATTAGACAAGACAGGATCAAACACCCTTTTTACACAAAGGTTTCACAATGAGTATAACAAGCATTCCTTACTGCATATACAGACTGATTTTACTGTTGTGGGTTTAGTAACACTTTTTAATGCATTCTCCTCTTAAGGTAAAGTCCAGCTCTCCCCTTCTGAGCCCCACCTTATACTTACCTGAGCCTGATCTCAGTCCAGCAATGTGCATGAGAGCAGCATCTCTCTCCCTTTTTATTGGCTCCCACTGCTGTCAGTCACAGCCAGTGAGGAGGGGGCCGAAAAACTGCCAACAAATACAGAATATTTGACCGTATACTGCCCCTAAATTTTACATGAATAAATAACATGATAGGTACACTTATTCAAGATTTAGAGAACCTCAAGCCTATAAGCTGTTGGAGTATACAGAATGGAATTCCATTGCACAAGAGGTGTTTTTCTACTGAACAAAGGTTACTATTACAATAGTTTCTCAATATGAAAATATCTTGCAGAAGTTTACTCCATGGATAGTTGATTTAACACAGCCAGCAGCTTCAGGAGTTCAAGCCAGGTGAGGTCTGTCGCTGGTGTTTGTCATTCTGACTACTAATGGGGGTTCTGTGCTCTACAACTGCTAACCGTCACATAGAATTTCAGACATGGGCCAAAGACATCATAAGGCTATAATGAGATTTGAAGTACATTCATGGCTCGTGCTTTATTCAAATAGTCCAGAAGCCAGTTGCACTGCAGAATGTAACAGTCCTTGTAGGTAACGTTTAGTTTAACCAGGGGTCTCCAAACTTTCAAAACAAAAGGTCAGTTTACGCCGCCTTAGTTTTACACTTTTGTGTGTGTATATATATATATATATATATATATATATATATATATATATATATAATATAAATACTTTAATTGCACTTAAAAAAATTGCCTTTACAGTCGCTTTAAAGTGGTAGTAAAAAAATAATAATTTTCCTCCTGCAAGGTAATGTCATAATGTGCTAGTATGAATTGCAACACTTTCCTTTAAAATTAAGCCCTCCAGAGGCGCGCTTTCACTGCTGACAGGGCTTCCATCTTCTTTCTGGGTTCAGCCGCTTGAGTGGCTGAGCCGCAATGGCGTCACTCCTGCACATTTGCTCGGGAGGCAGGGCCACGGCATACAGCCCTAAATGCACAGCATGAGTGTGCCATCTCTTCAGAGCGCATGCGCCAATTACATCACCAGCTGCAGAAACACTGAATATCTCCTAAATGGGGCAGGTTTAGGAGATATATTCTTGGTACCTAGAGGTAAGCTTTTTTTTATGGCTTGCTATGGGGGAACACGAAGAAGAGGAGGAGCCAGAAGTGCCAGCAGGGGGACCCGAGAAGAGAAGGATCGGGGCAATACCACTGCACAGAGCAGGCGATTATAACATGTTTGTTATTTTAATAAAATGTTTGACTTTAGTAAGACTTTAAGGTTTAGTACAGAGAAGTTAAGCCTCTAGCACTGTAGACATTTAAGCCTGCATCTTAAAGAGGAGTTCCACCCAGGGGGAAAAAAAAAAAAATTAAAAGTCAGCAGCTACAAATACTGCAGCTGCTGACTTTTAATTGGACACTTGCCTGTCCCTGGGTCCAGCGATGTGGGGGATCGAAGCCCCGCTCGTCTCCCCCTCCGTTCAGCGTTCATTGCAACTGTGGGCGCCAGGCTGTGGCTTCACAGCCTGGCACCCACTGCACTTGCGCGAGCGGCGCCGCGCGCCATGATTGGCCGCTCAGTCACCTGGGATCTGTAATGGGTCCCAGATGATTGACAGTGGCGAGGGAGCAGAGCGGAGCCCTTCCTGTGCCGAGGGGGAAGTGATGTCACCAGCCCAGGCACTGGAAGGGGAAGACTACGAGGGAACCCCTAGCAACAGGCATTTAGAGGTAAGTTAAAAAAAAAATATTCAAATGTTTTTTGTTTTTTTTTAGGATTTTTAATGTATTTTTGTTTTTTTGGGTGGAACCCCACTTTAAGGTGAATTGTAATTAAAGAAACAGACCATCCCTTGAAGTTTCAAATCCCTTACCCAAATGTACCATTGTGGAAGGCTCTCTGGGAGAACACATTCTGCCTTATTTGTTCAATAAGGTCCCCTTTGCTGACTGAGGTTTGTCCACATGGACATCTTAGTAGCAGATAAATGGTTAACAACACGAGATGATGTTAACACACAAAGTGATCTTTCCCGAATGTTCATATTTCATTACATGCATTATGGCTCTGTGAAATCAACAAGGGAATTCATTCAAATTCAATGATTCGCTTCATTTACCCCGCTTTTGTCTAATAAAAGATTTTATTATCAGCTGTAATTAAACACTGTATTTATATTCTATTAGTAAAGCAAATAAAAAACGGCTTTTTCTATGTTACAATCAGAAAATGCAGGCCTGTGTTTGTACGGATTTTCTCATTTTAGTTTCTTCTCTGATATTTTTACAGGTTCAGCTGTGTTAACAGTCTGGATCTAAGCTGACAGCTGGTACCTCCCCGTCCTGAGCCAATGCTGGATCTGGAGGTTGTTCCTGAGAGATCCCTTGGCAACCAGCAATGGGAGTTTACCTTAGGTGAGTTGTGTTATTTGGCCAATGGCGGTCCAAGTCTAGCTTAAACAGGAACTGCAGTCTGCTCGCATAATTTGTAATAAAAACATCTTTGCCATTCTGAAGCTTCCCTCCAAGCACTTTGCATATTATTTTATATATACTGTGATTCTGTACTTACCAAATATGCTGGAGAAATCTCCCTCTACTAAGTCTGTCTGCATCCATTTTATATATGGGCAGCTGAAGCCGCTGCCTGTTCATTTCCTGGATTTACACAGGCACTCACCTCCTGCTCTACAGCTCTCATTGGCCCTCTTATGACTCATTCCCCCTCCCTTCCCGGCAAACTCTCACGAGAGGAGTCTGTGATGGAGAGGAGTCTGTGATGGAGAGGAGTCTGTGATGGAGAGGAGTCTGTGATGGGGGCATTCTGTGAAATACTAATAAGTTTTATGTTGATTAAAATTGTTCTTTATTTTAAATATAGTATTTTTTTTTTGCACTACAAATAAGATATGTGCAGTGTGCATAGCAATTCGTTCATTTTTTTTTTTCAAACTATAGTCCAGCCCCCCAACAGTCTGAAGGACCGTGAACTGGCCTCCTGTTTAAAACGTTCGAGGACCCCTGTGATAGACCAACACAAAGTGGCACATAATTGTGAAGGGGAAGGAAAATGATAAAGGGTTTTACACATTCTTTACAAATAGGTGAAAAGTGTGGCGTGCATTTGTATTCAGCCCCCTTTACTCCGGAACTCCTAACTAAAGTCTAGTGGAACCAATTGCCTTCAGAAGTCACCTAATTGGTAAATATATCCACCTGTGTGTAATTTCATCTCAGTATAAATACAGCTGTTCTCTGAAGCCCTCTGAGGTTTGTTAGAGAACCTTAGTGAACAAACAGCATTATGAGTGCCAAGGAACTCACCAGACAGGGATAAAGTTGTGGAGAAGTTTAAAGCAGGGTTAGGTTATAAAAAAATATCCCAAGCTTTGAACATCTCACAGAGCTCGGTTCAATCCATCATCTAAAAATAGAAAGAATATGGCACAACTGCAAACCTACCAAGACATGGCCGTTCACCTAAACCGTCAGGCCGGGCAAGGAGGGCATTAATCAGAGAAGCAGCCAAGAGGCCCATGGTAACTCTGGAGGAGCTGCAGAGATCCACAACTCAGGTGGGAGAATCTGTCCACAGGACAACTATTAGTCGTGCTCTCCACAAATCTGGCCTTTATGGAAGAGTGACAAGAAGAAAGCCATTGTTGAAAGAAAGCCATAAGAAGTCTCATTTGAAGTTTGCGAGAAACCTTGGGGGGGAAACGGCAAATGTGGAAGAAGGTGCTCTGGTCAGATGAGACCAAAATTGAACTTTTTGGCCTAAAAGCAAAACGCAATGTGTGGCAGAAAACTAACACAGCACATCACCCTGAATATGAAACGTGGTGGTAGCAGTATCATGTTGTGGGGATGCTTTTCTTCAGCAAGGACAGGGAAGCTGGTCAGAGTTGATAGGAAGATGGATGGAGCCAAATACAGGGCAATCTTAGAAGAAAACCTGTTAAAGTCCTCAAAAGACTTGAGACTGGGGAGGAGGTTCACCTTCCAGCAGGACAACGACCCTAAACATACAGCCAGAGCTACAATTGAATTGGTTAGATCAAAGCATATTCATGTGTTAGAATGGCCCAGTCAAAGTCCAGACCTAAATCCAATTGAGAATCTGTGACAAGACTTGAAAATTGCTGTTCACAGACGCTCTCCATCCAATCTGACAGAGGTTGAGATATTTTGCAAAGAAGAATGGGCAAAAATGTCACTCTCTAGATGTGCAAAGCTGGTAGAGTCATCCCCAAAAAGACTTGCAGCTGTAATTGCAGGGTCAGGTGGTTCTACAAAGTATTGACTCGGGGGCAGAATACAAATGCACCCCACACTTTTCACATATTTATTTGTAAAACGTGTTGAAAACCATTTATCATTTACCTTCCACTTCACAATTATGTGCCACTTTGTGTTGGTCTATCACATAAAATCCAAATAAAATACATTTACATGTTTGGTTGTAACATGACAAAATGTGGAAAACTTTCAAGGGATTTGAATACTTTTTCAAGGCACTGTATGTGTTAGAAATGACTGTTAATAAGTGCAACAAAGAAAATTGTCAAAAAACTGGACAGGTCAAAGGACACAGTAATCTAAAGGGTTGCATTTTACCCGGAAAAGAAAAAAGTATGGTTTTTATTTTTATTTTTTTCCCATTTAAAAAACAGCTAACAGGAGACTGGCACCCGTTGTACAGCTCCAAAAAAAATAAACACAGGATCACACAGTAACACATATATACAGTGGGGACGGAAAGTATTCAGACCGCCTTAAATTTTTCACTCTTTGTTATATTGCAGCCATTTGCTAAAATCATTTAAGTTCACAGAATTGTTGACATTTTTGCAGATTTATTAAAAAAGAAAAACTGAAATATCACATGGTCCTAAGTATTCAGACCCTTTGCTCAGTAGTTAGTATAAGCACCCTTTTGATCTAATACAGCCATGAGTCTTTTTGGGAAAGATGCAACAAGTTTTTCACACCTGGATTTTGGGATCCTCTGCCATTCCTCCTTGTAGATCCTCTCCAGTTCTGTCAGGTTGGATGGTAAACGTTGGTGGACAGCCATTTTTAGGTCTCTCCAGAGAAGCTCAATTGGGTTTAAGTCAGGGCTCTGGCTGGGCCATTCAATAACAGTCACAGAGTTGTTGTGAAGCCACACCTTTGTTATTTTAGCTGTGTGCTTAGGGTCATTGTCTTGTTGGAAGGTAAACCTTCAGCCCAGTCTGAGGTGCTGAGCACTCTGGAGAAGGTTTTCGTCCAGGATATCCCTGTACTTGGCCGCATTCATCTTTCCCTCAATTGCAACCAGTCGTCCTGTCCCTGCAGCTGAAAAACACCCCACAGCATGATGCTGCCACCACCATGCTTCACTGTTGGGACTGTATTGGACAGGTGATGAGCAGTGCCTGGGTTTTCTCCACACATACCGCTTAGAATTAAGGCCAAAAAGTTCTATCTTGGTCTCATCAGACCAGAGAATCTTATTTCTCACCATTTTGGAGTCCTTCAGGTGTTTTTTTTAGCAAACTCCATGCAGGCTTTCATGTGTCTTGCACTGAGGAGAGGCTTCCGTCGGGCCATTCTGCCATAAAGCCCCAACTGGTGGAGGGCTGCAGTGATGGTTGACTCTCTACAACTTTCTCCCGACTGCATCTCTGGAGCTCAGCCACAGTGATCTTTGGGTTCTTCTTTACCTCTCCCACCAAGGCTCTTCTCCCCCGATAGCTCAGTTTGGCCGGACGACCAGCTCTAGGAAGGGTTCCGGTCGTCCCAAACGTCTTCCATTTAAGGATTATGGAGGCAACTGTGCTCTTAGGAACCTTAAGTGCAGCAGAAATTTTTTTGTAACTTTGTTTTTTTTATGTGCCTTGCCATAATTCTGTCTCTGAGCTCTTCAGGCAGTTCCTTTGACCTCATGATTCTCATTTGCTCTGACATGCACTGTGAGCTGTAAGGTCTTATATAAACAGGTGTGTGGCTTTCCTAATCAAGTCCAATCAGTATAATCAGACACAGCTGGACTCAAATGAAGGTGTAGAACCATCTCAAGGATGATCAGAAGAAATGGACAGCACCTGAGTTAAATATATGAGTGTCACAGCAAAGGGTCTGAATACTTAGGACCATGTGATATTTCAGTTTTTCTTTTTTAATAAATCTGCAAAAATGCAATTCTGTGTTTTTCTGTCAATATGAGGTGCTGTGTGTACATTAATGAGGAACAAAAATGAACTTAAATGATTTTAGCAAATGGCTGCAATATAACAAAGAGTGAAAATTTTAAGGGGGTCTGAATACTTTCCGTCCCCACTGTACATATGGCTTACTACATCCCCTTTCTCTTCCAATCCTCTATACTGCTCTTTTATGCAGTATTTTGATTCCACTACGTCCAGCAAGGGGTGCCAAATTTGAGACATTTTTGTAGCCTTCGGATTCCCGCATAGGCAAGTTTGAATTTCAGCAGAACTTCATTACATTGAAAAGGTGGCCCAAAGTAGTGGTGTGTAAACCCTTCCAACATGGTAGTATTGAATTACATGCATAGGGTATGATAGTTTCCATACACGTTTCGATAAATCAACTTCCGTTTGAGCTATTGCAGAACATTAGGCCGGAGTTTGGTTGCATCATGAAAGAGAAAAGAACTTTACAGCAGGGTGCTTTTTCATGCTATTCATTGCAACCATTCATGTTCTAGTGCCATTTAGATCGAAAGATTAGGCTTGATTGTTTACAGTGACCAGCACTTCATTTCGCTCACTCTAATTTTTTTTTTTTTTTCAGTGTTGCACAATAACCAGTCTGATGTAACATACGTTTTTGTGTGAAAAACTGCATAAGTTTGTTTGTTTCTCAGCTTGTTTTTTTGGTACTTTACTCAGTGTCACCTGATTTCAGGAATTTGGCCTCTGGTTTTCTTTATTTGGACATTGTGAAACTAGTGACATCCTGGGATGAGTAATCTCAGCAGCCGCCACTTTGTACAATGTCATCCAAAAAAATGTTGTTTTTTTTGTTGGGAAGAAAAGTGGACAAAGCTACAACAGGTGTTCTCTTTTTTTTTTTTTTTCAATATATATTAGCTTATTGGTTGAAACTGTTGTTTAGTGCAGTTGGTTTCTAAAAGAAACCGCTCAAAGCATTCAAAACCAACATATGGTAATTTGTTCATATCGGTAACAGTTTGTATTCCCCGATCCTCCTCTCTTTGTATATTATACTTCCTTTTTTAAAATTCAACTCCAGTAAAACTTTTTTTACTTTGGGTAGCTTGGAGAACACATTTTTCTCTTGCTCCATTTTTTTTTTTTTTTTCTGTGCCCCAATTGAGGAGATTCTCCCTCACGTTTTGTCATTGTGACCACACAAGATTTAATGGTAGGTTTAAAGTGGTTGGTAAACCCTTACATACCACTTTTACCTACAGGTAAGCCTAGATTAAGGCTTACCTGTAGGTGCAAGAAATATCTCCTAAACCTACATGGTTTAGGAGATATTTGCAAAAGACAGGCACCAATGTCTACGGCGCATGCGCTGTAGACAACGGCACACTGAGCGTGCCGTTTCTAACGGCAATCGTGCCGTTAGTGGCGGCTCCTGCGCGCATGCCCGGGAGTGACTTCATCGCAGCTCCAGCCAATCACAGCTCCGGAGCCGCGATACCCGGAAGGAAGATGGACGCTTTGTGGAAGAGGGGACAGCGGTAACATCGCAGGCTCCTGTGTCAGGTAAGTGACACATAATGGGCGATGCATAGTAGCCCATTATGCTTTACCTTTTGCCGGGAAACATAGAGGAAGTAAAAGCCCCGAGGGCTTTCACACTGGAGCGGTGCGTTGGCAGGACGCTAAAAAAAGTCCTGCTAGCAGCATCTTTGGAGCGGTGTATACACCGCTCCTAAACCGCTCCTGCCCATTGAAATCAATGGGGCAGCGCAGCCATACCGCCGGCATAGTGCTGCTGCAGCAGCGCTTTGCGGTGGTTTTAACATTTTCTCTGCCGCTAGCGGGCGGTAAAAGCGCTCCGCTAGCGGACGAATAGCGCCACAAAATTGATGTAAAGCGCCGCTAAAAATAGCGGCGCTTTACCACTGACGCACCCACCTCCCCAGTGTGAAAGGGGCCTTAGGGAAGATTCTGCACCTGAGAAGCTAGAGCACTAACCATTAAACCACATTACTGTCACAAGATATATTGTTGATTGTCTGTTTCAGGAATGCCCCTGGCTCAGGCTGTGTCTATCCTCCAGAAACATTGCAGAATGATCAGAAATGTGCAGATCCTCTATAGCGAACAGGTGAGTTGAGTCTTTACTTTTGACTAAAACTTTTAGTAACTTTACAAATTTGAATGAATAAAGGCCACAATATAGCAAATTTAGAAGCAGAGTTTTCTTTTTAGGGCTGGTTCACACCAAATACAATCCTGGGTGTTTTTTTATTCTGCATCAAAAATGCATGGACGGTGTTTAACATGGATTCCAATGGCTCTAGTTCACACCAGTGCAGTCAACAAAAGTAGAACATGTGGCATTTTTCTCTGTATGGAATGCATCTGGAATGGGGCAAAATGCATAAAAAATGCACCAGAACACACATGTCCTCAATTGAAATGAAGAAAAAGAAATGTATCCAAAATGCAGACATTGTGGTGTGACCCGGCCCTAAAGCTTTACTTTTTATTATTATAAAGCAGCCCTAGAACCCCAGTCAATTGACCTTGCCAAGGCTGAGATGTCATCAGTCTGCTGCAGGCAGGAAAAGGCTTTCCCTAGTCTGCTCTACCCTGGTGATCCAAATCAAATATTTGAGTTTGTAGCAAATCACAATTGGAGAGTCTGCAGCAGAGGACTGATCTGTCTCAGACATTTGTATACACAGCCGAGAATAGCACATGCATTGGTACTGTCAGGAGCGTGCCATCTCAATATATACATCTTTTCTCCAACCTTCGGACCGCTCTCTTACCTTGCTACCTTTTGGATGTGTCAGATATCCAACCCGTGCATTTATGGCGTAGGAGGGCACATTGTAATCAGTAAGGTTATAGTAAGGGCCCCCCCATCCAAAGCACCAAAGTACACCATCACCTTCTTAAAGGAGAAGTGCGGGAATTAAAAAAAAAAAAAAACACACACACACACATACTCGCCAATATGGCTGCAGCATTGGTGTGATGCTACAGGTGTCCCTGTCGGCTCCAAGCCTGAGAGCTCATCTGAGTGGATTGACATTATTGTTGGGATACATCCAGACACTGGAGTGGCTCAGTGACATCAGCAAGCAGCGGGCTTTAGCTTGCTGTTGGCTGATTCTGGGTCACAGGAGTACACAAGTAAGTGCACTCCTGTGACCCACAAGAGAAGTATAACCAAGAGAACTTTCTTCTTCTCTTTCAAAACACCTGGTCTTATGATTTCTTCCACCCACCTACCAACCTCTATGATTTGAACCTGAAACCCTTCCTAACCATGCTAAATCTAATTATCGTTTGGTAAGTAGAGAGAGTGCACTGTTCAGTCATTTAAAGGTAACCTGTGCTAAGAAAATACATAGGCTGCCTTTGCTATACTCCCCTCTTAAAAATACAAATTGTCCCACTATTATGCTGATCCAAAGTGTTTTTTTTTTTTTCTGTCTTTTTTTTTTTAGAGTTTAGTGACTTTGCAGGGTAGGGGTCTGGTGACTCGGAAAGGAGGGGGCATGGAGACCTGGGAGGGAGGATGAAGGGTTTAGTGACTTTGCAGGGTAGGGGTCTGGTTACTCGAAAAGGAGGGGGCCTGGAGACTTGAGAGGGAGGGTGAAGGATTTAGTGACCTGAATGAGTAGGGGTCTGGAGACCTGGGAGGGAGGATGAAGGGTTTAGTGACTTTGCAGGGTAGGGGTCTGGTGACTCAGAAAGAAAGGTGGTGGGTTCAGAGATCTGGTGGAGTAGGGGTCTGGTGTCCAGGGAGGAAGGGTGTAGGGATGGTGACCCGGAAGGAGTTTGATGACTCAGGAGGTGATTTGTGGTGATCTGGGGGGTGTAATGATCTGGGAGGGGGTGGGGTCTGGGGCCCCGGTGGGTGGGTGTAGGGATGGTGATCTGGGGGTGCAGGGGTCTTGTCCACCCGGAGAAAAAGCTGTTTGGTGATCTAGGATGGTGAAGGGTGTGGTGATTAGGGGGAGGGGGTGGGGTCTGGGGCCCCAGAGGGAGGATGAAGGGTCTGGTAACCTGGAAGGGTGGTGGGGGATGCTGATTCCAGAGCAGTAAGGTGACCCTGAGGGGAGGAGGATAATAACCTGGAGGGGTGAAGACCCTGGAGGGGGAAGGGGATGGTGACCCCCGAAGGAGGATAATATTCTGCAGGAGGGGTGGTGACTCTGGAGGGGGAAGGGGATGGTGACCCCGAAGGGGGAGGGGTATAATAATCTGGGGGAGGGGTGGTGACTCTGGAGAGGGAATGGTGACCCCGAAGGGGGAGAGGTATAATAATCAGGATGGGGGTGACCCTGGGTTGTGGAGAGGGAAGGGAATTGCGACCCCAAAGGGGGAGGGGTATAATAATCAGGGTGAGGGGTGACCTTGGGGTGTGGAGAGGGGAGGGGATGGTGGCCCCGAAGGGGGAGAGGTATAATAATCAGGATGGGGGTGACCCTGGGTTGTGGAGAGGGAAGGGAATGGCGACCCCAAAGGGGGAGGGGTATAATAATCAGGGTGAGGGGTGACCTTGGGGTGTGGAGAGGGGAGGGGATGGTGGCCCCGAAGGGGGAGAGGTATAATAATCAGGATGGGGGGTGACCCTGGGTTGTGGAGAGGGAAGGGCATGGTGACTCCGAAGGGGAGGGAGATAATAATCTGGGGGAAGGGTGGTGACTCAGGAGGGGGAAGGGGATGGTGACCCCGAAGGGGGAGGGGTATAATAATCAGAGTGGGGGGTGACCCTGGGGTGTGGAGAGGGAAGGGGATCGAACCAAAGTGTTTCATACTTTCTTGTTCAATGTGTTTACTGAGTTTTTAACATGTATTCACACAAACATTTGAGGTTGCATAGAGAAAAATATTACATGTTGATATACAGAGCCTATATAGGCCATGGTATAAAAACGTACAAACAAAATATCTCTCAATTAACATAAAACAGTACAGTGTTCAATACTTCTTAAACCACTGACTCGCAACAGGTATATACTGTGCATCCGAAAAGTATTCACAGCGTTTCACTTTTTCCACATTTTTTTTTTTTGTTACAGCCTTATTCCAAAATGAATTAAATTCATTATTTTCCTCAAAATTCTACAAACAAATTCCCATAATGACAACGTGAAAGAAGTTTTGTTTTTAAACCTTTGCAAACTTATTAAAAATAAAAAAATAAAAAAATCCCATACACATAAGTATTCACAGCCTTTGCTCAATACTTTGCTGAAGCACCTTTGGCACCAATTACAGCCTCAAGTCTTTTTGAGTATGATGCTACAAGCTTGGCACACCTATTTTTTGGGCAGTTTCTCTCATTCTTCTTTGCAGGACCTCTCAAGCTCCATCAGGTTAGATGGGGAGCGTCGGTGCACGGCCATTTTCAGATCTCTCCAGAGATGTTCAATCGGGTTCAAGTCTCTGGGCTCTGGCTGGGCCTCTCAAGGACATTCATAGAGTCGTCCCATAGCCACTCCTTTGTTATCTTGGCTGCGTGCTTAGGGTCGTTGTCCTGTTGGAAGATGAACCTTTCCTTTGCCCCAGTCTGAGGTCCAGAGAGCTCCGGAGCAGGTTTTCATCAAGGACATCGCTGTACATTGCTACATTAATCTTTCCCTCGATCCTGACCAGTCTCCCAGTTTCTGCCGCTGAAAAACATCCCCACAGCATGATGCTTCCACCTCCATGTTTCACAGTAGGAATGGTATTGGTCAGGTGATGAGCGGTGCCTGGTTTCCTCCAGACATGACGCTTGCCATTCAGGTCAAAGAGGTCGATCTTTGTTTCATCAGACCAAAGAATTTTGTTTCTTATGGTCTGAGAGTCCTTCAGGAGCCTTTTGGCTGCCATGTTTTTTTTTTTTTTTTAACTGAGGAGTGTTTTCCGTCTGGCCACTCTACCATACTGGCCTGATTGGTGGAGTGCTGCAGAGATGGTTGTTTTTCTGGAAGGTTCTCCTCTCTCCACAGAGAAACCCTGGAGCTCTATCAGAGTGATCATCATCATCGGGTTCTTGGTCACCTCCCTGACTAAAGCTCCCCCCCCCCCCCCCCCCCCGATCTCGCAGTCCAGCTGGGTGGCCCGCTCTAGGAAGAGTCCTGATGGTTCCAGACTTCTTGGAGGGCATTGTGCTCATTGGGACCTTCAATGCAATGGTGCAGAAATTTTTCTGTACCCTTCCCCAGGTCTGTGCCACGATAGAGTCCTCTCTCTGAGGTCTGCAGACAATTCCTTGGACTTCGTGGCTTGGTTTGTGCTCTGATGTGCACTGTTAACTGTGGGACCTTATATAGACAGGTGTGTGCCTTTCCAAATCATGTCCAATCAACTGAATTTACCACAGGTGGGCTGCAATCAAGTTGTAGAAACATCTCAAGGATGGAAACAGGATGCACCTGAGCTCAATTTTGAGTGTCATGGCAAAGGCTGTGAATACTTATGAACAAGTGATATAATTTTTTTTTTTTTTAATAAGTTTGTAAAGATTTCAAACAAACTTCTTTCACGTTGTCATTATGGGGTATTGTTTGTATAATTTTGAGAAAAATAATGAATTTGATCCATTTTGGAATAAGGCTGTAACATAACAAAATGTGGAAAAAGGGAAGCACTGTGATACTTTCCAGATGCACTGTAGATCAGTGATCTTGCCTTTCCTCTGACTCCACTTGCTACATCCTTGCCTATTTTTTTATAAGCGGCACATAATTGCCCCAATTTTCAGGAAAGCTGCAGAGGGGGGCTCCAACTTCTAGTTCCCTGCAGTTGTTTTTGAAGCAAGCCTTTCCTGTGTTGCTCCCTTGTCTCCCATCTGAAGCAGATTACTGGAGAATATTCGATTTGAAACAGTGTATCTAAACAGCTTGGCTGTAAAATTAAAACTGATGCTAAACACAAGATTGCAGTTGGACCAAGAATGTGTGATTCTGCTGCCATGCAATTGTCTCCCAACATGATTTATTGGTGGAATAGCAGATGCACAGGAGAAAAAAAAAAAACCTGAAACCAGAACATGGCTTTTATGCCCTCTACACACGACCGGTTTTGCTGTCGGAATAATCTCTGAAGGTTTTTCCGACGGAATTCTGCTCAAGCTGGCTTGCATACACACGGTCACACCAAGTTTCGACCGTCCAGAAGGCGGTGACGTACAACGCGTACGACGAGACTAGAAAACGGAAGTTCAATAGCCAGTAGCCAATAGCTTCCATCTCGTACTTCAGAGCATGCATCGTTTTTGGTGCGTCGGAACAGCATACAGACGAGCGGTTTTTCCGATAGTAATTTGTTCTGTCGGAAAAATATAGAACATGTTCTCTATCTAAGTCCGTCTGAATTTTCGACAGAAAAAGTCTGATGGGGCATACACATGGTCGGAATATACGATAAAAAGCTCCCATTGGACTCTTTCTGTTGGAAATTCCGCTCGTGTGTACGCGGCATTCGTTTTTTTGACTTGGGTCCAACCATGACCTTGCAGTGTCAAAGTGTAACTAAAGGCAAAACTTTTTTTAGCTTTGCATAGAGTAAAGAGGGATTAGAACACCTGTTAGTTCTTATTGCTGTCTGTGCCCCTGTTAGGGAGATGCTCTCTTTCTAATTGTTCTTTTTTACCATTTATAATCAAAAGTAAAAGATTATTATTATTTTTAGATTTTTTATAATTATTATCATATTATTTGTATACTTTATTAACGTACTGTACATTGAAGTAAAAAAAAAAAATCTGAAAAAAAAAATGTTTTTTTTTTTTATTGTATTCCGAATTTTGTATTTATTTTTTTACAGTGTCCTTTGAATCATGACCTCATACTTAGCCTTACTCAGGACGGGATCAAATTGTTGTTTGATGCATTTAATCAAAGGCTAAAGGTGAGAAGCTTGTAGAAATTGAAAAATTAGGGTTGTTTTTGGCTCATCCCATTTTTTTTCTAATGCTCTTGATTTTTATATTCAGGTGATAGAAGTATATGATTTGACAAAAGTAAAATTAAAATATTGGTAAGTGTATCTGTCACCATGTTTTGTCTCTCACCTGAGCACATCTTTTGGTCAGTTTCATTAACACCTCCCTTCTTTCTCTGTCTCTCAGTATAGTTGCCTACATGATTTTGCTATTTCTGTGACTTTTATAGGAATCTCCACACTTTCTCTGCTACTTACACTGTATCTCTAAGCAAAAACATGCTCACTACATCTCTGCACATTTCCCATGTTTTGCCTGTTATGCTGCAAGTACAGAAAACAGTGCCTGTTGATCCTGTCAGAAATCCAGCGAGATCTTAAGTTAACAGATAATACTGCTGTACTGAAATCCTAAACTGTGTCCCAAACTACAGAACACGTCATCATCACATCACCATCTCCTTATCTTCATAACATAAGGTGTTCTGTAGTCCAACAAAGGGCTGACAGCACTGCTTGGGATTTCAGTGCAGCAGAGGCAGCATTGTCAGCATGTTGCAGGAAGTTATGCGTATGCTTGATTTCTGGCAGGATCATTAGGTACTTTTCTGTACCTGCAGCATTTAAAAGGATAAAGCATAAGAACATGTGTATGTATTGCAAAGATTTACCCTCTCCCCTATTATTTTGTTTTTATAATCCTAGCTCCTTTTCTGCTTACTCTAAGCTTTGAATCTCTTACTCCTTTTTTTTTTTTTCCAACTTCTACCCTTTCTTCGCAATTTCTACTGTCTTCTGTTCCTTCCACTCCACTCCCACTCCATTAGACAATAGGGTTGTTAAAGACCTTGGAGTGGGAGTGTACAGGGGGGTAGTGAGATGGACAATGCTTCTAAAATGTTTTCAAGGAATACTTTGCAAACAGTCGGTTTAAATGTTAGGTTAAATCAGCCCAGGAGTGGAGTATTACCTTATGAGGTTGGTGGTCATTTTGGATGGCCTAGGTATAATACAGGGGTATTGCTAGAACTATACAAGACCTGGGGCACCTTTGGGCACCCAAACTTGAGCAGTAATGTGGCATGCACAGCGCATCATTGTGAACACTTGGTGCTGGCCCAATTGCAGAGAGCAGTGAATGGGCTCAAATGCATACAGATACTGAGATATATACATACACACTCAGATATATACATATGCTCAATTACATACAGTACATGCACTAATATATATATATATATATATATGTATGTATGTATGTGTGTGTGTGTGTGTGTGTGTGTATATATATATATATATATATATATATATATATATATATATATATATATATATATATATATATATATATATATATATATATATATATATATATATATATATATATATATATATTAAAATATATGTGCTCAGTTACACACACACACACACACACACACACACCCATATATATTTACACACTGAGATACATGCACTCAGTTACACACACAAACATGCATAAATACACTTGACACAACCACAACATACTATGAGATGAATGCATACATATGTAGCCTGGTAATGTGCAGCCAGCTTCTCTCCTCCCCTCTCCGTCCCCCTCGTTCCTCACTCACTGTCCATGCATCTCCTTCCTCTTCCCGCCCACACACACGCTCACAGCTCCTCTCCAATACATCGGTCTGCCAGAGTGAGCAGTCCTGACAGGGCTTCAGTAGCCGGGACTAGAAGCAAAGCATTGGAAAATGCGGCCAGGAGATTCTTTTTTCCTCTTCAGAGAGAAACAAGTCCCTTGTAAGTAGGGCTGTTTCCATTCAGACAGTTACATATATGTAAAGATAGGTGACATTCTGATACATGTTATGGATCCTAAATTCTGATTAAGCTTTTATGGGGGTGTTATAAGAATTTTTGAGGGTGCCCTAGTGGCTGGTGCCCGTGTGACAGGCAGTCAAAAACCCGTGCAGAGGATGTAAAAAACGGACTGTCCGGGTGAATACCAGACAGGTGGCAACCCTAACTCTGACCCTGGTTCTTTCTGTGTAACCTTTGTTTTTTATGCCTTTCTCTCTGCCCTCTAGTCTCCTATAAAATCCTCCTTTTCTTTCTCTGCTGCTCCCTATTCCTTCTAACATTTTTAACAGTCTCTGCTTTCTATTCTCTCTTTCTCTCCGATCTCAGCTCTTTTTTCTTTTGCTCTACTGCTCAGTCTGGATTTTTTATGAGCTCCTATTATAAAAGAGAAGTATAGCCAAAGCTATATTGGCTAGACTTCTCTTATGGATCACAGAAGTGCAGTTCATTCTGCACTCCTGTGACCCGTTCTCAGCCCACAGTGGGCCAAAGCCTGCTGATGGCTGACTTCACTCAGCTGGTCCAGTTTTGGGATAGATCCTGACTTTACAGTCGGGATCCCCCCAGAGGGCTGGATTTGCAGCTGGCTCGGCCTCTCAGCATGCGCTGGGAGACTGAGCAAGCTGCATCCACCTCTTCCACAGCCCAGCACTCCAGTGAGCACTGCAGGGGCAGAGCAGAGAGCTGGTGACTGGCAGTCACCATTTTCTGCTCAAAGTGAATGGGGAGAACTGAGCGATTAGCAGTTTGTCGACAGCTGCAGCCATATAGGTAAGTATGATTTTTAATTTTTTTGCTATTCCCGAACTAACTTTACCCTTGCTTGGCAGCTTCTGTTTCTCTTCTCCTCTGCTCTGCTCTTTCTCCTCTGCTGTTTCTCTGTAGGCTCTGCATTTTTATTTTTTCTAGATCTGAGCTTTGTTCTTTCTTTAAATTATCTGATTCCCATCCTGACCTCTTTATCTATAACTAATTTTCTTTCTCTGCCTTTTTTATGTTTATTTTTTTTCTCTATCCAAAATAAATAATTTGCCTTCTTTTTTTGTTACAGTGGAGTTCATTTTAACTCTCAGGCCATAGCTCCCACTATAGAGCAGATCGATCAGTCATTTGGAGCAACGCATCCAGGCAGTAAGACCCCACTTTATTAATGTTGGCATGTACTTCAATACAGCAGTTATCTTAATGCTGTCCTATGTTCATTTCAGTATACAACTCAGCAGAACAACTGTTCCATCTCAATTTTCGAGGTCTTTCCTTTTCTTTTCAACTGGATTCCTGGACAGAAGCACCTAAGTATGAGGTAAGAAATTCTGCTTGATAAAAAGGATATTTTTTACTGATTCGTATAAACTGTGCTAGCAAAGGTGTGCCCTATCATAAACAGGCTCATTTAGATTGAATGGCTTTTGGCATCTAAGTGATTCATAATATACTGCTATACATTGCTGGCCATTTAGGCAAAATTTTAGCTAGACATGTATTATTTGGCCAAGTATACAATCTCACTAGAACTGGTCTTGGGGAGGGACAAAGGGAATGGCAAAATGGTTGCTGAACTTGCAGTTCAAGTGCGTGAGATAAATCAGTTGCCATTTTGCCTTTTTTTAAACCAGAGGTTATAGAGGAAGCTGTCCAGGGTAGAGGTGGAGGGGAGAGAGCAGTGACAGGTAACCTTGGAACATTAGGAGATATAGGGGTTGATTTATTAAAACTGGAGAGTACAAAATCTGGTGTAAATGTGCATAGAAACCATTTTGTTGCTAACTTTAGTTTGTTCAATTAAGCTTTGACAATAAAACCTGGAAGTTGATTGGTTAGTGGTTACTATGCAGAGCTGCATCAGAATTTGCACTCTCCAGTTTTAGTAAATCAACCCTGCAGAGTAGTAGTAGCACACTGGGACTGGGGATAATATAGATAGGTTGTAGAGTGTGACAGGAAGGTGAATTAGTGGTAGCACTGTGCAGATGATCATGGAATGGGAAAGGGACAGAAGGCAGTCGGATCTGATTGTGCACAGGGATTAGAGGAGGTGGAGTGTGATCAGATCATTGAACGCTGCAAGAGGAAGAATGGTTAAACTAAGTGGTTGATTTACTAAAACTGGAGATTGCAAAATATGGTACAGCTTTGCATGGTAGCCAATGAGCTTCTAACTTCAGCTTGTCCAATTAAAGGATTAGTTCACCTTTTGTAACATGTTACACCCATATTAAGGCTGTAATATGTTACAGATGCACTGGCCCCCGACCCCCCGTTCTGACAGCTAGTGAGGGATCTTCTCCTGCCCGCCCAGCCACGTCATCCATTTACAGTGTTCTGTGACTCGAAAAACTACAAGGTTCGACAGCCTTTGCGGCTGTCAGCTTGTAGTTTTCAATGAGCTACCATGGCAGTTCATTCTCTCTTCCTCTCGGATTGTATCTGCTTGCCCGTACAGGATGCACAGGGAAGCAGATACACTGGCAGATCTGCAGGAGGCCTGCATGGCACCAGCGATCTACTGATCGCTGGTACAGTGCTTTACAGGCTCAAAATAAATAAATAAATAAATGCATATCTTTTTACCTGCAAAAAAGTGCATTTATTATTTTTTCCTAAAGAGTGAACTCCTTTTTAAGCTTTGACAAAAGAAAAAAATCTGGAAGCTGATTGGTTTATATGCAAAGCTGCACCAGATTTTGCACTCTCCAGTTCTATGGATATAGTTAAAGTGTCTAGTGCATAACTGTGTATTACAAGCCAAAAAATAAATAAAATAAAAAAAATAAAAAATAAACTAAGTGCTCATGAGCATGCAAGTAGCGACCAATTGCGTCACTAATCCAGTATTGATAAAGGTCCGTGTAATCCAAAAGCTGTGATTCAAGCCGTGCTAAGGTGTCATCACTCAATTCTTCAGGGGGAAAGTAGATGCCTAATCCCTGCATCGATACGCGTTGGGGAGGGGTCAAGACAGCACGGCAGGCATCTTGTGCACTGAGGAGGATGCCCGCATCATCCCGATACCACCATGGGTATACACCAGTATAGGCTTACTATAGAGTGGTGCACTGACGCACCTAATCTGTGTGAGTACCCCTGATGGGGATCTTTTTTGCTTTATTTAATAAACGGTTCAAACTGTACCTGCACTAGCGAGTTTTTCCTGTTTCATATCCCGGTTGGTGTATGCTAAGGAATCCAGGAGCCCAATACCATTATAGAGCCCAGAGGCGGTTCACATGCGTGTTTTGACTTAGCTTAATTGTAAAGTTGCACGCTCCAAGGTGAGCATTTATTACCTAAGGGGGGCACCTGAGTGATGACACCTTAGCACGGCTTGGATCACAGCTTTTGGATTACACGAACCTTTATCAATACTGGATTAGTGACGTAATTGGTCGCTACTTACATGCACATAAGCACTTTGTTTTCAGCACGGTCATTATTGACATGTTTGGACACTATATGAAAGCACAGCATCTTGACATATCTGCTACTTTTTTATAAACTGATGAATTTTATATCTCTCTATATATATATATATATATATAAAAAAATAAATTTTTTTTGGCTTGTAATACACAGTTATGCGCTAGGCACTTTAACTATATCCATAGTATGATATATGTGTATTAACATTTATAATTCACAGGTTCATTATTTATTTAATTTGAGATCAATTATTCACTGTGCACTTTTAGACATACCTTTTAGCGCAGCGTATATATATTTATAATTGTTTTTGCACGATATATGTGACGTGTGTAACGCTAGCACCTTTAGGTATTTTATTTACATTTTCAGCATCTAGGAATTGGCGGCTCACAGATTGTATTTTTATTTTATTTTCAACCCTAAGTGTAGTTGAGTAAACAACGATAAAGAGAATGTCGGTAAGATGAAAAGAGGTAGATTAGGAGTTGTTCATGGATGGCAGCGAAACAATTGAGAGCTAGAAATGATTTGTTGCTGAGGGCTTAACCATAGATGGTTCAGCAGGAACTGGCTAAAGGTCGAACCATGCATGGGCAGGCTGATTGTACCCAAGTCAAACCTTTGATTTGACTTGGGTACAACCAGCATGTCAGATTTTTTCAAATGCGATTATTGCCAGCAGCCATAGCTGCCAGCAATAATCCCTATGTTCTCCCAGCAGGGTTTGCTCCCCGCGCAACTCCCAACCCCCCCCCCCCCCCTTCCCATCAGGACAACACAATAGCTCCCCATGGGAAGGGATTCCCCCATCAACACAGTCAGTGTTGATTAAGTGATTTTTCTTGAAAGAAAATCGCATTATCTATGGCCTGCCTTAGGAGCTAGGAGAAGTGTCAATGCAGAAAAAATATCTGGTCATTAACTAAGGCCAAGAAGGAGCTGCTTATAAATATGAACTGAGGAGAAAGATCACCTATAAACTGTAATATCTGCTTCCCAGAATATTTTTTACCCTTTTTGCCTTATGTGTAGAATTGTGGTGCAGCTGTTTGTGCCAGCTATGCCACACTTGTGACAATAGGTGGAACTTTGCCAAAGTGGGAAGGAGCAAGGCTTAGCACAGGTGATTTGTACACAGCAATGTGTTACTGTGTTTTTACTGCTACTATGTGGATTTAATTACTGTATATGTATGCAAAAAAAGTTGATACAAATTGTTATTCTTGCTTTTATAGCCCAACTTTGCCCATGGGTTGGCATCACTTCAAATACCACATGGAGCCATGGTGAAACGCATGTATATCTACAGCGGTAACAGCCTCCAAGATACAAAGTAAGAGACAACTTAAAGTACAGCTGCTGCTGTTTACATTGCTTAAGGTCTCTCACGGAGTACATTACATTCACAGAAAGTCAACTGGCTGGAATAGCTGTAATACCAGATTACACAAAAAGTTTCAGTGCTAGAAAAATTCTGGTAGTACATTGAGAAGTCCAAACCAAATCTATTTGAAGTAGACTTTTGGACCATGAATCATTAAAACTAGCTATATCTCTGCTTTATGCTATACTGATGTAAATTATTTGCTAAACAACTAAAATTTTGTTCCAGCACACAAAATATCTGTTTCTGATTGTTGGTGACAAGTACTCTTTAAGTAAAAAAAATTGATGTGTAATTCTTTCCTATATTTTTACATGGTAGAGCTCCAACAATGCCTTTGGGATGCTACATGGGCAATGTATATGCGGAGAGTGTGGATGTCCTGCGAGATGCATCTGGTCCTCTAGGGCTGAGACTTCGTCTGCAGAGTACAGGTATGTCAAGCTGTGCATACAATAATTATTGAAATGTGCATATTAAATTAGAATAAAAACAATTCTGTTGTGATACATACTCTCCTGTAACACTGCACAGTTTAGATGGTATGATTAGTACTCTCTGGTGAGTAGGGAGGGGACACGGGAACATAACTAAGCATGGTCATGTTGATGTGATTCCTTACAACTGTCTTATATATCTATCCCTAGCTACAGTGCTGGAAAGCTTGTTAGATTGGTAATCCTGCACAGCACATTAAAGTATGATGCATGGCCTCTCAGTTTAGTGTCATTTTTAATGCACAGATGATTATGGAAACATAACATAAACTAGATTCCAGACAGTTATATTTTCCCCATTAAAGGGTATGCCCACCAAAAACTTTTGGCCCTGTAGAATAAAACGTGGCAATTTCTTTTGCAATATTTGCCCAATATTTAATTCGATCTATATTTTCAGGAAATAATACACTAAAGTGAATTTAGGTGCACAGAAACATTATTTTTTTTTTTTTTTTTGTACAAAATAAACCGAGTAAATAAATGGCAAATATGTCAAGCCTTAAAATTGCCTACGACACGGTGAAAATTTATGGTTCCCAAAACTATCAATAGACCATGCTTAAAATCCCTGTAAAATTCATCAGTTTAGAGTTAACCATAAGGCTACATTCACACAGCTGATCAGGGGCATAAGGCTCATTTTTCCCATCCCTAACCACAGGTAGCTGCTGGATGTGCAGATTCATGCATACAGCCGAGGCTCCTGTCAACCTTCCATCGTTTTGTAAAGGCTTCCTGGCCGCAGCTGTTCACATACACCCGTGATCCCAGCCGCAAAAAATCTGCAGATTCTTGCCACAGGAATCCGTTGTAAGCACGATGTAGCCTAAACGACGGACCTATAATTATTTCTCTCATTCCAGCGTGTACAACCTTGCCCAATGTGTATTGTGCATAGGTGAACACACCCTGCACATGCATTTGCATTTGTATGTATGTACCTGGGGCAACGGGATGCTTTTATTTGTATTGATGATATTTTACATTTTTAACAGCTTTTTAATATCTTCTCCACTTAACTTTTATTGCTATCAGGGTACTAACAATCCAGGAGTCTCTCCAGGCCCCCCCCGGTCACTTTTACATAAAAGCCAGGAGCTTGCTGCTAAAAATTGAAACACGGTCATGGCTGCTACTGTAGCAATGAGCTTGTTTTAACTCCTTCAAGGCCTAGGCATACAGGGCATGCCCCTCTCAAAGAACTGAAGTGGTTGTAAAGGCTGAAGGTTTTTTTACCTTCATGCGTTCTATGCATGAAGGTAAAAGAACCTTCTGTGTGCAGGACTCCCCTAATACTTACTCAAGCCCCCTCTCAATCCAGCATTGTGCACAAGAGCAGCGTCTCTCCCGGGTATCTCCCTCCTCATTGACTGAGACTTAGCAGCGGGAGCCATTGGCTCCTGCTGCTGTCGATCACAGCCAGTAAGGAATGGATGGGGGGGCAGGACCAAGCTGCGCTTTGTGTGTCCTATGCACACACAGAGAGGGCTTGGGAGCGAGCCCGCACATGTGCCCCCCATAGCAGGCGGCTTGCTCTGGGGGCACTTGGCGAAGGGGAGGAGCCAGGACCTCCGGGAGGGGACCTGAGAAGAGGAGGATGGGGCCTGCTCTGCTCTGTGCAAAACTATTTCACAGAGCAGGTAAGTATGACATGTTTGTTATTTCAAGAAAAAAAAAACATAAGCCTTTATTATCACCTTAAGCATTACATTTAAAAAATGCCTGGGCATCCTATGGACATGTAATTACTAAAAAAGCATCCCCAACAGGGCCCCAAAACTGACATTGTGATGCTTTGTGTGATAACAAACAGAAGATAATTGGCCCACAATATGTTCTCTCATTATTTCCCACACTCAAACCAAAGCAGACCTTGCCTGCGAAGATGGGCACAGGCAAGGGGTGCTTGTTACAAACAAGCTGATTGAATGGCAGTAATTGTGGGGCAGGAACTCAATGATTGTTGTTTCTTTCAAGCCACAGAGTGGAATTTCAGCAAAACTTTTTTATTTTTTTTCACTTTTGGAAACAGCATGGAAGAACAACCCCTGTCTCCCTTTTTCTCATATCTAAGGCTCCATTAGAAAGATGTCCTTCTTTTACGGTCCGTCACAGTGCCAACCGTTTTACCAGACAGGAAGTGAGGGAAAATCGCCTAAATCAACACATATAGAAAAAAAATACTTTTTGTTAGTAGGATAGGGGAAAACTAGAACCCCCATCGGCTTTTAATTTCTTTTTGTATCTGGTGAGGGGAAAGATCTTTATAAAGCTCCGGGTAGCAGTAAAAACCCTTTTTGTATTAAGTGAGGGGAAAGATCTTTTATAAAGCCCCGGGTAGCAATAAAAACCAACAGGGGGTTTAAACCATCCAAACTCAGACGTAAACTTTTATTTTTTATTTTTTTCGCTTTAACTGTTTTCTGATGTACAACTGTATAATACCATGTTGTTTTCACTGGCAGGTTGTGGTCCGGGAGTAATGGCTGATGCTAAGTTGCGTGTATCTGAGCGGTGTGTGTATTTTGGAGACACGTGTCAAGATGTGATGAGCACTCTCGGAGCGCCACATAAAATCTTCTACAAGTCAGAGGACAAGGTAGATGGACCTGCAACACCGTGTTTTTTTCTAAATGGAAGCCTCATGCACACTGGTTTATTGTAGACACTGTTTCTCCTGACAGGAGAGAATCAGTGTTGGCTCACCTAAGCTGCATTTTTTTCTAACCACTTTAGACAAGTTTAGCAGTGTTTGGAGTTTGGTGGTTTATTTCACTGGCCAGAGTTTCAATTTATTCTGGCCATTGAAATTAATAAACGCTCAAGTGCTAAATGCGCTTAGCATTTAGGTGAGTTTGGGCGTTTAGCATTTTTATATCCAAAAGCTTCTCTCTTGAACGCAATTCTTCTGCATTCAGAAGGAGCTTTGACTACCTCTAAACTCTGCTGCTCCTAAACTCCTCTAAAAGCCTATGTGTGCATGGACACATGGGCTTTCATTTAGGTGCGTTCAGGGGTCTGGGCAAAAAATGCCAAAATCCCCAAAAACGTAAATTTAGGAGCTGCAGTGTGCATGAGGCTTGAAAGTCCACAGAGCACCTTATTTACAAAGGCAAGATATTAACTGAGCCCTTTGATTAAACATGTTAATATAGAACAAGATACCAAATTATTATTTAATGCAACATCTATACAGAATCTAAAATCCAATTTATACACGAGTCAAAAAAAATTTTACTCAGTAGAAAAGAAAATGGTAAATATGCAATAAATAGCTGTTCTGCAACTACATAAATCCCAGCTCCAGGCACAGCTATTTTTATGTTTGTTATTTTTGATATTGACATTAAAAACGTAAGGGCCCTTTCACACGGCTTTTCGATCAGGCCTGCCTGTCTGTTTTTCAGGCGGACCTGATCGGACGCTCCATTCACCCCATGAGGCAGCGGATGTCAGCAGTGACATGTCCGCTGACATCTGCTGCTATCCATTCCGATCCTGTCCGCCAAATCCAGACGGATGATGACCCTATTTTCCATCCGTCTGGCGGATCAGATAAAAATGGACAGGCGGTCTGTTTTTATCCATTCGCCCCATAGAGGTGAGCAGGACTCTGACAGGTCCTTCTCTGCACAGTGAGCGGAGATGGACCTGTCATCCACCTGCTCAGCGGGGATCAATGGGAAAAGCCCGTGTGAAAGGAGCCTAATTGATTGACACAAGTTTCTTTCATATACAAACTATAAATATGATGTATCTATACTGTAGATTTGTATAGGTGGCAGATTTCTACCAGTGTATTGTTACAGAAAATGTATAAATTATTCTATTGTTGATTAAGCAGCAATTTTCTGCTTTTGTTTCCAGATGAAGATTCATTCCCCGTCCCCCCACAAGCAAGTCCCTGCAAAGTGCAATGATTATTTCTATAACTATTTTACTCTGGGTGTGGTGAGTATTGACACCGTTTTATGTGTAGTCTTTATTGGTAGTAATCTAATACGATACTCTTAAACAAATTAACACACTTAATTGAAAAAATGTAAAAAAAACCACCGCATTTAACGTAATTTCTCCTTTTTTAAAGAGGAGGGTCATTCTGGAAAAAAATGTTTTAAGTCAGCAGCTACGAATACTATAGCTGCTGACTTTTAATAAAAATGCACTTGCCTGTCCAGGGATCCAGGGCTATCCTCACCTGGGCTAGTTCTTCGCTAGCCTTCGGGTAACCGGCGCCAGCAGCATAAATGTGGGCCACCGGCTGTGCTGCTTGTTGGTTCACAGCCGGCTGCCTACTGTACATGTGTGTGCAATGCTGCATTTTGTGAATGGGACCTGTGATGTGTCCTAGAAGACCGCGGGGAGGGAGAGATTAGAACTTCCTCTTGGCTCACCTAGGCAATCCGAGTGGGAGTGGGTATCTGTCAAAACCTAGGTACCCACTTTCCCCAACAAAACAATGACCTGCCAAATGTGGCAGGGGAGGACGACTTAAAGCGAAAGTTCCACTTTAAATGTGTTTTAATATACTCTTGGAAGTGTTTTGTTATATCTGTTTAATAAGTGGAAAAAAAAAGTTTGCTTTTGTTGGAAACTCTGAGCTCTGTCTTCTGCACACTTCCTGTGTTATCTCAAAGAGCCTTCCTAGTTCTTATCTCGGACTACAGAATAATTAGCCATTTGTAGTAGTTTAGTGAAGGACAACTGGGAGAGATGACGCCAATCGGTCCCCAAAAATATTGTGTTGCCTCAACTGGACATAGCAGCTGAGTGCATTTCTGTTAGATCAATTTTTCTGTACCTGCAGGGTCTTTAAAGGAATTAAACTGTGGAAATGTGTATGTATTGTAGAGATGTACAGTATTTTTTTTTGGGGGGGGGGTTGCCTTGACGTGCACTTTAACACTGGAGAAAGACTTTTTAGAAAGTCTCCTTATGGGAAAACACTATATAAAAATAGAGGCTGTCTTTTTTTTTTTTTAGAATGGTGTGGCATTCCAGCTGCTTCTGCTTCGAAGCTTGATGGAGCCTCAGCAGATTTCATTGAAACCAGGGTTCTTTCTTGGGGCCAGTGCTATTCAGTATGTTTATTAAAGTGGGGTTCCACCCAAAAAAACAAACATACCTGAAAAATTCTAAAAAATAAAACAAAAAAACATTTGGATATTTTTTTTTTTTTTAACTTACCTCTAAATGCCTGTTGCTAGGTGGTCCCTCGTATTCTGCCTCTTCCTTTGCCTGGGCTGGTGACATCACTTCCCCCTCGGCACAGTAAGGGCTCGGCTCTTCTCCCTCTCTCCTGTCAATCATCTGGGACCCATTACAGGTCCCAGGTGATTGAGCGGCCAATCCCGGCGCGCGGCGCCGCTCGCGCATGCGCAGTGGGTGCCAGGCTGTGAAGCCACAGCCCGGCGCCCACAGTTGAAATGCCGGCGCCGACGAGCGGAGGGGGGGGACGAGCGGGGCTTCGATCCCCCGCATCGCTGGACCCAGGGACAGGTAAGTGTCCAATTAAAAGTCAGCAGCTGCAATATTTGTAGCTGCTGACTTTTAATTTTTTTTTTTTTTATGGACCCCCTGGGTGGAACTCCTCTTTAATGATAGATTGAATGAATGAATTTATAATGGAATTAAAGGGGTTGTAAAGTCAGAAGGTTTTTTTTATCTTAACGCATTTTATGCATTAAGAGAAAAAACGCTCTGTGTGCAGTAGCCCCCCTAATACTTACCAAAGCCCCATCTCTGTCCGGCGATGTCCACCGGTGTCTCGGCCGCCCGCTGCTGTCATTTAGCCGAACCACCGCTCCATGTCTAAATGGACACATGGAGCTGCAGCTCTTCTTGGGGGGGCCCCCATAGCAAGCTGCTTGCTATAGGGGCACTCAACAGGAGGGAGGGGCCAGGAGCAGAGAAGAGGAGGATCTGGACTGCTCTGTGCAAATCCACTGCAACAGAGCAGGTAAGTATAACATATTTGTTGTTTTTATAGAAAAAAAAAGAGACTTTACAATCACTTTAAGAGCTCAATTTTAGTGTTTGCTGATGATACCAAATTATGTAGGGAAACAACCTTGGCACAAGATATAACATTATTACAGGAAAACCTTGACAAATTAGGGGGTTGGGGAGCTACATGGCAGGTGAGGTTCAATATTAAGAATTTAAAGTTATCCACTTTGGTGCCAAACATAATCATGCAAAATACATAGGAGAATCTGTGATGGGAAAGGATCTGGGGGTGCTTGTAAATCACAGATTTAGCAATTGCATGCAATGCCAAGCCACATATAACAATGCTAGCAAAATACTTTCATACATTAAAAAAGGCATACATTCAAGAGTTATTTTAAGACCCCTTTCACACTGGAGGCGTTTTTCAGGTGCTTTAGCTCTAAAAAAAAGTGCCTGAAAAATGCATTATCTGCTCCTAAAGCGCCGCTGCCCATTGAAATCAGTGGGCAGCGCCGCTAAAGCGCCTCGGCAGCGGTGCTTTGCGGATGCTTTTAACCCTTTATTCGGCCGCTAGCGGGAGTTTAAAGCACCCCTCTAGCGGCCGAAAAGTGACTCTAAAACGACGGTAAAGCGCTGCTAAAACTCTAAGGTTACTGAAGTGGACAGGTGGCCTTAATTTGAGGTAAGAAGAATGGAGGTTTAACTTTAGATTGAGGAAAGGGTTCTTTACTGTTAGAGCAGTAAAAATGTGGAACTCCCTCTCCCAAAAAGTGGTATTCGATGAGAGTGTCGACAACTTCAGAGCATTTTAGAGATCTTTCCCACAAAGAACACGCAGAGCTATAGAAATTGTTAGAGAATAACAATTACACACACTTTGAACTGGATGAACCGGTGTCTTTTTTTTTTTTTTTTTTAACTTTATAAACTATATGACTTTGTAAACATGCATACAATTTGAGAGTTTGGTTTGATGTACCAAGAGATTGGTGTATATTTCCCTCCAGACTCAGGTTGTTATCTTTTTATTATCCATACCATTACTATACTGATGGTAATTGTTTTCACTTCATATACACAAGTGTTTTAAAAGTTTGGAATCTTCACAGATTTTTTTATGTTTTTGATATTTTCTTCACCAAGGTAGCATTAAATTGATTAGAATATATAATCAATAGACTGACAATGTTAATAAATTCTTTTAATTTCGTGTAATTTGTATAAAGCCAGCATCTTGAAGATGACATTGGTTCAAAGTTCACTCTGTTCAAAGAAAACTAAATCTAAAAGGAAGAATATAATATGCTGCAGCTTACTAGTCGTTCGATGTGATGGCTGCATTTTTTTTTTTTTTTTGCAGGCTAAGAACAAAAATTGCCTGTTGATTTTACTTGAGCAAACAAAGCTACACAATGTTTTGGTTCTCCTGGTGCTTATTCGTTGGGATTGGTCTGCCTGTTTAAACTCTATACTGTAACTTGAATCTAGAAATAATCCTTGCATGTCTCTCATATTTGCAGGATATTCTTTTTGATGCAAATACCCACAGGGCCAAGAAGTTTGTTTTGCATACAAATTATCCTGGACATTACAACTTTAATATGTGAGTTGATGTGTGACTCCTAGTTAAATTTTTTTTTTTATATACATATTTGTTTCTGCCATACTGTATATTGAATACATCATTTCATTAGTAAAAAAAATTCCTCTCCATATCTGAATAGACTCTTTCAAGATACTGCCATAAGGATGGAGCAAGGATAGGAATATTTGTTTTTTGAATTATTAGAAATGTGTATTGTTATAACAATGGACTACTTCCATTGTGTGTACAGTGATGGTAGGAAACCTTATTGGGTACAAGCTTTAAATATTAAAGCCCAAGGTTTAAATAGATTTTCTTATTAAAAGACTGCTACCATGGTTTGCATCATCTGGTCCTATATCTCCTGACTGGTACCTGTCTTTATCCTGCAGCTAGGATATGAGGAGACAAGGGCTGTGTCAGGTTGGCTAGACTTGGGCAGGCCATATATGGTGCAAATTTCTTTCCTGCAACCACGAGTTGCAGGATAGGAATTTTGCACGATTCCCCCATCAATACAGATAGTGATAACGGGGAAATCAGCAATTGTCTTCTCTCAGCGGGGGCGGGCAGGGAAAGCCATCCCCACCTGGAGAAGACAGTGATAGATCTAGCGATAATTGCAAGAGAATCCGGCTGGCTGGTTGTACCCAACTCTGTACATTTAGCCTGCCCATTAACGCTTATAACCTTGGCCAGTTCCTGCTGAACCAGCCAAGATTCGAACCGTGTATGGCCAGCTTAAAACACATCTTGCCTTGCCACATCCCAACTAAAGATAGGAGCTGATGAGGCAATATGAAGCTGGAAGATCTAATAAAGATTTCAAGACCCAAAGGTCTGTATGTTCTTAAAATGGCTTTACAGCAAGAGGCACTGTTTTATTTAAACGAGAAGTACAGCCAAAGCTTGTTTGGCTGTACTTCTCCTATGGATCACAGGAGTACAGTTTGTTTTGCACTTCGTGACCCATTTTTAGCAGAGCGCGGGCTGAAGTCTGCTCTCTGCTGACATAACAGAGTCGGTCCAGGCTCGGTGTCATCACGACCATGGAGTCAGGATCTGCCTAGATCCCTGGATAGACACTCGGCTCAGCCGCTCAGCGAATCGCTGAGCGGCTGAGCTGGTCACTTGCGCCTCCTCCACAGCTCAGCTCTCCAGTGAGCGAGGAGGGGACAGAGCAGAGAGCTGTGACTGACAGTCGCCAGCTCTCTGCTCGGGAGCTGTGAGAACCGAAGGATCGTCAGTGTTTGATCGCTCGGTTCTCAGTGTTAGCGGCGCCGGGGGGACAGATGCTGCATCCACCTAGGTAAGTATGAATCAAAAAAAGACCAAAAACCCATACTTCTCTTTTTAACCCGTGACTCTAAATAACCTGACTTTTTCAGCGCCAACTAGTTCTTTAAAAAAAAAATAGGCTGTAAGACGTATATAAAATACAGAGAGCTACAAGGTTCCTTCCAAAGGCATAATTACCAAAGGACATTTGGTAATACGGTACCAAGTAAAAATTGTTCAGCTGTACAGCAGTAATTCCCTCAAACCTCTGCCAAGTGTGCAGTTCAGATATGTGTAAAGCCGATAAGGCAGTGTTTCTGAAACTTTTTTGTCTTGTGGCACACTAAAAAGATCTAAAAATTTTCACGGCACACCTGAAAAGATTTAACAATTTTTGTGCTGAAGAACTTATTTATTTTTACACATATATTTATTTTAAAATTTAATATAAAGGATGTGCCTGCTTTCAAAAACAAATCAGATTTGAAGCGATTGTAATCTTCTTTGTACTTTCGCTTGCTTCCTTGCTTTTCATGTAACAACAGTTTTTCTTTCAGAGTTCCATACTTGGTTAAGTATTTGTCCATCGGTAAACAATGAACAAACATTATTCATAGGAATCAAAGTTGGAATGGAATGGTCTCTATTATTATAATATAATTAGAGCGATCGAGTTCTCCCGAGATCTCGCACAAGTCTCGCGTTACGAAAGGAACCAATGAATGACAGACTGACAGAGATTGCATTTTTATATCTGTTACTTTTTTAACTTTTGCGACATTGATTTACCATTTCATTCTTCAATATGTTCAAGGTTTCAAAACGCTAGCAATTTTAAATATTTTTCAAAACTCCCATGGGCACACCTGCAAATCTCTGGTGTGCCAGGGCACACAGTTTGAGAATGACTGCGATTAAGGTATTCCTCAACAAGAGCATGCTTTTCTACTTAAAGTGGGGTTCCACCCAAAAAACAAAACTACCTGGAAAAATTCTAAAAAAAAAAACAAAAAAAAACATTTGGATATTTTTTTTTTTTCACTTACCTCTAAATGCCTGTTGCTAGGTGGTCCCTCGTAGTCTGCCTGTTCCTTAGCCTGGGCTGGTGACATCACTTCCTCCTCGGCACAGGAAGGGCTCCGCTCTGCTCCCTCCCTCCTGTCAATCATCTGGGACCCATTATAGGTCCCAGGTGATTGAGCGGCCAATCACGGCACGCGGCGCTGCTCGCGCATGCGCAGTGGGTGCCAGGCTGTGAAGCCACAGCCCGGCGCCCACAGTTGAAATGCCGGCGCCGACGAGCGGAGGGGGGGGGGACGAGCGGGGCTTCGATCCCCCGCATCGCTGGACCCAGGGACAGGTGAGTGTCCAATTAAAAGTCAGCAGCTGCAGTATTTGTAGCTGCTGACTTTTAATTAAACTGTGGGGGGGATGGGCTACATATGACACGACACTGATCACCGCTCCCGGTCACAGGGAGCTGTGATCAATGTCATTACGCAGAATGGGGAAATGCTTGTTTACATCAGCATTTCCCTGTTCTTCTTCTCCGTGAGACGATCGCGGGACCCGCGATCACACTCACGGAGCTCGCGGCAGGGTGGGGCGTGCGCCGCCGGCGGTGCCCACATGGCAAATTTAAAGGGACATACCTGTATGCACATTTAACTGTCCGTGCCATTCTGCCGACGTAAATGTTCGTGCGGCGGTCGGCAAGCGGTTAATTGATAGTCTACATGGATGTCATTCACTTTGCAATTCATAATGGTAAAAGGGCATGTGATGTCAAATATACTGTATATGAGATGACTATAGTATAGTCAGTTATAGTAACCCCAGATCACCATATCTCAGGTATGTTGCTGATAGCCACATTCATGCCAGCAATTCTAGTAAAGTATCTCTTAAGCCATAAATTTATAGCAGTCCATTAGTTGACTGATTATTGATAAAATATTAATATAATTGCATCCATCCATACATAATGTAACTGGATCCATACATAATACATACACAGAATTCAGCAGACCAACCTCTCAAAAGAAAGTATTAAGATCTTACAATGCGATTGGGACAATGCCCAGTTATCTCCATACGTAAATGTGACAGTTGTGTGGTACAGAAATCTCTGTCCATATAGCTGTCCAGAATTCTGTCTCTGAAAAAGCAATCAGTGCCAGACAAACAAATTGAAGTTAGAAAATCATTCATTACCAAGAGACCTGGCAGGCACCTATATACAGCTACAATTTAGAATTTTCAACACAGTTGATAAATAGGTCATGTGTGCTATAATTCTGCCTATTAAATTATTTTTAAAGTCTCAATATATTGTGAGCATACTGCAGTCTTTGTTATATGCATATACATTATTTTTAAGCCTACATACACTATATGGCCAAAAAATTACGTAGACAACCCCTCCATATGATTGAGTTCAAGTGTTTCCAGTTCAGGGTACTTTTTATGCTCCAGCATACAAAGTCATTTCAGACAACTCTGTGTTTTTAGGCTTTTGGTAATATTTTAGGGAGGGTCTTTTTCTGTTTCAGCATGACTGTACCCCTTTGCACAAAGCCAGCTCCTTTATAGATATGGGATAATGAGTTTTGGTGTTGAGGACGTTGTGGCCTGCACAGAGCCTTGAGCTCAACCCACCTGAGCACCCTTGGGATGAATTGGTATGGCAATTGCAGGTCAGGGCTTAGGCTTCATTCACACCAGTGATTTAGGCCAGTGCGAAAAATATTGGCAGAAATCGGAGACTCCTGCTGCAGCTCTGAGGGGCTAGGTGCCGCTGCTGGCCCCACTCACTATAATGACAGGTCACTGGTGGCCACAGTTATTCATGGCTGTTTGCACAGCCAGCGATTAACTGCGGTGATCACTGCTGGACTCACTTTGTGTGCGTCCAGCAGCGATCATCCCAGGTAATCTCTGGCTGTGCGAACAACAGCAAATAACTGCTGGCCATATGGTGTATGCTAAATCAAAGTTTTTGTTGCTGCACTGGTGCACCCCTGTGATTAAACACTGTAGGTGACACAGATATCTTTTTTTTTCTTTTCTTTAGGTTGTTGCTGTCATGTTTCGACTTGTCATATCACAGTATTTGATTATTTTTATATTATGTGAAACATAACTTTTTCTGTTTTTAGTTATCATCGTTGTGACTTTCGGATTCCTCTAACTGTGAAGAGAGGTGAGGTTATTATATTTCACCACATGTTTCACAGCATTGTTTCCTATGACTGCTCTCTATCCATGTGGCCATACTGTAGAAGATGACTCAATTTTCTGTTTTTCTTTGTACAGACAGCTCAGAAACACAAACAGAAATCTGCACCACGTACAGTAAGGTGAGATATCATTCCTTACAGTTAGTCCACCGAAACTTGTTTTTTCAGTACTAGTTTTATACTGGCTGGCTGAATTACATCCTGGCTTCTTATAATTCTTGTATATGTATGGAGTAGTGCCTGGTACAAAAATTCATCTCACTTGAAAGACTTTTGTAAACCTTTAATGGTTATGCGCTTCAAATAAATCCAAACTTATTTCAAGGGAAAACAGTAAAGAGTAAAACATACTGTAATTATCTCATTTAAACGATATAGTAATACAAGTCCATAAAATCTATATATCAATAAAGTAGCCTTAAAACGCCTTTGTCAATAAAATGGTAATCAATCCAAACAATCTGATAATCAAGATAATTAAATATTTGTATGAAATATATTACATAATGGATAAAGACTCCCTTATAGACTTCATCATTTCTTGGCAAAAAAGAGCAAGGACTTTAATGCCCCGTACACACGGTCGGACATTGGTCGGACATTCCGCCAATAAAATCCTAGTATTTTTTTCCGACGGATGTTGGCTCAAACTTGTCTTGCATACACACGGTCACACAAAGTTGTCGGAAAATCCGATCGTTCTGAACGCAGTGACGTAAAACACGTACGTCGGGACTATAAACAGGGCAGTAGCCAATAGCTTTCATCTCTTTATGTATTCTGAGCATGCGTGGCACTTTGTGCGTCGGATTTGTGTACACACGATCGGAAATTCCGACAGCGGATTTTGTTGTCGGAAAATTTTATAGCCTGCTCTCAAACATTGTGTGCCGGAAAACCCGATGGAAAATGTGTGATGGAGCCTACACACGATCGGAATTTCCGACAACGAGGTCCTATCACACATTTTCCGTCGGAAAATCCTATCGTGTGTACAGGGCATAAGAGTGATCTCCCTGCAGTAGTGGTATCAGGCGACCGAGGGGGAATTAATACAGCCACACTATAGCCAAAACTAAAGGAATGAGCTTTGACAGAGTTCTGTTATATTGGTTGGGACTAGAAAACTTCCAACCACAGACTGACAGAGATTTGTAAGTAAACTGTACTGTCTTTTTTTCCTGTTAAAAAAACTGTACTGTCGTTTATATGCAGTGTCTCTTCGATTCTCATAAGTAATGTGTACTTGTTAAAAAAAAAAAAGGTTAATTTGCAATACAGGCAGTCCCCAGGTTACACACAAGATAGGATCTGTAGGTATGTTCTTAAAGTGGTTGTAAACCCTCCAATACAAATTTATCTCTCTGTAACCTAGATAGCACAGGCAGCTAATGCTGCCTGTGAAAGTGTACTCACTGTGTTTGTTTCCATAGAAATCGTCCTGCAAGTTTGAGTGACGTCAGGCGCGATTGCGCACTAGGTATTTTCATTAATGGCACACTGTGTGCCGTTTTTTATCTCCCCTGCATGCAGAGACATTAGTATTGATGAGCTTCCTCTCTGAACGGCACAGAGGGAAGTCTCGCAATGCTGCTGTGATCATCTCCTGCTTTTCCCCCTTGTGATGGCGCTACGGCGCATGCGCGAGATTTCCAAAGATTAAGGGCGGAAGTGACATCCAGAATAGATTCACTAAACAGTAAAAGTAATGGCGCGGCCAATACCCGGAAGTGGAGATATAATAAAGATGATAAATAAGGTATTTCCTGACCTTCGTTTTATACCAATTTAAATGTATAAACATTAGTAATTAGCTATAGTATTTATATGTTGAAAAAATAAGAAAAATCGCCCGGGATTTACTTCCTCTTTAAGTTGAATTTGTATATAAGTCTCAACATATTTAAGTGTAGCTCCAGCCATAAAAAAATAGCGTGGCACCATGTGCGGGACGTGGCGTCCACGAGGTGCACACGGCGAATGCGCGGGGATGCTGAATCTAATAATAACAAACTCTTCCCAACCTAAGGCTGCAGAGTGTGGCTGTTGGATCCACAGGACACAGGAGCGGTGGGGGCACGTGAGGGGTGCATACAGGCATTCCCAATAAAGGGAGGAATACATTTTACTTAGCACCAGGCTGAGCTTTACTAGCGGCATTTTTATTGCTGGACTATATCTCCGCAAATAGTGCATTTATTTTAGTACCTCTGCTTTTGTGCTTAGGACTATGGCACCCAAAAAGGATAAAATTGTGAAGAAGCCACCTAAGACACCGCCCTCAGGCACTGGGGATTCTAGTCATGCCTCCACATTGTCTTCTTCCCCTGAAGTACCAGAAGGGGATAGCCAGGGTGAGCCATTGGGCCCTGTAGGTGTCGCAACCGCTTCTAGCATCTCAGCCCCTGTCTATGTGACTGAAGATGTTTTTTCCTCCACCTTGCTGGGACTAGAGGAAAGAAAGTGTGGTAGATCCCCCTCCGGCAGGACAGCAGTGGATGGGAGAAGATGAGTTACACTTAGGAGATCAGGAGGAAAGACAGTCTAATGATGCTTCTTCTGAGGAATCAACCATGGAAGAACCATTTTCAACCTCGCAATCTGAGAAATTGCTGCTACAGTCTCTTACAGAGATGGTCCAGTCCGCTATTAAGCTGCCCTTAACGGAGTCAGTCGAAAGTACAGTTTTTCGACGTGGGTTCTCTCAAACCTCCTCAGACTTTGCATGCGTTTCCTGTCCATGCATTATTGGAGCAACTTATATATGCTGAATGGGATCACCTAGATAAGCATTTTCTTCCGCCAAAAAGATTTTCTGTTCTTTATCCCATGGAGGAAATGTTCACCAAGAGGTGGGCTGTTCCTGCGGTTGATGCCAATGTTGCCGGTGTAAATAAAAGTCTAACTTGTCCTGTGGACAATGCTCAGATGCTCAAGGATCCAACAGATAAGATAAGAGATTGGAATTCCTGTTAAAATCCTCTTTTTCTTTGGCAGGTGCAGTGACTCAGCCTGCTGGACTTAGGAGTTTGTTAATCCCTAAAGGATCAGTTTAAACAGGCTCTTAAGGAGATCCCTGCGCAACAGGCCCGGGAATTGGCTGAACTTCCAAGGGCATTATGTTTTGCCATTGATGCCATTAAGGATTCTATTCACCTGGCGTCCCACCTTGCGCTTGTACTAGTGCACATGCGTAGAATCCTATGGTTGAAAAATTGGTCAGCTGAGATACCATGCAAGAGGCTTCTGACTAGGTTTCCTTTTCATGGAGATCGGCTTTTTGGGGAAGATTTGGACAAATGCATCCAAAAAATTTCTGGTGGGAAAAGTACCCTTTTACCAGTTAAAGGAAGGAATAAAAGTCCTTCATTTAAACAGGCTCCTTCTCCAGGGGCATCAGCCTCTAGGCGGTCCAACGGCCTCCGCCGTCAGGGTCCAGAGGGACGCCTCAGGGTCAGGTCCAAGGACAGAAGAAGTCCTGGGGACGGCAGCCTGCAAAACAGAATTCCAAGGCTTCATCATGATGGGGCGCCCCCGCTCTCCAGGGTGGGGGGAAGACTTCTTCAATTTTCAAAAGTCTGGCAGTGGGAGATTCAGGACAGATTGGTCGTCTCCACAATAACTCTAGGGTACAAACTGGAGTTTCTGGAGTTCCCATCGCCTCGTTTTTTTAGGTCAAACGTTCCCAAAGATCCAGGGAAAAGGAAATCTCTGTTTCAGGCATTAGACAGATTACTGTCTCAAGGGGTGATCATGGAAATCCCCATGGAAGAGCAAAGTTTGGGGTTCTAATTAAACCTCTTCACGGTGCCGAAACCAAATGGAGATGTCAGGCACATTCTAGATCTAAAAAACTGAATCAATACCTGAAAATCCGCTCGTTTCGCATGGAGTCGATCAGATTTCTGTCTTACAGGGAGGGGAACTTCTGGCATCTATCGACATCAGGGATGCATATCTGCATGTACCTCTTTTTCCCGATTTCTGCAGTTCCATGTAGAACAGCACCATTTTCAGTTTGTGGCCCTATCCTTCGGGCTGGCTACAGCACCCCAGGTATTTACAAAGGTTCTGGCTCCACCTCTGTCCAGACTAAGGGCGCAGAGGATTACAGTCCTGGCATACCTGGACGATCTTTTGCTGGTAGATTGGTCGGTTGCCCGCCTGGAGCAAAGCGTGCGGGATACGACCAGATACCTGTAAAGCCTGGGTTGGGTTCTCAACCTAGAGAAGTTTTCTTTAAAACCACTGAAAAGGCTACCGTATTTAGGTCTGATCGAAGACACAGACCACAAAAAGGTGTTTTTGCCTCAGGCAAAGATCAGGGCCATAAGAGAGCTAGTACAAGTGGTCAGGTCAAAGGGAGATCCCTCCATTCGCCTTTGTATGAGCCTTTTTAGGGAAGATGGTGGCTTCATTCGAAGCAGTTCCCTATGCCCAGTTCCATTCAAGGCTGTTACAAAACAGTATCCTGTTTGCTTGGAACAAACAGGTCCAAGCTCTAGATTTGCCAATGCGGTTTCCCCCAAAGGTGTCCCAGAGCCTCAGTTGGTGTTTAGTAACTCGGAATCTGCTGAAAGGAAAATCTTTCATACAAGTTATCTGGAAGGTGGTATCCTCAGATGCCAGCCTTTCAGGTTGGGGAGCAGTGCTAGAAGGGACAACTGTCCAGGGACAGTGGTCCGAAATAGCCTTGTCCATCAACATCCTAGAGATTCGGGCAGCTCGTTTGGCTCTGAAGGCTTGGACATTCAAGTTACGGAGTTGTCCTGTCAGAATCCAATCCGACAATACCACAGCTGTAGCATATATCAATCACCAAGGGGGCACCAAGAGTCGCACAGCTTAAAGAGAAGTGAATCATATTCTGCTTTTGGCATAAAGGGATGTTCCTTGCCTATTGGCAGTCTTCATTCCGAGAATGGAGACTTGGTAGGCGGACTACTTGAGTCGCCAACAGTTATTCCCGGGGGAATGGTCCCTGCACCCCAACATTTTTCAGGCTGTTTGCCAAAGATGGGGGATCCCGGGCGTAGATCTTTTGGAGTCCAGGTTCAACATAAAGTTGGTCAACTTTGTGTCCAGGACAAGGGATCCACTCGCATGCGGGACAGATGCATTGGTAACCCCATGGGATCAGTTCTCACTGATTTATGCATTTCCCCCTATTCATTTACTGCCACAACTTCTTTGCAGGAACAAGCTGAAAAGGAAAGCGGTAATTCTTGTAGCCCCAGCATGGCCCAGAAGGGTCTGGTATGCAGAGATTGTAAAGATGGCGGTGGGGGATCCGTGGACCCTTCCACTACGTCCAGACCTACTTTCGCAGGGTCTGATATTCCGTCCTACCTTACAAACTCTAAATTTAACGGCTTGGCTATTGAAACCCACATTCTAAAGAAACGTGGGCTATGTGGGTCAGTTGTCTCTACCTTGATTAAGGCAAGGAAGCCAGCTTCTAGGATCATATATTATAGAATCTGGAAAGCTTACGTTTCCTGGTGTGAGTCCAAGGGTTGGTACCCTCAAAGTATAGCATAGGCAGAATTCTTGCCTTTCTACAGTTAGAGGTAGATATGAAGCTGGCCTTAAGTACTATTAGGGGCCAAGTCTCAGCTTTATCGGTCTTATTTCAAAGACCACTTGCTTCACATTCTTAGGTCCAGGTTTTTATGCAAGGAGAAATGCGGATTAATCCGCCAGTTAACTCTCCCTTGAACCCTTGAACCCTTGGACCCTTGGGACTTGAACTTGGTTTTGTCAGTGTTGCAAAAATAGCCTTTTGAACCGATTCAGCATACTCCCTTAGTCCTTCTGACAAGGAAATTAGTGTTTCTAGTTGCTATATCCTCAGCAAGGATATAGCAACTTGTCTCATATTGAGCCATATTTGATTATTCATGAGGACAGGGTTGTGTTGCGTCCTCATCCAGGTTTTCTGCCCAAGGTGGTTTCGGGTTTTCATCTAAACCAAGATATTGTTCTTCCATCGTTTTTTCCAAAACTATGTCCTAAGGTAGAAAAGTCACTACATTGTCTTGATGTAGTGAGAGTGCTTAAAGTCTATTTAAAGACGACTGCTCAGATTTGAAAGACTGAAGTCTTGTTTGTGCTGCCAGAAGGACCTAGGATAGGACAGGCAGCATCTAAATCCACTATTTCTAGATGAATTAGGCATGTTTTATAATTCAGGCCTATGGTTTAAAGGGTAGAATTACACCTTTTCAAGTCAAGGCGCACTCTACCAGAACGGCTAGTGACTGGGAAGTGCATCACCAGGCCTCCATGGCTCAGATCTGTAAGGCTGCAACTCGGACTTCAAGGTCCATACATTCACCAGATTTTATCAAGTGGATGTAAAAAGGCATGAGGATATCTCCTTTGGGCGCAGTGTGCTGCAGGCAGCAGTATAGGTCTTCAAGTCTGTCGGCACCCTACGGGTTGTGTCCCCCCCCTCCTCAAATATCATTGCTATAGGACGTCCCATGTAGTAATTACTATGGCTCTGTGTCCCGTGATGTACAATAAAAAAAATAGGATTTTTATAACTGCTTACCTGTAAAATCCTTTTCTTTGAGTACATCACGGGACACAGAGGTCCCTCCCCTCTTTTGAGGTTTATATATATTGCTTTGCTACAAAAACTGAGGTACTCCTGGTAAGGGGAGGGGTTATATAGGGGATGAACTTCCTGTATTGGGTGTGCCAGTGTCCATCACCTTTATTACCATGGCTCTGTGTCCCGTGATGTACTCCAAGAAAAGGATCTTACAGGTAAGCTGATAAAAAAAAAACCTATTATTACTGAGTTTGTGCAGGAGGAGTGCACTTGTGCTAAGTATAAGGTTATTCTTATAGAGTAGCATAAAATAATAACCATGACTATTATGTACGTACATACATACATACATACATACATACATAAGTATAATAAAAGCATTTGTGCCTTATATGACAAGATAATGCATATACGTAAAGTGGTTTGTAAAGGCTGAAATTTTTTTACCTTTATGCATGAAGGTAAAAAATCTTCAGTGTGCAGCTCCCCCTCAGCCACCCCCAATACTTACCTGAGCCTGATCTTGATCCAGTGATGTGCACAAGACCTGAGGCTCTCCCGGGTCTCTCCCTCCTGATTGACTGACTGAGATGCCCAGGAGGAGCCATTGGCTCCCACTGCTGTCAATCACAGCCAGTGAGGTGGGGACAGGGGGCAGGGCTGAGCCAGCTGAGGTGTCTTATGGACACGGAGAGCGCTGGCTCTGGAGCGAGCATGCATGAGTGCCCCACAGCAAACGGCATGCTATGGGGGCACTGGGCAAGGGGTGGGGCCCAGAGCACTGGCAGGGGACCCGAGAATTTAAGTTTGACATGTTTTGTTATTTTTTTTAAATAAAACATTTTCCTTTTACAATCACTTTAATTCTGGTTCTCGTCAGATTTCTAAAGTTTTTAGACTTGCTTAGAAACTTTACAGGGGACTTGTGCCCAGATCATGCACATTAAAGCATTTACATATTCTGAACTAACGGTAAAAACACTCAAAGTTTAAAATAAAAGCATTGAAATCTTAGATTTTTTTTTTTCAATGGTATGAGATATTGGCAGGCTGCCAGCCCTCTGATGTAAACGACCATCTTAGAAACTAAATGAACCCAACTCTAAAGTTTTTGTCGTGATCTTTGAGAATGGATAACTTCACAGGGCCCTCCTGTCCACTCTCTATTGAACTGTACTGTAATTGTGCTGTCCCCCCTCTACATTGTAAAGCACTGCGTAAACTGTTGGCGCTATATAAATCGTGTATTATTATTTATTATTATTATACACGATTTATATAGCGCCAACAGTTTACGCAGTGCTTTACAATGGAGAGAGGGACAGCACAATTACAGTACAATACAGAAGGGACAGGAGGGCCCTGCTCATAGAGCTTACGTTCTCAAGGGAGGGGGTGGTGGTACAAAAGGTAATAGATGCAGGGAATGATTTGATGGGGGGTGTCACGGGGACAGTTGTTAGGTGGGTGTGGGATAGGCTTCCCTGAATAAGTGAGTTTTCAGGGATCTCCTAAAGATGGACAGGTTAGGGGCTGATCCGATATACCGGGGCAGGGAGTTCCAAAGGATGGGAGAGGCTCTGGAGAAGTCCTGAAGGCGAGCATGAGTGTATTATTATAATAATAATAATAATAACATTAAAATCACCTAGCTAGGCGTTCAAGAGTATATTTTAACCACTTCCGGACCGCCACACGACTATATACGTCCTCACTTTGAGGACGGATATCGATGTTATGGCAGCAGCTAGCTGCCATAACGCCGGTATCGCCGTGTTCGGCTGGCGGTCCGGTACAAGATAAAAGTGGTCTCTGCGGCGGATTCGCAGCGAGATCACTTTTATCGGTGGCGGGAGAGGGGCCCTCCCGCTATGATCTGGTGCCCTCCCCCGCTTACTGGAGCCGTCGGCAGCGGCGGAGGCGATCCGGCCCTCTCGGTGGCTGTGCATGGAGATAAGTGAGGGGAAGATGGCTCCCACCGGTCTCCATGACACTGCAGGGCAGAAGCGACGTCAAAAACGTCACTTCCGCCCATAGCTCTTAAAGGGCTTTTTTTTTTTTTTTTTATTGCATTATAGTGTAAATATGAAATTTGAGGTCTTTTTGACCCCATATCTCATATTTAAGAGGTTCTGTCATGCTTTTTCCTATTACAAGGCATGTTTACATGCCTTGTAATAGGAATAAAAGTGACACATTTTTTTTTTTTTAAACGGTGTAAAAATAAAAGGTAAAATAAATAAGAAAAAATTTTTTAAACACGCCCCGTTCTGCCGAGCTCGTGTGCAGAAGCGAATGCATACATGAGTAGCACCCGCATATGAAAACGGTGTTCAAACCACACATGTGAGGTATCGCTGCGATCGGTAGAGTGAGAGCAATAATTCTAGCCCTAGACCTCCTCTGTAATGCAAAACATGCAACCTGTAGAATTTTTTAAATGTCGCCTATGGAGATTTTTAAGGGTAAAAGTTTGTCCCCATTCCACGAGCGGGCGCAATTTTAAAGCGTGACATGTTTGGTATCAATTTACTCGGCATAACATTATCTTTCACAATATAAAAAAAAATTTGGGCTAACTTTACTGTTGTCTTATTTTTTAAATAAATAAAAAAAGTGTGCTTGTAAGAGCGCTGCGCAAATACGGTGTGACAGAAAGTATTACAACCACCGCCATTTTATTCTCTAGGGTGTTAGAAAAAAAATCTATAATGTTTGGGGGTTCTAAGTAATTTTCTAGCAAACAAAACTGTTTTTAACTTGTAAATAACACATCTGAAAAAAAGAGGCCCGATCCTTAAGTGGTTAAATCTTTTCCTGCTTGTGAGGAATATGAAAAATAGTTTAATGTTTGTCGCTTGAGCACATGTGCACTTTTAAGAATAGTATTTGTTTAATTCCCTATGTGTGTGTTGCAGTGGGAAAGTATTCAAGAACATCTAGGGCACCCAGTGGAGAAGCCAGTCGTCCTTCACAGGTAAATGTCTGAATATACAGTATAATCGCCCACTTTTTACTTTATGTATTGAGCCAAGTTCATGCTATCTTATTGTGGTAACACGCATTTGTGCTCTGCAGTGCCCTTCATTTTGTTGGTCACCCCCAATAGACTAAGGCGCCTGTGCTTCAGTACACAACACAATGCCATACATTGCATTACCACCCTGCTGGGGTGCATTGGCAGCCCATTAAAAATGAATGCATGACATAACGTGGATTAATGCATTGGACCTTTGTGAACATGGCCTTATGCCGCGTACACACGGTCGTACTTTTCGTCTACAAAAGTCCAACGGACGCTGACGGACTAAAGCTGGCTGGTAATCCGATCGTGTGTGGGCTTCTCCGGACTTTCAACGTACTTTTTTAGCCTCAAATCCGACGTACTTTAGATTTGAAACATGCTTTAAATTTTTACTTCGTAACTACGACGGACCCCGAAATCCGCTCGTCTGTGTGCTAGTCCGACGGACAAAAAGCCACGCTAGGGCACCTATTGGCTACTGGCTATGAACTTCCTTATTTTAGTCCGGTGTACGTCATCACGTACGAATCCGTCAGACTTTTGTGTGGTCGTGTGTAGGCAAGTCCGTTCGTTAGAAAGTCTGCCGCAAGTCCGCCGAAAGTCTGCCGGAAGTCTGCCGGAAGTCTGTCGGACAGGCTGTCTGACTTTTGTAGACGAAAAGTCCGACCGTGTGTACGCGGCATTAGTTTAAATGCAGACTTTCTGCCTCGGGAGTGCCTTTTACCATGTTAGTCCCTTTTTTTTTTTTGAGGCATTGTATAATATTTGAAGCGTGTGGAAAAGGGGTTTGTTTTTGGCAAAGTTTTATTTTATTTTTTTATGGATTTTGAGTTTTGCAGGTTTGGAATCAGGCTGGATTTTATTCATAAGACCCCTGCAGGTCTCTAGCTGAAGAAGCCCCTGTAGCCACAATACCTTGCAGCTACAAATTACTGATTTAATATGCATGAGCAGATACAGTGCACTGGACCGTGTTAAGTATAATAGACCTTGGCAAACTGGAATTGCTTAGCAACAGTGCTGGGAAGTTACTATGAAGTGGCAGTTCTATTGATTGCAATTTGTTTTCAACAAACAACAAAAATGCTCATCTTGAGGAAGAGGATTTGCATTACTGCTATAAATCCCTTTTTCTTAAATGGCTCTTAATTCTATTCAGTCATTTTTTGTGCAGCCAATGAATTGAAAAGCTGAACGCAGCTGGCTTCATGTAGTCACTCTCGAGCAATATCCAGCTGAAATTACCACCTTTTTGTGAAATGTCATGTGTCTTTTCCCTCTTTTCAGATCATCATCACCAAACAACACAAACCCGTTTGGATCAACTTTTTGTTTTGGTCTGCAGAGGATGATTTTCGAGGTAAAAAACAAAAAACTTGAGTTTTTGTTCACCATTAAAATATATGTAGGCTGACTGCTAAAAAAAAAAAAAAAAAAAAGTTCCGCAAAATAGAAGTGGTAAAGTGCCTAAGATATGAGATGACGGATCAGTCATCTCATATCTTAGGCACAGCAAGAAGATATTAAACAAAAAGTTTAAAAAAAACATTGTCTAACCTATATTATTTATTTTGACATAGACCTGTGGTGGGATAGTCTGCAGTGTGTTCAGCAGCACCTCCATCTCCAATTTTTTATAGAATAGTGATAAGAACTGATAATTCCTGTTTACAGCTTCAGCTGTGCCAGAAGACACATGGCCACCTTTACTCATCGCAACCAACTTTGATTTCTTCTATTTTCAAGCTTTACTAGGAACGTGATAGCTACAGTGCCTTGCAAAAGTATTCACCCCCCTTGACATTTTTTGTGTTTTGTTGCCTCACAACCTGGAATTAACATGGATTGTTTGAGGATTTGCATCATTTAATTTACAGAACATGCCCACAACTTTGAAGAAGTTTTTTTTTTTTTTATTGTGACGCAAACAATAAATAGGACAAAATAACAGAAAAGGTCAATGTGCATAACTATTCACCCCCTAAAGTCAATACTTTGTAGAGCCACCTTTTGCGGCTATCACAGCTCCAAGTCACTTTGGATAAGTCTCTGTGAGCTTGCCACATCTTACCACTGGGATTTTTGCCCATTCCTCCTTGCAAAACTGCTCCAGCTCCTTCAAGTTGGATGGTTTGAACAGCAATCTTTAAGTCTGACCACAGATTTTCTATTGGATTGAGGTCTGGGCTTTGAATAGGCCATTCCAACACATTTACATGTTTCCCCTTAAACCACTCAAGTGTTGCTTTAGCAGTCTGTTTGTGGTCATTGTCCTTCTGGAAGGTGAACCTCTGTCCTAGCCCCAAATCACACACAGAGTGGTACAAGTTTGCTCAAGAATATCCCTGTATTTAGCACCATCCATCTTTCCCTCAACTCTGACCAGATTCCCAGTCCCGACTGCTGAAAAACATCCCCACAGCATGATGCTGCCACCACCATGTTTCACTGTGGGGATGGTGTTCTTTGGGTGATGTGATGTGTTGGGTTTGCGCCAGGCATAACGTTTTCTTTGATGGCCTAAAAGTTAAATTTTAGTCTCATCAGACCAGAGCACCTTCCTCCATACATTTTGGGAGTCTCCCACATGCCTTTTCGCAAACTCCAAAACGTGCCATTTAGCTTTTTGCTGAAAGTAATGTCTTTCTTCTGGCCACTCTGCCATAAAGCCCAACTCTATGGAGCGTATGGCTTATTGTCATCCTATGTACAGATACTCCAGTCTCTGCTGTGGAACTCTGCAGCTCCTCCAGGATAAACTTAAGTCTCTGTGCTGCCTCTCTGATTATTGCCCTCCTTGCCCAGTCCGTGAGTTTTGGTGTGCGGCCGTCTCTTGGCAGATTTGCTGTTGTGCCATGTTCTTTCCATTTGGTTATCATAGATTTGATGATGTTCCTAGTGATCATCAAAGATTTGGATTTTTTTTTTATAACCTAACCCTGACTTGTACTTCTCAACAACATTGTCCCTTACTTGTTTGGAGAGTTCCTTGGTCTTCATGGCAGTGTTTGGTTAGTGGTTCCTCTTGCTTAGGTGTGGCAGCCTCTGGGGCCTTTCAAAAAGGTGTGTATATGTAATGACAGATCATGTCACACTTAAATTGCACACAGGTGGACATCATTTCACTAATTATGTGACTTCTGAAGGTAATTGGTTGCACCAGAGCTTTTTATGGGCTTCATAACAAAGGGGGTGAATACATACGCACATGCCAATTATCAGTTTTTTATTTCTGAAAAATAATTTTATGTATATATGTTTCTAATTTTACTTCACCAACTTAGACTATTGTGTTCTGATCCATTACATATAATTAAGATTAAAAAAAATGGAACTAAAGGTTGTAATGTAACAAAATAGGTAAAAAACCAAGGGGGTGAATACTTTTGCAAGGCACACCTACTCTCCTTTCTAAATTAATAAGACCTATTTTGCTGGATTTTTAAAAACTTTAAACAATAGTGTAAAAAAATAAGTAATGCCAAATCCAATGCCAGGACAGGGTCCTCTAGTACCCAAGGTGAGGATGCCAAATCATGCCCCCCCACCAAGCTCCTTAGTTTGGCACTACAACTGTAAACAAAACTTAGGGAAGGAATACTGACAGTGGGGGAGTCCATGCTTTCAGAATACAATAGAGTAGCGGGAGGATTACCTCATCCACCTCAAATGTGCGATGGGTGAACCGCGTCGTGTTTTTTTTTTTGTTTGTTTGTTTTATCAGCTGGCTGATAAAAAAAAACAAAGCAAAAAAAAAAAACGATCCATCTAAAGCCAGTTTAAGGCAGGGTCTGCCTCTGCTTCATCCAGGCCTTGGCCAAATCCTTGGTTGAAAAGTAACATGATTAACTGCTAAAAAGATAACTGCAGTATCATTTTAGATCATTTACGCTAGGCATCCATTGTAGCATTTGCATTTTGCAGAGCAGAATAGGACTGGCCAGAGAGGGATTACTTTGACGCAGTTGGCCAGCTTAAACATGTATTGCAATGTATGTGAACTAAAAATCCCCCCCTTTTTTTATTGCAAAGTTTGCTAGAGATGGTGCATTGCAGTGTGCAGAGGGTTCATCCAGAACTTTCCATGCATTCTGGAACACATCAATGTGAACCAGATCTTAGCTAGTGCACACAAAAAAAATGAAATTAGACTTTGAATCAAGAATTTTTTTCAGTTATTTAACATAGTTGTAAAGTCTATTTATTTTTTTTTCTCTATTAAAAATGTCATACTTACCTACTCTGTGCAATGGTTTTGCACAGGGCAGCCCAGATCATCGGCTTCTCGGGTCCCTGGCTGGAGCTCCTGGCCCCTCCCTCCTGTTGAGTGCCTCCACAGCAAGCAGCTTGCTGTGGGGGCACCCGAGCCCAGCCGCAGCTCTGTGTATCCATTCAGACATGGAGCCGCAGTTCGGCCAGCCCCTTCTCACTCATTGGCTAACTGAGTTTGATCGACAGCAGCGGGAGCCAATGGCGCCGCTGCTGTGTCTCAGCCAATCAGGAGGGAGAGTCCTGGGCGGCCGAGGCACTCGTGGACATCGCTGGATTGAGATGGGGCTCAGGTAAGTATTGGGAGGGCTGAGGGGGGCTGCTACACAATTTCTAAAAAAAGAATGATACAGCGCTGCGCTAAAAAAACTAACTAAGGAAGCAGCCAACACACCCGTAGACTCAGGGAAAAATAACAACTAAAGATTCACAGTGTGGCGCTGTTGAGTGAATACAGTATAAAGAAAACTAAACATTAAATACCATCAAATAATGAAAATCTCACGTGAACACTTGTGACAGTGACTGGTGAAAAAATAATACATATACACTACCGTTCAAAAGTTTGGGGTCACCCAAACAATTTTGTGTTTTCCATGAAAAGTCACACTTATTCACCACCATACATTGTGAAATGAATAGAAAATAGAGTCAAGACATTGACAAGGTTAGAAATAATGATTTGTATTTGAAATAACATTGTTTTTACATCAAACTTTGCTTTCATCAAAGAATCCTCCTTTTGCAGCAATTACAGCATTGCACACCTTTGGCATTCTAGCTGTTAATTTATTGAGGTAAGCTGGAGAAATTGCACCCCACGCTTCTAGAAGCAGCTCCCACAAGTTGGATTGGTTGGATGGGCACTTCTGGCGTACCATACGGTCAAGCTGCTCCCACAACAGCTCAATGGGGTTCAGATCTGGTGACTGTGCTGGCCACTCCATTACCGATAGAATACCAGCTGCCTGCTTCTGCTGTAAATAGTTCTTGCACAATTTGGAGGTGTGTTTAGGGTCATTGTCCTGTTGTAGGATGAAATTGGCTCCAATCAAGCGCTGTCCACTGGGTATGGCATGGCGTTGCAAAATGGAGTGATAGCCTTCCTTATTCAGAATCCCTTTTACCCTGTACAAAGCTCCCACCTTACCAGCACCAAAGCAACCCCAGACCACCACATTACCTCCACCATGCTTAACAGATGGCGTCAGGCATTCTTCCAGCATCTTTTCATTTGTTCTGCGTCTCACAAACGTTCTTCTTTGTGATCCAAACACCTCAAACTTGGATTCATCCATCCACAACACTTTTTTCCAGTCTTCCTCTGTCCAATGTCTGTGTTCTTTTGCCCATCTTAATCTTTTTCTTTTATTGGCCAGTCTCAGATATGGCTTTTTCTTTGCCACTCTGCCCTGAAGCCCAAAATCCCGCAGCCGCCTCTTCACTGTAGATGTTGACACTGGTGTTTTGCGGGTACTATTTAATGAAGATGCCAGTTGGGGACCTGTGAGGCGTCTGTTTCTCAAACTAGAGACTCTAATGTGCTTATCTTCTTGCTTAGTTGTGCAACGCGGCCTCCCACTTCTTTTTCTACTCTGGTTAGAGCCTGTTTGTGCTGTCCTCTGAAGGGAGTAGTACACACCGTTGTAGGAAATCTTCAATTTCTTTGCAATTTCTCACATGGAATAGCCTTCATTTCTAAGAACAAGAATAGACTGTCGAGTTTCAGATGAAAGTTCTCTTTTTCTGGCCATTTTGAGCGTTTAATTGACCCCACAAATGTGATGCTCCAGAAACTCAATCTGCTCACAGGAAGGTCAGTTTTGTAGCTTCTGGAAGGAGCTAGACTGTTTTTAGATGTGTGAACATGATTGCACAAGGGTTTGCTAATCATCAATTAGCCTTCTGAGCCAATGAGCAAACACATTGTACCATTAGAACACTGGAGTGATAGTTGCTGGAAATGGGCCTCTATACACCTATGTAGATATTGCACCAAAAACTAGACATTTGCAGTTAGAATAGTCATTTACCACATTAGCAATGTATAGAGTATATTTGTTTAAAGTTAGGACTAGTTTAAAGTTAGCTTCATTTAAAAGTACAGTGCTTTTCCTTCAAAAATAAGGACATTTCAATGTGACCCCAAACTTTTGAACGGTAGTGTATGTGTTTAGATGAATTAAACATCAAAGGACAAAATCAGATATAGAGTCCATAACACCAAGAAAAAAAGTCTGTGATAACAGTGTATAAATAGTATGCAGTTGTTTTTCTTGTACGTGCAGGAAGATCAATTAAACCCGGTAGCCTGGTAGATGAATGGACCATAAACGACCAGAGGTGCACAGAAATTTGAAAACGGTGCCAGGACCATCACCAGAAGATATGGAGGCTTACCAGAAGTAATGGCCTGAAATAACATATGCCAAAACAGGTCAAAAAGGCTTGATGACCAATTGGTCTAGATGTATTGTCTGGTCAGATGTCATCACCGCACCAACGGAGGGAAGGGGGGGAAGTAATCAGCACGACTTCCTCAATAGTAATCACACCACCATAAGCCAAGCGAGAGATTCGTATAACATGTGAGGGATGAAAACACTCACATAGTGTAATAACGTATTAACTTGGATTTATTAAAAATAGCAATAAAAAACAAACTCACATTTTTTGCAGATCAAACAAGCATGTAATATCGTGTAGCGGTAGTTGTGAGGGGTCCACCCGACATGTTTCAACTCAAAAGGTCGTCTTCTGGGGTGTGGAACCCTCTCACCCCACCGCTCTATTTATAGACAAAGAATGACCCCCTACTGGAAGTGTCCGAAACTGGAAGTGATTAGGATGACCCCATTTCCGGTCAGGGGGGCATATAAAAAAATTCTAAAAACCACACATCTGTAGATTAGATACCAAAATCATATGATCCAGTGTGAGATCCGAACTGCAAGGCCAATGTACATTATTGTATAAATTGGCTTTGGTCCGGATGGTTAGATCCGTAACCAAGCCTCACTTTCAGTCGCTCTATCCAATAGGTGGGGGCGCCTCATCACAGCTGCGCTCCACACTCGGTGTCGAGCCACGTTTGGGCACGGTGGCGTGATGACATCATGCCCATAGTTAGCATCCGTGCGCTCCAAAGGTATTATCCAAGCCTCGTTTTCGATCAGCCGTCGAGTGACGCGATGACGTCACGCGCATGATCGAATAACGATGGCGGTGCGCTCCAGGCCTTTAACCAAGCCTCGTTCTCAATAGGATTAACTACATCCAGCACAATAACCAAAACACAGGAAGTGGAACCCAGCCTCCTAATGAAGGGGCGGAAGGGACAAAAAAATGTCAGCAAGGATGGATATAGTACTGAAATTATGGGAACTTATGAGCACCTTAAATCTTATTTAAAAAATTCTTAAAAAATCAGACAGGTTAAAACAAGTTGTTTAAAATATAGATCATAGAACAACGATACTTTAACTTATAATCTAAGTAATAAATTCAGATAAAAAACCTACCGGACACTGCCAATAGGGGGCATCAGACCAATATTGTGTACAACCAAAATGGTAAAATAGCATGTACAGTATATTATCATGAATGCAATTAGAAAGAGTCCAAAAGTACCATATCGCTACACAAAAATACCGAAATCATCTCATATCAAATTAGCATACATATTAAAAAATTAATTAGATTAAAAAAGCATAGAGAGATCAAGTCTAAATTCACGCCTGATTAATAAAGGAATTAATGTCCCATTCAACATTAATACCCTGCGGAAAATGGGACCCCAATTCATAAATCCAGTACGTCTCCAAACGGGAGACACCCCTAAGAGTCGACCCCCCCCGCCATGGGGCCGTATATCTATCTATGACAAGGAACTGAGTGCCATCAGGGTTTCTATCATGACACTCCCTATAATGCCTCGGGACGGTGTGTTTGGTGCTACCTGCCTTGATAAGGTTAATATGCTCTGAGACACGTACAGTAAAAGATCTAATAGTACGGCCCACATATTGTTTGCCACAAGGACAGGTTAGCAGGTAGACGATCCCGGTGGTAGCACATGTGCAAAATTGCTTGATTGCATATGTACGGCCAGTTACAGTAGAGGTAAAATCATGGCTCGCCCTTCTACCACAGGTATTATATTGGCAGACCAAACATTTCTTGCAAGGAAAATAACCGGTCAAATTGTGAAAAAAAGATGGTTTCTTTGGTGGGTCAATAACATTGGGTGCCAACTTATTCCTAAGAGATGGAGCACCTCTAAAAACCACCTTAGGAGTGTCGGGTAACAATGGTCCCAATATTTTGTCCGTTTTTAAAACACTCCAATGGTGTTCAAAGACCTTTTTAATGTCTTTATATTGCATAGAAAAAGATGTCAAGAATGACCACTTGAATTCATCACTGGGTTGTTTAGGTTTATCCTGTAATAGTAGCTGGCGATCTACGTTGCTGGCATTCGCAATCTCTCTATCTAGGTCAGACGGGTTATAGCCCTTCTCAACAAACCTATCTTTAAGTAGCCCAGCCTGAACCATATAGGTATCTTGATCAGTACAGTTCCTGCGCAACCTTAAGAACTGACTCCTGGGGACTGATTTGATCCAAGAGCCATGGTGACAGCTATCAGTCGATATATAGCCATTTCTGTCAGTGGACTTAAAATATGTACTAAAGCTGAATCTACCCTCTTTTCTATCAATGACCAGGTCCAAGAAATGAACTGAGGTGTTGCTGGCCTCGAATGTCAGGGCAATGCCCCTATCATTGGTATTCAAGATTGTCATAAAGTCCAACAGATCAGCATGGCTACCCGTCCACAGTAGGAGGACGTCGTCTATGTACCGAGCCCACAGCAAGAGATGTGGGTTATTCATGGCATAGACGACATCCTCCTCCCACTTGGCCATGAACAGGTTAGCCAAGCTGGGAGCAAACTTTGCTCCCATAGCCACCCCCCTATGTTGGCGGTAGTATTTGCCATTAAATCAGAAATAATTCCGTTGTGTCGCGAACTCAATTAAATCAACAATGAAATTGATCTGGGGTGTGGCCAGGGAGATATCCCTATTCAAAAAGCATTTCACCGCATCCACACCTTCACGGTGCGGAATGCAGGTGTATAGGGACGCTACGTCCGCGGTGGCCATAATGAGGTCACCAGAGTAGGGAACATCTGTTAGTAATCTGATCACATCCTTCGTATCCTTTAGATAGGATGGCATCTTGCGTACAGAAGGCTGGAGGAAAAAATCTATGTACTTCCCGATTCTGGAAGTGACTGAGTCGATGCCACTAATTATGGGTCGACCTGGGGGGTGAAGGGGGTCCTTATGAACTTTGGGCAAATAATACATAACTGGGATACGTGGGGCAAGGGGAACTAAAAATGATCTCTCTTTTTTGTTTAGAATATAAGAATCATAACCTTTGGTTATCAGGTTCTTCAATTCTTTCTTATACTTATGTGTTGGATTGCTTGGTAGCTCGGTATAGGTCTCTCGATCTCCTAAAATGCGATGCATTTCCTCTAGGTAATCTGTTTTGTTTAATAAGACTATGCCTCCGCCTTTATCGGCGGGGCGGATGACCAAGTTTTTATTTTCACACAGGGTTTTTAGGCCCACTGTGGGTAGAGGATTGTGAAATTTGCGTTTAAGTGGAATCTTCGCTAGATCTCGTATCACTAATTCTTTGAATAAATTAATGGTGGGTGGAAGTTGCGTTGGAGGGCTGAAGAGGGAGGGATTGGATAAATCGGAATGTACCGTGCCTGACGTTGCCGCCCTGGCTACATTCCTGGTAGGGTTCGAGATAATATATCTTTGAACATGAATTTTTCTTATGTACTTGTGAATGTCAATGAACGTATTAAATTTATTGAATCTATGTGGGGGGGCAAATTTAAGCCCCTTGTTAAGGACACCTTTCTCTTCCTGCGTGAGAACAGTGTTGCTCAAGTTGAATACCCCCTGACACATTACGTTCTTTTTCGTTTTTCTTCTCTGGACCCTCCTCCCTCCTCTGGTCCCTCTCTTGTTTCCGGACCTCTTTTTCTGTTCAAAGGGTCCTGGATCATATGATTTTGGTATCTAATCTACAGATGTGTGGTTTTTAGAATTTTTTTATATGCCCCCCTGACCGGAAATGGGGTCATCCTAATCACTTCCGGTTTCGGACACTTCCAGTAGGGGGTCATTCTTTGTCTATAAATAGAGCGGTGGGGTGAGAGGGTTCCACACCCCAGAAGACGACCTTTTGAGTTGAAACATGTCGGGTGGACCCCTCACAACTACCGCTACACGATATTACATGCTTGTTTGATCTGCAAAAAATGTGAGTTTGTTTTTTATTGCTATTTTTAATAAATCCAAGTTAATACGTTATTACACTATGTGAGTGTTTTCATCCCTCACATGTTATACGAATCTCTCGCTTGGCTTATGGTGGTGTGATTACTATTGAGGAAGTCGTGCTGATTACTTCCCCCCCTTCCCTCCGTTGGTGCGGTGATGACATCTGACCAGACAATACATCTAGACCAATTGGTCATCAAGCCTTTTTGACCTGTTTTGGCATATGCTATTTCAGGCCATTACTTCTGGTAAGCCTCCATATCTTCTGGTGATGGTCCTGGCACCGTTTTCAAATTTCTGTGCACCTCTGGTCGTTTATGGTCCATTCATCTACCAGGCTACCGGGTTTAATTGATCTTCCTGCACGTACAAGAAAAACAACTGCATACTATTTATACACTGTTATCACAGACTTTTTTTCTTGGTGTTATGGACTCTATATCTGATTTTGTCCTTTGATGTTTAATTCATCTAAACACATATATGTATTATTTTTTCACCAGTCACTGTCACAAGTGTTCACGTGAGCTTTTCATTATTTGATGGTATTTAATGTTTAGTTTTCTTTATACTGTATTCACTCAACAGCGCCACACTGTGAATCTTTAGTTGCTACACAATTTCTGCCTTTACAACCACTGTAACTTCATTGCTTTCACAATGGGGTTTATAAGTTGGTTCCCTAGCATAGCCCTCTCTGTCCTTTTTATATCCTTCTCTTTTGCTATGAGCTTCTGATTACTGTCCGTACTGGTCCAGCTCCTTGGACCCTCTTCTCAAATGTCTATATAACCTATGTTATATGTAGCCAGGGGAGGAGTGAAGGGGAAGAGTAATGGAGTGTTACTTGAATGACTGCTTTGAGTCTACTTGGACGGCTGACCTCACATCCAAGATAGTAGCACCTACGGTAGCAGCAGTGTCGGGGTATTTGAATGTCTACACAAGGAGGGACTGTTGAGCAAGCAACATTCATTAAACTTATTAAATGCACATATAATTCCATGGGAAGATTTTTGTTTGAAATTAAAGGTCTGGTGTCTTTAAGCTAAAACTAGCCAGTCAGAAGCTCAACCTGAATGATGACCTGTCCAATTGTCAGACACCATTTTTTCTGTGTTTTTGCCATTATTAAAGCCGAACTCCATGTACATATAAAAAAAACTTACCAATTAATTATTATTATTATTATTATACAGTATTTATATAGCGCCAACAGTTTACGTAGCGCTTTACAACTTGAGGGTAGACAGTACAAATACAATTTGATACAGTAGGAATCAGAGGGCCCTGCTCCTTAGAGCTTACAATCTAAGAGGGAAGGTCAAGAGATACAAGAGGTAATAACTGTGGGTGATGTGCTGATTGAGAAGATAAATGTACAGTTGTTAGGTGGGGGCCAGATAGGCTTCTCTGAAGAGATGAGTTTTCAGGGATCGTCTGAAAGTGGATAAAGTAGGAGAAAATCGGACGGATTGGGGTAGAGCATTCCAGAGGATGGGGGAGGCTCTGGAGAAGTCCTGAAGGCGAGCATGGGATGAGGTGACAAGGGAGTTTGAGAGCAGGAGGTCTTGGGAGGAGCGAAGAGAACGATTAGGTTGGTATTTTGTGACTAGGTTAGAGATGTAGCTAGGGGCCAGGTTGTGGATGGCTTTGTAAGTTATAGTTAGTATCTTGAATTTAATTCGGTGACTGAGTGGCAGCCAATGGAGGGATTGGCAGAGGGGTGTAGCAGACGCTGAGCGGTTTGTGTGGTGGATGAGCCTGGCCGCAGCGTTCATGATGGACTGAAGTGGGGATAGCCTGTTTAGAGGTAAACCAATGAGGAGGGAGTTGCAGTAGTCAAGGCGGGAGATGACCAGGGAGTGGATTAGAAGCTTTGTGGTGTCATTGGTTAGGAAGGGGCGTATCTTGGAGATGTTGCGAAGACAGAGGCGGCAAGCTTTGGATAGTGATAGAATGTGGGGTCGAAAGGTTAGTTCAGAGTCCAGGATTACACCTAGGACCTTGGCGTGGGGAGATGGGTTGATAGTTGAGCCGTTGATCTTGACAGGGAGATCAGGGGAAGTGGCACCTGAGGGAGGAAATATCATGAGCTCGGTTTTGGATAGGTTGAGTTTGAGAAAGTGATGTGACATCCAGGCTGATATGTCTGCTAGTAAGTTGGTAATGCGTGAGGAGACAGATGGAGAGAGCTGGGGGGTGGAGAGATAGATTTGGGTGTCATCAGCGTAGAGATGATATTTAAAGCCGTGGGAGGCAATCAACTGACCCAAGGAGGTGGTGTAGATTGAGAAAAGGAGAGGTCCGAGAACAGAACCTTGGGGGACCCCAACGGAAAAAGGAAGAGGAGAGGAGGAAGTAGAGTTGTAAGTGACACTGAAGGTGCGGTGGGATAGGTAGGATGAGAACCAGCGAAGAGTACAGTCACGGAGACCAAAGGAGTGGAGTTTTTTGAGGAGGAGGGGGTGGTCCACTGTGTCGAAGGCAGCAGAGAGATCCAGGAGAAGTAGTACAGAATAGTGTCCATTGGCTTTAGCCATTAGTAGGTCATTTGAGAGTTTAAGGAGAGCAGTTTCCGTGGAGTGTTGAGGGCGAAAACCGGACTGAAGGGGATCAAGAAGTTTATTCATGGTCAGATGGTCGCTTAGTCGGTTGTAGACCAGTCTTTCAAGAAGTTTGGAGGAGAAGGAGAGTAAGGAGATGGGACGTAAGTTGTTGAGATTGGTGGGATCCAGTGAGGGCTTTTTTAGTATGGGGGTGACTAGCGCATGTTTTAGAGAGTTTGGGAAGATGCCACAAGAGAGGGAGAGGTTGAAAATGTGAGTTAGAGAGCGTAGAATCGAGTCAGAGGGTGAGCGTAGCATTTGCGAGGGAACAGGATCCAGGGGGCAAGTGGTTAGATGAGTGTTAGATAAAAGTTTAGCAACCTCAGTAGTAGTAGCAGGGTTGAATGAGGGAAGTAATGATTGTATCTGTGGACATGGGGTGTTGCATGGGGGAGGTTTTTGCGCATTGGCGATCTCCTCATGAATTGTATCAATCTTAGTTTTGAAGTGATTGGCAATCTCCTGGGCAGTGAGTGAGTTGGTGGGTGGAGGCAGTGGAGGACAGAGTAGAGTGTTGAAGGTAGAGAAGAGTTGACGTGGACTGGATGAGAAGGTGTTGATGAGTGTGATAAAGTAGGTCTGTTTGGCAGTGTGAAGGCAGGAGTAGTATTTTAGGAGGGCAGATTTATATTGTGTGAAGTCTTCCTGGGTCTTAGTTTTATGCCACAGGCGCTCAAGAGCGCGGCTACGTTTTCTGAGACTTCTGGTGTCATCTGTTTGCCAGGGTTGTAGCAGTCGGGGCCTAATTCTGCGTGTAGTGAGGGGGGCCAGCTTGTCTAGGGAGGAAGACAGTGAGCTGTTGTAGATGAAAGTAGCTAGGTTGGGGCAGGACAGGGGGGAGATTTTGTCATAGAGGTGATCAGTAGCAGAGTAGAGAAGAGAAGGGTTGAGGTGGCGAAGGTTTCTGCGTGTAACTGTTAGGCGGTTGGAGGGAGAGGAGGTGGAAGACAAGGAGAGAGCAAAACTAATAAGGTGGTGATCAGAGAGTGGGAGTGGATTGTTGGAAAGGTTGCACGGAGTGCACAGATAGGAGAAGGCAAGGTCAAGGGTGTTGCCGTTGGAGTGGGTAGGAGCCTGTATCCATTGCTTCAGGTCAAGCGATGAGGTTAGACTAAGAAGTTTAGAAGTAATATTAGTGTTAGTGTTGACAGGGATGTTGAAGTCCCCAAGAATAATTGTGGGGATTTCAGAAGAGAGAAAGTAGGGTAGCCAGGCAGAGAAGTCGTCAAGAAAGGCTGATACCGGTCCAGGGGGCCGGTAGATGACAGCAATTCTTAGAGAAATGGGAGAGAAAAGACGAATGCAGTGTGCCTCAAAAGAGGAGAGTGTCAGAGAGGGAGGTGGGTGAAGAACCTGATAGGTGCTGCATGGGGCTAGAAGGATTCCCACTCCACCTCCCTTCCGTCCACTTGGTCTGGGGGAGTGAGTCCAGAAAAGGCCCCCATGGGAGAGGGAAGCAGGAGAAATAGTATCCGATTCATTATAATTAATCTATATATCTAGATATCTATACTGTACTTAATGAATTCATAAACATATTGTTAAATTCAACTAGTGTAAATACATGAATTTGACTTGATTTAATGCTCTTGAAACTCCTTCCAGTAGCATTCATGCTGGAAGAGAGAGAGAGGCTGCATTTGTGATCAGGTGTCCTGTATATATTCATGTACTGACAAGGACGGAATTCACTGATGGGAGAAGAAAGCAGAGGGATGATTCAGATTTAAATTCAGAATACTTTAATAATTCCAGAAGGAAATTATTGAGATACCACTACATTCAAAAGACAACACAAGAGCACAATGACACAATAAAATTACCAATAACAGCAATTAGTACAAATAAAACAAATTAAAATTATACTGTAATAAAACATCCATACTATTAAAATATGACATTAATTAACACAAATTGAAAACAGAAAATCAAAATGCAAATAATACACCACTTTCTTTAACATTACCCCAAAATATAAATAACATAATACCAACATACTATAAAAACTGCATAAAAATCTTAATCGTAAACCAGATCAAAAGAAAAGTATGGAAATCATTTTTTAAAATTTTTTTTTATTCATCATGCTTACCTAGGTGGATGTAGCATCGGTCTGCATCGAGCAATCAAACACTGCTGATCACTCTGATCACTCGGTTCTGTCAGTCACCGGCTCTCTGCTCTGACCCCCCCACCCTTTGTGCTCACAGGAGCTTCAGCCCACTGTCTGCTGAAATGGGTCATAGGAGTGCAGAATGAACTGCACTCTGTGATCCACAGGAGAAATACAGCCAAACGAGCTTTGCAGCCTTTCTAAAGCTTTTATGAAATGGGTATTCTTCGGTGATGTATATGCTTTTAACTTTATTTTTCTTTCTTTGCATTAAAGGTGATGCAGAACAACCACATAGCATCAGTCACCCTTTATGGCGCCCCAAGAGCCAGCGGGCATCAGAAATCCTCCGGGCTCAGCCAGTAAGCATGGAACAGCGGGTGGGGTGGTACAGCCCAGTGTGCCTTCACTTGCTGACGGATACTCACACAAGACTCAGCTGTGTGTGCTGTTGGCAGAGAGGCATGGAGCTGCATGGATTGTGGGTGACTGCAGCTGCTGCCTCATTTCCAGTTCCTGCCAGGCATCATCCTCATTGCAGCCAGCGTGCCCTCTATATCCCCGTGACCTCCTCCATAGAATGTCAGGGTCACCAGGGAGCTCTCTGCTGCGCATAAAGCACAAACATGCACGAGCCATGTGCAGGAACAGGGTGTAAGAAGCCTTTGTGTTGGTGTTCTTGAATTCACGTTGTATTCACATCTGTATATATTAATATACGTGGATATGTAAACACATTGCAATGTCTGTGGTTAAGGACAGTCTAACATAAACTGTATATATAAATATAACATAAACAGTATATATACAGCCACACATTCAGGTACTACATCATGTGACTTTAAAAATAGAATACACACAACCTACCGTCAGAATCTGTGTGTTTGTGCACAGAAGAAAATCTGCTGCCTCTTCCCCACGTCACAGGCTTCTCTTCCTGATGCTACTGATTCATAATGGATCCTTAGTATTCTTTTCCTGAGTAACTGCCATGGTTAAGAGCATTTAAAGGGGAAGTATTTATCTTAAATCATTGTTTTCTAAGTTGTACATATTATGGGGGGCATGCTGATCTCAGCTTTTGAAAAGCTCTTGATTATCCGAAGAGGCTGTCTAACATTGTAAGCCTGGAAAGACAGAATACTTCCCATTTAGGCTATTCTAGACTCTTTAGGATCCGAGCTCAGGTTGGAGTGCTGAAGTCATGTAGCTTTATAAATTTTCTGCCAAAAAAGCACTGCAGATATTGCAGATACATGGCACCCTGCGGGGTTAATCATACACATGCTTCGTGTATCTAAAAGTTTCCACAGCTAAAATGCAAATGTGGCAGCCGTTTTGTTGGTAGACTCAGTAGTCAGTGAAAATCTCAGTTCTTGGGGAGGGGGGGGGGGGGGGGGGCGCTGGCATCACCGAGGCATGAAACACAAATGACAAGCTTGAGGAACTGCTCTAAGCACTGTGTCAAAAGCAGCCACACAGGGGGAGATTTATTGAGACTGGAGCACTCAGAATTTAGTGCAACTGTGCATGGTGGCCAATCGGCTTCTAACTTCAGCTTGTTCAATTAAGCTTTGGCAATAAAGCCTGGAAGCTTAGTGGTTTCTGTGCAGAGCTGCCCAAGATTTCGCACACTCTAGTTTTAGGAAATCCCCCAATAGTGCAATATTGCTGTATGATACCCAGTGTGCATGTTGTGGATGAGTATACATTAGCCTTCATCAGTCAGCTTTCACATGAGCTGTGCTGACAGCATGAGAAGAGTTTGTGGGGTCCCAAGTGCACATTTTGCACAACTCCTTTCCTAGGTAGAATCCCCACCCTTTGAGCGACGTAGGCTGGGTGGAGAAGTACTGTAACAATAAGATCCCCCATGGCAGAACCACTAATGGCCAGCAAAAAAAATGGTTCAGTATACATTCGCTGTGCTTATAGCAACGAATGACACATGTATAAGAGTCTGATATGGCTGCACACCCCGGTACAAATGTTTAAACAAAAGTGCATAATTCCCCATGGGGCTTTTTAGCAGCAAAAAGGAGTCAAAATAATTTTTCAGAAAAATTATTAATTTTATTCATCAAGAGATAATTGAACATCAGTGTGATACAAAAGTTAAAATATGAACTCTGGTGTACACAATGCGAGACAGTTTGAACTATGAAGGGGAAGCAAACACTGGATAATACCATGTGATATAACTGTTAAACAATATACATCAGAGGGTACTCCCCCACAGTATTGATGAATTGTACTTGTACTATCCGATGTTTATTAAATGCCCCAATGCATTTCGACCCTAAGGATTATGGTGTTCTTCAGGGGGTACTTACATTTCCCTTCCACCAAGACGGCTCGCTTATCCAGAGACTTTTCTTTGTTAAAAAGCACAGAAGGAGAAAAAGAATTGCCCCAATGATGATCCTGAACCTTGCTTGGGAGTTGTGCTCACCTCCGCCCCAAGGGAAGAACAGCCCTGGCCCATGAGGCTTACAAATGGTCACAGGTAGTATGCCCCCCATAGGGGAAACTCAAGACCAAAACACCTGATTATTTTGTAGAAATCATTCACGCATTGTGTTATCCACAATTAGATGCACAGTGTCTGTCTGTTCAGATTAGTCACAAGTGCCAGGTCCAAGAGTCGTAGAAAACATGTCTGTGTGCTCACATCAGGGATCAGGTGAGGCTTGGTCATATAATATCACAGATCAGACTGCAGTCACCAGCAGCTCTGCCTTGGGATAATCTTGTTACAGCACCTCTACCCGGTATGCTTTACTGTGAGTGATACTAAAGTCACATGGAGCAAATTTTTCCCGACTGGTTCCAGGCCAAATTAGAGCCCTGAGTGACCTGTTGGCATTCTCCCACCTGACCTAATTTATTCTGAAAATCAAAGAAGCTGGACAGTCAGATTGTCATCTGAACAGCAGCTGCATCCAATCCAATGCATCCACTGTTTGGGTTTTTTGACAGCCATGGATGTCGGCTGTCATAATACAGTAGTAGGCAGAGGAGATTCATCTACCCACACTATTTAGTGTAGACAGGGAATCGATTGATATCCCTTGTTCAGCCCAAAACACTGAACAAGCAAAATTTTAAGTGTATGGCCAGCTTAAATCGGTTGTAGGGCTTCTTTTTTTTTTTTTTTTTTTCTTATAAAAAAGAGGGTATACTTACCTGCTCTGTGCAAGGATATTGCACAGAGTGGCAACTTACCTCCTTTTCTGGGATTCCCCACTGGTGCTTTCTGCTCCCACGCTTCTCCGAGTGCCCCCATGGCAAGCTAGCTGCTATAGGGACACCCGTGACCCTAGACGCACACAGCGTGGCTCTGCCCCACCATCCGCTCCCTATTCACAGAATTTGACTCACAGCAGCAGGCGCCAATGGCTCTTGTTACTGCACACTGGCACAGCGCTGGATCTAGAAAGGATTCAGATAAGTGTTGAGGGGGGATATGCTATTTAAAGTTTTTTTACCTTAATGCAGAGAATGCATTGGGGTAAAACAACGTTTGCCTTTAGAGCCACTTTAAGAGGCAACAAAGACCTAGAGGGTCATATTTTCTCTTCCTACGCACCTGAATATGATGTAGAGGATGGGGCGGTCACAAACAAAGGGTGTTGGATATGCCTGAACTGCTGGTTTGCATCTTTTATATGCACCCTAGTTTCAATAAAAGGAGGTAAAAAATCTTGATTGGTTATATTTAAAGCTGCTTACATTAGGACACATTCATATACAAATGTGTGAAACAATCAGCGACACCCTAATAATTAATCAAGTGCAAAGTTGCAGCCGCTATACACTTTTTAAGTGAAACCATTACACTTTAAAAAAAAAAAAAAAATATATATATATATATATATATAGATAGATATAGATATATATCTCAGACGGGCATCTCTGCTAATACAAAGAGTATTAGCACAATAACCCATGGCGGCCAATCAGAGTTAAGCATTTGGCACGGGAATAAGAATAGATTACTGATTTTTGCTAGCACACATTCCCTCTATGCTATAGCTTAGTAAATAATCCCTTGCATTAGTCAGTAACAGGACATTATACCTCGTGCCTCTGTCGTTGCCTGTTCCTAGTTATCTGATTGCCCTGATACTTTGGTCTTCTCACACATTCACTGCCTCCTCAGTGTATGCAACAAAGGGTAACATGAGTTACTCCTCATTTGAGCCGTAACCTGAGAATCTCGCAGCCTTTCCAATAAATGTGCATTGTTTGCAGCCTGCCCCATCAGTGAGGATAAGCATGCAAAAATAAGATGCTTGCCTTTTTTTTTAATTTATTTTTTATTTTTTTCTAGTCATTTGCACTACATACACTTTACTTGATCAGTCAATGTGTTCATTGAACATCATCTGAGGGATCTTATGGACATTCGGATGTTGAGCGTAAGGCTTATTTATATGGTGGGAAATTAACCTTCTCCCTGCTTTCCTGCACTAATGATTACTTGACAAGCTTTTTTTCTTATTATATTGCACCCCTTCCTCTCTGTTAATGATTTTGTTTTCATACCCATTAAATTGTGACTTGTAACTTTTTTTTTTTAATTTAATAACTATAGTAATTACTCCACTTGAATCTTTTTAGTTGTTGTATTTTTAAGCAAATCTTCAAAACTAATTAATTTTTTTTTTTCTAATGTAGTAAAGTGCTCAGAAAGTCTTATAGTTATTAGTACAGTGTTCCAAACTGAGGCCAAACAAGCCCAATTTGCACCTTTTTGTCAGAACACATTTCCCTTCTTACAGACAATAGCCGAAGACCGGATCTGCACTTGCGTTGGTGATTCTGTTTACTTTCAAAAATGATGAATTCCTCCACAGTTAATGTCGCTTGACATTTGTCACAGTCGCTCTAGATCGAAAATTTGGAGTACATTTTTGGAATATTGAAGTCCATTTCCAACAAAGCATCTATACAAATCTTGTAATTTTGTTTAGGTGGAGGGTGACACTTGAAGCCTCTGCAACCCTGTTAAAAAACAAAAAAAAGAAAACGTGCAAGTTGCTGCCTTATTCTTTAAATGCTAGTTGCCTGGCCCCCATGTTAAAACCTTATCTAACTGTTGTAGTTGTAGGCACTGTGGAACAATTCATCCCCAAATTCAAAGCAGACGCACTAAATTTGTTAAAGTTGCTCTCAGTAGTTCAGCTCACCCTTCTCTTCCTCCCTGCAGTGACCCAGCAGCCCTCTAATCTCTTAAAGCAGAAAACCAGAGCTCTTGGAGGGGGAGCAGGGTGAACTGAGCTGCTGAGAGAAAGTACTTGAAGTGAAACTTCAACCAAAAGGAGAAGTTCCGCTTTTCCTTCTTGAACCCCCCGTCCCCCTGCTCTCCTCTCCCATATTTGAAATCTATTTTTTGGGGGGGGGCGGGGAGTGGATACATGATTTTTACAAATACCCGCTCCCACTTTCTGTTGTATCATCATGGCCATCCAAGTGGAAATTCACCCTCCCTCCACAACCTCTTGGCACACGTCACAGGTCCAAAAAGAGACTGCGGTACTATTCACGCGGCGGAGCACGGCTCGCAGCCTGCTGTGAAGCCTCAAGGAGTCAGTCCGCTGCCCACAGTTAAGATGCCGGCACCTGGATCCAAAGACTGACAAAGAGCTGGGTCGGTGACGATGTCACTGTATCCAGGGACAGGTAAGTGTGCATTTTTTAAACATCAGCAGCTACAGTATTTACAGTAGCTACTGACTTTTAAATTTTTGTTGACAGGGTGAAGATCCTCTTTTAGTGCTTCTGTTCTGAAAATTGAGATGAATTGCTCGATAGTGCCCGCAGCTACAAAGATGAGTGTGGGTCTTATTTTAAAGTTGATTTAATGCTAGTTAAGAATATAGAAAATACTAAATGTCTATAGCAGTTTCAGTTCAGCACTGAATTTAAACAGCAGAGCTGCAGAGATCACTGTGTTATTACACAAGGCTTCCCATATCCACCCAGCTTCACCAGAAAGAACCGGTTTTGGTGGAGGTGTACTGTAAAACTTTCTTTATGTCCTTTATGGTCTTCAATAGGATATCTCCTAAACTGTAGCCAAGCTCACCTGTAGCGTTCTATGTCAAGGTTTGTAAACTGTTCATAGCAAGACATTTTCAGCAAGAACCTGTCCTCTATTACTACTAGAGCAGTGGGGGGTACTGGAGGGGAGAGACTGTCTGTAGTATAATTCCCATTTGTAATATTTTGCTGTAAACTTGTGATACATGGACAAATTTTTGTGTGTTTTCCACAGAAACAAAATTGTACAGATTTTGTATATAATATTTTTTTTGTAAGAATAACTTGTGTGTAGGTTATATTGACACACAGGTGGAGAGTCAGAATGAAAAAGAGAAGGGCACCCCAGGACCAGAGAGCAGTGCAGGAATTGTCTTCCTGGTTCAGTCATCGTGTGGCCTGCATCTCTGTCAGAGGTTCAGGTCTTGTCACCAATTTAAATGTTCACTTTTCTAAACCAGTTTTCCTTGAGTTTATTTCAGTTCACAGGCTTGAATTGATGTCCTTTTGTATGGTAAGGGTAAATATCCTGTGTGAAAAGCCTCAATGTTCTTCACTAAGAAAGCCGTGGAAGTAGTACTCTTTCTTGCAGGTCAGGGAAAGGCTGCTTCTCTCTGAGGTTTCTCATGTGGTTAATTTGTTTCATGATCTAATCCTCTAAAAAAAATAACAAAATACAACGTACATTAAAAACCGGCCAATGGTACAGAAATCAGTTAATTCCATACTACCCTGTACTGCTGCTACTTGACTGCACTGAGTATAGCAAGGCATAGGTGTACAAGGGTGGTCAGATATGCAGGCATGATCCATCCACCCTAAGGGTAAGTCTCTTGGCAGGCTGTCCCATAAACATGTACGTTAAAATGTGCTAACTGTACTGAATTGTACCCATGAGTGATGATTTGTAGCTGGACTCTCCTCAGTGTCTGCTGATCTAGATAGAGAAACAATTGTGATTAAAAAAAAAAGTATCCAAACCTGGCTTAACTATTCTTTCCTTCTGAAATCGGTTGGCAAAAGTGTGTCTAGTAGTGTCCATTGATGAGAGACTCTTATTTGATCTGGTTAAAAAAATCAGTGGATGGGGTAGCTGATTTTTCTTGTAAGGCAGGGTAACTACAAGTCCCATGATGCATTGCAAGGCTGTCAGTTACAAGCATGACTCCCAAAGGCAGAGGCATGATGGGACTTTTCTTGCAACCACTGGAGAGCCAAGGGTTGAGCACCCATGCTGTAGGGCAATCCCAAACACACTTCACTGTTGTGTGCACAGTTCCCCGTATGGATACCCTAACTATATTTCACAGCATTGTGTACACTTTTCCTATCTGCACAACTATATTTTACTCTTCTGTGCTCCTGCACACTTTCCCTGTATGGATACCACAACTACATTTCACTACTCTGTGCACCCTGTATGGATACCCCAACTAAAGTTTGAAGCTCTGTGCATGCTTTTCTTGTATGGATACCCCAACTACATTTCACTGCTCCATGCACGCTTTCAATGTATGGATACCCTAAATACATTTCATTGCTCCATGCACATTCTCTTTATATCTATACCCTAAATACATTTTAGTGCTCCATATACACTTTCTCTGTATGAATACTCCAACAACATTTCACTGCTTTGTACGCAGAGCAGTGTAGTTCGGGTAGTGTCCACACCTTCCCTGCTTAGATACCCTAACTACATTTTATTGCTCTATATGGATACCCTAATTAGTCTTTACCAGTACAGATACCTTAATTACATTTCACTGCTCTGTGCACATGTCTGTATGGAAACCTAAAGTACATTTCACATCTGTTCATACATCCTCTGTATGGATGCCTAACTTTTACTGCCATATGCACATCTTTCCAGTATGAAAAACTAACTCCAACTCTCTGCTCTGTGTGCAGTAAACCTTAAGGGCTGGTTCACACCAGATCTAGTCCACTGCGTTTTTTAATCTGTATCAAAAACGCATGCACAGTTTTTCATATATTCCAATGGCCCTAGTTCACACCAGTACAGTCAACTCCAGTGCAGTCAACAAAAGTAGAACATTTTTTCTGTATGGAACGCAGCAAAATGCATGTAAATGCACTGAAATGCATATTGTCCTGATTTTTCAAGTGTCAAAAAAAAGGAAGAATCGTACTGGAACGCTTTAAAAAAAACATCATAAACGTGCAAAAACTCATTCTGAACGCAGAAATTGTGGGAATGAACCAGCCCCAAGTCTGAAAGGAAACCTTATGCCGCGTACACACGGTCGGACTTTTCGGCTACAAAAGTCCGACAGCCTGTCCGACGGACTTTTGGCGGACTTGCGGCAGACTTTCTTACGAATGGACTTGCCTACATACGATCACACAAAAGTCCGACGGATTCATACGTGATGACGTACACCGGACTAAAATAAGGAAGTTAGTAGCCAATAGCTGCCCTAGCGTGGGTTTTTGCCCGTCGGACTAGCACACAGACGAGCGGATTTCTGGGTCCGGCGTAGTTACGACGTAAAGATTTGAAGCATGTTTCAAATCTAAAGTCTGTCAGATTTGCGGCTGGAAAAGTCCGCTGAAAGTCCGGGGAAGCCCACACACGATCGGATTGTCAGCCAGCTTTAGTCCGTCGGCGTCCGTCGGACTTTTGTAGACGAAAAGTCCGACCGTGTGTACGCGGCATTAGTGTTGATCGTAGAAATAAGTTTGGAGAAGCACAGTAGTTGCTCAGGTAAATTAAGCACATTTTGCTTAATTATGTGAAAGATTTTCATAAATTCCCCAATTAACACAAGTCCTCCTTATACCTAGAAACAAGAAACCAAAATAGAGTTGTTTCTCTTAGTAGAGAAGTTCAATCTACTTTTCCTGAAAATGAAATCGGCAACTTTGTTTTCTTTTCCCCAATTTTTTTCTTATTGATAGGTCTCATTATGTTTGTGGTTGAACGATAAAAGAACAATCGGCATGTTATTGAAAAAAGCTTTTTGAAAACTTTATTTTAGTTTTTTTCTATTTATATTGGCAGTAAATTTGGAAGTTGTAGGTTATAAATTCTAAGTTAAAGTGTATTAATTAATAATATCTATAGCTTAATTTTTCTCCATTTTAGTGGCTAGAAAGGAAGAAATTATTAAAAGTAAAATATTATAGCCAGTATATCATTTAAAAGGGGACTTTAGGACCACTAATGGAAGAGTCTTTTAGATTTTGAACTATAGCCTATTGAAAAATGTATCAATGTTTTCTGAAGCTAAGAGTGCTGCCGATGTGCAGTTTAGCTCATGTACACAAGACTTCCAAATAATTCAGGAAGAAGTGTTCTTTTTGCCCATAGCAACCAATCATCTGTTTTTACAGCTCATGGCGAATTTGGTAGATTTGAAGTGAACCAGTAATATATAGGTCCCATTTAGGACAAATTTTTTTTTTCCTTTTTTTAAAGGGTCCTCTAAGTTGTGAAGATTTAAAGTTCGGCACGTAGAGCTGTCTTTTGTTTGTCTTCATTTATTTTCCACTGCACCAGGAGCCCTCAAACGAAGTGTGCTCTGTGCATTATATGTATGGCAACTTTAGGCGCTTGACGCTTGCTTCCCCCAACTTCAGGTCTTTCCAACTAATAGAGAGTTGAGCATTGTAGAGGTGGGTGCAAGAGTTTGGAAGTATTTGCATAGTGAACACCCCTTCATCTACTGCTCTTTATCTTTGGAAATAAAGAATAATACATGAAGGCAACTAGTGACAAGTTAAAAAAGTAAGACCCTTTAAAAAAAGTAAGACCCTCTTCTCCAATCCTAAAAGCCCACCAAAGAGATGCAAAACACAGATGAAATAATGTGCTTTTATTAACCAGTAAACACATTTGTGCTTCTATTGGTATATTTGGGAAACAAGACCTGCCGGTTCTCACTGAGAAGGGAGTTAGAGAAAAAAATGCAGCTCTGTCTCCTGCCACAGACCCTGCTGCAGAATGCAGTCTGCACTAGTTTCCAGTCCTGGGTCAGCCTTCTCTTGTAGCGAATTGCTGCTTGTATTTATATTTTGTTTACATTGCTCATCCCTTATAGTATTATTTCCTGTAGGCCATGATGACATCACCAGTCCATGTGACTGAGCATAAAGAGACTTATGTATGTGGGGGGGGGGGGGGTTGCCTGGGCCAAGAATTAGAAACACTTTATGGAATTACCATACGTTTAGGGTCTCTTGTGGGTTTCAGAGCCAAGGTCTTTTGTGGGGTGCTTTTTTTTCTGTACAGGGTCAGTTCGAAAATTTGTTGTTTTAATAAAATTCTAAATAAGGGTGTTTGTGGTCATGCTTATTTTCCTGTTTTATCTTTACTATTATTTTATAATAAAAAAATACTCTGGAATCTGTAGCCCCAATCAGCATGTATACCCACAGGTCAATAAAGGGAGACCATTGGTCACAATCTTGGATTGTTGCTTATTCTTTGTTTGTTTTGTTTTGTTTTTTTCAAAGGAGGGAGCAAATTTTGCTTTACACTTATACAGAGCTGCAGATGATAATGGAGATGGTAGCTACTGTGATCATTTTCATACTTCTCCACACTGATACAATGAAGAGGCAGAATTCCTTCCAGTGACACCAACGATGGGGTACAATCCCTCCCACTGACACCAACGATCGGGCATTGTTTATTCCCACTGACGTTGGGACCTTCTCCACCCCCACTGGCCACAGTCTGCCCCCCCCTTAAGTCTGAAGGACAGTAAACTGCCCCTTTGTTTAGAACATTTGGAATTCCCAGTTCTAGAGAGATTTAGACAGCCTTAGCTGTACCGTTTGTTTTGCTCCTCTGACCACCCAAAGATCTTGTGGTTGCACATGCAATTCCTGCTTGTTGGGAAATCTCTTCTTAAAGGGGAGCTTCAGGCTCCTTCAAAAAAAGTTAAGTCAGCAGCTACAAATACTGTAGCTGCTGACTTTAAATATTGGGGCACTTACCTGTCCAGGAATACAGTGGTGTTCTCACCTGAGCCGATTTTTCAATCGGCTATCCTATGCTGCCGTCACCATCTTCACTAGGGGAAACTGCCAGTGAAGCCTTGTTGCTTCACAGCCGGTTCCCTACTGCGCATGTGCAAATCGTGCTGCGATTTGTGAATGGGTTGGCTGTGGGGAAAGGATGAGGGGGGCTGAACTTCTGGATGAGTTCACTGCAGTGAACTAAGCTGGAAGTGAGTACCTGTCAAAACCAGTTCATGCCCCACCAGGGTCGACCAAAGAAGTTGAGTGCACGTGCTCAGCGTGGCCAAGCATGTTTTCAAACCTAAACCCTATTGAGCATCTGTGGGGTATCCTTTAAATGGAAGGTGGAGGATTGCAAGGTCTCTAACATCCACCACCTTGTGATGTCATCATGTGGGAGTGGAAGAGGACACCAGTGGCAACCTGTGAAGCTCTGGTGAACTCCATGCCTCGAGGGTTAAGGAAGTGCTGGAAAAAAATGGGGGCCACACAAAACATTGACACTTTGGGCCCAATTTGGATATTTTCACTTAAGGGTGTACTCACTTTTGTTGCCAGTGGTTTAGACATTAATGGCTGTGTGTTGAGTTATTTTGAGGGTACAGCAAATTTACACTGTTATACAAGCTGTACACACTCACTACTTTACATTGTAGAAAGTGTCATTTCTTCAGTGTTGTCACATGAAAAGATATAATAAAATATTTACAAAAATGTGAGGGGTGTATTCACTTTTGTGAGATACTATATCAGTCTCAAAAGGGATACAAAGCCATTTCTAATGGCTTTCCAGTGAACCACAGTGAGAACCATTTTCCACAAATGGAGAAAACTTGGAACGGTGGTGAACCTTCTCAGGAGTGTCTGGCCTACCAAAATTACTCCAAAAGCACGACGACTCATCCAGGAGGCAATTGGAGAACCCAGAATAACACCTTTTGAACTTAAGGCCTCCCTTTCCACAATTAAGGTCAGTGTTCATGATTCAACAATAAGAGACAGGGCAAATATGGCATCCTTGGGTGAGTTCCAAGGCAAAAGCCACTGCTGACCAAAAAGCTTTAGGACCTGGACGACTTGTCATAGTTGATGGAACCATGAATTTTGTGCTGTACCAGAAATCCTGAAGGAGAATGTCCGGCCATCAGCTCATAACCTCAAGCTCAAGTGCACTTGGGTTATGCAGCAGGACAATGATCCGAAGCACACCAGCAAGTCCACCTCTGAATGGCTAAAAAAACAAAAGCAAATTAAGGTTTTGAAATGGCCTAGTCAAAATCTGGACCTAAATTTGTTTGAGATTCTGTGGCATGACCTTAAACAGGCCATTCATGCTAAAAAGCCCTCCAATGTGGCTGAATTAAAACAATTCTGCAAAGAAGTTTGGGTAAAATTTCCTCCATAGCGATGTGAAAGGCTCGTTGCCAGTTATCGCCAATGCTTGATTGCAGTTGTTGCTGCTAAAGGTGGCACAACTGGTTATTAGGTGTAGGGGGCAGTTACATTTTCACATAGGACTATTCAGGTTTAGACAGCTTTTTCCCCTTTTAATAAATTAAATCATCATTAAAAACCTGCATTTTGCGTTTACTCGGGTTATGTTTGTCTAATATTAAAATGTGTTTGATGATCGGAATCATTAAGTGTGACAAATATGCAAAAAAAAAAACCAGGAAGGAGTCAAATGCTTTCACAGCACTGTATGTGCGATGTTAAATTTTATAGGAGTTGAATTTTCTTGCTCTGATAAATAAGATAAGGTGCAAATAACTGAGTCAGAAATAACCCTATCCTTTAGGACTTGGGTTTCAATAGCCATGCCACTAAAGCCACCGGCAGAGAAGCAGGATGGAATAGGGGACCTTCAGCTGGTAGGTCTGGTTTGTTTGGAAGAGGCCAAGGCTCTTCCCCCCAGAAGTCCAAGAATGTCTGTCTGCGTACCATGTTCTTCTGAGCCAACAATCCAGGATTGGTGATCCACCATGTCAGGGAAAGCTTTGGCTAGACAAAAGCATTGGGCACGCTAGGAATCGATTTGCATGTTCCACATCATGTATGTTTGATTGAAGAGGTTTAGAGTAAAGCTGAACCAAGGGAACTGCCTCAATGGAGGCTACCATCAGGCCCAGAACCTTCATGCAGAAGTGAACTATGGGTGTCGTTTTAAAGCAACCTTCTCTCCTGGGAAGGAATTTTTGGCTTGGGCTATGTACAAGATTAAACCCAAGTACTACAAATGGCATGAGGACTGGGGAGCAAACTTTGCAAAGTTGATTACCCAGCCATAAGTTTCAAGGAATTGAAGTCTCTGGACATTGGTAGCCAAGGTTTTGGCTGAGTAGTCCTTAGGTTGGAAACTGTCCAATTAACCTGTGGCATGAATTCTAGGTTCAAAGAAGAGCTAGAAGAGGAGCAAGCAATTTTGTGAACATTGTGGGTGCAGAAGAGAGCCCAAAAGGTAGTGCTACAAATTGGAAGTGTTTGTCTTTTACAGCACAACGCAGAAAATGTTGATGTGAAAGAAAAATTGAGCATCTTGTCTACTGAAATTCCCCTTGTCTTAGAAAGTAATGACAGATCATGTTGATTCCATCAGGAATTTTAGCACATAAAGAAATCTGTTTAGAGGTTTTATTCCAGTATTATTAAATGCCCTTTTTTGGTTTTGGGACTGTGAATAGCTTTGAACAGAAACCTTGAAATCGTTCTTCTGTAGTAACTGATATAACTATTACTTGAATGAAGTTGATGATATAATGGCAAATGTAAAAAAGAGCAAGCTATTATAGACATTAAGGTGATAGAGTTCAGTGATATGCCACATCCCTAGAAATTGGACACACAAACAATGGGGGTTCCCTTATTTTTTTGGGACTTTTCAGGCACTAGCTTGTACACCAAGTGAAAGAAAAATAGTACATTTTTTTAAAAACAAGCTAAGCGTCTCTCCCCAGCTATCCAAATCTGCTGACAACCACAGATTTCAAAGCCAGCTTTATTACCTTTTTATATTGTTACAGCTATATTTATAATCGCTCTTGAGATGCAGGATCGAGCTTTCTAGGCCTCAGTGTTTCCTATTTCCCCTTCATGGGTATAGCGCTCTCTGGCACCCTCCTGTGCTACTACTGGCCTCTAAATTACGTATATTACCTTCAAGGTTGGGCGGACCAGCAGAATTATAAGACAGTTTTTAATTGAAACATGGAATGTTCATCTTTAGCACCATTTGATTAGATATGAATTATACCTCTTACACCCCTGATTAAAGAGATATCTAAATCTCTGAAACACGTTGGGTAGAGCACAACAACAGCTGGCTGCAGGGCAGGACCTGCAAAGGGAAAATAAGGGCTTCCATGTGCCTTAAAAAAGAATCCTTAAAATAGAGAGCATCCTCAATAGGAACTGTAAGGTGTTTATTGAGGACTTGAATGGCAGGATCCACCATCAGAACTGCCCATTTCTTTTTTTTAAATCCTGTTCAATAGGATAAATCGCAGCAAAAAGCTTAGGAGAAGTGAAAATCCTTTCAGGATTGGACCAGTCCTCCTAAAGTGCACAATCTGTACATGTATTGGAAAGGACTTTCTTACTTGGTCAGTATTGTAGTACTTATAGGGGCTTGTTTAGGTTGTGAAGAGTGAGATGCTGTTGGGCAAAGACTGGTGCACACAACGTCAGTTAGTTTGTCCACAATAAAGAGCACTTTGCATGAAGATTCAGAATATTGAACAGAATCATGGGTAATAGAGTATATGTAGCGTTTTTGGAAATACCAATGGTTTTCCAAAGAATTCAGACAGTGCCAGAGAAATATGCTCTGGGAAAAGGGAACAGCTCTGACCCTGACTGGTGGTTAGTTTTCTGTAGCTCACCTTCCGAAAGCATGCTATTTGGCCCTTTTGTCCCAGCTCCCTTGCACCTGTGATCCCCATTGCTAAGTGAGGGGATCCCCAGTGAGGTACTCATGGAGCAGAGGTTGGACTAAATGGGGTTTTACATGTTTGATTATGGGAGATGTTAGAACCCCTTCACTGACCAAGTTTCTTTGGCTGTGTCTCTGTGCATTTTCTGTGGGGAAGGTATCATCTGCAGGCAGCTTCAGACTATGTCTGGACAGGAGGAAAAAAAACACCAAGTTTAAATTGGTTGTGCTGAGACATATTAGAGAAAAAATGGTAGGAGTTACCACAATAAAGTGAATAACGCTCAAATCCTCTGCCTATAGAACCTCATAATGTGCTACCCACTGCGAATTGAATTCATAAAAGCCAGGAAGCGATGTAAACACACAGGAAAACCCTGTCTTACCTTTTTCACAATGCTGGGCCTATTAGAAGTCCAGGCTTTGCTTGTGGGCATACCTGCAAAGGTGTCTTCAGTTTCTAGGAACCATAGAAATGGACAATAGCTCTGGACCTGTATAGCACCCTGTGGCTAACTTCTCACATTGCACTGCATGCCATTGTGAATATATAAGGCAGATTCCAGTGCCTGAAGCAAACATTACAGGCCAGCCCCACACAGGAGGGTCTGGGTACAGTCCCAAAGGTACACATTGAGGGTAACCTATCTGGAAACTGCTAGATAGCCTAGGGCAGTAAGAAGTTACATCTTAAAAGAAGCTTCAGAAAAAGACTGTTTTAAAAGAAAAATAATCCTCCATAGGTGAACAGGTTCATCACCTAAGGACACTAGCAAAACACTGGAGTCTTGCAGAGTGGGTATGATTCCCTCTGGCAATTTATTTTTGTTCACTCACCTGAATGTAGATACATATAACCCATGGTCTAATAATATAAGCCCTGTACTATATGATTAAGATAGGGTGTTTACATTGTGATTTGTATGTAGGGCCATGGGGAGGAAACATTTATATGTTGATTTATTACTTAGCCATTCTCTCTACCTAAAGGGTTTTTAAAAATGTAGTTTCTATCAGAAGATATTTTATTCAGCGTCATGTCCCAAAAAACATAATAAAAAGGAGTTGAAATCTCCCCAGAAAGAGGGGAGTTCCCATTTAGGAAAGTTGTCGCTGTAACAGGTGTACTCTTTGTAAGCATTACTCAACTCTTGTTCTGGTGACAACCCCAAAATTTTAGATTTACCCTCACTTTCTTTCTTAATGACAATGTGGCAAGAAGAAAGCTATTGTTGAAAGAAAGCCATAAGTCCAGTTTGCAGTTTGCGAGAAGCCATGTGGGGAACACAGCAAACATACGGTGGGGCAAAAAAGTATTTAGTCAGCCACCAATTGTGCAAGTTCTCCCACTTAAAAAGATGAGAGAGGCCTGTAATTGTCATCATAGGTACAGGGGGTCCCCTAGTTACAAACATCCAACTTACAAACGAATCCTACTTACAAACGGAGGGAGACAACAGGAAGTGAGATGAAATCTACCCCTAGGAAGGGAAATTCACTCCTGTAAGAGCTATTATGGGGAAAAGGTACCTCCACTGATACTTTATCACCAAGGCTTGTTTCCATAACAACCCAAAATTTTCAAAATCCAATTGTCATTGGGACAGAAAGTGAGGTGAAATCTTCTGAACAGGGGCACACACAGCAAAACAAATGTTACAGGGGTGATAACCCTTCCCTATGCTATCCAAAAAGCTTAAAAATAGTTTTTTCCGGGGCCCGGAAAAGTAGTAATGTCCAGGCCCGTCTGAGATTTGCTAGAGAGCATTTGGATGATCCAGAAGAGGATTGGGTCAGATGAAACCAAAGTAGAACTGTTTGGTAGAAACACAACTCGTATTGTTTGGAGGAGAGAGAATGCTGAGTTGCAACCAAAGAACACCATACCTACTGTGAAGCATAGGGGTGGCAACATCATGCTTTGGGGCTGTTTCCCTGCAAAGGGAACAGGACAATTGATCCGTGTACATGAAAGAATGAATGGGGCCATGTATCATGAGATTTTGAGTGCAAACCTCCTCCCATCAGCAAGGGCATGGAAGATGAAACGTGGCTGGGTCTTTCAGCATGACAATGATCCCAAACACACCGCCCAGGCAACGAAGGAGTGGCTTTGTAAGAAGCATTTCAAGGTCCTGAAGTGGCCTAGCCAGTCTCCAGATCTCAACCCCATAGAAAACCTTTGGAGGGAGTTTAAAGTCAGTGTTGCCCAGTGACAGCCCCAAAACATCACTGCTCTAGAGGAGATCTGCATGGAGGAATGGGCCGACATACCAGCAACAGTGTGTGACAACCTTGTGAAGACTTACAGAAAACGTTTGACTTCTGTCATTGCCAATAAAGGATATATAACAAAGTATTGAGATGAACTTTTGATATTGACAAAATACTTATTTTCCACCATAATTCGCAAATAAATTCTTTCAAAAATCAGACAATGTGATTGTCTGGATTTGTTTCCACATTTTGTCTCTCATAGTTGAGGTATACCTATGATGACAATTACAGGCCTCTCTCATCTTTTTAAGTGGGAGAACTTGCACAATTGGTGGCTGACTAAATACTTTTTTGCCCCACTGTAATTGGTGATGGGGAAGAGAGCTCAAGCATTGACAAACACAGCTGTGCATGTTTTCCTGTACTGCAAGGAGGGAGGCATAACCCTTCCCTCCAATCAGGTCTCAGAGCGCTCCTCACTGAGCTCTGCTGTATGAGACATCTCCCCCTACTTTACAGAGATGCCGTGTAAAATGTGTTTTTGGAAGGCCATAGAGAAGAGAGAGCTGCAGATAAACAGGTACAACTTAAGCAGGATGATTTGTTTAATTTCCGTGTATCTTCTGATGCTAGTCACTTCACCGGGTATATGTTAGGGTTTACAATCACTTCAAAATGTGGGTCAGCAACCCGTTGATTGCGGGCTACCTGTCGTTTGCAAGCACGTGACTGGTAGACCGCGATCCTTCCTTGCTGACCCCCAGAATCTGGACAGGAGGGGCAGGCATTTACTAGAACTGATCCACTGCATTTTCCTCCTGTAGCCTCTGAAAGCCTACTCCTCTCCTCCCTGCTGGCATTCAGCTGCGGCAGGAGGAAAGGGGATCAGTACCAGTAAATGCTGCCCCTGCCACCCCTCTTGTTCCTGTTCCTCATTATTTTGCTGTTTGAGCCCGCTGTGTGCTCCCCTGGTCTTCCCCTCCCTCGTTTCCTTTTTTTAATTAATCCAGTTATTGAGCGGTACTAATCACCCACTGTGTTCATTCATAACTGAAGCAGTGTAAATTGTGTTTACTATGCTTCAGTTTGAATAAACAGGAAGCCGCTCAGCACAGAGCAATTCCCAATTATTTACTGTCTAGTGAAGCTGAGGCTACAGAGAAAGGGACTGGAGAATTCCTGTCCTCAGTCCCTTTCTCTGTCTCAAAAGTGAGACATCAGGGCTCTTTAAAAAAATTGACCTTTTTTTTTACAACAAATAGAGCTTTCTTTTGGTGGTATTTGATCACCTCTGTGTTTTTTATTTATTGCGCTATAAACAAAAAAAGACAGACATTTTAGAAAAAAACAATATTTTTTACTTTTTGCTATAATAAATATCCAAAAAAAATAATAATAAAATTTCTTTATCAGTTTAGGCTACATATTTTTGGTAAAAAATGGCGGTGATCAGCGATTTTTAGCGGGACTGCGACATTGCGGCGGACAGATCAAACACCTTTGACACTTTTTTGGGACCAGTGACATTATTACAGTGATCAGAGCTAAAAATAGCCATTGCTTACTGTATAAATGTCACTGGCAGGGAAGGGGTTAGCGCTAGAGGGCATTTAAGGGGTTAAGTGTTCCCTAGGGAGGTGGAATGACTGGGAATAGAGAGAGATCACTGTTCCTGATCACTAGGAACAGATGATCTCTCTCCACTCCCCTGTCAGAACAAGGATCTGCTTTGTTTACACTGGCAGATCCCTGTTCTGGCTCTCTGTGGAGCGATCGTGGGTGGCTGGCGGAAATTGCGGCCGCCGGCCACGTGCACCGGCTCCGGCCACGTGCACCTGCTATAGCTACTGCACAGAGTGCCGTACCGGTACGGCAATTTGCGCAATAGAGCCGCCCTGCTGAGGTATATCTGCAGCGGCTGGTCGGAAAGTGGTTAAATAAATGATGAAAATAAAAAAAAACTACTGCCACCATCCACTGTCCTACTGAAACCAATTTCTGCCCTACTGACACTTCCCTCTGCCCTACTGACACCGCCTTCTGCTCTACTGACAAACTTCACCGCCCTATTGACACGTCCACTGCTCTACTGGCACCATCCACTGCTCTGCTGACAGTGCTTCAGATCTCCAGGGCTGCCATCTTGGATTTGAGAAATGTTTGTGACCTACTGATGCCTCACAGCCAGCAACCCAATGAGGAAGTGTGACATTATCCCAGGAGGCTGCAGTTAAGGAGAAATGGGTGGTGGGGAGCGTCCGGTGAGGCAATATAATCCTCTCCTAGGTGAGTATGAAAGAAAAAGGAGTTGGTACCATCAAACAAAGGTATTCCCTCCCTGGAAAAAAAAAGCTGCAGTTTCCTTAGAGACTTTGGGGAGCAACAGAACAATGGCACATTTAGTTTTTGGGTGAAGGCCCACTTTAACAAATGCCTTCACCTGTAACTGGCCTTTGCAGCAAGGAGAACATGGAAGGGCAAGGCATGCAAAACAAAACCAGAGAAATTCCCTGTTCAACTTACTGACCAGCCTGCAACCAACCGAATTGTCCTGTCTAACACATGCCTTCGACACATTTAGAAATACATGCGTAAGCTGCAGAGCCCTTTCACGGCACCCCAGTATTATCTGCAGTCCGAGCTCTAAATTTTGAGAGCCTCCACAGTGGAAGCACATGAATTATAATGGATAGACAGAGGACAGGTGAGCCTGGAGGGAGCCCACCCCCTCCTTAAGGGCACGGGGCGCACTGGATACCCAGCATATAGCACAATGGCAGCAAAGGTGTCAAGTGCGTCCTCTCACCAGTATTCCAAAAGTACAAACAAATGGCCACTGCCCCCACCTATAACTGGCCTTTGCAGGAGCACATGGATAGGGTAAGGCATGCAATACAAAACCAAAAAATATCCCTGCTCAACTTACCAACCAGCCTGCAAACAACTCAATTGTCCTGTTTAACAGTATGCAATAAAAACAGGTTAAGTTTGCACACATTTGCAAATACATGAATAAACTGCATTTTTTAACACATACTGTTAGGTTAATTTGGTTGGTTGCAGGCTGTTCGGTAAGTTGAGCTGGGAATTTCTTTGGTTTTGTTTTGCACTGTAAGAACATTCCATTTTGTCCTATTTGCACTACTCTTGTGTTAGACCTTATAAATTGCTTGTGTTAGACCTTATAAATCGCCTAAATCGCCTGAGCCTGAGCAGCCAACCCAACCCTTCCAAGGAGATAATTCAAAACTGGTCAGAATGGACTAAATTTGGACAGGCCCTTGAAACATTTTGTTTCTGAACCTGCAGGAACACAGCAGATCTCCTTTTGAAACCATTAGCTGTTTCTCTGTCATGCTGATCCAATGAACTAACCCAGAAAAAGCATGCAGATCAGGTAAGTCACAATGAAATCAGACCTTCTGGCAGTGGCCCGTGGTAATTTTTTTTGGGAGGGCGGCAAACAGTATCGCCAACCCCCCGTTGGTCGGCGGGAGGGTCTGGTGCACTTACCCCATCTATGCAGTGCTTCACCGGTTGTTTTCTTTGCTCAGCGGTGGCAGCGACAGATTTCCCTTCCTCTGCTCTCCACAGGCATCGGCGACTTCCTCTTCCGCCCTACTTGGTGGCCAATCAGGAGTCTTCTCTATTCGGCCAATCGGAAAATGGGTCTCAGACCTGCTTCTGCTTGGCCGGATTGAGGATCAGTGTTACAACATCGAACATATATTCGCTGTTGTAACACCTGGGTGGGATCATGGCGCAATGCTCTGCGCTCTGAGCCCACCCTATTTTGAAGCCTATTAGAGCCTATGGCTCTAATCAGGTGCTTTAAAAAACACCTTGCCACTGTAGTTCAGACGCCCAACATCCTGAAAGGGGCCGGATGCCTGAATGGAGGGTGGCCGTGGATAGATTTATGCTATGCTTGAATCTATTCATTATACATATGGGGGTGGCATGGATAGAGAGGGTGGCGCCCGGCTGCCCCTAATGGAAGGGCTGCCACTGCCTTCTGGTAACTCTTCTGGGAGAATAGTAGCCAGGCATTTAGCTTTACTAAAAGGAGAGTTTATCCATGGCTGTTCAGGTCTTCGCAGTATGCAGTAGCATTTGAAACTAAAAACTGGGTTCATATGTGCGGCGCGAATTGCAGCTCCGATTTCCCTGCAAAGATAAAAATGATTCATTCAGTGGTTCCTCTCCGTTGTAGCTGCGGATCAGCTGACCAGGGAGAGGGGGGAGGTGTAGTAAGGAGGGGGAGAGAATTTGTGTTCAGAACGGAACACATCTGCGAATCACATGCGTTCCCATTGAAGATTATCTGCCTGCAATTCGCACTGCACTGCCTAGAAAACGCACACGTTTTTTGTGCAATGCGGACTGCAGATGCAACGCACATTTGTGAACCAGATTGGAAAGAACATTTTTTCAAATGTTCTGCAAATTGGATGCGATGTAAGCCGCATCAAATTTGCATATGTATGAGCCCAGCCTAAAGGCCGCACACCGGTTTTTGTCCAAAAGACTCCTTGGAGTTGTGTAAAAACTGAAGAAAAGAGATTGAGTTGTGGTTTTCTGTAGTAACCAAATCACATCCATTCTTTCGCTTGTGTTTCCTAACTGTCCTATCTTAATCTGAGTGACCATTTATTTCTACAGAGATAATTCCAAATGTAGTGATGGTGCTAGTATTATCCAAGAGTTACGTAATTAAAAACACAAATGCTTCAGCTTCTTGCGTCATCATTTCCTGTTTAGCCCCAAGAGCCAACAGCATAAACAGCTTACAATAAATGGTGCTTGAGAGTTTTCACCTGCTGTGTATGACATATAATGTATTATTCTCTACAATGTTATCTTATGCCGCGTACACACGAGCGGACTTTTCGACGGACTAGGTCCGACAGTCTTTCCGACGGACTTTGCAGCGTAGGTCCACCGGACTTTCAAACGAACGGACTTGGACACACACGATCACCCCAAAGTCCGACGGATTTGTACGTGATGACGTACGACCAGGCTAAAATAAGGAAGTTGATAGCCAGTAGCCAATAGCTGCCCTAGCGTCGGTTTTAGTCCGTAGGACTAGCATACAGACGAGCGGATTTTTCGACTCCATCGGAAAGATTTGAAACATGTTTTATTTCTAGGTCCGTCGGACTTTTGGGAAAAAAAGTCCGCTGGAGCCCACACACGATCGAATTGTCCGACGGAGTCCGGTCCGCCAGACCAAGTCTGCCGGAAAGTCCGCTCGTGTGTACGCAGCATAAGTATCACTTGATTCTAAGTTGATCCAATGAGGATGTACACTATATTGTCAAAAATATTGGGATGCCTGCCTTTACACACACATGAACTTTAATGGCATCCCAGTCTAAGGCTGGCCATACACTATTCAATTTTCCTGTTCAACTTTCCTTTAGATTTACCAAAACCATATAATAGGAGGTCAAACCTAAACACTTTCAATTTGGATGCAATCAGGCAGGCCCTTGTACTACATAGTTGAAGGTAAATCTAAAGAAAATTGAACAGGAAAATTGTATGGTGTATGGCCAGCTTTAGTCCATAGGGTTCGATATTGAGTTGGTCCATCCTTTGCAACTATAACAGCTTCAACTCTTCTGGGAAGGGCGTCCACAAGGTTTAGGAGTGTGTCTATGGGAATGTTTGACCATTCTTCCAGAAGTGCATTCGTGAGGTCAGGCACTGATGTTGAAGAAGAAGGCCTGTAGTCTCCCCTCTAGTTCATCCCAAAGGTGTTCTATGGAGTTGAGGTCAGGACTCTGTGCCGGGCAGTCAAGTTCTTCCACCCCAAACTCGCTCATCCATGGCTTTGTAGATCTTGCTTTGTGCAGTGGTCCAAATCATTTGGTGGAGGGGGGACTATGGTGTGCGGGGTTACTTTTCAGGGGTTGGGCTTAGCACCTTAGTTCCAGTGAACTAAAAACCACCATTCTGCTTGCCCTGGTGGATGTAATGGTTTCATCGCTCCGCCCTACATGTGTTTCTTCCTAATGGATGTCTATGCCACTAGAAGATGTTAGTAATTATTTAGTCACCTATTTTACATATGAAATATCATTGTTTTTCCTGAGACATATTTATAGTAGTATAATTTGATCTTAAAGTAATAGGATAATTGTTTTAACACACTGAGGCAGCACAGCACAGTTTGTTTTTCTATTTTTTTTGTATTGTTCTGTATCATCTGTTGCTGTGCATTGCAACACAGGTGCACTGGAGTGCTACTCAAATGAATGGCACAACAGCAAACCAATACATTTAGGTCAATGTGAACGGGACTTAGAGGCGTGGCTTGATGGTGGAGCAAGCAGACGTGTAGAGACACCGCTCCGGCTCACGAAAAGGCATCCTACAATGATCCTGGTTCCCTTCTCCTCCGCACAGTCATGGGAACATTTCAGGCTGGCGTCCATGGTGAAATACAGGCCACCCGCGCCAACATCCACGGCGGGACAGCTCGCCCGTTTCAGATGGCAAGATGGCGCCGAGACGCAGGGTTTGATCACAGGTGGCCAAAGCTCCTTGCACACACCCCTATATTACCTCATTGCAATTCCACTACCCATTGCATCCATGGACAGATAGAGGGTGTGCATACTTTGCCTTTAACTCTTATCTATGCTCCTCAGGATGACTATTGCCCCTCCCCCTAATGTCTACGGAACTGGTATCCTAACATGTTCACCATTCCCAGACTGGACCTCTTTATAATCCTCGTAGTCAAGCTCTCTATGCTGCAGACGGTATACCGTCACTCACACATCCTTCCAACTGCAAATGTTTAATATCCTGAAGCTGGACCACTTTAATGCTGAAGCATTTTTTCTCCCTCCTGCTGTGTTGTTTGGGAGCCAAGCCCGACACCAGAACACCCCCATACCAGTTGGTGGCGCGGACAGTTCTCACTTAGTTGAGTGAAGTTTTTTCTTGGTTCAGGGATCCAAGGCTCGCTATGTTTGGGATGGCCGGGCGGGGTTTTTCATGGACTTCCTACCTTTTTCCTTTTTTTGGTTGTTCTTGTTGTTTTTGACATCTTTTTTCTTGTACTTTGGTTTTTCATGTGTATTTGTGCTTCCATTACACTGAGGAGTGCCTTACACTTGTTATTATATGCCTATGTTCTTATATATCCTGGGCGGCATGGTGTGCAATGTTATGTCTCTGCTGTCTGCCACCAGAATATCCGTTATGTACTGTTTGACTTACCATGGCCAGACTGCTAAAGATAATTTTCTGGAGTACTAGAGGGTTGAACTCACCCCAGAAGCGATCCCTGGTATTCTCGGTCCTGAAAAAACATTGCCCCTATTATGCTACCCATACAGCTTACTCTAGAGGGGTCTCTGTTTTGTTGGCCAAATCTCTCCATGCAGAGGTTTTGCAAATTAAGACAGACCCGGAAGGCAGGTATGTTGTACTTATAATACAAATTGCCTCTGTGATACTCACATTGGTGACTGTTTATGTACCCCCCTCATTTTCCACAGATGTGCCTGGGGGGAGGAGGCAGATCCTTCACTTCCTTTACCGACTGGGCCCAGGTTCATGGACTTACTGAAATACGGAGATGGAAACACTGGGATATGTGTCAATATTTTTGCCAGTCGGATTCTTTCCACACCATGTCTCGCATAGACCTGGCATTTGGTAAACAAGATATTCTCCCAGTGGTCTCTGACATATCCTATTTACCTAGGGGTGTATCAGATCATGCCCCCCTGGTGTGGATCTCCTTCTTCTTCCAGGCTCAGAGTGTGTGTCGTCTGAATTCTCACTGGTTGGAGGATGAGATAGTACAGGGGGAATGTAAGAAGGGTATAGTGGAATACTGGAATGAGAACTCGGGCACAGTGGGCCCGCTTACGGAATGGGAGGCCTTTAAGATCACGTTGCGGGGTACTTTTATGTCCATTACTGGCATTCTACGTAATAATACCCAGCAACATACTGTGGAATTAGAGACAGCTATGACCTCTGCTGAAACTGCTTATGCCTCTAACCCTACTCCCACTAGCAGGGATACTTGGTTGCAATGTCGTAGGGGATATGAGCTCCGCCTACTGTACCTCACACAAATCTTTCAAGCATGGTAACAAGGCTGGCTGCCTCTTAGCTTACTTGACTAGACCTGAGCACTCCCCTATTTCAATCCCGCGGATTATCTGCACAGGGACAGATTAGTGACGCTCCTAGAGATATCATGGAGATATTTCTGGACTTTTACAAGGACCTGTACTCATCCAGAGCAGAATACACTGACTCCCAACTAAAAGACTACCTACCCAGATATCTCTCCCCTCCCTTTCGGCTGAAAGCTGTGGAGACTTATGCCCCGTACACACGATCGGACATTGATCGGACATTCCGACAACAAAATCCATGGATTTTTTCCGACGGATGTTGGCTCAAACTTGTCTTGCATAAACACGGTCACACAAAGTTATCGGAAAATCGGATCGTTCTGAACGCGGTGACGTAAAACACGTATGTCGGGACTATAAACAGGACAATAGCCAATAGCTTTTGTCTCTTAATTTATTCTGTGCATGCGCGGCACTTTGTCTACACACGATCAGAATTTAAAGGATCGGATTTTGTTGTCGGAAAATTTTATAACATGCTCTCAAACTTTGTGTGTCGGAAATTCCGATGGAAAAAGTCCGATGGAGCCCACACACGGTCGGAATTTCCGACAACAAGCTCCGATTGCACATATTCCCTCCGACCATGTGTACAGGGCATTAGAGGCACCTCTCTCTCTGTTGAGGAAATCGCAATGGCCATTTTGCAACTACCGGCACATAATACACCAGGCTTAGACAGCTTCCCTGCTGAGTTGTATTCCCAGTTTCAACACTTAATATTCCCATTTCTTCTGCATACTTATAACAAGGCCTTGAACACTGGAAATCCCCCAACCCCCCTGAGGGAGGCTTTGATTATCCTATTATTGAAGCCATGCAAGGATCCTCTTAAATGTGACTCATACCGCCTGATTTCTCTTATAAATGTGGATGGTAAAATCCTTGCCAAGGTCTTGGCCAACCGTCTGAACACTGTGGTTGCGAAACGGGTCAGGAGCGATCAAGGAGGCTTTATACCTTGCAGATCTACGAGAATGAATATAGACTGTTCCACAATCTCCAATCCCCCCATGACTGCACACCTACCCGGGACATTGTGTCCTTGGACACACGTAAGGCCTTTGATAGTGTGGAATGGCCCTATCTTTTTTAAGTATTACAGAGATATGGCTTAGGCCCCCGCATTATTGCTTGGATAAGACTCCTTTACACCTCCCCACTGGCCCGCATACGAGTTAACTCCCACACTATGGATACTTTGCCTATTACTAGAGGCACTAGGCATAGGTGTCCGTTGTCACCCCTCCTATTTGCCCTGGCTATGGAGCCGCTACCTGTGCATATTCGCTGCTCTCAGCTGATAAAGGGCCTTCTTATTGCCACAATAGAGGAATAAATCTCGTTGCATGCTGATGATACCCTGGTATAACTTGCCGACACACAGGACTCATTAAAGACGCTATCAGAGATAGACAATTTTGGTGACTACTCTAGGTTCCGGGTGAACTGGGACAAATCTAATCTTTTCCCTTTGGACCCTGATGCAACCTTGTAGATTCACCCTGACTCCAGACTACAGGTGGTGTCCTCTTTTAGATACTTGGGGGTTATCGTGCAGTTGCCCTTGTCCTCCTATATTGAAAACAACCTGTGTCCCCTACTGACCCAGGTACAAATACAGACTAAACAGTGGATGGACCTACCCCTAGACCTAATGAGAAGGGCTAATACCCTTAGAATGATCTATCTACCTAAGCTGCTATATGTTCTAGCCAACTCACCCTGTAAAGTCCCTAAATCCATCTTCAAGTGGATAGATACAATCTGCATAGCATTCTTGTGGAATGGTAGATCCCCTATAGTGGCACTAGAGACGTTGCGTTTGCCGACGCATCTGGCGGGTTTGGCGTTCCCTACCGTTTACTCAGGGCAGCCATCAGAAATTTTTGGGCCCCTTACACAGCATTAGGCCTGGCCTCCCCAGCCTGACCACGGGCCATCCTACCGAATCCGCACACTGGCCACGTCACCTGTACGCACTCAGCCCCCCCTCAATCCTGTATAATATATGTCAGCCCCCTCACACCTGTATATATGTATGTATGTATATATATATATATATATATATATGTCACCTCCCACACACACACACCTGTATATATGTCAGCCCCCCCACAAACACCTGTGTATATCAGCCCCTCACATACACACAGTGCTGTGTTTTGGTCTAGGCCAAACAAGGGTCCTCGCACACTCATCAGGGACCTGGGACCCTGCACAACCACAAGGGACCCGGGACCCCGCACAGGGACCCCACACAACCACCAGGGACCCCGCACAGCCACCAGGGACCCAGGACCCCGCACAGCCACCAGGGACCCCGCACAGGGACCCCACACAACCACCAGGGACCTCGCACAGCCACCAGGGACCCGGGACCCTGCACAGCCACCAGAGACCCAGCACAACCGCCAGGGACCCGGGACCCCGCATAGCCAACAGGGACCCCACACAACCACCAGGGACCTCGCACAGCCACCAGGGACCCCACACAACCACCAGGGACCCGGGACCCCACACAGGGACCCCGCACGGCCACCAGGGACCCCACACAACCACCAGGGACCCTGCACAGGGACCCCGCACAGCCACCAGGGGCCCTGAATAGCCATTTGAGAAGGTAGGGGTGGGACAATATTAGATGGAGGGGGGGCACCTGATTTTAGTCTTTCCTGGGGCAGCACAACATCAAAATACACCACTGCATATACAAATCTGTACACACACAAGGCTCTGGCCCCTCTCTGTACACCAACAGCCCCCCTCCCTTTCCCCCACAGCCCTTACTTGTAAATCAGGTCTTCCTACCAAGTCCCAGGTCATTTTCACAAAGCTGACATGTTGCTGAGAAGCATAGTACAGATCACACGAACAGTGAACATGCACAGAGTAGCCAGAGGTGGCAGTAAAGAGCTTGATGTCAGAGCTCAGTGTCAGCGACACAAGAACAGCAGAAGCTGGGAGATCGTTTGTGTAATGCACAGCACGGCTCCCCTCCACTCACCCATCCTGTCTTCTCCTGGGCCGGGCGGGCCCCTCGGGCCCCGGGGCCCCTTAAACCTGTGACGGCTGTACCCCCCTGATGGCAGCCCTGCGTTGACTTATACTATTTGGCCAACTGGTCCACATTCATGACTGCCGGCACCCCGTTGCAGCAAACGCCTGTACATCCACTGAGAGAGCTATCGCATCCTCTCTAGAGACCCTCCATAACATTATATACAGAGGTCGTGTTCCGGACAGCCCAGGCACATCTATACTAAATACCTCATTCTCCCTGTTTAAAATAATTGTCTCAAAAATTTCAAAGGAGTCATGGTCAGCGTCCCCTAACGACCCTCTGTGGTTCAATCCAAACTTGAAAGAACTGTGCTCTATACCTGACCCACAACGTTGGTATTCCAAAGGAGTTAAATACCTGTGTCATTTGTATGATAAGCAGGGATTTAAGTCCTTTCAACAGATGCGTGCTGATTTTGACCTACCACACTCATATATGTTCTTCTATTACCAACTCCGACACGCTATTCGTGCCCAGTTTGGCTCTTTAGAAAACCCTGTCATTATACCTCAGTTAGAAAAAATACTACGACACCCTGACCTTACTAAACTTATCTCCACATACTATGCTGCCCTTATGACTGACTGTAACCCTAGATTCCGAGTGGCCCAGGCGAAATGGGCCTCTATGGACAGTACACTTACAGAAGATGACTGGTTCTAATTCAGTGACACATACAAGACCTCAGTAATATCCTCCAAAGATCGTATCATAAATATAAACATTTTTCACCTATCCCACCTTACCCCTGCTAGGTTACATAAAATGGGATTGGCTCCCACAGCAGACTGTTTTAGAGGATGTGGCCGAATGGCAGACTTTTTACACTGTTTCTGGACTTGTCCAATAATCTGAGACTTTTGGATGGAGATAGGGTCTTTCATCTCATCGGCAATAGACCTCGCAAACATTCTCCACCTCAAAAATTGCCTCTTAGGCATTTTTGGGGATCTTCACATTTCAACCCATGCAAAGAGACTCCTTCACATCCTTCATTTCTACGCAAAGAAAGCCATTTTATTGTCCTGGAAGGGATCACAAATACTTCTAAAATCCCTCTGGTTAAAACTGATCAATGACTCTTTGCCTCTATACAAACTCACATTTGAGGTTCGGAAAACAACCAAAACCTTTCACAAAATATGGGGCAGATGGCTGGCAAGCCCTCTAACCCTTACTACAGGTGCAGTGCACCTTACCATGTCAACCCCCCCTGGTTGCTTCGTAAATGGAGAAGTGCATGCTGCTGATCATTCCCTGTAACTTTGTACTTAATAACCACAAGAGACATGTAAATTGAAATCTGTTTATTGACCACTCAAGTGTATCTCTGCAAAATACAATGCTATGAATAACCAAAGTTTTTCTTTTGTATGTTGATGTACAAATTTAACCACTTGCCGACCGCCTCACGCCTATATACGTGAGCAGAGCGGCACGGGCAGGCAAAATCACGTACCTGAAACGTGATTGCCTTCCCGCGGGTGGGGGGTCCGATCGGACCCCCCCCCGGTGCCAGCTGCGGTCGGCATTTGGTTGGGAGCGATGAGAGACGAGGGGGAGACCATCCGATCGTGGCCCCCCCCTCGCGATCGCTCCCAGCCACTGACAAACATCCCCTGCCTCTGTATAGTACACAGAGGCAGAGGATGTGATGTCATCTCTCCTCGGCTGTCAGTTTCCGTTCCAGCGCCGAGGAGAGATGACATGTAAGTAAGTGCACAACACAAACACACACAGTAGAACATGCCAGGCATACATTACACCCCCGATCCCCCCCCGATCGCCCCCCGATCCCCCCCCAATCACCCCCCCCCCTGTCACAAACTGACACCAAGCAGGTTTTTTTTTTTTTTTTTTTTTTTTTTTTCCTGATTACTGCATAGTGTCAGTTTGTGACAGTTAGCAGTGTTAGGACAGTTACTGTAACCCCCCTGTAGGTCTAGGGTACCCCCCTTACCCCCCCTAATAAAGTTTTAACCCCTTGATCACCCCCCCTCACCAGTGTCGCTAAGCGATCATTTTTCTGATCGCTGTATTAGTGTCGCTGGTGACGCTAGTTAGGGACGTAAATATTTAGGTTCGCCGTCAGTGTTTTATAGCGACAGGGACCCCCATATACTATCTAATAAATGTTTTAACCCCTTGATTGCCCCCTAGTTAACCCTTTCACCACTGATCACCGTATAACCGTTACGGGTGACGCTGGTTAGTTCGTTTATTTTTTATAGTGTCAGGGCACCCGCCGTTTATTACCGAATAAAGGTTTAGCCCCCTAATCGCCCGGCGGTGATATGCGTCGCCCCAGGCAGCGTCAGATTAGCGCCAGTACCCCCCCTAATAAAGTTTTAACCCCTTGATCACCCCCTGTCGCCAGTGTCGCTAAGCGATCATTTTTCTGATCGCTGTATTAGTGTCACTGGTGACGCTAGTTAGGGACGTAAATATTTAGGTTCGCCGTCAGTGTTTTATAGCGACAGGGACCCCCATATACTATCTAATAAATGTTTTAACCCCTTGATTGCCCCCTAGTTAACCCTTTCACCACTGATCACCGTATAACTGTTACGGGTGACGCTGGTTAGTTAGTTTATTTTTTATAGTGTCAGGGCACCCGCCGTTTATTACCGAATAAAGGTTTAGCCCCCTGATCGCCCGGCGGTGATATGCGTTGCCCCAGGCAGCGTCAGATTAGCGCCAGTACCGCGAACACCCACGCACGCACCGTACACGCACCATACACCTCCCTTAGTGGTATAGTATCTGATCGGATCAATATCTGATCCGATCAGATCTATACTAGCGTCCCCAGCAGTTTAGGGTTCCCAAAAACGCAGTGTTAGCGGGATCAGCCCAGATACCTGCTAGCACCTGCGTTTTGCCCCTCCGCCCAGGCGAGCCCAGCCCACCCAAGTGCAGTATCGATCGATCACTGTCACTTACAAAACACTAAACGCATAACTGCAGCGTTCGCAGAGTCAGGCCTGATCCCTGCGATCGCTAACAGTTTTTTTGGTAGCATTTTGGTGAACTGGCAAGCACCAGCCCCAGGCAGCGTCAGATTAGCGCCAGTACCGCTAACACCCACGCACGCAGCATACGCCTCCCTTAGTGGTATAGTATCTGAACAGATCAATATCTGATCCGATCAGATCTATACTAGCGTCCCCAGCAGTTTAGGGTTCCCAAAAACGCAGTGTTAGCGGGATCAGCCCAGATACCTGCTAGCACCTGCGTTTTGCCCCTCCGCCCGGCCCGGCCCAGCCCACCCAAGTGCAGTATCGATCGATCACTGTCACTTACAAAACTCTAAACGCATAACTGCAGCGTTCGCAGAGTCAGGCCTGATCCCTGTGATCGCTAACAGTTTTTTTTGTAGCGTTTTGGTGAACTGGCAAGCACCAGAGGCCTAGTACACCCCGGTCGTAGTCAAACCAGCACTGCAGTAACACTTGGTGACGTGGCGAGTCCCATAAGTGCAGTTCAAGCTGGTGAGGTGGCAAGCACAAGTAGTGTCCCGCTGCCACCAAAAAGACAAACACAGGCCCGTCATGCCCATAGTGCCCTTCCTGCTGCATTCGCCAATCCTAATTGGGAACCCACCGCTTCTGCAGCGCCCGTACTTCCCCCATTCACATCCCCAACCAAATGCAGTCGGCTGCATGAGAGGCATTTTCTTTATGTCCTCCCGAGTACCCCTACCCAGCGAACCCCCCAAAAAATATGTTGTGTCTGCAGCAAGCGCGGATATAGCCGTGACACCCGCTATTATTGTCCCTCCTGTCCTGACAATCCTGGTCTTTGCATTGGTGAATGTTTTGAACGCTACCATGCACTAGTTGAGTATTAGCGTAGGGTACAACATTGCACAGACTAGGCACACTTTCACAGGGTCTCCCAAGATGCCATCGCATTTTGAGAGACCCGAACCTGGAACCGGTTACAGTTATTATAGTTAGTTACAAAAAAAAGTGTAAAAAAAAAAAAACACAAACAAAAATATAAAATAAAAATAGTTGTCGTTTTATTGTTCTCTCTCTCTCTATTCTCTCTCTATTGTTCTGCTCTTTTTTACTGTATTCTATTCTGCAATGTTTTATTGTTATTGTTATTGTTATTATGTTTTATCATGTTTGCTTTTCAGGTATGCAATTTTTTATACCTTACCGTTTACTGTGCTTTATTGTTAACCATTTTTTTGTCTTCAGGTATGCCATTCACGACTTTGAGTGGTTATACCAGAATGATGCCTGCAGGTTTAGGTATCATCTTGGTATCATTCTTTTCAGCCAGCGGTCGGCTTTCATGTAAAAGCAATCCTAGTGGCTAATTAGCCTCTAGACTGCTTTTACAAGCAGTGGGAGGGAATGCCCCCCCCCCCCAACATCTTCCGTGTTTTTCTCTGGCTCTCCTGTCTCAACAGGGAACCTGAAAATGCAGCCGGTGATTCAGCCAGCTGACCATAGAGCTGATCAGAGACCAGAGTGGCTCCAAACATCTCTATGACCTAAGAAACCGGAAGCTACGAGCATTTTATGACGTAGATTTCGCCGGATGTAAACAGCGCCATTGGGAAATTGGGAAAGCATTTTATCACACCGATCTTGGTGTGATCAGATGCTTTGAGGGCAGAGGAGAAATCTAGGGTCTAATAGACCCCAATTTTTGCAAAAAAGAGTACCTGTCACTACCTATTGCTATCATAGGGGATATTTACATTCCCTGAGATAACAATAAAAATGATAAAAAAAAAAAAAATGAAAGGAACAGTTTAAAAATAAGATAAAAAAATAATAATAATAAAGAAAAAAAAAAAAAAAAAAAAAAAAGCACCCCTGTCCCCCCTGCTCTCGCGCTAAGGTGAACGCAAGCGTTGGTCTGGCGTCAAATGTAAACAGCAATTGCACCATGCATGTGAGGTATCGCCGCGAAGGTCAGATCGAGGGCAGTAATTTTAGCAGTAGACCTCCTCTGTAAATCTAAAGTGGTAACCTGTAAAGGCTTTTAAAGGCTTTTAAAAATGTATTTAGTTTGTCGCCACTGCACGTTTGTGCGCAATTTTAAAGCATGTCATGTTTGGTATCTATGTACTCGGCCTAAGATCATCTTTTTTATCTCATCAAACATTTGGGCAATATAGTGTGTTTTAGTGCATTAAAATGTAAAAAAGTGTGTTTTTTCCCCAAAAAATGCGTTTGAAAAATCGCTGCGCAAATACTGTGTGAAAAAAAAAAATGAAACACCCACCATTTTAATCTGTAGGGCATTTGCTTTAAAAAAAATATATAATGTTTGGGGGTTCAAAGTAATTTTCTTGCAAAAAAAAATTATTTTTTTATGTAAACAATAAGTGTCAGAAAGGGCTTTGTCTTCAAGTGGTTAGAAGAGTGGGTGATGTGTGACATAAGCTTCTAGATGTTGTGCATAAAATGCCAGGACAGTTCAAACCCCCCCCAAATGACCCCATTTTGGAAAGTAGACACCCCAAGCTATTTGCTGAGAGTCATGTTGAGTCCATGGAATAATTTATATTGTGACACAAGTTGCGGGAAAGAGACAATTTTTTATTTTTTTTATTTTTTTTTGCGCAAAGTTGTCACTAAATGATATATTGCTCAAACATGCCATGGGAATATGTGAAATTACACCCCAAAATACATTCTGCTGCTTCTCCTGAGTACGGGGATACCACATGTGTGAGACTTTTTGGGAGCCTAGCCGCGTACGGGACCCCGAAAACCAAGCACCGCCTTCAGGCTTTCTAAGGCCGTAAATTTTTGATTTCACTCTTCACCGCCTATCACAGTTTCGGGGGCCATGGAATGCCCAGGTGGCAAAAAAAAACCCCAAATGACCCCATTTTGGAAAGTAGACACCCCAAGCTATTTGATGAGAGGTATAGTGAGTATTTTGCAGACCTCACTTTTTGTCACAAAGTTTTGAAAATTGAAAAAAGAAAAAAAAAATTTTTTTTTCTCGTCTTTCTTTATTTTCAAAAACAAATGAGAGCTGCAAAATACTCACCATGCCTCTCAGCAAATAGCTTGGGGTGTCTACTTTCCAAAATGGGGTCATTTGGGGGGGGTTTGTGCCACCTGGGCATTCCATGGCCTCCGAAACTGTGATAGGCAGTGAGGAGTAAAATCAAAAATGTACGCCCTTAGAAATCCTGAAGGCAGTGCTTGGTTTTCGGGGTCCCGTACGCGGCTAGGCTCCTAAAAAGTCCCACACATGTGGTATCCCCGTACTCAGGAGAAGCAGCTAAATGTATTTTGGGGTGCAATTCCACATATGCCCATGGCCTGTGTGAGCAATATATCATTTAGTGACAACTTTGTGCAAAAAAAAAAAAAAAAAAATTGTCACTTTCCCGCAACTTGTGTCAAAATATAAAACATTCCATGGACTCAACATGCCTCAAAGCAAATAGCTTGGGGTGTCTACTTTCCAAAATGGGGTCATTTGGGGGGGGTTTATGTCATCTGGGCATTTTATGGCCTTCAAAACCGTGATAGGTAGTGAGGAGTAAAATCAAAAATGTACGCCCTTAGAAATCCTGAAGGCGGTGCTTGGTTTTCGGGGCCCCGTACGCGGCTAGGCTCCCAAAAAGTCCCACACATGTGGTATCCCCGTACTCAGGAGAAGCAGCTAAATGTATTTTGGGGTGCAATTCCACATATGCCCATGGCCTGTGTGAGCAATATATCATTTAGTGACAACTTTTTGTAATTTTTTTTTTTTTTTTTTTTTTTGTCATTATTCAATCACTTGGGACAAAAAAAATGAATATTCAATGGGCTCAACATGCCTCTCAGCAAATTCCTTGGGGTGTCTACTTTCCAAAATGGGGTCATTTGTGGGGGTTTTGTACTGCCCTGCCATTTTAGCACCTCAAGAATCGACATAGGCAGTCATAAATTAAAGGCTGTGTAAATTCCAGAAAATGTACCCTAGTTTGTAGACGCTATAACTTTTGCGCAAACCAATAAATATACACTTATTGACATTTTTTTTACCAAAGACATGTGGCCGAATACATTTTGGCCTAAATGTATGACTAAAATTGAGTTTATTGGATTTTTTTTAGAACAAAAAGTAGAAAATATCATTTTTTTTCAAAATTTTCGGTCTTTTTCCGTGTATAGCGCAAAAAATAAAAACGGCAGAGGTGATCAAATACCATCAAAAGAAAGCTCTATTTGTGGGAAGAAAAGGACGCAAATTTCGTTTGGGTACAGCATTGCATGACCGCGCAATTAGCAGTTAAAGCGACGCAGTGCCGAATTGTAAAAAGTGCTCTGGTCAGGAAGGGGGTAAATCCTTCCGGGGCTGAAGTGGTTAATAAAAATATATATAAAAAAAAAAAAAAGAACGGGACATAATCTTTATCCTGGCATTCTGCAGTGTTTCCAAGAAGTCAGTAGAAGGGAATTCTTTGATTTTTTAAATAGAGTTGCATTCTAAAGTGGAAATTACAGAAAACAAAAAATCTAAAACCAAAACACACATATACAATTCATAAGACAAGGTACTGCTCCAGTGCAGGTGAGCTGCATACACTTTCTAGGGGCTGCCCATACATAATTTCCTTTCCACCTTAATACTGTGATAGCAATTTGTACAACAGGTAGGGTTAATCATCATAGCTTGACTTTAGATCACATTTTTATTTACAAAAATAATCCATTTGACCGCACTACAGTATTTTTTTTTTCCGTATATTTACATAAATTATATTCTTTTTGTGCAATACTAGGCCTCATTCTTATGATGAACTCTAATGCAGCCCACATGGCTGCAGGTTACTTAAAAGCAGCTACATATGAAGGCAGGTATTGTGAAAGCTTTGTAAATACAATTCTTTTGAAACATGTTTTAATACAACTGTTGCTATTCTTCACTATGGCAGGTGAGAAGAACTTTTGCATTCTCTGTAAGATATGCTATTGAAAAGGAGGAAGTGGGTGTGCCTGCAATAACTGCTCTGATTCCACTTATCATTTTGCCAAAAAGTTTAGAAGACCAAGCATTTTTCTTTTCCTCCAGGCTTTGTTACAACTGCATGGTTGCAAATATTCCAGTTCCTCGAACAAATGTGGAGACCACATGGCCAATCCCAACTTTCAATCAAGGTAATTTGAGCACCACCCACTAATGAATGGCACACTGCCCATTTTGTCACCATGACCTAGGAATATCCTGAGTAATCAGGGCCTGTAACTAATTTGTGTTGCAGACCCCGTTACCTTAGTAATTTAATAGTATTGTTTTTTTAGTCCCAACATTTCCAATATTTGATTCTGTGAGCCTGTATCTGGGACCTCTGTCCTCATTTTTTTGTTTGTAACTGCTTTTATTGCTTGCTTTGCCTTCTTCTTCCTCCAATGAAAAAGTTTCTTTATCCGCTGTCTCTGAGAACATGGTGGTTGTTGACTGTGAAGCAGATTCCACATAAGCCAGATCTCTGCAGGCTTTAGGCTATGTACCACCATCAAGTCCCGGTAGAAGCAAGGATCAAATGTTTGCAGGTGGGGGGCCGCTGAGGGTTTGGTGATTCCAAAAGTTTTAAACCCTTCATGTAGCACTGGCGTGATGTTAACTCTCTGTAAGCACATGCCAAGAAAGACATCATCTATGGGGAAGAGCTCCACCTCACTGCAGGATTTGGATAGTTTCTTCATGGTCACGCCTGACATTAGGAATCCTCCCCCGCCCGCATATGCTGGGTACATGCCTAATCCATACATTGTCTCTGGTATGTAGTATTTACTCTTCTTTGATCGTATAGGCTTAGCACGATTTATAATATCACCAACAAACAAGTCTTTGGAAGGATCTTGAGTCTGTGAGTAACTAATCAGATTCTCTACATTAACAAAAACATCAGTGTCTCCTTTGAATACAAACTTAACGTTGCCGCAGAATTGTTCTGCCCAGCTAAGGAAGTGAATCTCTTTCAGTGTCAAGTTAAAAAAGGTGTCAAGAAAATCCCAAAGTAGGATGTCCTTGTAGTAATGGCTCTCCTGTTGCATGAGTGACTCCCACATGGACACAGCAGATTTATTCCTGGGCGTTCCCAGAAGGAACACTCTTCGAACCCTTGCCCCATTAATAACCCCTTCTCGACCCCAGGTCTTGCGCACACTCTCTCGTCGGTCAAATTCTTCCACAATAGACTTTACAGCAATGAGGAGGAATGAATCTCCTGGGGGTTTGGAACATTTATTTGGCTGGTTGATCAGCAAGGTGAAGTTTCGCTGGTCTTTACTCTTGAGATACTGATGAAAGTCAAACACAGGTGGTGTAACTGCAGCCTGATCAGTAGGCTTATTCTCCTCAATATCTTCCTCTACATGGTATGCTTCGGAGAGAAGCCTGGCACTACTTGCCCTTTCATTTGTCTCCAAAAACTTCCTCGGCTTTGCAGTTTTGGACACAATCTTTGCCTGCTTTGGTTTAACAGGGGATATTTTTGACGTTGGTCTCATCAAAGTGTAGAATAATGTACATAGAGCGATTAAGAGAAAAAGCGTGCAGAGAATATCCCCTTTAAGACGAACTCTCATTTTTACCTGGGCGTTTTTAGTGGTTACGTACTTGTATCATATAAAAGTTTGTATGATCCCATCTGAAACAAAGAACATGAATTAGAACAATATTTGTTAACAATTCATTTATTATATATGGATGTATTGTATGCTTCTGCATTTTTTTTTTTTCAAGATTTGTTTCTATGTGTGGTAAATGAGATTACAATGAAGGTATACAGGTAATGTTCATAGAGGGTGTCAGCCACAATGGGTTGTACACATATCTATCAAAACAGAAATGATGCATTGCCTTTTATATACAGTGCCTTGAAAAAGTATTCATACCCCTTGAAACTTTCCACATTTTGTCATGTTACAACTAAAAATGTAAATCTATTTTATTGGGAGTTTATGTGATAGACCAACACAAAGTGGTACATAATTGTGAGGTGGAAGGAAAATGATAATTGGTTTTCAAAATGTTTTACAAATAAATATCTCAAAAGTGTGGCGTGCATTTGTATTCAGACTCTGATACCCCTAACTAAAATCTAGTGGAACCAATTGCCTTCAGAAGTCACCTAATTAGTAAATAGAGACCACCTGTGCGGAATTTAATCACAGTATAAATACAACTGTTCTCTGAAGCCCTCAGAGGTTTGTTAGAGAACCTTAGTGAACGAACAGCATCACGAAGGCAAAGGAACACACCAGACAGGTCAGGATAAAGTTGTGGAAAAGTTTAAAGCAGGGTCAGGTTATAGAAAAATATCCCAAGCTTTGAACATCTCATGGACCACTGTTCAATCCATCATCCGAAAATGGAAAGAGTATGGCACAACTGCAAACCTACCAAGACATGGCCATCCTCCTAAACTGACAGGACGGGCAAGTAGAACATTAATCAGAGAAGCGGCCAAGAGGCCCATGGTAACTCTGGAGAAGCTGTAGAGATCCACAGCTCAGGTGGGAGAATCTGTCCACTAGACAACTATTAGTCATGCAGTCAGTGGCGTACTAACTGGAGGGCGGTCCGCCCCGGGTGCCACACACTGGGGGGTGGGGTGTCAGGCGGCGCCCCCGTCCTCCCCTGTATGAAACAGTGGCAGCGGGGTGGGCTTGGCAGCGCAGTGGCGATGTGACAGGCTGACAGCACAGGGAGAGCCCAACTGTGACAGGGTGCAGGGGGTGCCCGGGTCGGGTGCGGACTGTACCGCTACCCGGGTGACACGCAGGACCGGCCGCCAGAGCAGGAGAAAGGAAACACTGTCTCTCGCTCTCTTGTACGGCAAGGGAGGGAGAGCGAGAGACAGTGGGGCAGTGCTGAATAGAGGACAGGAAGAGGTAGGAATGGGCAGAGCTATGCAACATGCAGGGGGTCCAGAGCTGTGGGGGGGCTGTGTAATGTGCAGGGGGCAAAGCTGTGGGGGGGTAATGTGCAGGGGGTCCAGAACTGGGGGGGCTGTGTAATGTGCAGGGGGTCCAGAGGTGCAGGGTGTTGTGTAATGTAAAGGGGTCCAGAGGTGCAGAGGATTTTGTAATATAAAGGGGTCCAGAGGTGCAGGGTGTTGTGTAATGTAAAGGAGTCCAGAGGTGCAGGGTGTTGTGTAATGTAAAGGAGTCCGGAGGTGCAGGGGGATGTGTAATGTAAAGGGGTCCAGAGGTGCAGGGGGTTGTGTAATGTAAAGGGGTCCAGAGGTGCAGGGTGCTGTGTAATGTAATGTGGTCCAGAGGGTTGTGTAATGTAATGGGGTACAGAGGTGCAGGGGGTTGTGTAATGTAAAGGGGTCCAGAGGTGCAGGGCGCTGTGTAATGTAAATGAGTCCAGAGCTGCAGGGGGGCTGTGTAATGTGCAGGGGTCCAGAGCTGCGGGGGAGGGGCTGTGTAATGTAAAGGGGTCAAGTTGTGGAGAGGGGGTACAAAGTAGTGATAGAGGGATACTGGGGGATGCAGAGGTATGCAGGGGGCACAGTGGGGTGTTTTTACATTTTAAAGTTTGGGGGGGGGGGGGTACCAGATATAGGATCCGCCCTGGGTGCCAAATGCTCTAGATACGCCCCTGGGGTGTTCTATTCCACTGATCACCCATATCAGGGGACACAACACTGACCACCAAAGTAAGGGCCCTTTTCTACTAACCACTGATATCAGAAGACACTACACTGGCCACCAATCTAAGAGCATTTTCCACTGACCACCAATATTAGGGATCCTTCTCCCCTGACTACCATTGTTAGGGGACACTACAATGACCACCAGTGAAATCTTCACATGTAAATATTAGGAACTGGCTTACATCCATTTCCAGCATGCCACTCTGCATCTGGCTGGAATTAGTTGGCAGACTGCAGCAGGGAGAAGAGGTGAGCAAACCCCTGAATTTTCCATATGAAGATCTCTGTTTCAGAAGTAAGTGTATTGTACCAATTACAGTTTTTGGTGATTATCTTTTCTGATCTGAATACTAAAACGATGCGAAGACTTTCAGCACAGTACTACAGTGTGGAATTTTTAATAGCTGATTCTAAATGTAAAAATGAAAAGCACTCAAAGGACCTGCCTTTAAATGAAACATGTCATTATGGGACAAGCATGCAGCTCAGAACACCTGCCTTCACTGGGTGCATACTTGTTTCAGGTCAATAATTCAGAAATTGTTGAAGCCGAAGGATCAATATGACAGTAAGGTAGGTAGTATTTTTAAAAGGAGATCTACAAAAAGCAATGTCACCTGTATTTCCTTAAGGCCCCACACACATTTTGATAACACAACACATTACTGCATGTTACACTGCACAGCATTAAGGCAGCCTATTCAATTTAAATAGGCTGCCAGTGCACCTTAACGCACACAAAAATGGACATGCACTATTTTTTTAAGCTCATTGCACTTCAACAGATATATATCGTTCACATATGTGCCTTGTGGTGTGTTACAACAGCACAAAGTTTCAGTCAGTTGTGCGGCCGGGTTCATGTGCTGGCAAGAAAATGCTAATAGGAGAAGAGAGATGAGCGCATCAGTGTGCTGCTTCTCATTTCTCTGTTAAGTCACTGGCTGGTCACCCTCTCTCCACGTCTTTATGGACCTTGCTTTGTGCACTGGTGTGCAGTCATGTTGGAACAGGAAGGGGCCATCCCCAAACTGTTCCCACAAAGTTGGGAGCATAAAATCCATAAAAACATGGATGAGCGAGTTTGGGGTGGAAGAACTTGACTGGTCTGTACAGAGTCCTGACCTCAACACCATAGAATACCTTTGGGGTGAATTAGAGCAGAGATTGCGAGCCAGGCCTTTTCGTCCACATCAGTGCCTGACTTCACAAATGCTCTTCTGGAAGAATAGTCAAACATTCCCATAGACACACTTCTAAACCTTGTGGGCTGCCTTCCCAGAAGAGTTGATGCTGTTATAGCTGCAGATGGTTGGCCAACTCAGTACTGAACCCTACAGACTGGGATGCCATTAAAGTTCATGTGTGTGTAAAGGCATGCGTCCCAATACTTGATGTAGCACCCTGGTAGTAGGCAGGGTTGCTAACAAATTTAGCTTGCTAGGTGGTAACTAGCCTGGCTGATTGATAAGGCATTCACTGGCTTTTCCCTAACTCTGGATTTGATGCACCTCTCTCTCTTCTGTCACTAGGTGGCATTGTTCCCTGTGGCATTAGAATGACCAGGGCATAGTGAATTCAGACTAGGAGTGGATGGGTTGTTTCAGCCAATTGGCAGGGGTTTCTTTAGTCCCTTGGCCTGCTGGGAGAGCCCATTTATTCAGGAGGAGTCAGATGATCGGTGTTCTGTGCCACTTGGACGGCTGCCTGGGTGGATGTGTGCTAGGCCAGATGCCTGAGGCCTATCCTGGGAGCACCTGGCTGCTAGGCTGTCTGAGGCCTATCCAGGTTTGAGAGAAGCAATGCGGGGTTGGGAAGCTTCAGGTCTGAAGCCCAGCCAAGTTGCAGAGTTTCCGCCATTTCACAGCAGATCGGCCATCGTAATTGTTTTGTCGGGTGACCTCTGTGTGAAGGTTTTCATGGCCATGGCCAAGTACCGCAAAGTTGTCATACTGGGGCACCAGGCAGTCGGTAAAACTTCCTTGACCCTCCAGTTTCTTAGGCAAGAATTTCCGCAAGTGTACAATCCAACCATAGAGAACGTTTGGAAGAAAACATTTTCTCTTGGATTGGCTGAATATGAACTGGATGTGGTGGACACAGCGAGTCAAATGGAGTTCTCCTACATTCCCCAGTCACTTATTTCCGGGGTAGATGGATACATTGTAGTCTATTCTGTGGACTCCTTTAGAAGCTACCAGATCGCAGGAGGATTGTACAGAAAGCTGGAGGCTAAAAGAGGGAGACGCCGCATGCCCATTGTTCTTGTGGGGAGCCCTGCATGGCCACACTGTTTTTAAATTGTGACAGCGGGTGCAGAGAGACGATCCCCCGTCCGCTGTCACAGGAGAGGGTGCAGGAACTAGAACATGTTACACCAAAAGGTGAACTTATCCTTTTAATTACATATAACTTGTCAGCTAGCTGCTGACTGAGTGGTCTGTGAGACCACCCCCCCCCTAAATGCTCAATTCAATATAAATGTTCATGTCTTGTGCTGGCTACGAACTGTATGCCCTTAGAGACCACCTTAAGCAATGCGTTATGCTGGAAAAGTAAAAATAGGTGCTTGTTTATTGCAAGAAGTGAAATAAAGATATACGAAATTTTGAAAAAAACAAAAAAAGTTGCACAGTTTCCGCCGGACGGGGAACTGAATTGTTGCCAGTGGTAAGGGAGAAACAGTTGCCATAAGGAATAGCTCCCAACTGTCTCTGATTTCGAGGGACTGTCCCTGATTTGGAACAATGTCCCTCTGTCCCTCATTCCTCCTCATTTGTCCCTTGTTTTGGTCTGATCCATATAGTTGTACATAAAATGCACTTTTTATCTTTCAAAGATTTTTCCCAGTGCTAAACCTTTCATCCAATTTCTAAATGGCTGCATTTGTACCTTTTAAAAGTCAATATAAAGGACTAGTAATGGTAAAAATTAGCCCTTGTGGATTTAATTAACCTTTTTTTGGTTAATTCTCCTTTAAGGGGGTGTGGCAAGGGGACGTGTCAAATGCCTACATACGTTTGTTAGTAGGTGTCCCTCATCCTCATCTCAAAATGTTGGGAGGTATGCATAAGGGGCGACCACTCCTGTCGCTAGGGGCAAGTGAGGACCAAGGCCAGAGGTAAAGGGGAAGCAGTTGCCAATAAGGGACAACCACTCCTGTTATCAGAGGCCAGTGTATGGAAGTCTGAAGAAGTACCAGAGTAGCCTTTTCACCAGTCGGGGACGATGAAGAAGTGGGAACGTTTCAGTAGAGTGCCAAGCCAGGGACCCAGCAAGTTAGCAGGGGTGACTCTTGAGGAGTATACAGCGGGTTCGCTGTGGAAGAGCTCAGGGGATCCAGTCATGTCTGGGGTATCGAAGTCTAGTGAGAGACCGGGAGCTCAGTGAGTGAAGATCTACAGTAGGATACTGTGAGATGTTAGAGAAAATCTATAACGAGTTACTGTGAGTTACGTGTACAGATCTCTACTGACTTTTGAAAGTTCAGTTGCCACTAGGGTACAGCAGTTCTACAAATACAGTTGCTGCATCCAGCCTAAAGGCCCTCTACCTGTAAAGCTGTCTGCCTATTTTTGTCTCAGAGTCTGACAATTACTATTGCAGCTGCCTAAGCGTGTCCTGGCCCTAACCCTCTCTCCACCAGTTCTGTTAAGAGACAATAAATCTCTTTTTCTTGCATTCAAAAAGTGACTGGCGCCCAATCATTCTATCTTGCATTACACCCACCATGCCTAGTAACCCACACTACAAAGAAGGATGTCAGCTCTCCCTAACTCTGGAGGTCATCATTAGGCCCTTAGAGGTCAGGGATGTCGCTACATTATGGTAATATAGGGGGTTATTTACGAAAGGCGAATCCACCTTGCTCTACAAGTGCAAACTACAAGTGCAAAGTGCACTTGAAATTGCACTGAAAGTGCCCTTGGAAGTGCAGTCGCTGTAAATCTGAGGGGTAGATCTGAAATGAGGGGAAGTTCTGCTGATTTTATCATCCAATCATGTGCAAGCTAAAATGCTGTTTTTTATTCTCCTTGCATGTCCCCCTCGGATCTACAGCGACTGCACTTCCAAGTGCACTTTCAGTGCACTTCCAAGTGAACTTTGCACTTGTAGTTTGCACTTGTAGTGCAAAGTGGATTTGCCTTTCGTAAATAACCCCCATAGTGTATGTAATTTGGTTTACCTTCAAGCTCTTAGTTGGAAATCTGGGAACTGATCTTTAACCTTCAGTATGAATACTTCTAAAGCTTAAATTAAAAATGTAATATTTTATAAGTCTACTGGGAGTTTGTGTTTTTGGATCTCTATTTTAAAGGTCTCCTGATTACAGTATGAGAAGTTAGATATTTATATGCAAAACCTTTTGGTGGCTCCCAGGCACCCAAAGGGTGTTTTTTTTTTTACAATGAGTCAGCCCTGGAAAGCTTAATTTCAGTCTTGGCTAAAACATCTGGGAAATGTCTTTGTCAAACTCTTGGAAGCGTATAAAAAAGCAGAGTTTGTTAAAATACTGAGACCACAAAGCCAAAAGTGCAGAGCTTGGCACAGTGCGCAATATTTCCCTATGTGTAATCATTCATTTCAGGGCTTAATGTCATTAGCTTTTAGGAAGACCTCTAGATTTTATGCATCATGTGCCATCAAGATAAACATACGCCCTTGTGTCAAGCCTAATTTTCAGGAGTTCGTTTTGCATTCATTTTTCAGGTCTGGGATTTAAATCCAAACTGTGAACTTTACGAGCGTCTGAGAAAGCTTAGAGCCTGCCAGCCATTAACCAGTCCAGAAAAGGGATTCCCGCATTACATGGAAGAATGGTGATGAACATTTCAGACTCATGTACCAACTGCCCAATGGACCTTTTCCAGTGATATGGAGGAGACGTGGCTATTGTGACTAATCTTACTTACTTTTGATGAAGAGCGGTCATGTGGTTTCAATTAGAGGAAATGTATTGGTTTTATGCTATTCTACGGTTTTATCAAGATCTGAAAACTCGTAAAGTTAAAGCTCAGCTCCAGTGAGACTTTTTATTTTACAATCCATTGCTCAGCACAATGTAAAACAAACAAAAAAAAATCTGCTTTTGGGACAATACTATGCTTTATGCCTGCACTGTCCTCAGCAAATTCACTGTTCTCTGGTTTCTTACCAGTTCTCCTCTTGGTTGAATGACAACCAGTGTCATTAAATTCACTACCCGTGAGCCCAGAGTTAAAGGAGAAGTATGGCCAAAGCTTTTTTTGGCTGTACTTCTCCTATGGATCACAGAAGTGTAGTTCGTTCTGCACTCCTGTGACCCATTTTTAGCCAACCTCACTCAGCCAGTCCAGGCTGGGGAAAGATCCCTTCTTTATAGTCGGGATCCACCCAGATGCCTGGACAGGCAGCTGGCTCAACCTCTCAGCGAGCTGCTGGGAGACTGAGCCAGCCGCTCTTGCCCCCTCCACAGCTCAATGCTCTAGTGAGTGCTAGAGGGGCAGAGCAGAGAGTAATAGTAATAGTCACCGCTCTCTGCTCAGAGCACAGGGGAGAACCGAGTGATCAGCAGTGTTTGATCGCTCAGTTCTCAGTGCAGAGGCAGCGATCTGATGCTGCATCCACCTAGGTAAGTATAAGGGGTTTTTTTTGTAAACCCCATACATCTCTTTTAAGGGCTCATGCCAACGGTCATAAATCAATTTTCTTGCGACTGATGTGCGCCTGTGATGTCTCATTGACTTTAATTGAGCAGTACACATGCAGTTCAGAGGCTGTACTTTACCTGCTTTGTGTTGCGCTACATTTTTGTAGACACAGCATGTCCTATTAGGTGCATTTGAACTGTAGGCAAAGCAGGTCAAAAGCTGCATTTTCCATTTGAATGCAGCTGTATGTGTTCAAAAAGAAAATGCAGCGTTTGACTAGAAAGTTCTTTGACATGAACCTTAACGTGGATGTAAACCCACTCTCATCCTTTCTAAACTACTGCCATAGTGGTTATCTATAAGGATATACATGCCTCCTCCATGTATCTTTACCTGTCAAATGTCTCCCCTCTGTCTGTTATGAGACCCGAAAAACTGCAGATTCTGTGGGCAGGTCTGTTGTCTGGAGCTCGATGGGTGGAATCGTGATGTCAGTAGACTCCCCGCCCACCTCTACACTCCCCTTGTCAACATGAATTTTCTCCTGTGTATTTCTTACACTGAACTTCTGCTATGATCCCTAACATCCAGTCAAAACCCAGAAAAGTCACCACATGACTTCAGAATGCCCAATCATGCCTAGGTGTGGAGCACCTGCCACTCACAGCAATGGGGAAGAACTGACTCTTATTTCTCTGTGTGTCAGTTTTTTATCTCACTGAAAAAAGATAAGAGGATTGCTCCGAGCTGGATTAGCTCTTTGTGGCAATACTGGGCACAGATGATATGACATCCTATACTGTACAAGTTACAAGCCTAAATTTAAATTTTTTGGGGGGTTTACATTCACTTTAATGGACTCACCACTGGGGGTAGATGATCGGGTCAACCAGTGCTCACAGTACAAATCTGCAGAGAATGGAGCTGACATCATTATACCAGCAATGCTACCTGCATAGGTGTGCACCCCAAAACTCAAACACATATGTGTGTATATGCATGTGTATATATACTGACACTGTCCACAGAGCAGCACGCAGTGTCAGTAGGGCAGAGATTGGTGTCAGTAGGGCAGTGGATGGTCTGTAGTTTTTTTTATTATTATTTGTTTTTTTAATTCGTTTCTACAGTTTTATTTTTTTTATTCTTTTTTTTACAATATTTTTAGGAGCCCTGTTAAGGGGCTTTGGTGAAATATCAGGGGCCCAAACAGGGGGAATCTGTGCCACAGAGGGTAATTAGGGTGTGCCCAGGCACACCTAGCACACCCTGTGCGCATGCTACCTGCATCATTAAGGATGAACTATCTAACTATAGAAGAAGTGAGAAGGAAGAGGACCCTACAAGTTACATGATCAGTGAGAAGACCCCTAGAAAGAAGGTTTGTGGGTGTCTGTGGCCATTATGACAGGGTTCCGCTTTAATTTTTTTGTATTTTTATAATATGGAGAAGGCAACAGGAGGAGCTAAACCACATAAAGATGGGTGAGAACACCCAAAGCTCCTCAGTCGGCACAAATTAAAGCGGAGTTCCACCTAAAAATGTAACTTCTGCTTTAGGTACTGGTGACCCCCTGACATGCCACATTTGGAATGTCTTTTTGTTTGGGGGGGGGAGCGGGTACCCAGTTTTGACAAGCACCCAGCTTCCACTTCCTCCCCTGGAGCCGCGGTGCCGGTGCCGGAAGGAAGTTCACCTCTCCCTCCTCCCCCCTGCAATCTTCTGGGACACGTCAGAGGTCTCAGAAGATTGCCCGGCCTTTCATAGTGCATAGTGCAGAGCCACAGCCGGGCACCCACAGTTACAAAGCTGGTGCCACAGAGAGGAGGGGAAGAGGAGCGAGGCTTTGTTCGCCCGCATCACTGGACCGTGGGACAGATGAGTGTCTGTTTATTAAAAGTCAGCAGCTACAATTTTTGTAGCTGCTGACTTTTAAATGGGAGGAACTCAGGGAGGTTTCAGTGTAGGAGTATCCAACACATATCAAGCAGGCTCCACTAGTATCCTAATGATCACTTTGGGTGGGCCAACCCTTTAAAGTCTGGCTGCTGAAAATCCTTCTGACAAAAGATCGTGGTACAAACACAAGCTGGTGTGCAGCTTAGCAGACAACTGAATGCTGGTTTCCCTCTGATAAAAACAACAGACAGACTGAGAAAAATACAACATGGCTGTAAATCCAGGACACTTGGGTGTCTACCATGGTCAGTGCCTACAGACATATGAACATTCTCTTATCTGGCTTTAAAGAGGAAGTAAACTCCCTTTGTTTGTTTGTACCTACAGGTAAGCCTATAATAAGGCTTACCTATAGGGGCTGTAACTATCTCTTGAACTTGCACCGTTTAGGAGATATTTACTGTATACTGTGCCGATTATGTCATTGGCACATGTGCTCTGAAGGAGCGGCCGCTCCGTCGTTGCTTCAGGGCCCTGTGCTGTGGTTGGCAACTCCCACGCGCATGCGCGGGAGTGACGTCATTGCGGTTTCAGCCAGTAACAGAGCCGGAGCCTGCAAACCTGGAAGAAGCACCAGGGAAGATGTCAGCCGTCTCAATGGGCGCTGCTGGAGGGCTTTGTTCTAAGGTATTTCATATGAGCTATGATGCGATGCTCATTATGCCTTTGTATTACAGGTTGTTTTTGTTTTATTTTTAAATCGGGTTTACAACCTCTTTAAAGCGTATTTCCGCCTTGGGGAAAAAAAAATAAAAGTCAACAGCTACAAATACTGTAGCTGCTGACTTTTGCTATATGGACACTTACCTGTCCAGGGGGGGCAGAACTTCTGGGAGATTAGGCTGTGGCCTGGTCCATCAGAATTGGGGAAGGGGATCTGTCAAAAACAGGTGCCAGCTCATCCCTGAAAGGTGCCAAATGTGACACCGGGAGGAGAGAAAGCAATTAAGCGGAAGTGAGAAGAAATATCTGTTAAGAAAATCTAGCTGTGACACTTGTATGTCCCTGTTGCCTGCCCAAAAATAAAGGATGCGCCCTTGCTCGATGTCTGCCTCCTTTACAGCCATTTCCAGAAAAAAATCTGGCTCTCTCTTAGGCTCCATTCTTGAGTCCGCTCCCCCCCCACCCCCCCCGGATCAGGGTTGGTAAAGTCCCAGTGACAGTACATGTGGGCGGAGCAGGAAGAGAATCTTACACTGCAGCATCACCCAGTACACAGCAGATTGCTCCTCCAGGGCGGAGTGAAGATGTGTAAAGCATGGATGACAGGCTGGATCCTCTTCTACTCCGAATCCCGACTGCTCTGCACTCCATACTGTGATGTAAGCCTGTCCTGTACTTTTTATTGCAGCTTTATTGAAAGAGAAAGTACAATTCTTTAATAGGTTATGAATCAGTGTGACATTTCAGGTGCTCCATAGATGCAATCCACATACACATTAGATCTTATTAAAAATCATTCTTTTCTTTAATCGTACATCACGGGACACAGAGCCATAGTAATTACTATGTGGGTTATAGTCCACCTTCAGGTGCTGGACACTGGCACACCCTAAACAGGAAGTTGCCTCCCTATATAACCCATCCCACTACTGGGAGTATCTCAGTTTTTTCGACAGTGTCTAAGGTGTTGCTCACGAGTGAAGATGTGCTGTGCTGAGCTCCTCTGGAGCAATCCTTGCTGGGGCTAGCTATGCAGCCGGATCCATTCCAAGTGTCTTTTAGGCAGAATTGAATGGTACCCGGGCCTTGTATCCGAAGAAACAAGGTTTTGCCTGTAATGCTTCTCTTTTTGGAGCGCTGGACCCCGGGATCCAGTACTTTTGGTATTAAGGCCATAAAGTTTGCTTTTTATAGGTCCAGGATTGTGGGTTCCCAGAGGGTCCCCAGTTCCTGAAGGTTTGTTAATGGAACCCACTGTGAAGGGTGAAGATTGGGTCTGTTGGTTTTACCACAGAAAACCCTGCGGCGGGAAAGGTAAGTGGAGTTTTTCTAAGGAATTGTTACATTTTCTTATGAAATGACTCCTTTAAAGTAAATGTTGTCATGCCTGGGGGCTGTATGGAGCACGTACCTTCTCATGCTTTGCTCAGAGATCACGCTGTGTCACAGAAGCAGCTAGCAGGCAGACCTCCGGTAAGTTTGGGGGTTTTGCTTCCTCCAGACCCCCCCACCTGGGCTGAACTCTTCTCCTCTTCATGAGGCTGAGTATAAGGGAGAACTAAAAACGATCGGCAATGCCGTTTTCTTTCACCGCACCTACACGGCGGTGGCCTCCAGGTCTCCTCCACACCATCCCTTCCTCACTCAGTCGATCCCGTCGGATCGCCGGCCCGTGCCTGCGTGGGAAATCTCTTTTTTTGAAAAAGAAAGGAGAGGGGCGTGATACGACGGTGGGGGCGGGGCTAAGCCCGGCGTTGGCGTCCTCCAACGCGGGAGTGTGTTTTTAAAAAAACAAAAAACTCAATTTATGCTGGCTGCAAAATTGTCAGAGAGACATAAGAGCAAAGAAAAGCATGAAAGAGGTTTTGGTGATACAGGCATTTCCTATTTGACACATTTACTATTTGCATCAGACTGAGCATTAATAGCAGCGGCTGTGGCTGGACAATTGCTCAAGCAGTGGATGCGATTTCTTCTGGTAGTACCTCTGCTTTGTGCATCGGGCTAAGGTCAGAAGGAGGAGTTGAAACACCCCCAAAAAAAAGCTAAAAAGGTCTCCCTCAAGCTCTGGAAAGCCTACTCATCTCTACAATGGCATCCTCCCCTGAGAGGGGGTGGCTGGTCAGAGTAAGCATCAAGGCCATGTAATGTCTGCAACTGTTTTTAACACTGCAGCCCCTGTTTATTTTATGATGTTTAAAAAAAAAAGTTTAGCGACTTTAATCGCATCCCAGTGTGTGTCAAAATGCGACAGGTTCTCTTTAATTACCAAGGCCACTTAAACTGAGGAACTAGGGGCAGGAGAAGACGAATTCCCTCAGGGGACCGTTGTGAGGCTGATGACTCCTCTTCTGAGGTGTCAAATGTGGGAGAATCAGCTGTTCCAATCTTATGAGTGATGGTACAATTTCTTGCTGAATGATCGCTCCACATTTATGTACCCTTAACTGTTTGGGTTCACTAAAGCCTCCTCAAGCTGTGCAGGCCTTTTCCTGTCCATTCATTGCTGGAAAAGCTTTTTGTATCTGAGGATCACCTAGATAAGCATTTTTTCCCTCCTAAAAAGTTTTCACACTTTATCCTATGGTGGAGGAAATTCACTAAGTAGGGTATACCAGCAATTAACGCTGCTATATCCTCTATGGATAAGTTTGACTTGTCTGGCAGACAATGCTCAAATGCTTAGGGATCCAATGGTTAAAAAGGTGGAATTCCTAATGGAAAAAAAAAACACTTTATTTCTCTGGCAGATTGAGTGTCTCAGCCTGCGCTGACAGTAATTGCTTAATCATTGAGAGACCAGTTTAAACAGGTGTTTAAGGTTATCCTGCTCAGCAGGCCCAGGAGGCAGCTTTATGTTTGCAATAGTTGCTATGAGAGATTCTATCCTTCAGGCCTTGCGCCCTTCGCTAATCGCCTTGTAAGAAGCTCCTGGCTAGTCTTCCTTTTTGCGGTGAAACAGCTATTTGAGGATGTTTTTGATAATACATCCAAAGAAATTCTATTGGAAAGCACCCCTTTTGCCATTTAAGAAAAGGAGTAAATGTATTTTCGTTTTAAAGCTCCTTCTCCTCTGCCAGAGGCATCAGCCTCCAGGCAGTCACAGCAGCTTCCACCGTCAGGTTAAATCGAATAGGGGGAATTCTTCTGCAGTTCTCAAGGTAGGAAGAGTGTTGAGACTAATGGGGGACTTCCTCAATAGCCCCAAGGTACATACTGGAGTTCCAAGAGTTCCTGTCTTCTCGTTTTCTCAGATCAAACATTTCAAAGGATCCAGAGAAAAAGAAAAAAGTGATCATAGGGGTCCCCATGTAAGAACAGAGGTTGGGGTTTAATTCAAACCTCTTTTTTTCACGGTGCCAAATCCAAATGGACATTCTGGATCTCAAAAATCTAAATTAAATTCCTGAATATAACCACTCTTTTTTTGTATGGAGTCAATCCAAATCAGTTATCTCCATCCTACAAGGAGGAGAACTTCTGGCGTCAATCGACATCAAAGATGCATACCTCCATATGCCTATTTCCCCGCTCACTAGTAATATCTACTTTTGGGGGTGGAAAATCTTAATTTTCAGTGCGTAGCTCTGCTATCCGGTCCAGCTACTGCACCTTGAGTGTTTACAAAGGTTCTGGCCCCTCTCCTAGCCAGATTAAGAGCCCAAAGTATAACTATTATGGTTTACCTAGTCGATCTGTTCTTGATAGATCAGTCGGTAGCCCGCTTAGACCAAAGTATGGTCACCACATTCAACTACCTGGAATTTCTAGGTTGGATTCTCAACCTAGGAGAAATCTTCTTTAAAACCATGAAGAAGGCTAAAATACTTGGGTCCGATCATAGGTACACCCAGAAAAGGATATTCTTACCCCAGGCAAAGATCAGCGCCATAAAGGAACTGATTTAGGTGGTCGAAGCAAGATGAATTTCTTCTACTATTCAACTTTGCATGAGGTTGTTGGGAAAGATGGTGGCTTCATTCAAGGCCGTTCCTTATGCTCAGTTTCATTCGAGACTGCTGCAAAACAGTATCCTATCGGCTTGGATCAAAGGGTTCAAGCTCTACATTCCCAATGTGTCTGACTCCGCCTATGGCCACATCACTATGATAGCGCCCGATCTCGTCTGATCTTGGAGGCTAAACAGGGTCAGGCCTGGTTAGTACCCGAATGAGAGACCACCTGGAAATACCAGGTGCTGTCGGCTGGTTGTGCCAGAGCCTCAGTTTATGGTTAATATCCAAAAATCTACTAAGGGGAAAATCCTTCCTTCAGTTATCTGGGAAGTGGTAACAACATATGCCAACCTTTTTTGTTTAGGTTGGGGAACAGTCCTGGAAGAGGCAACTGTCCAAGAGAAGTGGCCCAGATCAGAAATGGCCTTGCCCATTAACATTTTAGAAATTAAGGCAGAGCTCTTGGTCCTGAGGGCCTGAACGTTCAGTTTACGGTATTGTCCTGCCAGGATTCAATCCGACAATGCCACAGCAATGGCCTATATTAATCACCAAGGGGGCATAAGAAGTTGTGCGGCCCAGAGAAAGGTGAATCATATCCTATCTTGGGCAGAAAACAATGTACTTTGCCTATCAGCAGTCTTCATTCTAGGAATAGAAAATTGGCAAGCGGACAACTTGAGTCGCCAGCAGTTGTTTCCGGGAGAATGGTTCCTTCACCCCGATATCTTCCTGTCAATATGTCAAAAATGGGGGATCCCAGACATAGATCTGTTTGCGTCCAGGTTCAACAAAGAAATGGACAACTTTGTGTCAAGAACAAAGGATCCGCTAGCATGCAGAACAGATGTCTTGCCATTCCCGTGGAATCGGTTCTCACTGATGTATGCATTCCCTCCTATTCTGCCTGCGTCCACGACTTCTTCGCAGGATCAAGCAGGAAGGGAAGTCATTGATTCTTGTGGTCCCCAGCGGGTCCCAGGAAATCTTGGTATGCAGAGATCATAAAGATGGCAGTAGGGGACCCATGAGCCCTACCATCATGGCCAGACCTTCTCTCGCAAGGTCTGGTTTTCCATCCTACTTTACAAACGCTAAATTTAAGGGTCTGGCTATGGAGACCCACACTCTAAAGAAGCATGGGCTGTCAGGTTCAGTAGTTTCTACCTTGGTTAATGCAAGGGAGCCGGCCTCCATAATTATATATTATGGAGTCTGGGAAACATATGTCTCCTGGTGTGAAACCAGGAGTTGCACCCCAGGAAATAGCTCAAAGATGGAATCCATGACTTTCTGCAGATGGGGTAAGAAATAAGGCTGGCCTTGAGTGCTTTCTAAGGACAGATCTCGGCCTTATTGGTATTATTTCAACGACCACTTGCTTCGCATTCTTTGGTTCGTAACTTTATTCAGTGGGTAACACGGCTTAATCTCCGGTTAGGTAACCCCTGAACTCTTGGGACTTGAATTTAGTTTTGTCGCATTACAAAACAGCCTTTTTTGGGGCCGATACAACATATTCCCTTGGTCCTTTTTTGACAAGGAAACATTTTTTTCTGGTAACCATATCTGCTGCAAGAAGGATATCAAAATTGGCTGCTCTTTCTTGTAAAGAGCCATATTTTTATTGATCAAAGATAAGGTAGTATTGCGTCCTCATCCTAACTTTTTACCGAAGGTAATATCAGGTTTTTATCTAAGCCAGGATATTGTTCTACCTTCATTTTTCCAGAACCCTGTTTTATGGAAAAAAAATCACTACATTCTCTTGATGTGGTGAGAGCAGTCAAAGTCTACTTAAGGCGACTGCTCAGATTTGGAAAAACTGATGTTTTGTTCGTGTTGCCTGAAGGTCCTAAGAGGACAGGCAGCATCAAAATCTACTATTTCTAAATGGATTCAACAAGTAATCGTTCAAGCTTATGGTTTAAAGAGGTAGTTCTACCCTCTCAAATCAAAGCGCAGTTTAAATGAACTACAAGCACACTGATCAGCATGCCTGTAGTTCATTTACTCTGTCAGCCCATACAGAAGTACTGTATAGGCAACAGAGCTGTAGGCAGTGTCTGCAGGAGCCTAACATTGCACCCATGATCTGCCAATGACCAGTGCAATACTTTGCAGGCTCCTGTTTTAAATGATAATAAATGCACAATTTTTACCTGAAAAAATATGCAATTATATGCATTAAGTTAAAAAGCCTTCTGTGTGTAGCAGCCTCCCCAGCACTCCCCTAATAATCCTTGTACTTTGTAATGCACCCAATCCTGACCTCTGCACTCTATATGTAGTTATAATGATTAATCAGGTGTGTGTAAGATAATTGGTCATGGAGGTGGGGGTGTGCAGCTTGGCTATATAGGTGAATATAAGTACATCTAATACAGTGCATCTCTTTAAAGCTGAACTTCAGACAAAAGTTAAAGAGGTTCTAAAGGCTCAAGGTTTTTTTTTTCCTTAATGCATTCTATACATTAAGGTAAAAAACCTTCTGAGTGCTGCTCCCCCCTCAGCCCCCCTAATACTCACCTGAGCCCCCTCTTGATCCAGTGATCTTCACGAGAGCAGAGGCTCTCCTGGATCTCTCTCTCCTCATTGGCGCACACCGCCATTGGCTCCTGCATTTGTCAATCACAGCCAGTGAGCCAATGAGTAGAGAGCAGGGCCAAGCTGCTCTCTGTGTGTGAATGGACACACAGAACATGGCTCAGGAGTGAGCACAGAGCAGGTAAGTATAACCTGTTTGTTATTTAGAAAAAAAAATATTTCCTTTAGAGGCACTTTAATAAACAGTCCATATATGGAAGATGTACCTATCAAGGAAATTTGTACTTTTAATCATCCATTCCTGTGATTTACCAGGTTTTTTTTTAGAAGTACCCAGTCCTTGTCAGCATATGTGCATGCAGGACACCAGATTGATCCAAGTGCTGCTGCTGCCACCCTCTTCCAGTCTGAGTACAGCTGTACAGGGAAATACAGGAAGCTGATACCAAGTAAAATTCAGGTAGAAATAGGCTTTTATGAGATTCACTTTAATGTAATTCTGCTTTCAAATTACTAAATTGCCAGCAGACATCAGGCCTCTTGAATACCTGTATGTACTTCACATCACTTTCAGAGTGGCTGGCAGCCCTGGAGTGCTTAACCACTTAAGCCCCAGAAGGTTTTACCCCCTTAATGACCAGACCATTTTTTGCGATACAACACTGCGTTACTTTAACTGACAATTGCGCGGTCGTGCGACGCTGTACCCAAATAAAATTGATGTCCTTTTATTCCCACAAATAGAGCTTTCTTTTGGTGTTATATGATCACCTCTGCGGTTTTTATTTTTTTGCGCTAGACACAAAAAAAGACTGACAATTTTGAAAAAAAAATTTTTTTTTTACTTTCTGCTATAAAACACATCCAATAAAAAAAAAATGTAATAATCCAATTTCTTCATCACGTTAGGCCAATATGTATTCTGCTACATATTTTTTGTTAAAAAAATCTCAATAAGCGTATATTGATTGGTTTTTGCAAAAGTTTCCGTGTCTACAAATTAGGGGATAGATTTATGGCATTTTTATTATTTATCTTTTTATTTTTTACTAGTAATGGCGGCGATCAGCGATTTTTAGCGGGACTGCGACATTGCGGCGGGCAGATCAGACACCTAATTGACACACCATTTGGGAACCAGTGACATTACTACAGTAATCAGTGCTAAAAATGTGCACTGTTACTGTACTAATGACACTGGCAGCCAAGGGGTCAACACTAGGGGCGATCAAAGGGTTAAGTGTGTCCCTAGGGCAGTGATGGCGAACCTTGGCACCCCAGATGTTTTGGAACTACATTTCCCATGATGCTCAACTACACTGCAGAGTGCATGCGCATCATGGGAAATGTAGTTCCAAAACATCTGGGGTTCCAAGGTTCGCCATCACTGCCCTAGGGGGTGCTTACTAATCGTGTGGGGGCTGGATTCACTAGACGAACAGAGTGATCTGTGTTCCTGATTAGCAAGAACACAAGATCACTGTGTTCATCTCTGACAGAACGGCGGCCTGCCTTGTTTACATCGGCTGACCGCTGTCCTATCTCTCTAGGGAGCGATCGCGTGTGGCCTGCTGATTGGCTCCCCCTCTGGCCAATTAGCACACATGCCCACAGTATCTAATGCACGAAATGATGTACAGGACGGTTGATCGTTTCACGCCATAGAGCTGCCCTGCCGCAGTATATATGCGGTGGGCCGTCTTTAAGTAGTTAAATAGGCAAATACAGACTTCAGCTCTTGAAGGGAATTCTAAGTGCCTTTAAGAGCCTTTTACTAGCCAACCTCTGACCCACTTATACTCACTAATATCCTGTATTTCTGGGTACAAGGGAGCATGTGGCCTCTTCCTAGGATGCAGTGCTTGTGCCGGAGCGGCCAATTGCCAGGCCCGAACACTGTCACCTGACCAAGAGGGTGACAACTTCAACCCTGTGTAAGGGCCTACACCATTCAAGGAGAGTTTACAAAGGGAACAATGGGATGGCGGGGGGAGATTGGGGAATTATAAATGGGTCCAGGACTGAAGTTTTAGGAGACCCAATATTTTGCCTGGATGAGTAAAGTCACCGTTTCTTGAAGAAACTCTGGTTCACACTTCATGTTAGAAGAAAATGACTGCATGGTGCATTTCAGTACTCTGAACTTCATTTTCCATTCAGGCCTGTTAAAAGAGGCCTTTCAAAAAACACATGGCGACACACATTGCAATGTGCAGCAGACATTTATGAGGAATAAGATGTAAGTCCCTGTAACAGGCTGTGCCAATAATAGTAGTAATGTGCACTTACTTTGAGACTCAGTTGGACATATTGCATTAATGTGTTAGTAAACCCCATTTATGAAATTTGACCTACATCTATCTGTAGTGTTTACTTATTTCTTTCCAAAGCTCTAAGTGCCGTTTCTTTCTGGTGCTCCGTTCCTCTATTATCAGCATGAGTCACTTCTGACACACACGATAACAGCTGGAAATTAGTGTCAGGGAGGGAGCTTAGAGGGAGATTAACAGAGAGCTTGTCTATTCAGAATACAGCTCTGCATGTTTCTTCGTTCCTCTGCCTATGTGGACGGGCCCGGAGGGGGCGGGGGGGGGGGGTGTGCCTTTCCTAAAATCAGCTCTCACACATTGCATGCCCAGACTCCACACCCACTGCTGGAAGAGGAAGAAAGATTTATAGCATGATGTGCACTTTCCAAAGAATGCAGAAAGGGAAAGACAGCAGATATAGATATAAAACCTATGTAGGGAGATTTGTTTCATCTCTGTGTATCATCTGAGGCTGTTCACTTCTCTGGGTATAGGAGAGGTTTACATCCTCTTTATTGTCAAAGTTATTGATTGTTATGGGTTACTGTACTCTGTATTGGTCTTTTAGACCTCTTGCACACTGCAGCTTGAAAACGCTCAGTACAGCTTTTTTTTTCTTTTTACTGAGCTAAAATACAGCCCATTAATTGAAATGTGCCTATGCACACAGGCACGCAAACAAGCGCCATGCATTGTTCAGTAAAAAAAGAAAAAGAAAATAGAAAAATCTGCATTTTTGGTCAGTAATTTACACCTCATACGCGCAATGTCCATTTTGCATATTGTACAGAACAAGAATAAACGCATATATGCAAAAATACGCACAAATACTTAAAAAACAAAAAAAGCCTGAAATTACGTCTGAAAAAGTAGATGCTCACAAAGGAGTATCATGTGCAAGAGGCCTTAATACTGTTCTAATATTATTCTGAATTAACCTGGGGGATCATTTATTTAAGCTGAGCCAAGCCTTTGCTGCACTGTTGATCTGAAGGGTCCTCGTATCTGAGAGTTCCTGCGCCTGTTATTACCAGTACATCTGTACAGTCATGGCTATGCATACTTTTAGGGAGAAATCCCCAGATGACCTGGCTTTGTGTGGATCTTCTATTTCCTGTTGTTTTATTGCAGTTCATATTTTACTAATAAAAACCGCATCTGTCTGATTTTCTTGTCCCGAGGGCAGGTCGTGGGATGGGTACAGAGGTCTTTTCACTGCTGGAAACACAGAGTCATATCATATTAAACCCACTGGGATGTTAATTTCAGGTTGGCTTGATTTGATTTTTTTTTTTTTTTAAATTCTTTATTTTCTGACAGTCATATATCACATGCCACTTGAAACATTTCTTTTTAAACATCATATCAACATATGCATATTCTTTCTATCATAATATAGCTTTTTCACTCGTTTCCTTACCAATTGATTCTAAGTCTCTTCTATTCCAAGGGCAAGCATATATTTCCCCCTTTTTCATTTCCCCTAACCCCATTACCCCCCCCCCCCCCCCCACCAGTACAAAAAAAAAAAAAAAAAAAACGTTATTTACCCCACCCCCCCAAGGGGGGGGGGGAACCCCTCTCCTCAGGTCCATTCAATCTTATCTATCCCCCTTCTCCTGTTCTCTAATTCTATACTCTACTAGGGGAGACCAGATCCTCCGATATTTCTCATCTTGTTCTTTCAGCATCATCGTCAAGTTTTCCATTTGTTGAATTTCTGTGATTCTAGCCCACCACTGAAATTTAGTCGGAGGGACTGTACTCTTCCACAGAGCCGGGATACACGCCCTTGCGGCGGTGAGAAGGTGTTTAAGCAGAGACTTCCTATATTTTTCCACCGATAGGGGGACATCATTTAATAGAAATGCAGCCGGGTTGCTCCCAAGAGACACACCTGTAATGTCCTTAATCGTTTCCTCAACTGTTTCCCAGAAGCCCTTAATATCCTCACATTCCCAGAATATATGTGTCATCGTTCCCACCCCCCCCTTACAGCGCCAACATCTATCTGATACTTGAGGATAAATTTTTTGAAGGGCTGCTGGTGTTCTATACCATCTGATAAGGATTTTATATCCTCCCTCTTGGTATCTGCTGGCAATTGATGTTTTATGTACTGATTTTAATATTTTCGTCTTCTGCTTTTGAGTAAACGTTACTCCTAGCTCTCTCTCCCAGGCTTGCATAAAGTTGAACTCCTGTGGCACTTCCAGGCTTGTTAATATTTCATAAAAATGTGATAAGGAATGCCTGATGTTTTCGCCATTTAGGCAGGTCCGTTCAAACCTAGTCAGCTCCCGTATTACTGAAAATTTTTTATTTTTTGAGCGGATATACGCTCCTAACTGCATAGCCCTAAAATAATCCAGGTCTTCTGTCACCTCTCCCTCTATCTCGCCTCTTGTCATCAGGCGGCGGTCCCTAGAAAAGTCTATCAGCCTACTTTTCCCTTTGTGTTTTATTACTTCATACCTCCGATCGATTAAACCTGGTAAGAAGTCCGGGGCACCCAATACCGGGGTCATTGGGCTCGGAATTGGTGAAAGATTTGTTTTTTTGAAGATCATGTAAGTGGAGCGGATAGTTGCCCCTGTTAACGGGTGTTTTTTCACTATGGTGGGTAATTCTGATTTTTTAATCCATGCTAATCCTTCCAATGGAATTTTAGACGTCGCCTGCTCTAGCTGTATGTGCGGTTTCCTTACCGAGGCGCACCATTCCACCACTCTCGCTAGTTGTAGGGCTTCCCAGTAGTGTACTGGATCTGGGAAACCAATACCTCCTTTCCCTTTTGAGAGTACTAGGATATTTCTCCTTATCCTTGCTGGTTTACCTGCCCATATAAACCTTAAAAACCCTGATCTAAGGTCCTTTAGAAAGTTTGATGGGATCTTTATTGGTAACGTTTGAAACAAATAGAGAATTCTGGGCATCACGTTCATCTTTATAATGTTTGTCCTTCCAAACCAGGTAAAGATGTCTCTGTCCCATCTCCTAAAATCTTGTTTAATTTGTCTTGACAGCGGGGCATAGTTTAGTTCAAACATTCTACTAAGCTTCTTTGGGATTTTAGTCCCCAGATAACTTATGTGGGAATCTGTCCACCTAAAATTAAATTGTGCTTTTATCCGATATATTTCAGTTGTATCCATCTCCAACCCCATAGCTTCGGACTTAGTATAGTTTACCTTATAGTTTGCTAACTCCCCATACTCATTTACCTCACTTAGAAGGGAAGGGAGGGATATAGTTGGAGAGGTTATGAAGAAGATCAGATCATCAGCATATGCTGCTAATTTGTGTTCCTCTCTCTCCGTCTTGATACCCCTGATATTACAATCCGCACGTATTTTCCTTAGAAAAGGTTCCAGTGTAAGAATGAAAATGATTGGTGAGAGAGGACACCCCTGCCGCGTTCCATTTTGTATCTCAAAGGGATCCGATAGCCTATCATTAACCTTAACCCTTGCGCTTGGAATTGAGTAAAGGTTTGAGAACCAGCTCAACATTCCTTCACCCAGTCCGATATGTTGTAAGGTTGTTTTAAGAAAGATCCAGTCAACCCTATCGAAAGCTTTTTCTGCGTCCGCTGAGAACAGTACGAGTGGTTCCTGTCTGCTCTGTGCTGTATATATTGCATTTATTACTCTTTGCGTGTTTTCCCTACCTTCCCTTCCTGCCGTAAATCCCACCTGGTCTGGATGAATCAGTGCCGGGATATGTTCTTCTAGTCTTAACGCCAGGATCTTAGAAAAAAATTTTAAGTCCACGTTCAGTAACGCAATTGGCCGATAGCTAGAGCATTGGGATGGATCCTTTCCTTCCTTAGGAATTACTGCTATATGTGCCATCAAAGTTTCTCTAGGTATCCTCCGCCCTTCCCGTAGGGAATTAAAAGCCGCTGTAAACCTCGGAGCCAATTTCTCAGCAAAAAATTTATAGTACGTCAGAGTATACCCATCTGGGCCCGGGGCTTTCCCTACTTTTAGAAGGTTTATTGCTTTTTTAAATTCTTCTATTGAGATTGGTGCATCTAGATCTCTTGCTACCTCCTCCGTTAACCTTGGCATTTCTGAATTGATTTGATTTTTTATCTGTTTTGATTAGAAATGTATGAAGGGCCATAAAAAAATAAAGAAGAAGATAATTGGGCAGTGAATTACTATCAAAGCTTTGGGGTATCATTGGTTAAGAAGGGGCGTATATTGGAAATGTTCTGGAGGCTGAACATGACCTAAAATTTTTTTCCATAGCTACATCATTCAAATACATAAAACGTCAGGGGCGACCCATCCTTTGAGGGTGCACGAGTGCCACCCCCCCCCCATCCATGCGTCCAGCTCCTTTCGGGATGCATGGATTCCAATGGTGGGTGGGGTGTTTTTTTTTTAAGAACCTGTTTAGAGCCAAAGGCTCTAATAGGCTTCAAAATAGGGTGGGCATGGTTTGCATTCTCAAATGAATATTAGCTATTGTAACACTGAGTCTCCTCCCAGCCAATCAGGAGGCAGGTCTTGAGACCAGTCACGCAATTTGTTGAAAGGACAGGTGATCCTATTGGATGCCTAGGAGGGGAGGAGACGCACAGCCGCCGTGATGGAGGAAAGAACACAGGAACCACTGCTCGATGCCCGATGCTGATGCTCGCTGCTGATTCCTGCCACCTGCCACCTAGATGAAGTAAGTGCCTAACTGACTGGCAGACAGCAAGCGGGTGGGGGGAGGTTGTTTGCCACACCCCCCCAACAAAAAAACACCAGCCACCACTGTAAAATAGCCATTTTAAGTCTACGGCTTATTGTATTTAAGAAGCAATATTTCTAGTGCCAGAAACCTCATCATTGTTCTATGAAGCATTAAGCATGTGCTTGTAATTTCTGAAATTCATCCTCATCCTGCGCACTGGGTAATTAGGGTGTGCCCAGGCCACCCCATGCAATTGCCTACGTGTGGAGGTTGAATATGACCTAAAACAATGTTTCCATAGCTAGATCATTCCAATACATAAAGTGGCCATTTGAAGTCTATGGCTTATTGGTTTTAAGAAGGAATATTTCTAGTGCTAGAACCTCATCATTGTTCTATGAAGCATTCGGCATGTCCTTGTAATTTCTGAATTGCACCGCCTATGCTAAAATGGAATGGTAGGTCCCCTCCTAGTAGACAGATAGAACAGACAGTGGACACACTTTGCCCCATGCTGTACAGAGAATTAATGATAATTTAGGTGGGACACATCTGTGAGAAGGGAGGTATCCCCACCAGGGAGGGAAGTGTTCCGGTGACTGATGAAACGCAGACTTAGGTTGTGCAAAAGAGGTTCCAGGACATGTGGTCCCTTACAGCTTATTATTCTGGGATGCATTATTTCTAAATATGTACCAGGCATAAAGCCTTACTGAGTGTCCCAGCTTACGTCTGTTTATGTTAATCGAAATTTTAGTTGAAATCAGCTAAACACAGGTCCATCAAAAGAAAAATATGTAGAAAGTCTAATGCCGCGTACACATGAGCGGACTTTGACTGACTTTTCGACGGACTTTATGACGGACTTTCCGAATGAACGGACTTGCCTACACACAATCAACCAAAGTCCGACGGATTTGTACGTGATGACGTACGACCAGACTAAAACAAGGAAGTTCATAGCCAGTAGCCAATAGCTGCCCTAGCGTCGGTTTTTGTCCGTCGGACTAGCATACAGACGAGCGGACTTTTCGACCGGACTCGAGTCCGTCGGACAGATTTGAAACATGTTTCAAATCTAAGTCCATCAAACTTTTGAGAAAACAAAGTCCGCTGGAGCCCACACACGATCGAATTGTCCGACGAAATCCAGTACGCCGGACCAAGTATGCCGGAAAGTCCGCTCATGTGTATAAGGCCTCATTTACACAGGTGAGCAGAGGCAGCAAAAACAGGAAGTTGAACCAGTTTTACCGTCCTTTGACTGCTGAGACACAAGTTAACATGGCCAGCCACCATGTTAGTACATACTGCTGTGGTACGGCAAATTTTATTCCAAGGGTCTAAAGTACTTCCACCAAACACAACCCACTCTAGTGAGTGGAGCCACACTCCAACCGTGTGTGATTTTTCTTTAAAAAGCAGCCACAGCCTGACTAGAACTGCCTGTCCCCTGCCAGCATGCTGTAGAGAAGGTCCCTTTCTCTAGGTGTGGAGGCAGTGATCACTGCAGAAGTCCAACATCCCCCTTGTTGAGTCACAGCTAGAACTCTTTGATCAGCATGGATCTGATTGGAGAGCTATAGGTCTGACTCAGTAGGGGACGTGTTGGGCCTCTACAAAGCTTGTTAAAAGCTCAGGCCACCTTAAATGTCCCCTTCCAATGCAAAGACCCAGTAGCTTCTGTATAACCAAACTACACACTGCAGAGGGGAATATTTAGGATATATGAGAACAATTAAAAAAAAATAACGCTTCCATATAGGAATAATAAAAAGGTTTATTTTCCAATACTTATGGTTTATCAGTGGCGAAACTACCAGGGTCGCAACAGTCGCACTTGCGACTAGGCCCTGAAGTTCTGCCACTGTGGGGGGCCGCCCGCCCATTCTCCCGCTGTGACGGGCCCGTTGGCCCGTTCTCCCACTGTGAGGGGCCCGCCAACCTGTTCTCCCGCTGTGAGGGGCCCGCCCGTTCTGGCTGTGCCAGTGTGAGGGGCCTGCCCGTCCACTCGTTAGTTCCGCCACTGGGGGGGGGGCGGGATTCCGCCTGCTTACCGCTGAGGGGAGGCTGAGCAGTAAGCACTAAAAGGCTAAAAAGGAGGCATCAGCTGACCAGCTGACGACTAATAGAGTGAAGGGGGACCCCATGACACAGAGGCATCCCTGAAGGCACATGAATACTGAGGGGGAATCAACTGCCTAAGTAAGTGACTAATTGCCAGATGTCAGTGCAACTGCCGCTAATCCCATTCCTCTGCCCCTGATCCCAGCCCCCCCTCCACCACCATCCCTCTGCCACTGATTGCCATCCCCCCTCCAGCACCATCCCTCTGCCACTGATCCCATACCCCCCTCCAGCACCATCCCTCTGCATATATATATAATTACCACCTTAATCAGCCACAGAACCTGTGTAATTAATGTGTGTCCTGGATTAAAGGGATGATGTGGCAACCCTAACGAGAAACTTCATTTTTTTTTTTTTTTTTTTTACATTTGAATTATTTTTACATTTACATGTATTATTAGATGCAATTTGTTTTTCTTACATTTTTTTCACAATGCTTTGTATTTTGGGCGTGGGGCTTTGGTAAAACATCACCCCTGAAGTCTCAATTTTGAGACAGAGCAAGTGACTGAGGAAACACACTCCCCAGTTTCTTTCTGCAGCCTCAGCTGCACAGAATAAATGATCAGGAAGAGCTCTGCACAGCCTTCCTGTCCAGGGCCATCTTTAATATTGACTGGACCCTGGGCAAACATTTTCTTGGGCCCCCTCTTCCCTGCAATTTCACTCTCCACATGCTTTGAGACATACAATAAATAGCAGCTAGAATCAAAATCAGTTTACTGAATCAGATCAGGCAGTGATTGTGATTGGTTGCCAGAGATTACAGTGTATCATTACCGCTCACTGACTGGCTGCTAGAGGTTACAGCATACATTATGGCTCACTGTTTATTTTCTAGAGGTTACAGCACATGACTTCTGCTTGTTGATTATTTGTAGAGATTACTGTACATCAATACTGCTCACTGATTGATTGGTAGAGGTTACTGGACATTCATACCACTCACTAATTGGTTGTTAGAGGTTACTGCACAGTATTACTACTCACTGATTGGTTCCTAGAGGTTACTGGGGGATTTTACATAAACAGCTAATAAAGGGGGATTTCTACACTGGCCACCAATGTAAGGGGGATTTACACTCACCACCAATTTAAAGGGGGCTTCTACATGGACAACCAAAGTAAGGGAGGATTGGAAACTGACCACAAATGCAAGTTTTTTTCTTTTTTAACGATTACCAATATAAAGAGGAGTTTCTACACTGGCCAGAAATGTAATGGGGATTTACACTGAACACTAATGTAATAGGAGCATTCACAGTAACCACCACACTGACCACCAATGTAGGTGGGACCTTCACACTGGCCACTAGTGTGAATGAAAGGATTGTACACCAAGCCCCAATGTAATGAGAAGATTTACACTGACCACCAATGTAACTGAGAAATTTAGCCTGCGTTCAGATTTGTGTGTGTCGGGAACACATGCAGAATCATTTTTCTGATACCACAAAAATGTGCTGCCCTTTAGCAGATGCACAGCAGTGCCATTAATTGTTAATGACACCCTCATGCATTGGCTGAGATGTGCATATTCACATGCACCAAAAATCAGGGCGCTGTGGCACCATGTTATTTTGAAGAAAGGTTCCACCTCCACCTTTGCAGAACAGGCTAATGTTTAGCATTAGCATTTAGCATTCAGCAGAATTGATGGTAGATATGACCTCAGGGGGACATGCTATACATATGAATGCCACCTCTATTTGCATATCAATGCCGTGGTCTACGAATATTTACATATTAATGCAACCACTATTTACATATCAATGCAGGCTATTTACATGTAAACACAGGATCTGCAGGTGAGTCATCTGTACATGGCAATAGGGCAGAGCTGGGCAGCAGCAACAGAACTTTACACTGAGATATCGGGACACAGCACAGGACTAAAACTTCAAGGGATAAGGGAATTTAAACTGTGATAGTTGGCAAATATGAGGCAGCTGCTATGGGCCCCACATCAATGATGGGGCCCAGGGCAGCGGCCCCTTTTACCCTGCCTTAAAAATGGTCCTGTTCCTGTCCATTCATAAATTACATATTTACCGGCCCCTTCCCCACTCTCCATCCTGAAGGTCCCCCTGTGTGTCTGCAGCAACTGGCAGGAAAGGAGAGGAGGGAAGCACTGCCGGGGCGAGGAGCCAGGGCATAAATGCTAATGTGCGTGGGGCGATTAGGGTGTGCCCAGGCACACCCCATGCGTATGCCTATGTGTGGAGGTTGAACATGACCTAAAACAATGTTTCCATAGCTAGATCGTTCCAATACATAAAGCGGCCATTTGAAGTCTATGGCTTATTGTTTTTAAGAAGGAATATTTCTAGTGCTAGAACCTCATCATTGTTCTATGAAGCATTCGGCATGTTCTTCTAATTTCTGAATTGCACCGCCTATGCTAAAATGGAATGTTAGGTCCCCTCCTAGCAGACAGATAGAACAGACAGTGGACACACTTTGCCCCATGCTGTACAGAGAATTAATGATAATTTAGGTGGGACACATCTGTGAGAAGGGAGGTATCCCCACCAGGGAGGAAAATATTCCGGAGCCTGATGAGGAGCAGACTTAGTTATGCAAAGAGGTTCCAGGACATGTGGTCCCCTACGGCTTATTATTCTGGGATGCATTATTTCTAAATATGTGCAACTTCTGCCCCTATCAATTAGATGAAACCATCTCAGTGGATTCTTTGCCAGGCATACAGCCTTACTGAGTGTCCCATCTTACGTCTGTTTATGTCAACTGAAATTTCGGTTTAAAATCAATTAAACGCAGGTCTATCAAAAGAAAATTCACTCACTGGCCACTTTATAAGGTACACCCTGCAAGTATCAGGTTGGACTCCTTTTGCCTTCAGAACTGCCCTAAAGTGGCGCTCCAACCAAAAGGGGAAGTTTCGCTTTAAGGACTCGTTCCCTGCTTCTCTTGAACAATTGGCACTTTTGGGGAGTGGGGGGAGCAGGTACCCAATTTGGACAGGTATCCACTTCCCACTTCTGTTACGACCGCCGCGGCGGTCAGAAATTGATGTTCTCCTCCCTCTCCCCTGCAGTCTTCTGGGACACTGACAGGTCCCAGAAGACTGCATTCACCACTCACAATGCAGAGCGAGACTCACGCATGCGCAGTAGGCACCTGGCTGTGAAGCCGCAAGCTGTCACAGCCAGGTGCCCATAGTAAAGATGCCGGCACCAGGGACCGAAAACAGTGGGTGAGACCGACTGGGGTGAGCACACTGCTGGATCGTGGGACAGGTGAGTGGCTGTTTTTTAAAAGTCAGCAGCTACTGGTTTTGTAGCTGCTGACTTTTATTTTTTCCACAGGTGACTGGAACTCTGCTTTAATTCTTCATGGCATAGATTCAACAAGGTGTTGGAAACATTCCACAGAGATTTTGGTCCATAGTGACATGATAGCATCACACAGTTGCTGCAGATTTGTAGTCTGCACATCCATAATGCGAATCTCCTGTTCCACCACATCCCAAAGGTGCTCTATTGGATTTAGATCTGGTGACTGTGGAGGCCATTGGAGTCCAGTGAACTCATTGTCCAGTGGTGAGATGATTTGAGCTTTGTGACATGGTGCATTATCCTGCTGGAAGGAGCCATCAAAAGATGGGTGCACTGTAGTCATAAAGGGATGGACATGGTCAGCAACAATACTCAGGTAGGCTGTGGCCTTTAAATGATGCTCAATTGGTACTAAGGGTCCCAACGTGTGCCAAGAAAATTTCTGCCACACTATTACACCACCACCAGCCTGAACCATTGATACAAGGCAGGATGGATCCATGCTTTTATGTTGTTTACGCCAAATTCTGACCCCACCATCTGAATGTCGCAGCTGAAATCGAGATTTATCAGACCAGGCAACATTTTTCCAATCTTCTATTGTCCAATTTTGGTGAGCCTGTGCGAATTTTAGCCTCAGGGACAGGAGTGGCACCCGGTGTGGTCTTCTGCTGCTGTAGCCCGTCCCTTTCTTCCCCATTCTGATGCTCGGTTTGAACTTCAGTAAGTCCTCTTCACCATATCTAGATGCCTAAATGCATTGGGTTGCTGCCATGTGATTGGCTGATTAGCAATTTGTGTTACCAAGCAATTGAACAGGTGTACCTAATAAAGTGGCCAGTGAGTGTATGTGGAAGGTCTTATGCCCCTTTCACACGGGCTTTCTGATCAGGTCCACCTGTCAGTTTTTCAGGCGGACCTGATCAGACCATCCATTCACTCCTATGGAGTGGCGGATGTCAGTGGTGACAGGTCTGCTAACACCCGCTGCTATACGATCCAATCCCGTCCGTGAAATCCAGACGGATGGAGACCCTGTTTTTCCATCAGTCTGGTGGATCGGATGGTATCGGTCCGTTTTCATCTGATCTCCCCATAGAGGTGTGCGGGGCTCTGACAGGTCCGTCTCTGCACAGTGAGTGGAGACATACCTGTCATCCGCCTGCTCAGCGTGCATTAGTGGAGCGATCCCCTCACTGAGCAAAGAGGAATCCGCGAGTGAGGTAAGTATTTAGGACTACAAAAATGACCCACTGCAGTGGAGAATATATCTAGGAATATTTAGGATATATGAGAACAATTTTTAAAATTAGTGCTTCCATGTAGGAATAAAAAATGTTTTATTTTCCAATACTTCTATTTTATATATTGTTAGGCTTGGTTCACACTGGGACGACTTGGCATCCGACTTGTCGCCCCTCAAGTCGCCCCAAGTCGCCCCAGAAAGATATTCACATGACAGTGAATGGGAGCGTCTTAATAGACACTACTGAAGTCGCTCCGACTTCAGAGCGTACTCCCTGTACTACTTGGATCCGACTTGGTAGGCGACCTGTACCATAGAAATCAATGGAAGTCGCCTCCAAGTCGGATCTCTCTCTACAGTCAAGCGACTTTGCAGGCAAAAAATTTTGTTTGCCCAGGCAAACCCCTCCCTCCCATAGAGCTGATTATCCTGTGATTGGCCACAGCCAAAGTCGCCTGTCCTGGAGGTGACTTGAAGTCGCGTTGTAATTTGCTAAAGTCGCGCTGAAGTCGCGCTGAAGTCGCGTTGAAGTCGCCGTACAAAGTCGTGCTGAAATCGTGTTGCCCCTGTGTGAACCGAGCCTAACTCTATGTAGCTAAAAAGACTAATGTTTCTTTAACTAATTTTGTACAATGAGCTCATTGCCCTGATCTTCTGAGCATCAATTTGTGTTTACTTGGCTCTTTATTTTCATCTGTCTACCAGATCTGCTTTCACAATCAACATGACTCAAAGATCAACAGGATTAAAGTTATTTTGTATAAATGAGTAAAAGGGTGGCCTTTGTGTTTTGCTAGGCAGGGCTATATTTACCACAATGCCACTTAGAGGGCACATCCTACAGCAAATGGGTTAATGGGGTGGCAACAAGCCTCCACATTTATGACCTGTGCCAATGTTGTCCTTGTATTACTTTATTCTGTCCACCTCTAGACATTTGTGACTAAATTCAGCAAGAGAACTGTATATGGAATGTGGTGCTGGGATGCTGAGAGGAGTCAGAAGGCTCTTGTTTATGGTGGGTACAGTAGGCCCCCAACAGCCCATTCTAGTACTAGTTTTTACCAATGTAATCGCACGACATGGATAGGCGGTGAAGTCACTCCAGGTTTCCTCTATTCCATTTCGCAACCCTTCCCCTTTTTCCCCGTATTTGCACTCTTTAATTCCTCTTTTTATTTATTAATTGATTTATTTATATATTTCAAATGTCAAAAACATATGTTTTTTTCCTTTCTTCTTTGGTATGGTTTCCATGACTTTTAGGTCTTCTTCTTCTCCCTGGGCAGGTCCTGAATGCTTCAGAGTATGGCAATGATGTAGTGTCCTTCCCTACTGCATTCTCCTAAGAGCCCAGGACAAGTTGATGACCCACCCCAAGGGAGCATGTGCTTGATGCCATGGGCTCACAGGGGGTGGGTTGAATGACTCTAATCAGACCGACAATGAACGACTGAATCGGTGAGTCTGTGAGGGACAATGCCAAAGATAGGGTGAGAAATGCAGACTGTGGGATCTACTTTTTTTTATTTTAACTCCTGTGGGGTGATACATTTTTTATTATTTTGTAAGGTACATGTGAGTTTTAAGGTTAGGGTTGGATTCACACCTCCAGCTGTTGAAGAACTACAAGTCCCATGAGGCATAGCAAGACAGCCACAAGCATGACACCCAGAGGCAGAGGCATGATGGGACTTGTAGTTATGCAACAGCTGGAGGTCCGCTTATTGCATGTCCCTGTTATAGAGGATGAGTGTGTAGGCAGGTGCAGTTTTTTTCCTCCACTGCAGGTGACGCTCAACCACAGCAGCTCTGCAACTGGAGAGGAAGAACCTGATTACTCTATGGTTTTCTCGGTCACTGGGGAAGTGATCCAGTTGGATGCTGTTGCCCCATGTGACTCCAGCAGTCAATTTGGGTCAGGCAGAGCCCATTTAAGGCCCTGGTTCCTGTGATTGGTCTGCTTTATGCAAGTGGGTAGTGCAGGGAAAGGTACCATCTGTTAGGAAAAGTGGTAATGGTAGGGAAAGGTTCCTGATGAGGAGACAAAGCAGAGGTTCGCATCTCTTCTCCACAACTTCCTGACTGGGCATGAGATGGCCAGGCCGCATTCTGCCCCTCTCTATAGACGCTGTGATTATGGCTGTTCACGTTGCTGTGTCCATGAATGCACCTGGTTGGGCAGTCTTCCTACTGGGAATGTTGCTTCAATACAAGTTTATTATTGCACCTGACTGTGTGAATTATTGTTGCTGCACCCCAACCTACAAATGTGTCTGTGGGGGGGGGGGGGGGGGGGGGTTGTCAGGGAATAGGTATGCTTTTTTTAATGTGCATTAGAGGCTTACTAAAGAGGGGGGAGCTACCAATGGGCAATTTTTGACAAGCTAACCGCAGTTCAGATTTAATATCTATGGACTCCAGAACACATGTTAACGGTTCAAAATTTATAGAGGCAGTGTTTTTTTATAATACATTTTTTTTTGGGTATAGTAAGGGAAGCGCTGTTGATAAGGTCTGTTGAAGTAGATGTAAATCTTTACTGAATGTCATGTAAGTAGCAAAATGCTCTCTATCTTAGATAATTGGGGAGGGGGAAGAGGAGTTTAGACCTTTTTTCATCCATTGTTACATCTCAATGCTGCTGATGTCCTGCAACCTCTTAAAAGTCTATTTCTGTCTACAGGCACTGCGGTCATAACAGGCAGCATTTGTTTTTTTCATAGGGCATATTTCCCAATTATTGCTGGCTGCAATTGTTTATTCACAGGAGTTTCTTGACCGCTTGCCAACTGTATACTATATATATACAGCGGCAAGGCGGCATTCCTGGGCAGGACCACGTATCTGTATATGATCCTGCTCTTCTGGGTCGCGCACGTGCGCCACTGGCAACCCACTCCCACTATTATTTCGACACAGCGAGAGCCAATCGGCGGGTCACGCCCGCTGGGACCCGCCGATTGTTTGGGACACGGGCAGAACAGCGATCTGCCTTGTTTACATAGTACAAACACCTCACACAGTGTACACAAGCACATGTTAGGCACACAGTTAACCCTTTTATCGCCCCTGATGTTAACCTCTTCCCAGCCAGTGTCATTAGTACAGTGACTGTGTATATTTTTTTAGCACTGATGATTGTATTAGTGTCACTGGTCCCCAAAAAGTATCACTTAGTGTCCGATTTGTCTGCTGCAATGTTGCAGTCCCGCTATAAATCGCTGATTGCCTCCATTACTAGTAAAAAACAACCCAAAAAACTAAATAAAAATTCCATAAATCTATCCCATAGTTTGTAGACGCTATAATTTTTGCGCAAACCAATCAATATACGCTTATTGGGATTTTTTTTACCAAAAATATGTAGCCGAGTACTTATTGGCCTATATTGATGAAGAAATTAGATTTTTTCCATTTTTTTCCCATGTTTTATAGCAGAAGGTAAAAAATATTGTTGTTTTTTTTCCTAAGTTAATGACCTTTTTTTGTTTATAGCGCAAAAAATAAAAACCGCAGAGGTGATCAAATGCTACCAAAAGAAAGCTCTATTTGTGGTAGAAAAACAAACATAAATTTTGGGTACAGCGTTGCACGCCAGCACAATTGTCAGTTAAAGTAACGCAGTGCCTTATCGCAAAAAATGAAGCTGTTAAATGATGACAAAACTGGAGTGTGCTTGGTCAATGTACATTAGCAAAGAAGCTTGTAGTTTCCTTTGGGGGAACCTGTGACAGGGTGATTTACAATTGGGAGATTGTAGGGGGACAGTGGCGGAGCATTGTCACCGCATTACATAAAGTGCACAAACAAGGACCTTTATTTCAGTATCACCAGCTGTTATTTTTATGAAAGCTAAGAAAAAAAAAATAAAGACTTTCCCAATAATATTATGCTAAAGGGCAGCACAGTGGCAAAGGTTAGCACTGCTGCCTAGCAGCAATAGGGTCATTGATTCCAATGCCAACCACAGCACCACCTGCGTGGAGTTTGCATGTTCTCCCTGAGCCTGCGTCGGTTATCTCCTACACTGCCTGCTCTTCCCCTGGCTGTAAACTTCTCCCCTACATTTGATGCTGCCTATACTTCCCCCATTAACGCCTGAGCATAGCGTCTTTGAGCAATTCTGTTTTTTTGTACGTTGTTGGCACGTTTTTGCGCGATTTCTATGTAGCATTTTTGGGCTTTGGCGTTTTTTATTAACCAACAGAGAAAACTATTATCTGTTGCATCATTTGTTACTAGGTATTTGAGCTTTTTTTTAGCTTTTCCATTACCTTTTATTTCTTCTTTTATTATTATTCATCTATTATAATGTTTTTTCCTTGGGGTATGGGATTCGAGTTCAGTTTATATTAGGGTTAGGATTATTTATTATTATTTTATTTTATTTATTGTTTTATTTTATTTATTATTATTATACTAATAGTAAATTAATAAATTAATGTAAAATAAATACACCAATAAATAAAAATAAATAAAAAATAAATACATTCAATAAATTAATACTAAGTAACAATAAATAAATAATTAACCCTTAACCCTTACCCCTTAAAAAATAAAATAATAATACATAACTAAACACCCTAACCCTAACACAAAAAATGATGATTATTATTATTATTATTAATTTTTTTTTTTTTTAGAGTTTGGGTTTTACATTATTATTAATAATAATAAAATATTTTATATTTTTTAAGGTTAGAGGTTAATTATTATTTATTAATGTATTATTACAAATTATTCATTTATTTTACTTAGTTATGATGATTTTTAGTTATTTGTGTATTTTCTTTTACATTTATTTATTTATATATTATTACTAATTTAATTTATTACTTTTTTCATTTGAGCACAAAATCGCACAAAAACGCACGCAGAAACACATAAAACCGTGCAAATGGAGCGTTTCCATTCATTTCTATGTGAATACAAATGCACCAAAAACGGCCAAATCTGCTTGATTCGAGCAACAAAAAAAGCTCCAGAACTTGTTTGAGCTTCAGGCGTTTGGCTTCAGATGACTTGGAGTGGAGATATGAACCATCTCCATAGGGAAGAATTAATTTTTTTCTCCTCCAGCGTTTTTGAGCTTCAAGCAGATAATCGCTCAGATGTGGAAGGGCGCACTGATCTGAAGTTTGCCTCCAGTGCCCTGACTCTAATGAAACAACTAAATAGAAAAACTCAAATATAAGTGGCTCCTGAGTGTCCAGGAGGAGAAAGTTTACGTTGTTAAAGCAGAAGAATTGCAGACATGCTTGGCCTCTGCTCTGTGCAGCCCAACCACTGCATCAATAGCCAACATACAGAAAAAAATATATAAATACCTATAAAAAAAAAATCATAAATATAAAATACAACATAGAGCTTTAAGACATTCCTCAAGCCTGAAAGATTTTTGCATTTTCTATGTCGTCTGCAAAGCTGCATAAACAAGAACCTGTCTCCACCGTATTTTTTTGCATTGGTACACGTTTCCCAGGGCAGTGCCTAGTTTCCTATGCCTTTTTTTTTTTTTTTTTCTTATTAGCCTTGGAAATGGGAAGAATTTAATATCAAGATATGACCCCCATAAACTTCAATAGGATCCACTGCTAAGTTAAGGTTTTGCGAAAATATCAAACAGTCATCAAACCTGCCAGAAATCAAACCCACACAGATTCACTCATTCCAAATTATAAGGCCCCTTTCACACGGGCTTTCCGATCAGGTCCACCAGTCAGTATTTCAGGTGGTCCTGATCGGAGCCTCCATTCACCCCTATGGGGCAGCGGATGTCAGTGGTGACATGTCCGCTGACATCCGCTGCTATCCAATCCTGTCCGTGAAATCCAGATGGATGGAAACCCTATTTTCCAGCCGTCTGGCGGATTGGATCGCTTGGGATCGAATGAAAATGGACAGGCGGACCGTTTTCATTCGATCTCCCATAGAGGGGACAGTGAGCGGCACATTAAGCGGATCTGTCATCTGCCTGCTCAGCGGGGATCAACGGAGCGATCTCCTGCTGAGCAAGCAAAGTCCACCGGGCAGAAGCCCGTGTGAAAGGACCCTAAAGCCTCGTACGCACAATCAATTTTTCGTCTGGGAATTGTGTGATTACAGACTGTTTGCCTAAAATCTGACTGTTAGTGCACTCCATCAGACAATCGTTGGCCAACTTTACGCCAACAAATGTTGGATAGCAGGCTAGTAATTTTTCAGCGGACAGCGGTCTGTTGTCAGAGTTTTGTCTCGTGTGTACACAAGTCCGTCACACAAAAGTCCAAAGTACAAACACGCATGCTCGGATTCAGTGCTCACCAAACACGACATTAGCAGAAGGTGCCCAAAGGGTGGCGCTCAAGAGCTGAAATTCCACGTAGTACGTCACTACGTTCGTGTTTGTTGGCCGACAAATGTTTACCGTTTGTATGCAGGACAAGATCACGCCCTTCGGACAAAAGTCTGACGTTTTGTTGGCCAACATTTCGATCATGTGTATGAGGCTTAAGGCTATGGATAATTCATAGCAAGTCTAAAAAAGAAAATAAGAATTAGTGGATTTGTTGCCCATGGCAGACATCTTGTGTAATATTTCCATGAAATGAAAGGTATTATTTCTGTTGGCAAAAGCTCCTTTTTCATCCGTCCAGCTTTTATGACTTGGCCCCAATAGCAGCCAAACAAAATTGTTTCAGCTTTTCAGAACATTTAGGAGGACCTTCAGTGAAAAATGAATACATGGTTATTTTATTTCACAGCCTGCATGATGTCCTAAATACTTAATTAAACATCCTACAACTGTACACCTTTCCTGTGTGCTGGACTGGTGCAGGATTACAGTTTGTGTATTTGGATGTTGGACTTAGAAGTATGCCAAACGCAACCGCGATGAAGCAGCATTTTAGGTATTTTTTGGACCGAATAAATACTTTCTTGTTGCCTCTTTTTTAATTTTAAAGATAATCATACAGGCTGTATTTTTAAATTATTGTATTTTAGGTTTTCACAATATTGGCTCTTGATCACATACCTCCCAACCTTAGCAGTTGAGAGGGGAGAAAGGGGGAAATGATTTAACCATTTGCTTACCAGGCACTTTTACCCCCTTCCTGCCCAGGCCAATTTTCAGCTTTCAGCTCTGTCGCACTTTGAATGACAATTGCGCGGTCATGCAACACTGTACTCAAACAAAATTTTTATCATTTTTTTTCACACAAATAGAGCTTTCTTTTGGTGGTATTTGATCACAACTGTTTTTTTTATCTGTTGCTAAAGAAACAAACAAAAAATACCAAAAAAGGTTGAAAAAAAATTTTTTCTTTTTTTTACATAGTTTGTTATAAAATTTTTCAAACAGGTAATTTTTCTCCTTTAATGATGTTGCTGATGAGGCTGCACTAATGGGCACTGATAGGTGGCACCAGTGGGCAGTTATGAGGCTGCACTGATGGGTTGTGATAAGCAGCACTGATGGTCACTGAGAGGTGGCATTAATGGTCACTGAGAGGTGGTACTGATGGACACTGATAGGTGGCAATGATGGGCAATGATAGGCGGCAATGATAGGCAGCACTGATAGGTGACACTGATTGGTAGCACTGATGGGCACTGATAGGTGCCACTGGTGAGCAGTTATGGGCACTGATAGGTGGCACTGGTGGGACTGGTTGGCACTTATTAGCAGCACCGGCAGGCACAGATTGGGACCGATGTCCCTGAAACAGAAGCTGGTGTACGTCTTTCTTCTATTCTCACGCTGATCTTGAGGAGAAAAAAAATCCGATAACCGGCTTCTGTTTACTTCCCTGATCAACTGTCATTGGCTGACAGCTGATCACGTGGTAAAGGGCTGCTGTGATTGGCCCTTTACCCTGTTTTGTGATCAGCCGAGTCCGAAGGAACCAGTGATCACAGAGCGTGCCGCCCGCATGCTGCAAGGGGCACGCAAGCAGCTCGATCACGGGAGGATGCCTATTGAGGCCCTCCCAGCACTGGAAGCCCGCACTGTAGCCGTCTTTTCGGGCTATAGCGTGGGTGGAAAGTGGTTAAATATGTTAAATATTGGAAGTAGAATAACAAGATGTGTTTATCAGATGCATTTAAAATAAATATCAATATTTTTATGTAAAATGTAAGTTCACTTTTTTGGAAAAAAATGAAAAAGTGAACTAACATTTTCCACCCTCCCCACCCCCAGGTCCCCGCTGTACTTACCTCTGTTGGTGATGAACTATCAGTGTCCTCATACTGTAGAAGGTGCAGCGGCCTAGGGATTTGAAATCCCTGGTCTTCTCCCTCTTTTTTATACAGCACTGTGGAGACAGTCCAGATTGATTCTGATTGGTCAATGCAGACACAGAGAATTGCTCAGCTCTGTCTTAGAAGTGCTGCATAGAGAAGAGGGAGAATAGTGTGGATTTGAAATCCCTGTACCGCTGTACTGGCTGCGTGGGCACTGACAGCTCATCACTCACAGAGGTAAGTACAGTGGGAACCGGGGGTTGGGTGGGGGGACGGACAGACACAGTGTACGGTGTTAGTTCACCTTTTTATTTTTTTGGAAAAGGTGAACTAACCCTTTAAATTCACATCTTTATTTCCTTGTGCTTTTTAATAATATAAAATATATTAATATATATAAACTTGGAGTTTATCTTTAATTTTACACTAAGCTTAAAGCTGAACTCCAGCCAAAACAATTATTGCCTATTTGCACTGGAAAAATAAATGAATAAATAAAAATGTAATAAAAAAATAAATAAATAAATGAAACTAATAAAATGTGTGCAATATGTGGCTGCTGCTTTGTTATGCAATACTCTTAATAGTACACAGCACAGAACATCCTGAACCCTGATGACAGGATGAAACATGTTAGAAAGGTGGACTATGAATACTAGACACTGGGGGTTATTTACTAAAGGAAAATCCACTTTGCACTGAAAGTGCACTTGGAAGTCCAGTCGCTGTAGATCCGAGGGGGACATGCAAGGAAAATAAAAAACAGCATTTTAGCTTGCACATGATTGGATGATAAAATCAGCAGAGCTTCCCCTCATTTCAGATCTACCCCTTAGATTTAGAGCGACTGCACTTCCAAGTGCACTTTCAGTGCAAAGTGGATTTGCCTTTCGTAAATAACCCCCACTGCCTTTTGATATTTCTTTCTTTTTTTCCTTTTTTTTTGTTCATCGGTACGGTTTTTAACTTGATTGTCTATTATTATAAATTCCTAACACTTCCTAGCATGCAACTGTTTTGGTTTTGTGTTCTTTCCAAATAGTGTTTTTGTAATAAAAAAAAAACTATCTGAAGTTTTAATAAGGTATTTTGTACATGCTGTGTGCTCTGTCTGAGCCATTTTTACATTATTGAGACTTTTTTCTTTGCTACCCTGGATGTTTGATGAAATCGGAGTATGCTCACAAATGCATGGAGTCATTCTAATTAACCACTTCAATACCGGGCACTTTCCCCCCTTTCCTTCCCAGGCCAATTTTCAGCTTTCAGCGCTCTCGCACTTTCAATAAGAATTGCGTGGTCATGCAACACTGTACCCAAATTAAATTTTTATCATATTGTTCACACAAATAGAGCTTTATTTTGGTGGTATTTATTCACAAATCAGTTTTTTATTTTTTGCGATATAAGAGAAAAAAGAGCGGAAATTAAAAAAAAAAAAAAAACAATATTTTCTACTTTCTGTTTTAAAAGAAATCCAATAAAATGAAATTTTGTCATAAATTTAAGCCAAAATGTATTCTGCTACATGTCTTTGGTAAAAAAAATCCTGTTAAGTGTATAATAATTGATTTGTGTGATCACGGACATATGTGCGCAGATGATCATGTACAGATGTGCGCAGATGATCACGGACATATGTGTGCAGATGATCATTGGGACAGATGATTTTACTGTTACATATGTGGGACAGGTGTTTTTACTGTGTGGGGACATGTGTGGGGACACTATTTTGGGGACATTGTGATTCTACACTGTGTGGGTACACTGGGCCGGTGATCAGTGTGTAAAAAGCTGTAAAAAACAGCTCATACTCGATCACTGATCACCGGCTGGCTGCAGCAATCTCCTCTCCTCACTGACAACTTCTGTGTGAGGAGAGGAGAGCCGATCGCCTAGCAATCAGCTCTCTGTTTACATCACATGATAGCTGTGATTGGACACAGTCGTCATGTGATCAGGAGGGCCAGTCACAGAGCCCTCCTGCCGATCGGAGATGTGCCATGTCCGGGTGACACGAGCGCATCGGGATCGCGCCGCTGTGAGGGCACGCACACGCGCGATCCCCCTCCTTCTGAGGGACGTTCCTGAACATCAACTCAGAAGGAGGAAGCTCCCAAGCGGCCGTATATATGCAGTGGGTGGGTGGGAGGTGGTTAAAAACAAAAGTAGAGTGCTGGTACCCCCTTGCCTGTAATGGGTACAGAGTACAACTTGCAATCCATCTAGGAGAGTAATGAGAGCCCTTATCTGTAATGATCACAGCAAAGAACAGCTGTTCTTTGCTGTGATGTGATTGTTTAATAAAGCATTGGACCCTTCAATGGAGATTCTTGGTGTACTGGTTACCTATTCTTTGGTCTGAGTCCTTCTAGTCTCCAGCCAGCGGTTGCTTCAGCACCCATTTACTTTACAGCCACTTCCGGGAACGAAATAGGTACCGAGTAAATCTAAAGCCTCGTACACACGATCGGATTGTTGGCCAACAAAACCATGAACTTTTGTTCAAAGGGCATTGGCCCAAACTTGTCTTGCATACACACGGCCACACAATTGTTGGCCAACAATCACGAATGTAGTGACGTACTACATGGTTTTTCAGCTCTTTAACGCCGCTCTTTGGGCTCCTTCTGCTAATTTTTATGTTAGTAGAAGTTTGGTGAGTGTTGATTTGGGCTTTTCATTTCGCGCTTTTAAAAAATCCCTTGAAAATGTGTTTGCAATAACTCCATCAGTATCACCAGCAAAGCAGCTTCATTACTATCCCAATAAAGAAGAAGAGAATTGTGCGCTGCATTTCGAGATTTCATAATTTCCCACGTCACAAATGAGATTTTTCTCCATTAAGAACGCTAGTTTACAAGACCAACCGCTTCTGGCTTGTCCTTGCTTCCGAGCATGCGTGTTTGTACTTTGGACTTTTGTCCGACGGACTTGTGTATACATGATCGGAAAATCCGACAACAGACATTTGTCTGCGGAAAATTTTAAAACCTGCTATCCAACATTTGTCCGCGGAAAATCCGACAACAATTGTTCGATGGAGTGTACACACAGTCGGATTTTCTGCCAACAGCCTGGCATCACACAATTCCCGTCGGAAAATCTGTACGAGGCTTAAGAGTGTAAGGAGAGCCCTTTTTTGTAATGGGTGCAGAGTACATCTAGGAGAGTAAGGCTGGCCATAGATGGTTCAAATCTCGCCTGGTTCAGCATTAACCGTCCGAGATTTGAACCATGCATGGGCAGGCTGAATGTCCTAAATTGATTGATCAATCAACTTGGGTACAACCAGCCTGCCTGATTTACATGCGATTTTCACTAGCAGCTGCTATAGCCGCTATCAATAATCACTGTCTTTTCCCGGCTTGAAAGGCTTCCCCCGCCCCCCCCCCCCACCGGGAGAATATAATGGTAGGAGGGATTCCCCTGTCAAAACTGTCTGTGCTTGCAGGAAAAAGGAGCGTCCTTATCTGTAGTGGGTACAGGGTACATCTAGGAGAATAAGGAGCGTCCTTATCTGTAGTGGGTACAGGGTACATCTAGGAGAATAAGGAGTGTCCTTATCTGTAGTGGGTACAGGGTACATCTAGGAGAATAAGGAGCGTCCTTATCTGTAGTGGGTACAGGGTACATCTAGAACAATTAGGAGCATCCTTATCTGTAGTGGGTACAGGGTACATCTAGAACAATAAGGAGCACCCTTATCTGTAGTGGGTACAGGGTACATCTAGAACAATTAGGAGCATCCTTATCTGTAGTGGGTACAGGGTACATCTAGGAGAATAAGGAGCGTCCTTATCTGTAGTGTGTACAGGGTACATCTAAGAGAATAAGGAGCGTCCTTATCTGTAGTGGGTACAGGGTACATCTAAGAGAATAAGGAGCGTCCTTATCTGTAGTGGGTACAGGGTACATCTAAGAGAATAAGGAGCGTCCTTATCTGTAGTGGGTACAGGGCACATCTAGAACAATAAGGAGCGTCCTAATCTGTAGTGGGTACAGGGTACATCTAGGAGAATAAGGAGTGTCCTTATCTGTAGTGGGTACAGGGTACATCTAGGAGAATAAGGAGCGTCCTTATCTGTAGTGGGTACAGGGTACATCTAGGAGAAAAAGGAGCGTCCTTATCTGTAGTGGGTACAGATACGTACCCTTCGAAGTGCGTTCTGATTGGACAGACAGCGTGTGGGCGGCTCCCCAGTATAACAGCCCTGGACCACTCCCACCCAGAGACACACAGCCAACGTCTCCATGAGGCTTATCGAGGCTCCAGCTGCGGCTAACACACGGCGCTCGTGTATCCCTCAATAGAGACTTTCTGTCGGTCCTCCTGTGCTCCTGTGACACTGCATGTAGAAGCTCCCACCCGCTCTGGCACTCTGCAAGTGCTCCAACATTTTTCACGCAAGTTTTTAGTGTTGTTTTATACTTATATACTGAATAAATTCCTAAGCTGTCTAAAGGATTGGCTTGGCGCTTCTCTCTCCTCCTTTTGTTCAGTGATCGGGTTCCCCAGCCCGGGCCTGAAGCAGCTTCGCTCCCTTTACAGCCTCCATTTAGAGACTTTTTTAGAGACAAATTTTTAGGAGTTCATCCCCCAGAACTTTCAATCCACCCACCATTCACATGGTTGCACCTTCATGTATCAGCATGCAGATGCATTCCTTTTCAGTAAAATTTTTAATATTTTTCATCAGATGGTTTAGCGTTGAACATTATACCAATATTGTGTATGTGTTTCCTCCTAATGTCATTCATTTTTTTTTTAACAGAAAAGTTAATGTCATTAATTTAAAGTTCATGTATGTATAAAGGCAGGTGTCCCAATACTTTTGGTAATATAGTGTATATACACATTCACATCAGCCCCTGCCCTCAACAAGCTTACGATCTAAGGTCCCTACCTAACATGCATACATGCACATATTAGGGCACTTTATTTAGACAGGAGTCAATTAACCTACCAGCATGTCTTTGGAATGTTGGAGGAAACCGGAGCATCCAGAGGAAACCCATAAAAGCACAGGTAGAACATGCAAACTTAATGCAGTTAGCGTCATGTTTGGTATCCGATGGCCTGAGTGCTGCAAGGAAGAAGTGCTAACCACTAAGTCATTGTGCTTCGTGTCTTCAATGTGTGGCCCCTGCTGTGTCATGTAATAATCATACTTTCATTCCCTTTGTACAGTACAGTCAGCACTCAACATCCTACACTAAAACTTACAGTTCTGGCTGGAGTACACAGATCATTGTGGGTCGCTTGCTTGGCAGCCTGACAATTCTGAAAATATCATGCATTCTTTTCAACATGATCTCTGTGATCAGAGGAGGGGAGATTGTGATGTTCTTCCTCCTCCATTCATAGGATGCCTTGAATTCACTGAAGAGCAAACCTTTGTGATCTATGTACTCCAGCTGGAAGAGGTGTAAGTTTCAGCTCTGACTATACTATATTATAAAATTTTGTATGGGGAAAAAAAAAATTCTGTATGCTGATATCGAAGAGCTGATTTATGAAAGACAAATTAGAGCTGCACAAAGCTGCCAATCAGATGGCAGCTGTCTTTCCCCAGGGCAGATTATCACTAAATCGTATTAAACCCTGTGTGTTTTATCTTAACAAATTGAGTACAATAAAATAAACATTCCCAGTAAACTATTTGTTAAAATTCTTACCCCGGCATTTGCAGTTTACAACTTTCAATGCTGCTGGCTTCTGCTCTGTAAGTGCTGCTTCCCTGAATATCTGACTTTCACATGAAAGATTTAAAGTGGTTGTAAACCCCCGATTGTCACTTTTACCTATAGGTAAGCCTAAAATAAGGCTTACCTATAGGTAGTGGAAATATCTCCTAAATGTGCACCATTTAGGAGATATTTGCCTTGTAGTGCGCCAATGATGTCATCGGCACATGTGTTGTGAAGAAACAGACCTCCGCGCCGTTTCTTCACTCGCAAGTGCCATGACAGACGGCTCATGTGTGGGAGTGACATCACGCGGCTCCAGCCAGTCACAGAGCCGGAGCCTGTGGCCCCCGAAAGAAGGGGGGGGAGATGGCGTCGGCCACCAGCGGGGACAGCACATGCTTTAACTTTGCAGGGGAAAAAAAGAGAAAGTAAAACACATCAGGGTTTACTTTCTCTTTAATAGGGATGAGCCCGATGTTCGCCTGTTCGCCGAACAGCGAACATTATCCGGCGTTCACGGCAAATTCGAAAGCCGCGGAACACCGTTAAAGTCTATGGGACATTAACATGAAAAACCAAAAGTGCTCATGCTAAAGGCTTCTAAAGGCTTATAGGCAATTTATTGCCATAAAAAGTGTTTGGGGACCCGGGTCCTGCCCCAGGGGACATGTATCAATGCAAAAAAAAAGTTTACTGGCCATTTTTTCAGGAGAAGCAATTCTAATAATGCTTAAAGTGAAACAATAAAAATGAAATATTCCTTTAAATATCGTGCCTGGGGGTGCCCTTAGTATGCCTGTAAAGTGGAGCAGTTTTCCTGTGTTTAGAACAATACCACAGCAAAATGACATTTTTGAAGGAAAAAAAGTCATTTAAAACTGATCGAGGCTGTAATGAATTGTCGGGTCTCGGCAATATAGATAAAACTCAATGAAAAAAACGGCATGGTTTCCCCCCTCAGTCCATTACCAGGCCCAAAATCCATACCAGACCCTTATCCGAGCGTGCAACCTGGCAGGCCTCAGGAAAAGAGGGGGGGGGGACGAGAGAGTTTCCCTCCTCCTGAACTGTACCAGGCCACATGCCCTCAACATGGGGAGGGTGCTTTGGAGTAGCCCCCCCAAAGCACCTGGTCCCCATGTTGATGGGGACAAGGGCCTCATCCCCACAACCCTTGCCCGGTGGTTGTGGGGGTCTGGAGACTTATCACTTTTGACACTTTTTTGTGAAATGGTAGGGGTACAATGTACCCGTTACCAATTCACATAGGGGGGGGGCTGGGATCTGGGGGTCCCCTTGTTAAAGGTGGCTTCCAGATTCCGATAAGCCCCCCTGCCCGCAAGGTGCTTTGGGGGGCTACTCCAAAGCACCCTCCCCATGTTGAGGGAATGTTGCCTGGTACGGTTCAGGAGGGGGGAAACTCTCTTGTCCCCCCTTTTTTCCTGCAGCCTGCCAGGTTGCGTGGTCAGATAAGGGTCTGGTATGGATTTAGGGGGGGACCCCTATGCCATTTTTTTTTAAATTTTGGCACAGGGTTCCCCTTAATGTCCAGACCTGAAGGGTCTGGCATGGATTTTGGGGGAACCGCTATGTCCTTTTTTTTAACATTTGGTGCAGGGTTTCCCTTAATTTCCATACCAGACCTGAAGAGCCTGGTATGGATTTTGGGGGGGACCCCCACAAAATATTTTTTAAATTTTGGTTCGGTGTTACCCTTAATATTCATACCAGACCCAAAGGGCCTAGTAATAGACTGGCCGTTTTTTTTCAATGAGTTTTATCTATATTGCCGGGACCTGACAATTCATTACAGCTGCGATCAGTTTTAAATGACTTTTTTCCTTTAGAAATGTAATTTTGCTGTGGTACTGTTCTGAAAAATGCGCCACTTTACATTCATACTGTAGACACCCCCCAGGCATGATATTTAAAGGAATATTGCATTTTTATTGTTTCACTTTAAGCATTATTAAAATCGCTGCTCCCGAAAAAACAGCCATTTTTAAAACTTTTTTTTGCATTAATACATGTCCCCCTGGGGCAGGACCCGGGTCCCCAAACACTTTTTATGATAATAACCTGCATATAAGCCTTTAAAATGAGCACTTTTGATTTTTCATGTTCGTGTTCCATAGACTTTAACGGCGTTCACGTGTTCGTCCGAATTTTTTGCCTGTTCGCATGTTCTGGTGTGAACTGAACCGGGGGGTGGTTGGCTCATCCTTATCCTTTAATTATGGTTAGTGGAGTCTGGAGTCAATCTGTTAGCTTGGAGAAAGGGGGGGAAGAGGGGGTGTAGCAAGGCAGTGCCTTGGCCATCCTACGCTATGGTGTGTGTTTCTATTGATGCACACAGTGTAGGAAAATACAGCTCTAGTCTCGGCATGCAAGGGTGGCTCCATAGGACCCTGCAAGAGAAGGGAGCCAACCTGAAACAGGAAACCTAGGGCAGTGGTCATGGCTTCAGCCAGTGGCAGCTGGGGTCTTCTTTTTTGGGGGGAAGGGCGGCAAACGATCCACCCGCCGACACCCCCCCACGACACCCCCCCGGTCGGTCACCAGCCCTGTACTTACCCCATCTAGGTCGCGGGCGGCATCTCCTACTGGTGCTTCACGGTGGCTTCCCCTGCGTCTCCTCCCTCCTCCTCTTCGTCGGCGTACAATAGGATCGCTTCTCCTCTCGGCCAATTGGGTGACGCTCAGGATCCGCTTCCTGATTGGCTGGGAGGAGAATCAGGAAGACAATAGCGAATATTAATTCGCTATTGTCACACAACTGGGTGGGCTTGGGGCGCAGAGCTCTGTGCCCCAAGCCCACCCTTTTTTTAAGCTAATTAGAGCCTCTGGCTTTAATCACGTGCTTCTAAAAAAAAAAACCATTGGAATCCATGCGTCAGCACCCGCATGTGGATTAGGGGGCCGGATGCATGGATTAGAGGGGTGGTGCCCCTGCACCCTGCATTACAGGTCGCCACTGGCTCCAGCTTAAACTAGATCACAGGCAAGGATTAAGGGCCAGTTCACAATACTCGTTCGTGTTTGGTGCAATATGATTGCAAATCTCACCAGAACCCGGAACAAGTAGTGCATGTACCACTTTTAAAAAACACGCCACACCAAATGGCACTGCAATACCATGGGATTTGATGCCTGCATACGCACTGTATTTGCGATGTGTGTTTGGTGTGCCATTAACACTTAATTGGCACTCGCATGTAGATCGCAAGGACAGTGCATTTGAAAGTTGTGTGGAAAACGCACACAGAACACAACTTTCCCGCACCATGTTGGACTTACCATCACTTTAAGCACCAGGTGTTTTGCTCTGAATAAAGATTGGACTCAGGTCTGGTCTATAACAGTTGCACATATAGCTTTATGAACTGACAGTTCAGAAGCAGAAATCTACACATTGGATATAAAATGAATGGTAGATCACTTACCCTCTCAAAGTTTGGAAGCTCAGAATTGCTAGGTGCCCATGGGAGTGTGGCTAGATCCTCCAGGATTTCTGATACATGAGGTCCAGGCTTGTCCGTGATGTGGCAGAAAACATGAATCTCTATACTGTGGACACAGCTGGAACAGCCAGCCACAACCGCTGGATCCCCCACGGAAGATCTGGTAACCGGCCAGACTGGGCTTGTCATAAGAGCGAGATGTCAGAGAGGGGCAGATCCTCCATTGTTACTCTGCACCAGGGTCTTCTCCTTGTTCTAGGGGTCTCTGGTGTTCTTTGTGTGTGAGCGTCTTGCTACTGACTGCCAAATAAGCACATCTGGAGTTGTTTCAGTATGTGCATTCTTTTTGACTCTCCTCCTAAATAAAATCTGAGCTTAAGCCAGGCAGCCAGAGGCAGGACAGGACTTGCATGGCTGTCTGAATACATGGCGATCTTACGTACAGTATATGTAATGTGGCATCTCATGTGTCTTCCTTTTTTGTACTTTTTTGTTCTGATGACAATAGGAAGCTGATCCTTCGTAATCAGGGCTCAGATCCACTGTATGTTTCAGTTTAAGGCTACGTTACCACTAGTGCGACTTGTCATGCGACTTGGGACTGCAAAGTCGCATGACAAGTCGTACCCCATGATTTCCAATGAGTACCATTCATATCTGTGCGACTTCAAAGTAGTCCCTGCACTACTGTGGTTCCACGTTGATGCGACTTGAGGTCCATAGACCTGAAGAATACACAGGTATTGCTTCAAGTCGCATCAAAATTGCGGCAAAATCGTGCAGAAGTGGAAACCTAGGCTAAATGTCACAAAATGTTCTCTTGCTCAATGAAGTGCACCTATGGAAGGATGCAGATGTGCTGCAGCAGACACCGGACAACTTGGTATATGTATTTGCACATGCATATGAGCATTCATGAGTGCTCCACTGCTAAGATGGTGCTGAGCCGAGAGTCTCTAACTGTATGTTAAAACATTTTTTTTCTGATTTTAGATATACCTTAAAACAAATCTTAATGCCTAAGCACAATTTTGCAACTTTAAAGGGGTTGTAAAGGTAAAAGTTTTTTCACCTTCATGCATGCTATGCATGAAGGTGAAAAAAACATCTGACAATACCGCCCCCCCAGCCCCCCCATTTTACTTACCTGACCCCTCGAAAGTCCCACGCTCGCCCCCGACATCCTCTTCGCCGCTCAGCCTGGCCATTGATTGGTTACAGTGGATGGATTGAAAGCAGCGCAGCCATTGGCTCGCGCTGCTGTCAATCACATCCAATGACGCAGTGCGCCGGGGGCGGGGCTGAGTGATACAGTGAGCGGCTATGGCCGCCGGCTGTATCACAGGAGCGCGCCCACAAGCACTCAACACCATGCGAGGGAGCTCGCATGAAAGTCCTTGCAGGGGGGGGGGGGGGCGGGGGACAGAGACAGCCGCCGAGGGACCCCATAAGACCAGGTTCAGGGCCACTCTGTGCAAAACGAGCTTCACAGTGGAGGTAAGTATAACATGTTTGTTATTTAAAAAAAAAAAAAAAATATCTTTAGTGATCCTTTAACATGTGTTAGTAAAACTGTAAAACAACAACTTTGTGCACCCAGGTGGATTATACCATGTTTTGTTCAGGATAAATTGGGCTTTCTTTTGGTGGTAAATGGTAAGGGATATCTCCTGATTTTTTTTTTTATTATCAAAGGAAAACTGGCCCAAAATAGTAAAAAAAAAAAAAAATTACCTTAACCTTCCACCAAAGAACAACCCAAATTAAATTCTCCTGTTCTTGTTATCACAGATTTATCACATATGTGTATGTTAGTTGTTGTTGGTACCCCCAGTACAGCCCAAAAACAATAGTGCCCATTTGTTTTGTTTTTTTATCCTATTTAAAACACACTGGAATTCATAGTAATAAAAAAAAAAAAAAATCCTATAAAAAAAAAAAAAAAAAAAATACTGACCCTGACCTTGACCTAAACACTAACCCTAGCACAGCCCACATGCCTGGACTGGCACCTGGCTCAACCTCTCGGCGAGTCGCTGAGAGCCTGAGCCGGTGTTTCATCAGATTGGGCGACCCATCAGAATGTGTAATGGAAGTGACGTTTCGTCCCTGCCATCTTACTGCATCCCGCACTCCTCCACAGTAAGGATACACTGAGAAGGGGGAAAGCGGACATCTTGGTACACCCACTGGAGTTTTGCATTTTACACTTATTTTTAACAGTAAAGTATATATATAGTGAAATACAGTACTTAGAACTCCGTCTGAATGTTTAGATGTTTCATTTTAAAAGCATCAATCTTCTGTCAGATTAGCAAACCTGTGAGATCAGCAGGCTTGCCACTGCTTTTAAAATTCAGCATCTAACCAGTCAAAGCTCTAACTACTGTATTTCACTATATAAACCTAGTTTACTGTTAAAAATAAGTGTAAAATGCAAAACTCCGGTGGGTATAACAAGATGTCAGCTTTCCCCCTTATCACTGTATCCTTAATGTGGAGGAGTTCGGGGTGTAGCAAGATGGCGGCGATGGAACATCACTTCTGTTACACACTCTGACGAGTCGCCGAATCTGACGGAACACTGGCCGCTTCCGCCCCCTCCACAGCCCAGCACTCCAGTGAGTGCAGGGGGCAGAACAGAAAGCCAGTGACTAACAGTCGGCAGATCTCTGCTCAGGGAGCTGCGAGAACTGAGGGTTCTGCGGTGTTTGATCACTCAGTTCTCACAGCTCCCTGAGCAGAGAGCTGGTGACTGTCAGTCGCTGGCTTTCTGTTCTGCCCCCCTGCGCTCACTGGAGCGCTGATCTGTGGAGGGGCGGGAGTGGCACACTCAGGGTCTCAGCGTCTCACAGAGAGGAGTGCTGGTCCAAGCATGTGATTGTCGTGATATTGCCCGAGCTTGGAATGGCTCTGTGACATCAGCAGACAGCGGACTTCAACCTGAAAACAGGTTGTACTACTACTTTAAGTTTAGTTAAACATTTTTTTAAATCAGCAGTACTTACAATGAATGAAAAGTGCCCATTGTGCTGGTGGCTGCTTTGTTCATTGAAATCTTCATTCCTCTGCCCTCTCCCACCCCCATACCACCAATGTTGCGGTGGTAAATACGAGCCTCTGGACCTGTCTTTAGCACTTGTCAAAACTGCTCACTATGGTCTCCCTTTCCAATCACCTCCTCTATTCATAAATGCTCTATTATCACTTCCCTCAATGAAAAGTACTCTATGAATGGAGGAGGCGGAACTTTTATTCATCGCTCATAGAACGTTTTCCATTGTGGGAAGTGTTAGTACAGCTTCTATAAATGGAGGAGGAAAGCAGAAAAGTGAGCACTTTTAGTCATAATATTTTATTGAAATTTTCATCATAGAAATTTACAAAAAGAAGAGAGAAAGAATGAGAAGAGCCAAGGGATGAAGAAACAGGGCAAATCCTATGTGTTTGTCAGGGAAATGGCCAAAGAACTGGCAATCTTACCAGCACTCATTATGGCTGCTTCAGACGAACAACCGTGCGCATGCGCATACGCAAATGTGCGATGGCGAAAACATGCGTTGGTAGATGAGTAACGGCACGAACAGGCATACGCTGATGCGCGACGGCGTGAACGGGTGTACGCAGATGCGCCCCCTCTGGCCTATTTAAACCTTCTACTGACAATTGCTGGATTATAGTCACCTCCCCCGTATTTCCTTGTGCCTCTGTGTATCCTGATTCTTGGACCTCCCGCTACCGACCCGGCTTGTTGTGACCCGCTTACCCTGATCTCTTGGCTTGACCCTTGGCTTGCACCCTGACTCTGCTCCTGTCTGCTCCAGCGTGTTTGACCCCCGGCTTGGCTCATGACTCTGCTATTACCAATCTCACCGTGTATGATCCTGGCTTGTTCCAGTTCTGCTGATTCTACCTTGGACTGATCTGCTGTGTATGACCCCTGGCCTGGCTCCTGACACTGTTCCTGGTTTGCCCCACTGCCACATACATCTGGCATCCAAGCACGTCTGCCTTATAGCGCATCCTGCCTGTTCTAGCTATTCTCCGGTGATCAACTCATCGAACTTCAATAACCGGCGAACTCTGCTTCGGCTATTGGCTGTAATCTGCTAAGAGACTCGTGCTGTGGCCAATCACAGCACAGATCAGCAGGGGGCACACATAGCGCACCTGAAAACCAGAAAGTAAGCCGCGATGTACCCATATGTGGCCTAGCCTGGAGCTGCCGCCCATCCGCAGTAAATGTACTGTGAGCGGGTGGCAAGTGGTTAAAGATGAACTGCCGCTATGATCTTGATAAAATGCTTTATATTGGTACAGCATGGATCGATAGAAGTATGCACAGCTCATAACTGATGGGCCTGAAAACTGACAATCACTGTATTAGTAGCAGCTACTACAGTGATCACTTCAATCCTCTGTTCTGTGTCCTGGGCTGAGTGGTTACTCCACTACACACTAACCACAGGGTTACTCACTTGGCACTGCTGCCATTAATGCAATGCCTTGTATTCTTTTAATGAATACAAGGCATTCAGTGATTGGGCAAGGTGGAGAAGAAGGTCAGTAATGTTATGAGGAACTCCTACACATGTGTGGCCAGTAGGAAAGGAAAATTAAAGCCGTGAGATGTGAAGATAGAAACTTCTAGAGTTGTCATCCTCATCCCTGCCCTACATGGTGAGTCACTAGTGATGTGCTTTTCAGCTTTTACAATTTGTAAAAAATATTTTTGTACAATTTTTTTTAAAATATGATTTTATTTACAATGTTTAAAAAATATTTTACAATTTTTTACATTTTTTAAAAATTATTTTTTACAATGCTGTTTAGGGGGGGGGGGGGGTCTTTGGTGAGATATCAGGGGTCCCTGACATCTCACCTTTTGAGACACAGAAAAGAAAAAAGTGCACATTTTTCCGTTTCCTTTCTCTGTAACCTCAGCTCCAATGCAGATTAATGAACAGGATACAGAGGCTCCAGTTCATTCATAAACTGAAGCATAGTAAACATAGCTTACTATCCTCAGTTATCATTAGACACAGGAGTGAACAGTACCGATTGCACACTATGTCCATTCATTGACTACAGGAAGACGCGTTAAGTTACATATTTACAGGCCCCTTTTACTGCTCTCCATCCTGCAGATGCTCCTGTGTACCCGCAGCCGCTGGCGGGACAGGGAAGACGTCAGAGCTCTGGGGGGGATGGGGGGGCAGGCAGGCAGGGGGGAGATACACAGGAGGGAATCTGATGTAGGCAGGAAGGGGGGGGGGCTATTATAGGAACTATGCCCTGCATGTCTCTCCCTCCAGCAGCTGAAAGCCGGTGGGAGGGAGAGGGGGAGAAACTTTCAGCTGCGGCAAAGAGCCGCACAGGGCATCATGACTGTAATTAATCCCTGCCCCGCCAAACCAATTCCCCTCCCTGTCCGGGCCCCCCTGTGTGCTCAGGCCCCCTACTGGAGGTCCAGTGGTACCACCATGTTGGCGGCCCTAACCCTATTTACTATAATGACAGGTCACCAGTGGCTGCAGCTATTCACTATATGTCTGCACAGCGAACCAGTGTGGCCCCCGCACCCTCTTCACTGGATTTGGATCTATGTCTGTGAGGAGAGAGACAAACTTTGCTGTTCTTGGGCACAAAGCTGGATCAAAGAAGGAGCCAAGTAGGTATTTAGGAGGAGGGCCTGGGGTAGCTCATACTGGAAGGTGTTTTACCCTAATGTAGAGAATGCATTAACCACTTGACCTCCGAAATATTTACCCCCCCCCTTCATGACCAGGCCATTTTTTGTGATACGGCACTGCGTTACTTTAACCACTTCTTGCCCGGCCAATAGCAAAATGACAGCCGTGCAGTGGCTTTCCCTTTCTGACTGGATGTCACATGACGACCTTTAGAACAGGCTGCTCGTGCGTACCCCCGGGGGAGCACAACGCGGTAATCGGTGGTGCGCTGTGCCGCTCGGACACACCGCATCTCTGATCGTGGTAAGGAGCCTATGGTGTAGGCTGTTTACCATGTGATCAGCTGTGTCCAATCACAGCTGATCACAGTGAAACTCGGAAGTGCCGGTTATCGGCATTCCTCTATTCACGCTGACAATGAGTGAGTAAAGCAGAGCCAATAAGTGGCTCTGCTGACAGGGGGGATCTGCACTGATTATCAGTGCAGTGATTATCAATGTAGCCCCATCAGCGATGCCTGCCAGTGCCCATCAGTGATGCCACTTAGTCCTCATCAGTGCCCATCATTGCCGCCTATCAGTGCTCCATATCAGTACCACTTATCAGTGCCCATCATTGCCGCCTATTAGTGCTCCATATCAGTACCACTTATCAGTGCCCATCATTGCCGCCTATCAGTGCTCCATATCAGTACCACTTATCAGTGCCCATCATTGCCGCCTATCAGCGCCCATCAGTGCTTCATATCAGTGCCACTTATCAGTGGCCATCAATGCTGCATATCAGTGCCACTTATCAGTGGCCATCAATGCTGCATATCAGTGCCACTTATCAGTGGCCATCAATGCTGCATATTAGTGCCTCCTCATCAGTTACTATCAGTGCCACCTCTTCAGTGTCGCTTTATCAGTGCCTGTCAGTGCAGCCTCATCAGCGTACATCAGTGAAGGAGAAAACGTACTTATTTACAAAATTTTATAACCGGAACAAAGAAAAACATTTTTTTTTAAGATGTTCTGTCTATTTTTAAATTTGTTTAGCAAAGAATAAAACCCCCAGTGGTAATTAAATACCACCAAAAGAAAGCTCTATCTGTGTGAAAAAATGTATAAAAATTTCATATGAGTACAGTGTAGCATGACCGCGCGATTGTCTTTCAAAGTGTGAAAGTGCTGAAAGCTGAAAATTGGCCTTGGCAGAAAGGGGGTAAGGGTGTCCAGTATTAAAGTGTTTAACTGACAATTGCGCGGTCATGCAACGCCGTACACAAATAACATTTGAATTATTTTTTTCCTCACAAATAAAGCTTTCTTTTGATGGTATTTGATCGCTCTGCCTATGTAAACTCCTGACAGCATGGATGTCATGGATTTTTTTTTCCTTGCGAAAGCAGGGAATTAAATTGATTACTTTCCCTAGTAAAAAACAGCAAACAGTACACACAAACACTGGCTAGGCACACAGTTAACACTTTGATTCCCCTAGATGTTTAACCCCTTTCCAGCCAGTGTCATTAGTACAGTGACAGTGCCTATTTTTAGTACTGATCATTGTATTAGTGTCACTGGTCCCCACCAAGTGTCAGTTAGTGTCAGATTGTTTGCCGCAATATCACAGTCCTGCTATAAGTCGCTGATCGCCGCCATTACTAGTATAAAAAAAAATCCAGTATATATACACACCATAATTTGTAGAGATGCACCGAAATTTCAGCAGCTGAAACATTTTGGCCGAAAATTATGTTATCTGCATTTTGACAATAAGAGAAAAAGGTGCCGATAATGATGCCGTAAACGCACATAATTTTTCTGATTTTGTCGCAACTTTACTGGAATTTTGTCATGACTTTGCCACGATTTTTGAGGACATTTTACAGCGATTTTGCCGTGCTTTTACCACACTTACGGCGTGTCTTTCATAGGTCATATGACTCAAAAAGCGCACAAAAATGTAACACGGGTGCATTATTGATGCGTTCTTGCTGCACTTTCAGTGCGTTTCAACGGGGAGGTATGTTTTTGGTGCACAAATGCAGCAAGCAAGATTTTTAACACCACAATGGAAACGCAATAGACCAGTGTGAAGACATGCATAGAATTTAAAGGGATGCATTTTTCTTGAACGTTTCTTGCTCTAAATGTGCCGATAATGGCCGAAAATAAATTCATATTAATTTAAATTCGTGATATTAATTAAAAAAAACAAATAGAATACAATTATATGTAAAAATTAGGGTTACACCGATACCACTTTTTTAAGACCGAGTAAAAGTACCGATACTTTATTTTCCAAGTACTCGCCGATACCGATTACAATACTTTTTTTTTAATGTCATGGGACAGTGGCACTAATATGCAGCACTGATAGGTGGCACTGATGTGTCAGTAGTTATTTATTTTTTTGTTTTACAATTTTTTTTATTTTATTATTTTTGACAATTTATATATTTCTTGCTTTTTTATTTTATTTTTATTTTTTTTACAATGCTTTCTTCCTTTTTGTGGGGGGTGGTGGGGGGGGGGAGTGGACGGTGTCAGTGTTTTTTCCTTATTTATCAGCCCTGTTGGGGGGGCTTTGGTGAGAGATCTGGGATATAAACTGACCCCTGACATCTCCCCTTTGAGAGAGAGAGAAAGGGATTGAGGACACAGCTTCCCCAGTCGCTTTCTCAGCAGCCTCAGCTGTACTGAAGACGAATGGAGAGGAGACAGAGGCACCTCTCCATTCATAAACTGAAGCATCATAAACACAGGTTACGATGCTCAGTTATGAATAGACAGTCAGTGATCACTGACTCTATGCATTCGAAAAAGGAAGGAGATGGCTCCTTCCTCCACTCTCCATCCTGACAGATCTGGGAAGGGGGAGGGGGGACGGAGTAGGACCCAGGGAAGCCGGGGAGCACAGAGGGGGACCCCAAGGAGGACGGGGAATGGAGGAGGATACCAGAAAGAGGGGGGACCCGGGGAGGCGGAGGAACACACAGAGGACAGTCAAAAACTGTAATCTTCGGGTTTCGTTTTTCAGTCAAGTGCATCCTGCATTTTTGGTACCAACACATATATATATATATATATATATATATATATATATATATATATATATATATATATATAATATTATATTCAACTTTTTAATTAATATCATGAATTTAAATTAATATGAATTTCTTGCTGCCCATTATTGGCACCTTTTCAGCTGATCGGCTGTTTTCACACTGAGCAGTTTTTTAAGCGCTTTTGCGATGAAAAACGTGCAGGAAAAGCTATAGAAAAATGCATCCCTTTAAATTCTATGTATGTCTTCACACTGGTCCGTTGCTGTGTTAAAAATCCTGCTTACTGTATTTTTGGTACATATTTGGTCAGTTAAAAAAAAACACAGCAAAAACGCAACTCCCCATTAAAATGCATTGAAAATGCAGCAAAAACGCACCCGTGTTACATTTCTTTAATGTGGTTTTTGAGTCACATGACCTATGAAAAACACATCATAAGCGCAGTAAAATCGTGGCAAAATCGGACTTGTTTTTGGCGGCCATTATCGCTCACCTTTTTTTTTTTCTAATGGCAAAATGTAGATAACCCTATTTTCGGCCGATATAATTTTCGGCGGCCAAAATTTCGGTGCATCACTACAGTGCAACACAAGGTTTTAAAAAGCATGCAATTCGCATAAATGCAACACACATCAAGGCAAACACAACCACAACACTAAAATGCACACCAACGCATTACAAAAAACACAACGTGCATGTGTTAATAGGTGCATTGTGGTGTGAATGAGCCCTAAGGCTGCATTTAAACGCACAGTTAGTGCACCCAGTGGCAGAAATCCTCAGGGCTGAGCCTGTACGATACAATGACAGACTGACAGCGGCTGCAGCTATTTGTGACTATTCGCACTGACAGCGACTGCCCGCAGGGATGCTAGGTAGATGCACAATAAAGCAGTCAACCACCATTACTACAGGTAATCACCGGCTGTGCAATTAGTCATGAATAGCTATAGCCGCTCAGCCTATACAAATCAATGACAGGCTGACAGCAGACGCAGCTATTGGTGAGTGTTCACACAGAAAATAGCTGCACCCGCCGTCAGCCTGTCGTTGTTTTGTATGGGCAGCTATTCACCTATACCTTTCATTCCTGCCACAGGAATCTGCAGATTCTTGCTGCTAGAAATCACAGGGCCTGCTCATCTCCATCTGAAAGATGCCTCAAGCCCTTGTTTTCACCTTTGTCAAATCTCAAAAATGCTGATCTCCTGCAGCCTCTTTGCAGCCACATCCTGTCTACATGCCCTCCAGTGATGGCTGCATGGTGTCTTTAACCACTTCCCGCCCAAGGACGTCATATGATGTCCTGGACTTTGATTGGAGATATCTGAATGATGGGTGCAGTGGCGTTGCTAGGGGGGTGCGAGGGGTGCGGTCCGCACCCGGGTGACACCCGCTAGAGGGGTGACACCCTCCCGAGGGTGAGAAAAAGCCCTGGCTGACTAACTTTGGAAGTCTTTTTTTTTTTCAGCTGGAAACCCACCTCCAGTGCTGCGGGTGTTCTCCTCCTCCTCCTCTCTGTCTCTCACTATGGCGCTGCTGCCTGAGCCTGTCACTAATCAATTCTCCACCTGGGCGGCTGCACACTGTCCTCTCTTCTCCAGCTGCCGCCCGGGTGTTCCATGTACCTGAGCTGCCCGAGCTGGTGCGGTAACGGGCGGGGGGAAGGGGGTGTCGGCTTGCGGTGGTGGGGGGGTGTCCTCCGCGGTGTTGCGGCAGGTGGGGGGGCTGTACTGATAAAGGGGGGTAGTTTGTCCTGGGGGGGCTGTACTGATGGAGGGAGGTAGCTTGTGCTGGGGGAGGGGGCTCTACTGATGGAGGGAGATGGTATGTCCTGGGAGGGCTGTACTGATGGAGGGGGTAGCTTGTGCTGGGGGGCTCTACTGATGGAGGGGGGTGGTATGTTCTGGGGGGCTGTACTGATGGAGGGGGGTGGTATGTCCTGGGGGGCTGTACTGATGGAGGGGGGTAGCTTGTGCTGGGGGGGGCTCTACTGAGGGAGGGGGTGGTCTGTCCTGGGGGGCTGTACTGATGGAGGGGGGTGGTATGTCCTGGGGGGCTGTACTGATGGAGGGGGGTAGCTTGTGCTGGGGGGGGCTGTACTGATGGAGGGGGTGGTCTGTCCTGGGGGGGGCTATACTTATGGAGGGGGGTGGTATGTCCTGGGGGGGCCGTACTGATGGAGGGGGGTGGTATGTCCTGGGGGCTGTACTGATGAAGGGGGTAGCTTTTGCTGGGGGGGCTCTACTGATGGAGGGGGTGGTCTGTCCTGGGGGGCTGTACTGATGGAGGGGGGTGGTATGTCCTGGGGGGGCTGTACTGATGGAGGGGGGTGGTTATGTCCTGGGGGGCTGTACTGATGGAGGGGGTAGCTTGTGCTGGTGGGGGCTCTACTGATGGAGGGGGGGTGGTCTGTCCTGGGGGGGCTGTACTGATGGAGGGGGGTGGTATGTCCTGGGGCGGGCTGTACTGATGGAGGGGGTGCTTTTTCCTTGGGGGGGTCTGTACTAATGGAGGGAGTGCTTTAACCGGGGGGGGAGGGGTCTGTACTGATGGAGGATGGGGGTGCTTTGTACTGAGGGGGGTCTGTACTGATGGAGGGGGTTTATACTTAGTGGGGGGTCTATACTGAGGAAGGGGGGTCTGTACTAAGTGGGGGGGTCTATACTCAGGGGGGGACTATACTTTGTGGAGGGAGGGTCTGTACTGAGGGGGGACTATACTTGGAAGGAGGTTGGTACTGAAGGAGAGGGGTCTCTACAGAGGGGCGACTATAGTTAGTGGAGGGGGGTGACTCCATGTTTTACCGCACCGAGTGACACCAAGCCTAGTGACGCCACTGGATGGGTGTAGCTGCAGGTATCATTCAGTTATCTTTTTTTTCAGCCGGAGATTCCCTGCAAAGTAAAAGCAACCGTATCGGCTGTTTAGTCACTTGTTTGCTTTTACAGGAACCCCTCCCGCTGCCCTTCGGTGCTTCTCCCAGCTTGCCCGAGCCGGAGAATGAATTTGGCACTGGTGGCAGGTTTACCATAGAGCTGACTGCGGACCAGATGGTTCAAGGCCATCTCTATGATCCTCGGAGGCCTGATGTAAACGCTACTGTTTTTTGTTTTTTTTTGCTGGGAAGCCTGAGATCTATCTTTTTTTCTCCAGCCTAGAGGAGAGATGTGGGGTCTTAAACAGATCTCTCTGTAAAGAGGACCTGTCATGCCCTATTCCTATAACAAAGGAATTTAAAGGGAAAGTGTAAAAAAAAAAAAAAAATAACAATATAAAAAAAAATTTAGTGCCCCCATCCCCGCATACGTAGGTCGCACCCACATATGTAAATGATGTTCAAACCACACAGGTGAGGTATCGCCGCAAACGTTAGAGCGCGAGCAATAATTCCTATTTGAAGTTGGTATATTATAGGAATTGTGATAGCGCTGCTACAAACTGAGTATGTGATAAACAATGTCAATACATGATAAATATTATAATGCTGATAACAAATATTCAAAGTCCAATAATTGTGATGAAAAAACAAAACATATGATTAAATAAATGAATGTGGTATGGATTGAAAGTCTTGTTTTTGCCCTCCAGATGAAGCCACGAGGATGGTGGTGTAACACGTAGAGGTAGAGCCTGGCGGTGATATACGTGAGACTTGTTGGAATTTTATATGCTGTTTTTCTACCTTAATAAATGTGAGTAAAATGTTTGAAGCTAGGGCGGTGAGGTTTATTCCACTTAACATTCGGTACTGCACTATTGAAAACATTTTATATTTTCATGTCGGTTTGGAATTGCTGGTGAACTGCATGGAGGCATTTTTAAAGGAGCAGTACACGGAGTATACGGAGTGCAGAGAGTGTTTGACCTCTGCAGGGTCTTTATAAGAGCCATTGGAGATCATCTGCTGATGTGAATTATTTTGAGCTTTGAGCAGGTTTGACCCTATCGGGGGTCTAATAAGGAGGTAAGCGTCCATTGCACATGGTGAAGGGAGCACTTATCACGGAGTGCCATTTGATTCATGAAAAACATTTTTACACAGTGAAGTTTGCATTGCACTTTTTCTCATAAGAAGACTTTTTTTAATCCATACCACATTAATTGATTTCATCATATGTTTTTTGTTTTTTCATCACAATTATTGGACTTTGAATATTTGTAATCAGCATTATAATAATTATGATGTATTGACACTGTTTATCACATTTATTTATTACTCAGTTTGAAGGAGCGCTATCACAATTCCTATAAAATGATGATGGCAGCAGCTAATATACATATTGTTTTCATTTACACACCACTAGGTGGCAGTGCATAACTATCACATCACAATTAATTCTAGTGCAAGAACTTCTCTGTAATAGGGCGTACACACGGTCGGACTTTGTTCGGACATTCCGACAACAAAATCCTAGGATTTTTTCAGACGGATGTTGGCTCAAACTTGTTTTGTCTACACACGGTCGCACAAAGTTGTCGGAAAATCCGATCGTTCTAAACGCGGTGACGTAAAACACGTACGTCGGGCCAATAGCTTTCATCTCTTTATTTATTCTGAGCATGCGTGGCACTTTGTCCGTCGGATTTGTGTACACACGATCGGAATTTCCGACAACGGATTTTGTTGTCGGAAAATTTTATCTCCTGCTCTCCAACTTTGTATATCGGAAAATCCGATGGAAAATGTCCGATGGAGCCCACACACGGTCGGAATTTCTGACAACACGCTCCGATCGGACATTTTCCCTCGGAAAATCCGACCGTGTGTACGGGGCATTAAACTGGTAAGGTAACCTGTAAAAATGTTTAAAGCGTCGCCTATGGAGATTTTAGAAGTACCAAAGTGTGGCACCATTCCACGTATGTAGGCAATTTAAAAGTGTGACATGTTAGGTATCTATTTACTCTGCGTAATATCATCTTTCACATTATACAAAAAAAATTGGGCTAACTAGTGTTTTGGCTTTTTTTTAAATTCATGAATGTGTTTTTCTTCCCCAAAAAAATCATATTTGAAAAATTGCTGCGCAAATAACGTATGACATAAAAAAAATTGCAATGACTGCAATTTTATTCCTTAGGGTCTCTACTAAAAAAAAAAAATATATGTTTGGGGGTTTCTGAGTAATTTTCTAGCAAAAAAAATATGATTTTTACATGTAGGAGAGGCGTGCCAGAATAGGCTTGGGCTTAGGGTTGCCACCTTTTCTTCAAGCCAAACCCGAACACTTTTGCGGCGCACGGCAATTATTTTGTAGTACATGCTATAGGATTGTAAAATACCTTGGGTTACCCAAAGAGAGTAGTAATGAGGTGTGCTACAGTGAACAGTGGCTGTTAATTGCATTACCAGTGGGGGGGGACTTAAAGGAGCATGGTTAAATAAAACAAAAGCATTAGTGTACCCATAAAATATGATTCGATTAATAAAAGAAATGTCAGTTAAAATATGAAAATAGCCTACCATAAAAGCGGACACTGTCAGCCAGTAGCGCAGTGGACAGTGTCAGTAGGGCAGTGGACGGTGTCAGTAGGGCAGTGGACGGTGTCAGTAGGGCAGTGGACGGTGTCAGTAGGGCAGTGGACGGTGTCAGTAGGGCAGTGGACGGTGTCAGTAGGGCAGTGGACGGTGTCAGTAGGGCAGTGGACGGTGTCAGTAGGGCAGTGGACGGTGTCAGTAGGGCAGTGGACGGTGTCAGTAGGGCAGTGGACGGTGTCAGTAGGGCAGTGGACGGTGTCAGTAGGGCAGTGGACGGTGTCAGTAGGGCAGTGGACGGTGTCAGTAGGGCAGTGGACGGTGTCAGTAGGGCAGTGGACAGTGTCAGTAGGGCAGTGGACGGTGTCAGTAGAGCAGAGGACGGTGTCAGTAGAGCAGAGGACGGTGTCAGTAGAGCAGAGGACGGTGTCAGTAGAGCAGTGGACTGTGTCAGAAGGGCAGTGGAAGGTGTCAGTTGAGCAGTGGAAGGTGTCAGTAGAGCAGCGGACGGTGTCAGTAGAGCAGTGGACGGTGTCAGTAGAGCAGAGGTTGGTGTCAGTAGAGCAGTGGACGGTGTTAGAAGGGCAGAGGACGGTGTCAGTAGAGCAGTGGACGGTGTCAGTAGAGCAGAGGTTGGTGTCAGTAGAGCAGTGGACGGTGTTAGAAGGGCAGAGGACGGTGTCAGTAGAGCAGTGGACGGTGTCAGTAGAGCAGTGGACGGTGTCAGTAGGGCAGTGGACGGTGTCAGTAGGGCAGTGGACGGTGTCAGTAGAGCAGTGGACGGTGTCAGTAGAGCAGTGGACGGTGTCAGTAGAGCAGTGGACGGTGTCAGTAGAGCAGTGGACGGTGCCAGTAGGGCAGAGGACGGTGTCAGTAGAGCAGAGGACGGTGTCAGTAGAGCAGAGGATGGTGTCAGTATGGCAGAGGACGGTGTCAGTAGAGCAGTGGATGGTGTCAGTAGGGCAGTGAATGGTGTCAGTAGGGCAGTGGAAGGTGTCAGTATGGCAGTGGATGGTGTCATTAGAGCAGTGGACGGTGTTAGAAGGGCAGAGGACGGTGTCAGTAGGGCAGTGGACGGTGTCAGTGGAGCAGTGGATGGTGTCAGTAGAGCAGTGAACGGTGTCAGTAGAGCAGTGGATGGTGTCAGTAGAGCAGTGGATGGTGTCAGTAGGGCAGTGGATGGTGTCAGTAGAGCAGTGGATGGTGTCAGTAGAGCAGTGGACGGTGTCAGTAGGGCAGTGGACGGTGTCAGTAGAGCAGTGGACGGTGTCAGAAGGGCAGAGGACGGTGTCAGTAGAGCAGTGGACGGTGTCAGTAGAGCAGTGGACGGTGTCAGTAGAGCAGTGGACGGTGTCAGTAGAGCAGTGGACGGTGTCAGTAGAGCAGTGGACGGTGTCAGTAGAGCAGTGGACGGTGTCAGTAGAGCAGTGGACGGTGTCAGTAGGGCAGTGGACGGTGTCAGTAGAGCAGTGGACGGTGTCAGTAGAGCAGTGGACGGTGTCAGTAGGGCAGTGGATGGTGTCAGTAGGGCAGTGGATGGTGTCAGTAGAGCAGAGGATGGTGTCAGTAGGGCAGAGGACAGTGTCAGTAGGGCAGCGGATGGTGTCAGTAGAGTGGATGGTGTCAGTAGAGCAGTGGACGGTGTCAGTAGGGCAGTGGATGGTGTCAGTAGAGCAGTGGACGGTGTCAGTAGAGCAGTGGACGGTGTCAGTAGGGCAGTGGACGGTGTCAGTAGAGCAGTGGACGGTGTCAGTAGAGCAGTGGACGGTGTCAGTAGGGCAGTGGATGGTGTCAGTAGGGCAGTGGATGGTGTCAGTAGAGCAGAGGATGGTGTCAGTAGGGCAGAGGACAGTGTCAGTAGGGCAGCGGATGGTGTCAGTAGAGTGGATGGTGTCATTAGAGCAGTGGACGGTGTTAGAAGGGCAGAGGACGGTGTCAGTAGAGCAGTGGACGGTGTCAGTAGAGCAGTGGATGGTGTCAGTAGAGCAGTGGACGGTGTCAGTAGAGCAGTGGACGGTGTCAGTAGAGCAGTGGACGGTGTCAGTAGAGCAGTGGACGGTGTCAGTAGAGCAGTGGACGGTGTCAGTAGGGCAGTGGATGGTGTCAGTAGAGCAGAGGACGGTGTCAGTAGAGCAGAGGACGGTGTCAGTAGAGCAGAGGACGGTGTCAGTAGGGCAGTGGACGGTGTCAGTAGGGCAGTGGATGGTGTCAGTAGGGCAGTGGATGGTGTCAGTAGGGCAGTGGATGGTGTCAGTAGAGCAGTGGACGGTGTCAGTAGGGCAGTGGATGGTGTCAGTAGAGCAGTGGACGGTGTCAGTAGGGCAGTGGATGGTGTCAGTAGAGCAGAGGACGGTGTCAGTAGAGCAGTGGACGGTGTCAGTAGAGCAGTGGATGGTGTCAGTAGAGCAGTGGACGGTGTCAGTAGGGCAGTGGATGGTGTCAGTAGAGCAGAGGATGGTGTCAGTAGGGCAGAGGACAGCGTCAGTAGGGCAGTGGATGGTGTCAGTAGAGTGGATGGTGTCATTAGAGCAGTGGACGGTGTTAGAAGGGCAGAGGACGGTGTCAGTAGAGCAGTGAACGGTGTCAGTAGGGCAGTGGATGGTGTCAGTAGGGCAGTGGACTGTGTCACCCGGTGAGAACTGTATATATGGATGGTGTATGGGGGGGTGGAGAACAGTATCTATAGATGGTATATGGGGGGGGTGGAGAACTGTATATATGGGGGGGACTGTATATATGGAGAGGACTGTATATATGGGGGGAGGACTGTATATATGGGGAGGACTGTATATATGGATGGTGTATGGGGGGAGGACTGTGTATATGGGGGGGCTGTATATATGGATGGTGTATGGGGAGAGGACTGTATATATGGGGGGGACTGTGTATATGGGGGGGGACTGTGTATATGGATGGTGTATGGGGAGAGGACTGTATATATGGGGGGGACTGTGTATATAGGGGGGACTGTGTATATGGATGGCGTATGGGGGGAGGACTGTATATATGGGGGGGACTGTGTATATGGGGGGGACTGTGTATATGGATGGTGTATGGGGAGAGGACTGTATATATTAGGGGGACAGTATATATGGGGGGGACTGTATATATAGATGGTGTATATGGGGGGAGAACTGTATATATGGGGGGGACTGTATATATGGATGGTGTGTGAGGAGGAGAGAGAGAACTATATGGATGGATGGTATATGGGAGGGGGCCGGCAGAACTGTATATATAGTGTATGGTGGGGGGAGGGGGTGTATGTATATATGTATGTATAGTGTATGGTGGGGGGAGGGGGTGTATGTATATATGTATGTATAGTGTATGGTGGGGGGAGGGGGTGTATATATGTATGTATAGTGTATGGTGGGGGGAGGGGGTGTATGTATATATGTATGTATAGTGTATGGTGGGGGGTGTATGTATATATGTATGTATAGTGTATGGTGGGGGGTGTATGTATATATGTATGTATAGTGTATGGTGGGGGGAGGGGGGGTGTATGTATAGTGTATGGTGGGGGGAGGGGGGTGTATGTATAGTGTATGGTGGGGGGGAGGGGAGGTGTATGTATATATGTATGTATAGTGTAGGGGGGAGGTGAGAGTACTTTGAAATCCTGACATGGATGATAAAAACCTACCTTACAAGCTGGGCTCCAGTCCCAGCGTGATCTGTGCACACATTCCAGCAGGGAATGGGGAGGCTCCGCCCACCTCCTTGTCCCTTCTGCTGGCAGCCAGAGGATTGGAGGAGAGCACCCGGCTGGTAACATGGAGGCTCCGCCTCTGTGTCCCGACTCCGTCCTGCACTCAGACAGCTGAGCAGGAGCAGAAATCAAGCAGCGCGAAGGCGGCGCTACGGACCCGAACTCCACGGCCGCACTGATGACACAGCTTCGGCACAGGGAGCCACGGGTCTGAAATGAATAATGTGCCCGGGTCTCAGGCGGGCAGAGACCCGGGCACATGTTTCAAAACCCGTACTGTCCGGGTGAATCCCGGACAGGTGGCAACCCTACTTGGGCTAGAAGTGGTTAAATCCCATCTCCAGGGAAAACAGAAAACCCTTCCTGGCACTGCAGGAGTTAAATGTTCATTTAGGTCTGGAGGACCAGAAAAAGCACTTATACTTACCTGATCCTCCGCTCCCCTCTTCCCCTTTATGCTCCGACAGTGGACTGTCCCTCACCCTCCTCTCATCCAGTGCAGGGTATTGGGCTTTAGATTGGACTTGATGATGTCAGAGGACCTGTCACCACCGGAGCGTAGGGAAGAAGAGGGATCAGTCTGACAACGTGGAGAATAAGGCAGGTAGAAAGGCACCCCCCCCCCCCCCCCTCAGATCTTAACTACTTCAATACCAAACACTTTTACCCCCTTCCTGCCCAGGCCAATTTTCAGCTTTCAGTGCTGTCACACTTTGAATGACAATTGCGCGGCCATGCAACACTGTACTCATAGGAATTTTTTTTTTTTTTTTTTACACAAATAGAGCTTTTTTTGGTGGTACGTAATTACTGCTTTTTTTTTTGCAAAACAAACAAAAAAAGACTGAAAAGTTTTTTTTTTAAAAAATGTGTTTTTCTTCATTTCTGTTATAAAATAAAACAAATCATTTTTCTTCATAAATTTAAGCCAAAATGTATACTGCTACATTTCTTTGGTGAAAATAACCCAAATCAGTGTATTTATTCTGCAGGAAGGTTATAGAGTCCATAAACTAGGGATGCACCGAAATTTCGGCGGCCAAAAAACTGCCAAAAATTGTGTTTTTGGCACATTGCCGCAAGGAAAATATTGCAGATAATGGAGCCGAAAATGGGGTGGGGCCCCTGGTACCGCCCTTTGCGGGGGTGTCATCCTGGCTTGCCCCAGTCCTTCCTCCTCCTCTCCTCCCCCCTCCCTCCCACAGAGCGGCGATCTCCGTGTGTCACGGAACTGAATTGTCCGGGCCGCAGTAACAATGTCCCGCCTCCTGTGACAGACGGCACACTGATCCAATGGTGGGACATTAAATCAGTGTGATGTGATTACAGGAGGCAGGACTTTGTTACTGTGGCCCGGACAATTAAAATACAGCTCCGTAAAACACAGAGATCACCGCTCTGATCCGGGCATTGTTATGCCCCGTACACACGGTCGGACATTGATCGGACATTCCGACAACAAAATCCATGGATTTTTTCCGGCAGATGTTGGCTCAAACTTGCCTTGCATACACACGGTCACACAAAGTTGTCGGAAAATCCGATCGTTCAGAACGCGGTGACGTAAAACACGTACGTCGGGACTATAAACGGGGCAGTAGCCAATAGCTTTCATCTCTTTATTTATTCTGAGCATGCGCGGCACTTTGTGCGTCCGATTTGTGTACACACGATCGGAAATTCCGACAACGGATTTTGTTGTCGGAAAATTTTATAGCCTGCTCTCAAACTTTGTGTGTCGGAAAATCCGATGGAAAATGTGTGATGGAGCCTACACACGGTCGGAATTTCCGACAACAAGGTCCTATCACACATTTTCCATCGGAAAATCCGACCGTGTGTACGGGGCATTAGGCTGCATGACGGGCATTGGTGAGGCTGCATCCACAGACACAAGCAGGCTGCATCTGACGGGCACTGGCAGGCTGAATATGACGGGCACTGGTGAGGCTGTATTGATCTCTTGTATCATGTCTGCAGTCTCTGACCATCTCCTGTATCAAATGGACAGAGAGTGAAGAGATGATACAAGAGATGGTTAGAGACTGAGGACATGATACAAGAGATGGTCAGAGACTGCAGACTGCATTTTTCTTGAGCTTTTCTTGCACTAAAAGGTACCAAAAATGGCCAAAAATAGATTCATATTAATTTAAATTGATGATATTAATTAAAAAGTCAAATATAATACAATTGTATATAAAAAATATAAATATAAATATTTTTTAAAAACTGTCATTTTCGGTATTGGTTTTCGGCCTAGTGCATCCTTCATTTTCGGTTTCGGCACCAAAATTTCCATTCGGTGCATTATCCTGCTGGAAGGAGCCATCAGAAGATGGGTACAATGTAGTCATAAAGGGATGGACATGGTCAGCAACAATACTCAGGTAGGCCGTGGCGTTTAAATGATTCTCAATTGGTACGAAGAGGCCCAAAGTGTGCCAAGAAAATATCCCTCACACTATTACACTACCAGCCTGAACCGTTGATACAAGACAGGATGGATCCATGCTTTCATGTTGTTTATGCCAAATACTGACCCTACCATCTGAATGTTGCAGCTAAAATCGTGACTCATCAGACCGGGCAACGTTTTTCTAACCCTCTATTGTCCAATTTTGGTGAGATTGTAGCCTCAGTTTCCTGTTCTTAGCTCACAGCTAATTGGCACCCGGTGTGGTCTTCTGCTGCTGTAGCCCATCTGCAAGATTCGATGTGTTGTGCGTTCAGAGATGGTATTCTGCATACCTTGGTTGTTTGGGTTACAGTTGCCTTTCTGTCATCTACTCATTCTCCTCTGACCTCTGACATCAACAAGGCATTTTCCTCCACACAACTGCCGCTCACTGGCTATTTTCTCTTTTTCAGACCATTCTCTGTAAACCCGAGAGATGGTTGTGTGTGAAAATCCCAGTAGAACAGCAGTTTTTGAAATGCGCAGACCAGCCTGTCTCGCACCCAACAAACATGCCACGTTCAAGGTCCCTTAAATCCCCTTTTTTCCCTATTCTGCTGCTGGGTTTGAACTTCAACAAGTCATCTTCACCACGTCTAGATGCCTAAATGCATTGAGTTTTCAGCCATGTGATTGGCTGATTAGCAATTTGTGTGTGTGTGTGAACACCTGTGAAGACACACACACACACACACACACACACGAGTTTGAGTCGAGTCAATGCCAAAGAGGTCAGTTTTGGTGTCATCTGACCACAGCACTTTCTTTCAATCTTTCTCTGAATCATTTAGATGTTCATTGGCATGACTGTACATGTGGTTTCTTGAGGAGGGGGACTCCCCGTGTTTGGAGGAAGAAAAATGCTGACCCTAAGAACACCATTTTTACAGTCAAGCATGGAGGTGGAAACATTATGCTTTGGGGCTGTTTTTCTGCTAAAGGTACAGGCCAACTTTGCTGCATTGAGGGGCCAATAGACGGGGCCATGTATTGTAAAATCTTGGATGAGAACCTTCTTCCCTCAACAAGATCACTGAAGATGGGTCATGGATGGGTCTTCCAGCATAACAATGACCCAAAACATACTGCCAAGGCAACAAAGGAGTGGCTCAAGAGAGAAGCACATTAAGGTCATGGGTCTCCAGACCTTAATCCTGTATAAAATTTTTGGAAGGAGCCAGACCCATCCATTGGGGGGGCACAGGCGCCGCCCCCCCCCCCCCATCCACGCGTCCAGCCCCCTGATCTACATAAGGGTACTGGACTATGGATTCCAAGGGATTGCGTTGTTTTCTTGAAGCACGTGATTGGAGCCAGAGGCTCTAATAGGCTTCAAAAAAAGGTGGGCTCGGGATACAGAGCACTGCAACCCGATCCCACCCAGTTGTGTGAGGATAGCGAATGAATATTCGCTATTTTCACACAAAATCTCCTCCCCGACAATCAGGAAGCGGATCAAGAGACCCGTTTCCCGATTAGCCAAAACGTCAGGCGATCCTATTGGACGCCTAGCACCTAGGAGGAGAGAGGAAACGCAAGGCAGAAGCCGCCTTGCTGGAGTAGAGCAGTGGTCATCAACCCTGTCCTCACGGCCCACTAACAGGCCAGGTTTGCAAGGTAACTGAAATACATCACAGGGGATATCATTTGCTGCTCAGTGATTGCAGTAGTCTAGTCTGCATCTCCCCAAAGTAATACATAAAACCTGGCCTATTAGTGGGCCTGAGGACAGGGTTGATGACCACTGGAGTAGAGGACACCGGATGGGGTCCGCTGTGCTTGAGGACATCAGAGGGGGGGGGGGGGGAGCTGAAACTTCGAGTTGCCAAGCAGCAGCCACAAAACCTTTTAAGGGTTTAGAGAAGATCTGTAAAGAAGAGTGGACCAAAATCCCCCCTGAGATGTGTGCAAACCTGGTAACCAACTACAAGAAACTTTGTACCTCTGTGCTTGCCAGCAAGGGTTTCTCCACCAAGTAACAAGTCATGTTTTGCTTGGGGATCATATACTTATTTTGCTCACTGAACTGCAACTCAATTCATAACATTTGTATCATGTTTTTTTTCTGGATTTTTGGTCGATATTATCTCTAGACCCTTCATTTCTTTGTAAGGCTCGATTCACACTAGCGCGTTTTTTGATGCATTTTGCATTTTGCAGAAATGCACGGGAATTTTTTAACATGGGTTCCTATGGAACATGTTCACATCAATGCTTTTTTGTATCTCTGCGTTTTTGGAAAGGGTCGGGGACTTTTTTTCATGCAAAATGCAGCGTTTTGCATGTAATGGATTTCAATGGACAAGCATCAAAAACGCAAGTGCACCGTTTTTGCAGCGTTTTTGATGCGTTTTTGGTGCGTTTTTGCCGGTTTTTTTTCTTTTTTTTTTTTAATTTTTTTTACATTTTTTTTTGACTGTAAAAAAAAACTGTAAAAAAAAAAAAAAAAACGGAAAACGCAAATCGCGGCAAAAACGCGGCAAAAACGCGGCTCAAAAACGTGGCAAGCATGAAAAAAAACCCTGCAAAAACGCTCAAAAGCAACATGCATAGGTGTGAATCGAGCCTAAGGCTCGATTCACACTAGCGCGTTTTTTGATGCATTTTGCATTTTGCAGAAATGCACGGGAATTTTTTAACATGGGTTCCTATGGAACATGTTCACATCAATGCTTTTTTGTATCTCTGCGTTTTTGGAAAGGGTCGGGGACTTTTTTTCATGCAAAATGCAGCGTTTTGCATGTAATGGATTTCAATGGACAAGCATCAAAAACGCAAGTGCACCGTTTTTGCAGCGTTTTTGATGCGTTTTTGGTGCGTTTTTGCCGGTTTTTTTTCTTTTTTTTTTTTAATTTTTTTTACATTTTTTTTTGACTGTAAAAAAAAACTGTAAAAAAAAAAAAAAAAACGGAAAACGCAAATCGCGGCAAAAACGCAGCAAAAACGCGGCTCAAAAACGTGGCAAGCATGAAAAAAAACCCTGCAAAAACGCTCAAAAGCAACATGCATAGGTGTGAATCGAGCCTAAGGCTCGATTCACACTAGCGCGTTTTTTGATGCATTTTGCATTTTGCAGAAATGCACGGGAATTTTTTAACATGGGTTCCTATGGAACATGTTCACATCAATGCTTTTTTGTATCTCTGCGTTTTTGGAAAGGGTCGGGGACTTTTTTTCATGCAAAATGCAGCGTTTTGCATGTAATGGATTTCAATGGACAAGCATCAAAAACGCAAGTGCACCGTTTTTGCAGCGGTTTTGATGCGTTTTTGGTGCATTTTTGATGCGTTTTTGCCGTTTTTTTTTTTTTTTTTTTTTTTTTTTTAATTTTTTTTACATTTTTTTTTGACTGTAAAAAAAAACTGTAAAAAAAAAAAAAAAAAATAAAAAAAAACGCAAAACGCAAATCGCGGCAAAAACGCGGCAAAAACGCAGCTCAAAAACGTGGCAAGCATGAAAAAAAAAACCCTCCAAAAACGCTCAAAAGCAACATGCATAGGTGTGAATCGAGCCTAAGAGCCCTTGCACACTGGGGCGGTGGGGGCGTCGGCGGTACAACAGCGCTATTTTTAGCGCTGCTGTACCGTCGTTCTAGCAGCGGTATTCGGCCGCTAGCGGTGCAGTTTTAACCCCCCGCTGGCGGCCGAAAAAGGGTTAAATCCCTCGTACAGCGCGGCTATAGCCGCGGTATTACAGCGGTATAGCCGCGCTGTCCCATTGATTTCAATGGGCAGGAGCGGGGAAGGAGCGGTGAATACCCCGCTCCTTCCCCGCTCCAAAGAAGCGGTTTGCAGGACTTTTTTCACCGTCCTGTCACCGCCCGAGGGCTTTCACACTGAACAAACAGCGGCAGCTGTTTAGGGGCGGTTTTCAGGCGGTATTTTTAGCGCAATACCGCCTGAAAACCGCCCCAGTGTGCAAGGGCTCTTAGTGGACCAACTTACAAAATCTGCAGGGGCTCAAATAATAATTTTCCCCACTGTATATTGAGTGTAGGAGAATCAGCAGAGTCAAGAGAGTTCAGGCTGATTACAACTTAGCCGCAAAACACACAAAAAAAAAGAAAAGAAAAAAGTGTTGAACAGTAAAAGCCCTTTGACACCGAGCCGCCCATAGCGCCGGCAGTAAAACGCTGCTATTTTTAGCGGCGTTTTCCCGTCGGATTAGCGAGGCATTTCGGCCTCTAGCGGGGCGCTTTTACCCCCGGCTAGCGGCCGAGAAAGGGTTAAAACCACCCGCAATGCGCCGCAATAGCGCGTTTTGCCGTCGGTATCCCAGCGCTGCCCCATTGATTTCAATGGGGAGCAGCGGTGAAGGAGCGGTAAACACACCGCTCCAAAGAAGCTGCTGGCAGGACTTTTCCTGACGTCTTGCCAGCGCTCCGGTGTGAAAGCCCTCGGGCTTTCACACTGGAGACAATGCTGCAGCTGTTTGAAGGTGGATTGCAGGCGCTATTTTTAATGCTATAGCGCCTGCAAAACGCCCTCGGTGTGAAAGGGGTCTTAATAAAAAATAATAACTTTTTATTTACTGTCATCAGACAGTATCCCTGATCACCGCCACACCAGTCACATTATGACACTGTACTGCACTGCTGAAAGTTTGTACTGTAGTAAAAAGATTGTTAATTTTCCAAAAAATTAGGACAAAAAAAATTACAACTTCAAAAAACTTGCCATGCCTCTTACTAAATACTTTGGACTGTCTACTTTCCAAAGAGAAGTAATTTGGGGGCAGGGGGGTATTTGTACTGTCCTGGCCTTTTAGGGCCTCAGGAAATGAGATATCAGTACATATTAAGGACTGATGAATTTTCAAATATATACTATATATACCATAGTTTGTGGACTCTATATCTTTTGCATAGACTAAATAATATACATTGATTTGGGTTATTTTTTTATACCAAAGAAATATAGTAGACTACATTTTGGCCTAAATCTTTGAAGAAAGATTATTTGTTTTCTGTATAACAGAACATAAGAAAAACCATTTTTTTTCATTTATAAAGCCAAAAAAAAGCCCAAAAAACAGGGGTGATTAAATACTACCAAAAGAAAGCTCTATTTGTGTGAAAAAAAATAATATACATTTACTATAATTTGGGTAAAGCTTTGCATTACTAAGCAATTGGCAGTTAAAGTACCACAGTGCTGTATAGAAAAAAAAATGCCCTGGTCATGAAGGGAGTAAAACCTTCTGTGGTGGTCAATTAGGGACACTCCAGCTTAAAACAGGGTCCCTAAATAAATAGTATTTACTACTGATTTTGCTTGTTTCGTTTGGTTTAAGGAACCTGTTGGATCCACAAAAATTCATGATTTTTGTCCTTGTCATGTAGGCATTTAAAGGCCAAAGACTCAATAAATCTGGATCCACCTTCCCACATGCCTGTTTAATTACTTATCACTAATGGCCCGTACACACGATCCTAAAATCGTACGACAGATCGTCAGGGTTTTTTTTTGGTTTCTAGTCTCATATCGAACATGAAAAGTTTACAAAAATTCTCGTACGACAGAATAAAAATTCAGAAGTGATGTAATGTGTTGTAGTGTATTTGTATTGTATTTTCGAATGACAACTGTACTGATTAAACGAAAATCTCACGATCTGGTATCGTACGAGAAAAATGTTTGTGCTTGTCCCATTGGATAATATCAGATGAACTGTCGTGATTGGCTCTCGAAAGCCATGCACTAATGGTTTGATTATCGTACGATCGCAATTTGTACGATTTTCGGATCGTGTGTACAGGCCATTGCACCCAACAGCACAGACTAGACATGTGCAATTCGTTTCATAAGGAATCGAAACTCGGCCGAATTTTGCATCTTTCGGACATTCGGATGCATCCGAATAAAAAATAACGAATTTCAACTAATACGAAAGACAATTATAGCGAATATAACGAAGGAATTCGACATGATTCGGTAATTCGTTAAAGTTCTAATGAAACAAAAGGTCAACTCAAAGTAAATCTTACAGTCCAATCAGCTGATTAATTTTGTGCTGGAGGTTGGATTACTGGCAAAGTACATTCCTGAGAACTGAGTGAGAAGGGTGTTGTATTGTATTTGAGCAGAGGAGAAGAGATATTGTCATTGTGTGTGTTAATGGATTCAATAAACAAACGACTCCAAATTACGAATCATTATCACGAATCAATATACATACATAAATATTGAATTTCAACTGATATGAAAGAAATTATAGCAGATATAACAAATTAATTCTACATGATTCGAGATTCAGTATAACGAATATCGACACTCTATGCATAATAACGAATTATCTGAAAACGAATTAACGTAACATAATGAATATAACAGAACGAAATTATGTATTTTACGAATGGCATAGAACCAAAACTAAACAAAATTTCCCATTATGTACAAGTCTAGTCCAGACCCAGCAGAGTTATTAAAGAGGGAGTCCTGCAAAAAAAATTTTTTTTAAGTCAGCAGCTACAAATACGGACACTTACGGAAAAAAATATGGACACTTGCCTGTCACAGGGTCCAGCGATGTCGGCACCCGAGGTTGAACCGTCCCTCGGTCCTCGGATGCTGCTGCCGCCGCCATCTTCGGTATGGGAATCAGGAAATGAAGCCTTGCAGCTTCACTTCCCGGTTCCCTACTGCGCATGTGCGAGTCGCGCAGTGCAATCTGAATGATCCGTGCTGTCTCTGGGACCCGTGTGTGTCCCAGCAGACAGCGTGGTGGGACGGGAAGAGGCATAGACTTCCACGGGAAGTGGGTGCAAATACCTGTCTTAGACTCCTCCCCCCTGAAAAGTGCCAAATGTGACACCGGAGGGGGGGAGGGTTCCGAAAAGCGGAGGTTCAATTTTTGTACAAACCACCACTTTAAATTAGGTCTAATTAAATTAACCCGTTTTAACAGGTGTGCTGTAACGCGTGTCTCACACGTCTATGCAATACCCCTAACTTACTTGGCACAAGGGAGCATTGGTGAAGGTCCTTTATAAAATGCTGCCACAACACTGAGTACAGACAGCTGAATCCTGAACTTACTTTGCACACTGACCCATCCATGTTCCAGGTCCTGGCTGGCTCCACTTCATAATGGGAATGTGCACCATGGTTCCATTCATTCCTATAGGTAGTCACACTCATGGCAGCCTCCAAAGGTGAAGTTGTTTGGAGCCTACTGTAATTGCTATGCTCCTTAGCCCTATCATCCTTGCTAATGGCCAAGTGGAATGTAATACTTTTACGTGAAAGTCTTCATGCTATAGATGTTTTAGGCAGGCCATACATGATTCATTTTTTTTCATACAACCATCAGGTTGGTATCGGATTTAAAGGCCAACTCCATCTTTCCTTCCCTTCCCAAAAGTCTCCCTGTACCCTCTCCCCATTCTCCATACACTTAAAATGTATGCGCATACTTACAATAAACCCTTTCTCTGAGTTGGTCACCTGACAAGCAGGGTCTTTCCTCTGGTGTCAGTGGTTGGTGGTCCTCAACACTGCAGAGAACAGTGCTCAGATGTGAGTGCCATTTAGGGTTGCCACCTTTTCTTCAAGCCAAACCCGAACACTTTTGCGGCGCACGGCAATTATTTTGTAGTACATGCTATAGGATTGTAAAATACCTTGGGTTACCCAAAGAGAGTAGTAATGAGGTGTGCTACAGTGAACAGTGGCTGTTAATTGCATTACCAGTGGGGGGGGACTTAAAGGAGCATGGTTAAATAAAACAAAAGCATTAGTGTACCCATAAAATATGATTCGATTAATAAAAGAAATGTCAGTTAAAATATGAAAATAGCCTACCATAAAAGCGGACACTGTCAGCCAGTAGCGCAGTGGACAGTGTCAGTAGGGCAGTGGACGGTGTCAGTAGGGCAGTGGACGGTGTCAGTAGGGCAGTGGACGGTGTCAGTAGGGCAGTGGACGGTGTCAGTAGGGCAGTGGACGGTGTCAGTAGGGCAGTGGACGGTGTCAGTAGGGCAGTGGACGGTGTCAGTAGGGCAGTGGACGGTGTCAGTAGGGCAGTGGACGGTGTCAGTAGGGCAGTGGACGGTGTCAGTAGGGCAGTGGATGGTGTCAGTAGGGCAGTGGACGGTGTCAGTAGGGCAGTGGACGGTGTCAGTAGGGCAGTGGACAGTGTCAGTAGGGCAGTGGACGGTGTCAGTAGAGCAGAGGACGGTGTCAGTAGAGCAGAGGACGGTGTCAGTAGAGCAGAGGACGGTGTCAGTAGAGCAGTGGACTGTGTCAGAAGGGCAGTGGAAGGTGTCAGTTGAGCAGTGGAAGGTGTCAGTAGAGCAGCGGACGGTGTCAGTAGAGCAGTGGACGGTGTCAGTAGAGCAGAGGTTGGTGTCAGTAGAGCAGTGGACGGTGTTAGAAGGGCAGAGGACGGTGTCAGTAGAGCAGTGGACGGTGTCAGTAGAGCAGTGGACGGTGTCAGTAGAGCAGTGGACGGTGCCAGTAGGGCAGAGGACGGTGTCAGTAGAGCAGAGGATGGTGTCAGTAGAGCAGTGGATGGTGTCAGTATGGCAGAGGACGGTGTCAGTAGAGCAGTGGATGGTGTCAGTAGGGCAGTGAATGGTGTCAGTAGGGCAGTGGAAGGTGTCAGTAGGGCAGTGGACGGTGTCAGTAGGGCAGTGGACGGTGTCAGTAGGGCAGTGGACGGTGTCAGTAGGGCAGTGGACGGTGTCAGTAGGGCAGTGGACGGTGTCAGTAGGGCAGTGGACGGTGTCAGTAGGGCAGTGGACGGTGTCAGTAGGGCAGTGGACGGTGTCAGTAGGGCAGTGGACGGTGTCAGTAGAGCAGAGGACGGTGTCAGTAGAGCAGAGGACGGTGTCAGTAGAGCAGTGGACTGTGTCAGAAGGGCAGTGGAAGGTGTCAGTAGAGCAGTGGACGGTGTCAGTAGGGCAGTGGAAGGTGTCAGTAGAGCAGCGGACGGTGTCAGTAGAGCAGTGGACGGTGTCAGTAGAGCAGAGGTTGGTGTCAGTAGAGCAGTGGACGGTGTTAGAAGGGCAGAGGACGGTGTCAGTAGAGCAGTGGACGGTGTCAGTAGAGCAGTGGACGGTGTCAGTAGAGCAGTGGACGGTGTCAGTAGAGCAGTGGACGGTGCCAGTAGGGCAGAGGACGGTGTCAGTAGAGCAGAGGATGGTGTCAGTAGAGCAGTGGATGGTGTCAGTATGGCAGAGGACGGTGTCAGTAGAGCAGTGGAAGGTGTCAGTAGGGCAGTGGACGGTGTCAGTAGGGCAGTGGACGGTGTCAGTAGGGCAGTGGACGGTGTCAGTAGGGCAGTGGACGGTGTCAGTAGAGCAGAGGACAGTGTCAGTAGAGCAGAGGACGGTGTCAGTAGAGCAGTGGACTGTGTCAGAAGGGCAGTGGAAGGTGTCAGTAGAGCAGTGGACGGTGTCAGTAGGGCAGTGGAAGGTGTCAGTAGAGCAGCGGACGGTGTCAGTAGAGCAGTGGACGGTGTCAGTAGAGCAGAGGTTGGTGTCAGTAGAGCAGTGGACGGTGTTAGAAGGGCAGAGGACGGTGTCAGTAGAGCAGTGGACGGTGTCAGTAGAGCAGTGGACGGTGTCAGTAGAGCAGTGGACGGTGTCAGTAGAGCAGTGGACGGTGCCAGTAGGGCAGAGGACGGTGTCAGTAGAGCAGAGGACGGTGTCAGTAGAGCAGAGGATGGTGTCAGTATGGCAGAGGACGGTGTCAGTAGAGCAGTGGATGGTGTCAGTAGGGCAGTGAATGGTGTCAGTAGGGCAGTGGAAGGTGTCAGTATGGCAGTGGATGGTGTCATTAGAGCAGTGGACGGTGTTAGAAGGGCAGAGGACGGTGTCAGTAGGGCAGTGGACGGTGTCAGTGGAGCAGTGGATGGTGTCAGTAGAGCAGTGAACGGTGTCAGTAGAGCAGTGGATGGTGTCAGTAGAGCAGTGGATGGTGTCAGTAGGGCAGTGGATGGTGTCAGTAGAGCAGTGGATGGTGTCAGTAGAGCAGTGGACGGTGTCAGTAGGGCAGTGGACGGTGTCAGTAGAGCAGTGGACGGTGTCAGAAGGGCAGAGGACGGTGTCAGTAGAGCAGTGGACGGTGTCAGTAGAGCAGTGGACGGTGTCAGTAGAGCAGTGGACGGTGTCAGTAGAGCAGTGGACGGTGTCAGTAGAGCAGTGGACGGTGTCAGTAGAGCAGTGGACGGTGTCAGTAGAGCAGTGGACGGTGTCAGTAGAGCAGTGGACGGTGTCAGTAGGGCAGTGGACGGTGTCAGTAGAGCAGTGGACGGTGTCAGTAGAGCAGTGGACGGTGTCAGTAGGGCAGTGGATGGTGTCAGTAGGGCAGTGGATGGTGTCAGTAGAGCAGAGGATGGTGTCAGTAGGGCAGAGGACAGTGTCAGTAGGGCAGCGGATGGTGTCAGTAGAGTGGATGGTGTCATTAGAGCAGTGGACGGTGTTAGAAGGGCAGAGGACGGTGTCAGTAGAGCAGTGGACGGTGTCAGTAGAGCAGTGGATGGTGTCAGTAGAGCAGTGGACGGTGTCAGTAGAGCAGTGGACGGTGTCAGTAGAGCAGTGGACGGTGTCAGTAGAGCAGTGGACGGTGTCAGTAGGGCAGTGGATGGTGTCAGTAGAGCAGAGGACGGTGTCAGTAGAGCAGAGGACGGTGTCAGTAGAGCAGAGGACGGTGTCAGTAGGGCAGTGGACGGTGTCAGTAGGGCAGTGGATGGTGTCAGTAGGGCAGTGGATGGTGTCAGTAGGGCAGTGGATGGTGTCAGTAGAGCAGTGGACGGTGTCAGTAGGGCAGTGGATGGTGTCAGTAGAGCAGTGGACGGTGTCAGTAGGGCAGTGGATGGTGTCAGTAGAGCAGAGGACGGTGTCAGTAGAGCAGTGGACGGTGTCAGTAGAGCAGTGGATGGTGTCAGTAGAGCAGTGGACGGTGTCAGTAGGGCAGTGGATGGTGTCAGTAGAGCAGAGGATGGTGTCAGTAGGGCAGAGGACAGCGTCAGTAGGGCAGTGGATGGTGTCAGTAGAGTGGATGGTGTCATTAGAGCAGTGGACGGTGTTAGAAGGGCAGAGGACGGTGTCAGTAGGGCAGTGGACGGTGTCAGTAGAGCAGTGGATGGTGTCAGTAGAGCAGTGAACGGTGTCAGTAGAGCAGTGGACGGTGTCAGTAGAGCAGTGGACGGTGTCAGTAGAGCAGTGGATGGTGTCAGTAGAGCAGAGGACGGTGTCAGTAGAGCAGTGGACGGTGTCAGTAGAGCAGTGGATGGTGTCAGTAGAGCAGTGGACGGTGTCAGTAGGGCAGTGGATGGTGTCAGTAGAGCAGAGGATGGTGTCAGTAGGGCAGAGGACAGCGTCAGTAGGGCAGTGGATGGTGTCAGTAGAGTGGATGGTGTCATTAGAGCAGTGGACGGTGTTAGAAGGGCAGAGGACGGTGTCAGTAGGGCAGTGGACGGTGTCAGTAGAGCAGTGGATGGTGTCAGTAGAGCAGTGAACGGTGTCAGTAGGGCAGTGGATGGTGTCAGTAGGGCAGTGGACTGTGTCACCCGGTGAGAACTGTATATATGGATGGTGTATGGGGGGGTGGAGAACAGTATCTATAGATGGTATATGGGGGGGGTGGAGAACTGTATATATGGGGGGGACTGTATATATGGAGAGGACTGTATATATGGGGGGAGGACTGTATATATGGGGAGGACTGTATATATGGATGGTGTATGGGGGGAGGACTGTGTATATGGGGGGGCTGTATATATGGATGGTGTATGGGGAGAGGACTGTATATATGGGGGGGACTGTGTATATGGGGGGGGACTGTGTATATGGATGGTGTATGGGGAGAGGACTGTATATATGGGGGGGACTGTGTATATAGGGGGGACTGTGTATATGGATGGCGTATGGGGGGAGGACTGTATATATGGGGGGGACTGTGTATATGGGGGGGACTGTGTATATGGATGGTGTATGGGGAGAGGACTGTATATATTAGGGGGACAGTATATATGGGGGGGACTGTATATATAGATGGTGTATATGGGGGGAGAACTGTATATATGGGGGGGACTGTATATATGGATGGTGTGTGAGGAGGAGAGAGAGAACTATATGGATGGATGGTATATGGGAGGGGGCCGGCAGAACTGTATATATAGTGTATGGTGGGGGGAGGGGGTGTATGTATATATGTATGTATAGTGTATGGTGGGGGGAGGGGGTGTATGTATATATGTATGTATAGTGTATGGTGGGGGGAGGGGGTGTATATATGTATGTATAGTGTATGGTGGGGGGTGTATGTATATATGTATGTATAGTGTATGGTGGGGGGAGGGGGGGTGTATGTATAGTGTATGGTGGGGGGAGGGGGGTGTATGTATAGTGTATGGTGGGGGGGAGGGGAGGTGTATGTATATATGTATGTATAGTGTATGGTGGGGGGAGGGGGTGTATATATGTATGTATAGTGTATGGTGGGGGGTGTATGTATATATGTATGTATAGTGTATGGTGGGGGGTGTATGTATATATGTATGTATAGTGTATGGTGGGGGGAGGGGGGGTGTATGTATAGTGTATGGTGGGGGGAGGGGGGTGTATGTATAGTGTATGGTGGGGGGGAGGGGAGGTGTATGTATATATGTATGTATAGTGTAGGGGGGAGGTGAGAGTACTTTGAAATCCTGACATGGATGATAAAAACCTACCTTACAAGCTGGGCTCCAGTCCCAGCGTGATCTGTGCACACATTCCAGCAGGGAATGGGGAGGCTCCGCCCACCTCCTTGTCCCTTCTGCTGGCAGCCAGAGGATTGGAGGAGAGCACCCGGCTGGTAACATGGAGGCTCCGCCTCTGTGTCCCGACTCCGTCCTGCACTCAGACAGCTGAGCAGGAGCAGAAATCAAGCAGCGCGAAGGCGGCGCTACGGACCCGAACTCCACGGCCGCACTGATGACACAGCTTCGGCACAGGGAGCCACGGGTCTGAAATGAATAATGTGCCCGGGTCTCAGGCGGGCAGAGACCCGGGCACATGTTTCAAAACCCGTACTGTCCGGGTGAATCCCGGACAGGTGGCAACCCTAGTGCCATTCTCTGCAACCTTCTGCAGCGGAGGCTGCATGATGCACCACCAGGGGTTTATCTACGACAGCTTGGGATCAGAGGAAAGGTGTTGAATGGCCTTGGGAGCTATTCATCCTATTAGTGGACAGGCAGCCAGGTTTGTACAAAAGACATTTTTGAAAACCTTTTATTTTTTTCTAAACAGCAGGCACTGAATAGAAACATACAAACCTGTAGTTGTGCTGAACCCCAGACGCTTTGCCCAAAAAAAGGCAGGCAGAGGGTAAAGAACCAGTCACCAATAGGGCCTGCAAAGGGAGAAGGTATGCTTCTGCATTCCTCTTGCCGTTGCTTGTCTCCTCAAAGTAATCACAGCCAAGACAAGCTGCAATTATGCATCAGTCGTCTCCTTCATGGCTGTTAGATCGGCGGCAGCAGGAGGGAAGAGGGGGCGGGTCAGTACTCCTAACTTGGGTTAGAAAGCACTGAGAAACATGGTGACAAAATTGTAAAATAAACATTTTAATGTTAGATCGTCTTTAAATCTTATAGGTCATTGTACAGAATATGAACAATCAGGCTGTAACATGTGTGGCAAACCTCAACGAACATACACTGTATGAAAAGTGTGTTTAAAGCGGGAGTTCACCTTTTCAGAAAAAAAATTAAAAGTTTAACTAACACTCTACAACATGGGTGCTCAACCTGTGGACCTCCAGCTGTTGCAAAACTACAAGTCCCATGAGGCAATGCAAGGCTGACCGTTACAAGCATGACTCCCAAAGGCAGAGACATGATGAGAACCGTAGTTCAGCAACAGCTGGAGGGCCACAGGTTGAGCACCCATGCCCTACAACCTCCCCATCGCCTCACTGCACCTCCCATGGGTGATGAGCTGTCAGTGCCCACGCAGCTGGTGTAGCAGAACAGGGATTTAAAATCCCAGCTGTTCTTCTTGTAGGACTTCTGGGATGGATCAGAGTGATTCTGACCACATAGTCAGAACCGCTGCGATCTGTCCCGAAAGCCCTACAGAAAAAAATTGAAGAGGAGCGGAGATTTTTAAATACTGACCCACTAAACTGGCTGCGTGGGCACTGACAGCTCATCACCCACGGAGGTAAGTACAGTAGTGGGGACTGGGGTGGGGGGGGGGGGGCGGTGTTTGTTGGTGAAGGGTGTTAGCTCATCTTTTAATTTATTCTGAAAAGGTGAACTAACCCTCTAAAGTGATTGTAAACTATAACAATGAACGTTTTCTTTTCTACCTTTTATCTTCCTGCCATAAAAAGAATTGGCAAACATTGGGTGTGGTTTTCAGTGGCTTTAGGTAGAACCTGCTGGTTATATCCATGATCCTTCTCAACAGGATTGCCAAATCCCCCCCCCCCCCCCTCAACTTTTGTTTAGTGAAAAACGACAATCTGAAATATGACAGAAAGTCCTACTATAAAATTGATATTTAAAAAAAATATATAAAACAATTTGTAGAGTTTGTAGAGGAGCAGCAGCCCCCCCCCCCCAATAAAATTAAAAGTGTAAAAAATCCTTTAATATTAGGACACTTGCCTGTCTAGCGATCCCGCATTGTCGGCACCCCAGCCAATTTTTCAATTGGCCCTCGGGTGCTTTCACCGCCATTCCTCCTAAGAGAAACCCGCAGCCGGCTCCCTACTGTGCATGCGTGAAGCGTGCTGCGTTTTGTGAATGGCCCCAGCGGCAGACGAAGGGGAGGGGGCCGAGTTTCCGAGGGACCTCGCAAGATCTCTCGGAAGGGTGAACAGGTACCTGTAAAAAACAGGTACCCGCTGCCCCGGAAAGGTGCCAAATGTGGCAGTGGAGGGGGGGTTTTGGGTTTGGAGGAAGCGTCCCCTTTTGGGTGGAGCTCCGCTTTAACAATGCCCATAAGAAGTGATCTGCCCAGCTTTACAATAAAAAGTCAAAACATTGTGAGAAATGTGAGCATGACTAGGATTATGAAAGAACAGAGGAACCCCTGGAATTAAAAGTGGTTCTAAAGGTTCAAGGTTTTTTTTAAAAAAAAACTACTCTGTGCAGCATCCCCCCCAGCCTCCCCTATAACTTACCTGAGCCTCCTCTCGATCCAGTGATGTGCACAAGTGCCTCAGCTTTCCAAGGACTCCCTCTGCCTCTTCATTGGCTGAGACAGCAGCAGGAGAAATCAAGTGTCAATCACAGCCACTGAGCCAATCAGAAGAGAGAGGGGGTGTCAGGACTGGGCTCAGCCCTTCCTTCTCTGAGCTGGCCGCTCAGCTGTTGGCTAATCGCCAGCTCCTATCTCTCCACAGTTACTCAGCTGTTGATGATATCCTGCTCGTCTGTCCTGGCTACTTAAGCCCTCCAGCCCAGAGGATCTCTGCCTTCGCCTTAGTCAACATCACAGAGACACTCTCCTGCATTCCTGTTAAAAGACTTGCTTGGCTGACATCCCTTCTGGCTCCAGATCCTGCTCGCTGTTTTACTACACTCATCTCCGGCTCCCTGACTTTTGGCTTGTTTGTCTATCGGTTCGGGTTCCTGAACTCTGGCTATGTTTTGACAAAGTTTTTTCTATTTACTTTTATTATTAAACAAGTGTGATTTAACCACTTAAGGACCAGCCTCGTTTTGGATTTTAGGTGTTTACATGTTTAAACAGGTTTTTTTGCTAGAAAATTACTTAGAACCCCCAAACATTATATATGTTTTTTTTTCTAACACCCTAGAGAATAAAATGGCGGTCATTGCAATACTTTTTTTTGCACCGTATTTGCGCAGCGGTCTTATAAGCGCACTTTTTTTGGAAAAAATTCACTTTTTTGAATAAAAAAATAAGACAACAGTAAAGTTAGCCTAATTTTTTTTTATATTGTGAAATATAATGTTACGCCAAGGAAATTGATACCCAACATGTCACGCTTCAAAATTGCGCCCGCTCGTGGAATAGCGTCAAACTTTCTACAGGTTGCATGTTTTGCGTTACAGAGGAGGTCTAGGGCTAGAATTATTGCTCTCGCTCTACCGGTCGCGGTGATACCTCACATGTGTGGTTTGACCACCGTTTTCATATGCGGGCGCTACTCACGTATGCGTTCGCTTCTGCGCGCGAGCTCGTCGGGACAGGGCGCTTTAAAAAAAATTTTTTTTTATTATTTATTTTACTTTATTTTATTTATTTTTTCACTGTTTTAAAAAAAAAAAAATTGGATCACTTTTATTCCTATTACAAGGAATGTAAACATCCCTTGTAATAGAAAAAAACATGACAGGTCCTCTTAAATATGAGATCTGGGGTCAAAAAGTCCTCAGATCTCATATTTAGACTAAAATGCAAAAAAAAAAAAAAGTCGTTTAAAAAAATGACACAAAAAATTGTGCCTTTAAGAGAAGTGGGCGGAGCCATCATAATGACGTCGCTCCGGCCGTCACATGGTATAGAGACGGGTGGGGGCCATCTTGGCCTCACTCGTCTCAGTACCTCAGCAGTGACAGGTCCCGATCTCCTCCGCCGCTACCGACGGCTCCGGTAAGCGGCGGAGGGCGCGGGAGAGCGGCGGGAGGGGGGGTGGCACCTCTCCCGCCGCTGATAACGGTGATCTTGCGGCGAACCCGCCGCAGAGACCACCGTTATCGTGTACAGAACCGCTCACTGTAAAGATGGATACCTCAGTTGTGGCAGCAGCTGCTGCCGTTACCGAGATATCCATCTTCAAAAAAATGACGTACATATACAGTGAGCGGTCGTCAAGTGGTTAACTGTACTTCTGTCTCGGTCTGATTTCATGGTTTCTGACAGGGGGAAGCTCTGTGTGTGTGAATGGACATGCAGAGCCGCAGCTCGGGAGCAAGCCTGCTTGAGTGCCCCCATTGCAAGCTGCCTGCCCTGGGGCACTCGGCAGGAGGGAGGGGCCAGGAGCGCCGGCGAGAGACCTGAGAAGAGGAGAATCAGGGCTGCTCTGTGCAAAGCCACTGCACAGATGCATTTGCCAGCACTTCAGCGGTGCCAAGAGAGCAGCTTTTCCTAGGTTATTCTACTTACAGTGGGGACGGAAAGTATTCAGACCTCCTTAAATTTTTCACTCTTTTTTATATTGCAGCCATTTGCTAAAATCATTTAAGTTAATTTTTTTCCTCATTAATGTACACACAGCACCCCATATTGACAGAAAAACACAGAATTGTTGACATTTTTGCAGATTTATTAAAAAAGAAAAACTGAAATATCACATGGTCCTAAGTATTCAGACCCTTTGCTGTGACACTCATATATTTAACTCAGGTGCTGTCCATTTCTTCTGATCATCCTTGAGATGGTTCTACACCTTCATTTGAGTCCAGCTGTGTTTGATTATACTGATTGGACTTGATTAGGAAAGCCACACACCTGTCTATATAAGACGTTACAGCTCACAGTGCATGTCAGAGCAAATAAGAATCATGAGGTCAAAGGACCTGCCTGAAGAGCTCAGAGACAGAATTGTGGCAAGGCACAGATCTGGCCAAGGTTACAAAAAAAATTTCTGCTGCACTTAAGGTTCCTAAGAGCACAGTGGCCTCCATAATCCTTAAATGGAAGACGTTTGGGACAACCAGAACCCTTCCTAGAGCTGGCTGTCTGGCCAAACTGAGCTATCGGGGGAGAAGAGCCTTGATGAGAGAGAACCCAAAGATCACTGTGGCTGAGCTCCAGATATGCAGTCAGGAGATGGGAGAAAGTTGTATAAAGTCAACCATCACTGCAGCCCTCCACCAGTCGGGGCTTTATGGCAGAGTGGCCCGAAGGAAGCCTCTCCCCAGTGCAAGCCCGCATGGAGTTTGCTAAAAAAACACCTTAAGGACTCCAAGATGGTGAGAAATAAGATTCTTTGGTCTGATGAGACCAAGATAGAACTTTTTGGTCTTAATTCTAAGCGGTATGTGTGGAGAAAACCAGGCACTGCTCATCACCTGTCCAATACAGTCCCAACAGTCAAGCATGGTGGTGGCAGCATCATGCTGTGGGGGTGTTTTTCAGCTGCAGGGACAGGACGACTGGTTGCAATCGAGGGAAAGATGAATGCGGCCAAGTACAGGGATATCCTGGATGAAAACCTTCTCCAGAGTGCTCAGGACCTCAGACTGGGCCGAAGGTTTACCTTCCAACAAGACAATGACCCTAAGCACACAGCTAAAATAATGAAGGAGTGGCTTCACAACAACTCCGTGACTGATCTTGAATGGCCCAGCCAGAGCCCTGACTTAAACCCAATTGAGCATCTCTGGAGAGACCTAAAAATGGCTGTCCACCAATGTTTACCATCCAACCTGAGAGAGCTGGAGAGGATCTGCAAGGAGGAATGGCAGAGGATCCCCAAATCCAGGTGTGAAAAACTTGTTGCAGCTTTCCCAAAAAGATTCATGGCTGTATTAAATCAAAAGGGTGCTTCTACTAAATACTGAGCAAAGGGTCTGAATACTTAGGACCATGTGATATTTCAGTTTTTCTTTTTTAATAAATCTGCAAAAATGTCAACAATTCTGTGTTTTTCTGTCAATATGGGGTGCTGTGTGTACATTAATGAGGAAAAAAAAGAACTTAAATGATTTTAGCAAATGGCTGCAATATGACAAAGAGTGAAAAATTTAAGGGGGTCTGAATACTTTCCGTCCCCACTGTAAGTCCCCTCCTTGTCTACTCCTGTGCCCCAAAGCATCCAGGGATCTGTTGTCTAGAAACCCAGTCATCCCTTTTACATGGCTGTAGCTTTGGACCATGTTTCCCAAGATTCCCAGTATACTGCATGGAAGTCTATGGGTTTGCTTGGCTTCAGTTCTGCCCCTGCTGACCGGAGGAAATGGTGCAGCATAGCTTCAATATCTCTGCAAATGGGACAGACTAAGCAATATTTCCATCTCCATCCAGATCCAGTCCAGAATTTGACTACACAAGTGTGTGCTTTTCATATACTTGTGGTCATAATTATACATCTTTCCCTAATTTTATAAGAAGTGTGCTTGCTGTTTATTAAAGACATTTTAAAAATAATCCTGAATGTCAGTTACACAGATCATACATAGGGAACTTTTCCTATATTGAAGAGTCTATCTTGCAGAGTCTATCTTGAACATGACATTAGATATATGCCATGACACATCTTCGGTATATACAGATTAGGTAGGTAACTGTTGCTTTCAAAAAAGAATAAACATTTTAACAAATAAAAAAGATTTTTCCCACATACCTAATATAAAAAATCTAGCAATGCAATGATGTAACGGACCTAATGAGCTGTAATTATATGGCAAATTTTACTATTTTGTTCAGCCAATAAAATTCCATAATGGCATAATCGACTGGAGACCATGGTGCTGTAGAGCATAAACAGAGGGTTGGTCTCCAAATCACCTTCTATACATCTGAGAAACAGGTATACTAAACTAAGCAAGGTTCTTATAGAGATTCCTAATCCAATCATATTTCTTCCAAAGACAAAAGTTTCTCAGCTATTACATTCAGTTCGCATTCCACGAGTGCATCCACCAGTCTCTTTAATGTGGCCTTCTTGCCCTCACCATCCATAAAACATCGCAATAACTGATAGGCCTGTTCGTAAAGACCTTCTTTGTCATATTCGTATGCTAGGTTGTCTATTTTGGGGTCTTCTAGAGCCCGGCAATTTTTCTTCAATGACCGTCCCACCTTCTTCCAAGACTTGCCCACCAAATTTGCAAACCGCTGTTGGTGTTCTGAAGTCAGAGGTTTGTCAGCTGTAAAAAATTGAGGATGAAATTAGTAAAGCAGTCAATGGAAATTACAAGAAAGTCCAAAGAGGATGACTCCTATGGATTTAAAGACCACTCTGGGTCCTACTGTCAGGCACTTTGGGATCAGAATCAGTTTTAGTATGTACAAATTTTACCAAAAATTTTACCAAGCCTTTTCTGGTACTTTTTGTTTACAAGTAAAAACTAGCAATTTTTGCTAGAAAATAGCTTAGAATCCCTAAACATTTTATGTATAGTTGTTTGGGGGTTTTTTTTGTAGCGATCCTAGAGAATAAAATGGCGATCGTTGCAATTTTTTACATCACGCGATATTTGCGCAGCATTTTTATTTTATATATATATATTTTTTTAAATACACCTTAATGAATTTTAATGCAAAAAAACATAATATATAACCCAATTTTTTATAATGTTTAAAAGATTATGTAACGTCGAGTAATTAGATACATAACATGTCACGCTTTAAAATTGTGCACGCTCGTGGAATGGCAGCAAACTACGATACTTAAAATTCTCCATTAACATTTTTTACAAGTTACCTGTTTAGAGTTACAGAGGAGGTCTAGCTCTAAAATTATTGCTCCCGCTCTAACATTCGCAATGATACCTCATATGTATGGTGTGAACACCTCTTGCATATGCGCGTGCTATTTACGTATTAGTTTGCTTCTACGCATAAGCACGCAGGGGTGGAGGCGCTTTCCTTTTTTCTTTTTTTTTTTTAGTGTCCCTTTTTTTTTCCTGATCACTTTTATTCTTATTACAAAGAATGTAAACACCCCTTGCAAAAGAAATAAGGGTGACAGGTCCTCTTTATGGAGAGATCTGGGGTCTACAGTATAAGACTCCAAAATCCCTCCTCTGCCTTTAAAAGCAAAAGATCCAAAAAAAAAAAAAAAAAGATCTTTTGTTAAAAAAAAAAAAAAAAAAGTTTACTTCTGCCCTAGACCAGAAGTGACGTCATGATGTTGCACCCATCTTCCAACATTATAGAGGCGATCGGAGACAATCTGGTCTCTGGTCACCTCTATAGCCAGCCACGTGAACCCTCGGTTTGTTTCCTGGGCGCACCGTTAAAAAATTGTAAGCCCGAGAAACACAGACAAGCGGCTTCTGAAAGCAATCCAGCGGCTAATTAGCTGCTTGGACCGCTTTCATGAGAAGTCTAATTCCCGGCTGAAAAAAAAAAAAACATACCGGGGTTATGGCTGATAGCTTCAGCCATAACCTGGTAAACCACTGGCAAAATGCAAATGAAGCCCCCCAAAATGCTAGTAGGTATAGCTTTTGTCATGAGACTTTGTATGTCTTCAAGCAAAAAAAAAACAAACTGCTTGCTAGCAATCTTTTAGTTGTGCGCTGTCTGGGGCACATCTGCAAGTTGCTGGCAAATGAGCCAAGTGCCAGAATAATGTAACTCCAGCACGCAAGCTACATCACCACTGATCACCCAATGTCCAAAGATAGGAGGCACAGGGTCTGGAAGAAGCTGTGAAGGGCGTAGCAGCAACAGTGCTGGATCAGCGATGGGGACATCTAACCTTTTTTTTTGCTGGAGGCGGGGTATACGTCTACATTATGGCAAGTATTCCTGTGGACCCACGGCAGCTAAGTTATACTTTAACCAAAGCAGAGACCAGCTAGAAGTTAAATTACATACAGTATATAAGTCTTCCGAAAAAAAGAAAACGTTCAAAAATGTATTTTCAATATACATATGAACAGGCAGCCTAAAGTTGTCAGTCAATAGGAATATTTATTATAAGAAAAAAGGAGTAATTATGTCAATAGGGCAGACTTTATACCCATCAGATTTCTAAAGTTGAGTGTTACACTGAGTTTTCACATCTGCTATCTAGGGATTGACAGAGTTGTGACATGAGAAAGGGAGCAATAAACTGCTTACGATAGTCCCTATGCAGGGCTGCCTATAAGGCAGTATAGGCGGTCCTCCTATACCGGGCCCCATCAGTTCATAAGGGGGACCTGGGGACTTGACGAGCAGAAACGCTGGCTGTACTGCCTCATTTCTGAAACAAATCCTTCTGTGGCTCCCCCTGAAGCCCACAACTTCTGCTCCTCTCCCTTCCAACACCTTTCACCTGCTGCGGGAAAAAGACAAAGGGCAATTGCTTCCAGGATCCGTCCACCTCCCCCCCTGCCTCCGACGATATGTGCAGCGCGTAACGTCACTCCAGCTGATATGTTGATTAGCTGGCGTGACGTCAACACTGCGCATGCGCACAGCGTTGGAGGCATTATCCGACAATCTGCAAAACGCAGAGGGAGAATCAAATTTGTTCGATTCTACCTCGCTCTCTCTGTGCATGCGCAAGACTTGAGCGACATCACAGGCGGAAGACTATTGTTGTTAGGTGGATTTGGGGGAGGATTTGGGGGAGGATTTTGGTTTGTTGCAGGACGGTGTCAAGTCTTGCGCATGCTCAGAGACAGCGAGGTTGAATCTAACAACTAGATTCTCCCTCCGTGAATTGCAGATCCTTGGATAATGCCTAAGATGATATGCCCATGCGCAGTGTTGACATCACGCCAGCTGATCAACATATCAGCTGGAGTGATATTACTGTCAGGGCTGGGCTCAGCCCTTCCTTCTCAAAGCTGGCCGCTCAGCTGTCAGCTAATTGCCAGCTCCTATTTCTCCACAGTGACTCACCTGTTGATATCCTGCTCGTCGGTCCTGCCCACTTAAGCCATCCAGCCCAGAAGATCTCTGCCTTCGCCTTGGTCTCATCTCTAGAAACGCTCTCCTGTGTTCTGGTTAAAGACTTGCTTGGCTGACATTCCTTCTGGCTCCAGATCCTCCTTACTGTTTTACTACGCTCCTCTCTGGCTCCCTGACGTTTTGGCTTGTCTGACTATCTGTTCCGATTCCTGAACTCTGGCTATGTTTTGACTACGTTTATTCTGTTAACCTTTTTTTTATTATTTTTAAACTAGTGTGATTTAACTGTACTTCTGTCTCAGTCTGATTCATGGTTTCTGACAGTTACGTCCTGCGCATGCGCATATCGTCAGAGGCATTATCCGACAAGATGCACTATTCAATAGAACACCGGCTCTCATTCTCTCCTTACTGCCAACTGCAGCTGCTGCTGGAACACACAGAGGAGGATCATGTCAGTGCACGAGCATACTTAGATATAAAGAGGGTCCACTGCTGTTACCTGACCATTCACTGATTGTAACTACTACTGACCTTTGTAATTGATTTAAAAGGCCCTGTTCACATCTGACGATTTGGGATCACGGGCGGAATCGCCACAATTCCAAATGGTGCTGCAATCGTGGCAAAACACAACACGCATATTTATGTTCATTTTTAATAGCACCTCAAACGCGACTGTCGAGCGACAGAAACACGCGGCAATTGTGGCAAACAGCATCGCACAAAGCTTGTCGCCCAAAGAAGCTCCTGCTCTTTTTTGAGCATCCAGCTTTGCCGCTATTGCTACACAATTCAGTACAGTTTTATCTTTTAGATTTAATTGAAAGTTTGTAAGTTATGTTGTGTTTTTGCCCACTAATATTGATTTTTGTGTATTTTTAATCGAAAATATCGTTTTGAAATTTTCTAGAGGGAAGCGGGAGGGCCTGTTGTTTAGGTTGTATGGGGCCCCGTGATGATGAGTTGTCATTGATGTTCTCCTGCAATGTAGACATTCTAGGTCAGTGAGGGTGAACCTTGGCACTCCAGATGTTTTGGAACTACATTTCCCATGATGCTTATGCACTCTGCAGTGTAGTTGAGCATCATGGGAAATGTAGTTCCAAAACATCTTGGGTGCCAAGGTTCGCTATCACTGTTCTAGGTTGTGTTAAAAATATTTAATGAAAACAAAAGTTCATAGGATTTAAAAGCTTGCAGTTGTTAAAGTGTGATTAAAGATTATACACATTGTGATATTCAGATATGTCATCTGAACACTCTGAAATATTTTTAGACTAAATAACAAGCGCAGTTAAAATAAAATATATTGCTAAGTAAACTAATCGTTTTTACATACTGGCATTTCTACTTACCATAATCCTGTCCTTGGAAATGGAATGTGCTTGGTTCAGATGAGAATGAGCGGAGGGGGAGGGGAGGAGAGACCTGACTCGAGTTCTCTAATGGAGAGGTAGAACAGGAGTTGTTCTGCGTGGAGGGGCTGGATTCCAGAGATAACTTCATCAATTTTTCTTCCAGCTTAGCAAGGTCTTCATCCTTGACGTAACTTGGCTGAAATATAAACATGTCATTTTAGATCAATATATAAATATGTATGTGGTTGTAAAGGTTAAAAGTACTGCAGCGAATGCATTATGGTAAAAAACCTTCCATGGTCAGCTCCCCCAAATACTTTTCTGAGCCCAATCTTGATCCATGACTGTGCCCGATAGCAGCAGCGCTCCCAGGATTTAGAGGCCATTGGCTCCTGCTGCTGTCAATCAAATCCTGTGGGGGCAGAACTGAGCTGCACGGTGTAGGTCAACAGACACACACAGCCCAGCTCAGAATCGAGCCCGCATGAGTGCCCTTAAAGCAAACGGCTTGCTATGGGGACACTTGGAGGTGAGGAGAAGCCAAGAGCGCCGGTGGGGGACCCGAGAAGAGGAGGTTTGGGGCCGCTCTTTGCAAAACTATTGCACAGAGCAGGTAAGCATAACATGCTTATTATAAAAAATAAAGATAAAATAGTTGAATCTTTACAATCACTTTAACTCTATGAAATAAGAAATTGTGGTGCAAACCAAGGCAGCCATCTACTTTTAGGGGAACCCCTCTCCTAAAATGAAGAAAGAAGGAGATTGGCAGCAGTTTATTGCAAAAAAATTATTTGGTCACATGCTTGCATAACAGAAGACCTAACAGGAATATCACATGTAACATTTCTAAAGGCAACCAGCATATCCAACTATATAAACAAGTCTCCAGAACCATACTGTGAACCTAAAAACGGAGATTGGAAAACCAACGGAGATATGGCTAGAGCTGGTTGGCTGGTCTCGCAGTCGGTCATCGCTCCTATGGGCAGTGGGAGTCTCCTCCTCTGCATCAGGGCGGCCTCCGCCGTGCGTCTCCTCCCTCCTCCTCCTAGGCGTCCAATAGGATTGCCTGTCCTTTCAGCCAATCGGGTGACGGGGCCTTTTAAATCAATTACTCGCTTCCTGATTGGATGGGAGGATCATTGTGAGAATAGCAAATATTCATTCGCTATTGTCATACAACTGGGTGGGCTCGGAGCCCAGTGCTTTGCACCCCAAGCCCACCCTTTTTATGAAGCCTATTAGAGCCTCTGACTCTAATCACATGCTTAAAGAACCCCCCCCCCCATTGGAATTTATGCGTCCGGCACCCTGCATGTAGATTAGGGTTCCGGACGCATGGATGGGGGGGGCGGCGCCTGTGCGCCCATAATGGACGGGCCGCCACTGGGAGAGAATAAAGGAAAGGTGAATATGTACACTCACCGGCCACTTTATTAGATACACCTGTTCAATTGCTTGGCAACACAAATTGCTAATCAGCCAATAACATGGCAGCAACTCAATGCATTTAGGCATCTAGACGTGGTAAAGCCAAAACGAGCATCAAAATGGGGAAGAAAGGGGATTTAAGTGACTTTGAACGTGGCATGGTTGTTGGTGGCAGACGGGCTGGTCTGAATATTTCAAAAACTGTTGATCTACTGGGATTTTCACGTACAACCATCTCTAGGGTTTACAGATAATGGTGGGAAAAAGAGAAACTATCCAGTGAGCGGCAGTTGTGTGGAGGAAAATGCCTTGTTGATGTCAGAGGTCACAGGAGAATGGGCAGACTGGTTCCAAATGATAAAAAGGCAACAGTAACCCAAATACCACTTGTTGCAGGTGAGGTATGCAGAATACCACCCTGAACACACAACACAAACCTTGAAGCAGATGGGCTACAGCAGGAGAAGACCACACCGGGTGCCACTCCTGTCAGCGAAGAACAGGAAACTGAGGCTACAATTCGCACAGGCTCACCAAAATTGGACAATAGAAGATTGGAAGAATGTTGCCTGGTCTGAAGAGTCTCGATTTCAGCTGCGACATTCAGATAGGGTCAGAATTTGGAGTAAACAACATGAAAGCATGGATCCATCCTGCCTTGTATCAACGGTTCAGGCTGGTGGTGGTGGTGTAATGGTGTGGGGGATATTTTCTTGGCACACTTTGAGCCCCTTAGTACCAATTGAGCATCGTTTAAACATCACGGTCTACCTGAGTATTGTTGCTGACCATGTCCATCTCGCTATGACTGCAGTGTACCCATCTTCTGATGGTGCATTATCCTGCTGGAAGTAGCCATGTCACAAAGCTCAAATAATCTCACCACTGGTTTCTTGAACATGACAATGAGGTCACTGTACTTCAATGGGATCCACAGTCACCAGATCGCAATCCAATAGAGCACCTTTGGGATGTGGTGGAAAGTGAGATTTGCATCATGGATGTGGAGTCGACAAATTTGCAGCAACTATGTGATGCTATCATGTCACTATGGGCCAAAATCTCTGAGGAATATTTCCAACACCTTGCTGAATTTATGCCATGAAGAATTAGGGCAGTTCTGAAGGCAAAAGGGGGTCCAACCCGGTACTAGCAAGGTGTACCTAATAAAGTGGCCGGTGAGTGTAATGCTCGGTGGGGAAAGGGGGCTTTAAAGCAAAACAGTTTTGTCGTTCTGCATGGATAAATAACAGATTAAATGTAGGTGTTGTGACTTTCACGTTAACTGTTGCACAGTACTTAAAGTATACCGAAAACACTTATATTTTTTGTTTAAGGAATTATATAGAGTAATGCTGGCCATACACTATACAAAAAAATCGCTTACACACATATCCCCGTTCTGGCTCTCGTGCCCGCGATCGTGCGTGGACATAAATGAATCCATTTTTGTTCGTTTTTTCACATATACCTAGTGCAAACAGTTTGGACGGGAAACAAATCAACCTCCTAAGGACCGGAAGAATTTCCCCCTAATGACCAAGCCATTTTTTGCGATTCGGCACTGCGTCGCTTTAACTGACAATTGCGCGGTCATGCGACGCTGTACCCAAACAAAATTGATGTCCTTTTTTTCCCACAAATAGAGCTTTCTTTTGGTTGTATTTTATCACCTCTGCGATTTTTATTTTTTGTGCTATAAACAAAAAAAGAGCGACAATTTAGAAAAAAAAAAGCAATATTTTTTACTTTTTGCTATAATAAATATCCCCCCAAAAATATTTAAAAAATGAATTTCTTCCTCAGTTTAGGCCGATATATATTCTTCTACATATTTTTGGTAAAAAATAAAATCGCAATAAGCGTTTATTCATTGGTTTGCGCAAAAGTTATAGCGGCTACAAAATAGGGAGAAATTTATGGCATATTTATTATTATTTTATTTTACTAGTAATGTCGGCGATCTGCGATTTTTAGCAGGACTGCGACATTGCAGCGGACAGATCGGACACTTTTGACACATTTTTGGGACCATTGACATTTATACAGCGATCAGTGCTATAAAAATACACTGATTACTATGTAAATGTCACTGCTAGGGAAGGGGTTAACACTAGGAGGCAATCAAGGGATTAACTGTGTTCCCTGCTAGGTGTTTCTAACTGTGGAGGGGATGTGACTTACTAGAGGAGGAGCCAGATCGCTTTTCCTACTTGGTAGGGACACATGATCTGTCTCCCCTCTCCTTACACACACATCCCCATTCTGGCTGTCGTGTCCGTAATCTCGCGTGGCCGGCGGACATCGCGGTCGTCGGCTATGCGCATTTTGTCCCCCACTGACGTACAGCTATGCCGTTTCTCGGGAATGTGCTAACCTGCCGCAGTATAATGACGGCGGCTGGTCGGCAATTGGTTAACCTTTCAAATCATCATTCGTTCAGCAGAAAATTTCCAAACTTGTCCTTCGGTTTTTTTTGTCTCAAAAGCTTTCCAACCGATTACCGATTTGTGCCCACTAATTGGCCGAAAAACAAACAAACTGTCTAAATGACTGAATTTCGAACAATTTTTTGTATAGTGTATGGCCAGCACAAGGAAGAGTTTCTTTTTACTTCTTGTTCCATAAGCACAGAAGAATAAAGTAAGGGAGTGTAAATCCTCTCCTAGACAGTTGTTCCAACAACACGTGACCTCATTGGAAGATTTCCCTTCTATTCCTGTTCAAGTAACTACTAAAAATGTAGGATTTTCTCTCAATTTTGGTCCTGTAGAGAATGGTGGTCACCAGGACAATTACAAGGGATGAATGTCCCCAATGGGGACACAGACAGGAAAAAACTTGACAGATGACTCTATCCAAATGGCGTTCATGCAATAAATGTTTTCATGGTTCTTGTTTCTTTGAATTACCTTACATGAGTAAATCTGTCCCAGACATTTTTCTTCCTCGTCGAGGAACATGTCAAGCTTTATGTTGTCCACTTTGAGCTCCAGAAAGACCTGTAGAGACTCTATGCCTAAACAACGACTCAGCTGTTCTTGTATGTGCAGGTGAACCCTCCTCTCTCGGTAATCTCGAAGAAATCCTAGACAGATGTCTTCTCCATTGAACTTGAGGTGGAGAATCAGATGTGGGTCACTTCTAAGAACCTTTAGGATCTCTGGAGAGTTTGAATTTCTGGAGAACACTAAAACCAGAGAAACACAATTCAAAACAGATACCCAAATAATACATTTTCAGATTAATCACTCACTGTGTTCAAAATAGCAAAATATTAGATTTTGTCTCCGGACCTCCATTGTTGGGGTCAGGAAAAAGGTTTCTTCTATCCTAAAGTAGATAAGTCAAGGTATACCGTATATACTCGAGTATAAGTCGAATTTTTCAGCACCTTTTTTTGTGCTGAAAGTGCCCCCCTCGACTTATACTTGAGTCAAGCACTTTTCTGCAGCAAAAAATTTCATTTTCCGAACCGACTTTGGGGCCCCGCATCTCAGGGCCACTTAGTACTAGGAACCCCAAATTTGGTGTGCAAACCCAGTGGACCTGGTACCACAACATATCCAAAGCTGGGGTGCCTAGCATCAAGTGGCCCTGAGATACTGGGCCCCAAAATCGGTTCAGAAAATGTCATTCTATGCTGCAGAAAAGTGCTTGACATTTTCTGAACTGATTTTGGGGCCCTGTATCTCGGGGCCACTTGAGCTAGAAATCCCAGCTTTGGAAATTTTATGGTGCTAGTTCCACTGGGTTAGCACACCAAATTTGGGGTTCTTAGCACTAAGTGGCCCCAAGATACGGGGCCCCAAATTCGGTCAACTGTGTCCATCTGCAGCAATGTCATTTCGGGACCCTTTGGGTTCAGAGACCCCAAATTTTGGCTGCAGCTAGGGGGCATCTAGGAACCCTTAACTACCGAGTATGAAGTTTTGGTGGACCTATGGCTGCAAATGGGCACAGTGAGGCATGCAAATGGGAACAGTGATGCTGCAAATTGGCATTGTTGACCCTCTTTTCACTTACAGTAGCTGTGCATTTTTCACCCTCGTCTTATACTCGGGTCAATAAGTTTTTCCCATTTTATTTGTGGTAAATTAGGGCCTCGACTTATACTCGGAACGACTTATACTCGAGTATATACGGTATGTATTATAGGTTAACAATTGATGTAATTTTCGCATATCAGATATACTTTGGAGGTTACTATTTGATTTGATAATGAATTTTCATTAGGGTGGTGTATTAATTTATAATCAGTATCAACCTCCTATTTTTAGTTTATGAATTTAATATGTGTCATTGCTGGTTTATTTGTTATATTTGCTTAGCGAAGCTGGTCTTGACTTTTTTTATTCTAAAATAGTTTATTAAAGTTTATTTTTTCTGTTATTATGTATATGTTTTGTTATAATTGAAAAAAAACTCTTGAATAAAGAATTATACTAAAAAAAAAAAAAAAAATAGCAAAATATAGACCGGATTTTTTTTTTTTTTTTTTTTTTTTACATAAATGCATATCACACTACACAGTCCTTTTAGTGTTGACTAGGTGGCTACTGGACAATTTTTTTAATAATCTGATCTAAGTATCTAAGCAGGACTGCAAAAGACTGCATGCTTATAAAATGAAAAATATCTATTTTTTTTTTATTGGTATATTTATTTTGAGCTCATGTACAACGTAGTTTGAGAAAAAGCCCTGTTAAAGTGTGACAATGCGATGCCCCTGTCTCCCAATTTGCCTCCTGCATTGTCACCCTGTCATACAATCTACTAAAAGAGAATTCAAGTGGCAATGCCGACGCTCATTGCACAACATTTTTAAAAATCTAGCTTTACGTTTCTTGCACTTATCATAACCTACCACTAAAGAACAACCCCAAAATAATATCTCTTGCTCCTGGTGATGAGAGCATTGTCACATACCTGTATGTTATTTGTTGCTTGTACCTGTAGTAGGGCCCGGAAGCAACAATGCACATTTTTTATCCTACCTGAAAAACACTTGGGGCGATTTACTAAAACTGGAGGGTGTAAAATCTGGTGTAGCTCTGCATAGAAACCAATCAGCATCCGGCTTTTATTGTCAAAGCTTAAGCCTAGATTCACATTGGAGTGGGTTAGAAATCGTGTGAGTTCAGCTGACTTCACGTGATTTCTAACCCAGCAATGCAATCCGACTTCAGGGGCGATTTGACAGACATTTGTGCGGGTTCTTGCACAGATGTCTTTAGAAATTGCCCCCAAAGTCGCCAAAAGGAACTACTGTTTAGGAACCGGTGCGGCGCCGCAAAGTCGGTGCCATACTGATTCGGGCGGTGCCATTTCCGGCAATAGCCGCCGATTTGGCATGCGATTTGACATGTGAACCTTGGCTAAAGGATAAGTTCACCTTTCATTACGTTACACCCATATTCAGGGTGTAAGATGCTTTAAATGCACCGGCCCCAGCATCTCCCCGATCCCCGTTGTGTCAGCTAGCGGGAAATATTCTCCACCCGCTAGCTGTCAAAATGTTTAAAAAAATGCGGCTGTTCGGGGCTCCGCCCACCCAGGCACATCACTCATTCATTGCGCTCTGTGAATGGAAAACTACAAGGTCCGCAGCCTTTGCGGCTGTCGGCTTGTAGTTTTCAATGAACTAAAATGGCGCTGTGAGCACTGTGCTAGATCATTCTGTCATCCTGTCAGCATATATTGGCTTCCTCGTACGAGGTATGAGAAAGCCCATACAATGACAGGTCTGCAGGAGCAGTGTTAATTTAGTTGACTAAAATGACTAAAACATTTTAGTCGACTAAATAAATATTATTTTAGTCAAATAAAACTAAAACAACTGAGATGACTAAGATATGACTAAAACTAAAATGCCATTTTAGTCAAAAGACTAATGCCCCGTACACACGGTCGGATTTTCCGATGGAAAATGTCCGATCGGAGCGTGTTGTCGGAAATTCCGACCGTGTGTGGGCTCCATCGGACATTTTCCATCGGATTTTCCGACACACAAAGTTGGAGAGCAGGAGATAAAATTTTCCGACAACAAAATCCGTTGTCGGAAATTCCGACCGTGTGTACACAAATCCGACGGACAAAGTGCCACGCATGCTCAGAATAAATAAAGAGATGAAAGCTATTGGCCACTGCCCCGTTTATAGTCCCGACGTACGTGTTTTACGTCACCGCGTTCAGAACGATCGGATTTTCCGACAACTTTGTGTGACCGTGTGTATGTAAGACAAGTTTGAGCCAACATCCGTCGGAAAAAATCCTAGGATTTTGTTGTCGGAATGTCCGAACAAAGTCCGACCGTGTGTACGGGGCATAAGACTAAAACTAAATTGAAATTTGACTTCAAAGTTAGCACTGGTCTGTAGTGCATGTTCATACCTCAATACCATAATAAATATCATATTAGATTTTTCACTCCAGCAGCATATGATGAGTTTGGAAATTGTAGAGAAATGTTAACTAATGCATTACAATTTAACTACACCCATTCGATTTTAGACGACTAAAATGAGTTTTTGTTGACTAAAATGTACTGGAGATTTTAGTTGACTAAAACGTAGGACATTTTAGTCGACTAAAACGTACTGGAGATTTAGTCGACTAAATACGACTAAAACTAAAACAATTGCAGAAGACTAAAATGGGACTAAAACTAAAATGCCATTTTAATCCTAAGACTAAGATTAAAACTAAATTGAAATTTGCTGCCAAAATTAACACTGTGCAGGAGTCCTGCATGGCACCAGCGTTCTGCTGATCGCTGGTGCAGTGCTTTACAGGTTCCAGAAAAAATAAATAAATAAATGCACATTTTTTACCTGCAAAGGTGAACTTAATCCCTCTTTCACACTGAATGCGGGTTTGAAATCATGCAAATTCATCTGAACGCCCACGATTTCAAAGCCGCATTTCAGTCCGACTTCGGGGGGCTACTTGAAAGACATATGTGCGGGTTCATGCACAGATGTCTATTGAAATCGCTCTCAAAGTCTCCAAAAGTAGTGCAGGAACTACTTTTGGAAATTAATTAAGGCTCCGTTCACATCGGCGCAATTTGACATGCGATTTGACAGGTCAAATCGCATGTCAATTTGCAGCCTATTGCCAGCAATGGGAGTGTCCCTATTGGTGCAGCGCCAACTTTGCGGCTCCACGCAGATTTGGGACACTCCCATTGCTGGCAATAGGCTGCGAATTGTCATGTGATTTGACCTGTAAAATCGCATGTCCAAATTGCGCCGATGTGAACTGGGGCTTAATTGAACAAGCTGAAGTTAGAAGCTGATTGGCTACCATACACAGCTGCCCCAGATTTTGAGTGCTCTAGTTTTAGTAAAATCTTCCCCACTGATACTAAATAAATAAAAAATGCATGTTTTTAAAATCCTAGCTACAATACACTGATCTTTGACCCTTTGTCCCTAACCCTGACACTGACCTAGATCAAACGCGATTAAGCTATTTTAACTTTATTCTATATGTACATAATTTTTTTTTTTTTTTTACGCACACTTTATTCAAAGCATCAAGGCTGCAGTATGTGTGCCGCTCCCTCTGGCTGCCATGGTAGAATTAAGCTGGGTGGTTGGAGGGCAGTAAAACTGCGGCTCAGCTGCCTGTTATTTACCGCCTTCTGGACTCCCATGTGAAAAAGTCCTTTGAGCTAACAGGTTCTTTAATTTGTTCTACCTGACAAGGCATCCCAGAGTGTCTTGTACATCAAGGATTTATTGGTGTCATACTCCGCACACAGAGAGTTAGGATCAGTATGTATGAAGAGGTAAGCACTCCCAATCCATTCGATGGGAAGTGACGCCATCTCAGAGGCCTGAAAGATACAAAACAACAGAAAGCTTATTTAATTGACTTTATCTGTTTATATAACCCTAAGCCACCAGGTTCAGCAGGTATTTCATACTGGTTTTAAATGGGGGGGCCTACATAGGGTTGCCACATTTACTTCAAGCCAAACCCAAACACTTTAGCGGCCTGGGACGCCTTTGGGTGCCCCAAGGAGAGCAGTAATGCGGTGTAGATAGCGTGCCACAGCGAACAGTGGGTGTGGCCAAAATGCTCTTACTGACATCATCACCCTGCCCCCCAGTGATGCCAAACCTGCCCCCAGACGGCCGCCCGCAGCTCCTGGATGGCAACAGATTTGTGAGTGACTATCTTGGTTACTTGGGGAGCCACAGCCTGGTCTGAATAATGTGTCTGGGTTTCAGTCTGCCTGAAACCCGGACACATGATTCAAAACCCGGACTGGCCAGGTGAAACCCGGACAGGTGGCAACGCTAGGCCTACAATATCTGCAGTGGTAGCTTTTCAAAAGAGTAAAGACTTGTAGTGCAGTCAGCCGGAAAGACAGGAAACTATTAACTTGTATTCCCGCTCCTTATGCACAATGGACGGTTTTAACGCTGCTGTTAGGGGCACCTGTTTTTTTTTTTTTTTTTAAATCTGCCTCTAAACACCCCTCTATGTCAGCCTGTGTGTCTGTTAGTCGTTTAGAGACAAATAAAAATTAAAAAATAAGAAATATATAACCTCTAGAACCATAAGTTCAGTAGAATGGGAAGGGGGTGTACCATCATCCAAAGTATAGGAAATAGAAAAATAGGGAGTTCGGTCTCCAACCGATCCCCCAAAAACAAGGGAGAAATGGACTATCACGGTACAGGTTTGAAAATTTGTAAATTCAGATAGTAAAAAGATATAATTTTATTAATAAAGAATTAATATAAAACCAAAAAAATTTAAATAAAGAATTAATATAAAATAAAAAAAAACACATGATCAAATACATATTAAAATGCATGGTAGGAATCCATGTATATCACCAGCATAATGGTCCCCAAGCAGGGACTGTCACATTGGGATAGTTGTTCATGGGAAACATATCTCAACTAGTCCTCTTTGGGGACAATTATGCTGGTGACGTCATCACCACCCCTGTGTCCGCACGGACGGGTATCTTTGGTGGTGTACGGCCGACACACCAGATTTTAGGCGCTGTACTTTACATAGTACTATGGATTTTATCTACTAAACCTCCAAAGGATTTTACCCTATGTAGAGATTCTTGGTCTTCTTTTTGGTGCCATTTTCCATCTCTATCTGACGGGAGACACCGGAAGTGTGAAACATCATTGAGACGTAGAAAAGGCCCCAGCTAGGTGTTAAACCACAGGTCCTTCCCGACCCCTATAACAAGGGGTCCACCGGCGCTGGTAAGAGTTCTCTACAGCTGGTGGTGGATTCACAAGCGGTTTGGTGATGGATGATGGACAGTATTGAGTTTCAGTGATGTTTTCAACACATTAATTTATTGTGGACATTTCATGTTTTTGATGTATTTTTCTAATTCACGTATTCGTAATTTTTTCTAATAATTGTTTTTGGTTCATATTATTAACTAGCACGATTCCCATTTTTTCCCACTTTTGCTCGTGTTAAACTTATGCCCCGTACACACGGTCGGACATCGATCGGACATTCCGACAACAAAATCCATGGATTTTTTCCGGCAGATGTTGGCTCAAACTTGTCTTGCATACACACGGTCACACAAAGTTGTCGGAAAATCTGATCATTCTGAACGCGGTGACGTAAAACACGTACGTCGGGACTATAAACGGGGCAGTGGCCAATAGCTTTCATCTCTTTATTTATTCTGAGCATGCGTGGCACTTTGTGCGTCGGATTTGTGTACACACCATCGGAAATTCCGACAACGGATTTTGTTGTCGGAAAATTTTATATCCTGCTCTCAAACTTTGTGTGTGTCGGAAAATCCAATGGAAAATGTGTGACGGAGCCCACACACGGTCGGAATGTCCCACAACAAGGTCCTATCACACATTTTCCGTCGGAAAATCCGACCGTGTGTACAGGGCATAAGAATTGCTGCTAATTTTTTCATTATTTGAGGTTCATTTAGTGCGATTATACACCATTTTTTTCTATGCATTTTAATATGCATTTGATCATGTGTTTTTTATTTTTTGGGATTTTATATTAATTCTGTATTAATAAAATTATATCTTTTTACTATCTGAATTTACCTCATTCAAGCCTATACCATGATAATCCATTTCTCCCTTTTTTTGGGGCATCGGTTGGGGACCAAACTCCCTATTTTTCTATTACAATAAGTGATAAAAACTAGCCAGCATGTTCAGGAGCAGCGGCGTTTTGGCAGACATTTTTTTTTTAATGCGTCTAAACACTACGCTCGCTTAGGGCTTGAGTGTTAATTCATTACAGTGGTCAGAAAAATTATTATCCTGGACACCGAAATGAATTACCGTAACATCCAAACGCTTGACGCGTCTAAACGTTTTACACGCGTTTACAAACGTCAAGCATTTTTTTTCCGCCAAAACGCTGCTGCCAGGAGGAAAGACGTCTAGGAGAGATAGCAAAACGTCCAGTGCGCATGAGGCCTTGCAGTCAAATTGGAGAAAACCCCACTATATGTTTGTTATGTATTCCAAATCACACAGAATACCGCAAAATAATTAAAACAAAAAACGATTTCTTACCTTTTCTAGGTGCTTGGAGCAGGCCTCAGAAAGACTGCAAGCTCCTCTGAACAAATGAGAGGACACTTATTCTGTTCCCACTGACAAAAAGAGGGACACACACAGAGGGCAAGTTGAAAAACTGGAGCTGCCAGAATCTGGAGCATGGCAACCAATCAGCTTCTAGCTGTCATTTTTTAAAGGTTAGCTGAACAAGCTGAAGCTGATAATAATATTATCCAAATGTAAGGGGGGAGAAGGCAGGGGAAAAGTATTTTTTTTTTGAGGGGCGAAGTTCCACTTTAATTTCTCAGCTTATAAAACACAAAATCGCTGTTAATCTCCTTGCTGGGAAAGGCGTGCCTTTTCCTGTAAATCACACTGGCCATTCCCAGATTCCAACGCAGAGCCCTGTAGGTAATATGACTACGATGGAGCTTCCTAATTTATTCACAAACTGCTTTCCTTCTTCTAAAAATGTGTAAAATGACAGCTGGCTGTGTGCAGGAAAATAGACGCATGTAAAGCAAACATGTTGTATTTATTTCTATTTTTTTCATTTATATGTTTATTTTGGCTTTTACTTTACATTCCACTGGCTTTATTTCATTAGAGCAGTCAGCTAGCTCAGAGTTGTTGAATACATGCTAAGCCTCCAAATTTTCTAGGAAAAGGGGACTTCTGTAAACACAAGTTAGGCTCGATTCACACTAAGCGCGTTTTTTGATGCATTTTGCATTTTGCAGAAATGCACGGGAATTTTTTAACATGGGTTCCTATGGAACATGTTCACATCAATGCTTTTTTGTTTCTTTGCGTTTTTGGAAAGGGTCGTAATGGATTTCAATGGACAAGCATCAAAAACGCAAGTGCACCGTTTTTGCAGCGTTTTTGATGCGTTTTTGGTGCGTTTTTGGTGCGTTTTTGCCGTTTTATTTTTTTTTTTTATTTTTTTACATTTTTTTTAGACTGTAAAAAAAACTGTAAAAAAAAAAAAAAAAAAAAAAAAAAAAACGCAAAACGCAAATCGCGGCAAAAACGCGGCAAAAACGGGGCTCAAAAACGTGGCAAGCATGAAAAAAAAACCTCCAAAAACGCTCAAAAGCAACATGCATAGGTGTGAATCGAGCCTTAGGCTGGATTCACCCCTATGCATATTTTTGTGCTTTTTGCACTTTGCAGATTTGCACCACAGTCCGTTTAACATGGTTTCCTATGGAACACATTCTGTAGAGCAAATCTGCAAAATGCAAAAAGCACTAAAAATGCATAGGTGTGAATGCAGCCTTATAGAGGTAAAGGACACACCATATGTGAGCTGAAGCAATCGCTCACAAAAAGTGACCACTTACATATATCTACAGAAGCTTTTGTCAACACTACTTTTTGTTATAGTGCCTAAAATGAATTCAATCATTGAGGCCTGATTCACACCTATGCATTTTTTAGTGCTTTTTGCATTTTGCAGATTTGCACTACAGCCGATTTAACATGATTTCCTATGGAACACGTTCTGAAGAGCAAATCTGAAAAATGCAAAAAGCACTAAAAATGCATAGGTGTGACTCAAGCCTTATGCCGCTTACACACGATCGCACATTGATCAGACATTCCGACAACAAAATCCATGGATTTTTTTCCGACGGATGTTGGCTCAAACTTGTCTTGCATACACACGGTCACACAAAGCTTGAAGGAAATTCCGAACATCAAGAACGCGGTGACGTACAATACAAGTTCAATAGCCAGTGCGGCTCTTCTGCTTGATTCCGAGCATGCGTGGAACTTTGTGCGTCGGAATTGTGTACACACGATCGGATTTTCCGACAATAGATTTTGTTGTTGGAAAATTTGAGATCCAGATCTCAAATTTTGTGTGACGGAAATTCCGATGGAGCCTACACACAGTCGGAATTTCCGACTAAAAGCTCCCATTGAACATTTTCCGTCGGAAAATCCGTCCGTGTGTACGGGGCATTAGAGCCCATTAACACTATATGCATTGTGCATTCCCAATGTATAGACAAGGCAATTTACCTTATGTCCTATTTTTCTTTTTTTTTTTTTTTTATGTTTCAGTTCACATCAACCTGCTGCTTTGGTGTGCACTAGAAATACGGAGGGCAGGATGCATTTTTATGTAAGGCAATGGGGTTTATTTACTAAAACTGGAGCGTGCAAAATTTGGTGCAACTCTGCACAGCAACCAATCAGCTTCCAGGTTCTATGCCCAAAGCTTAATTAAACAAGTTGGAGTTAGGGGCTGATTGGTTACTATGTATAGCTTGTCCAGATTTTGAGTGCAACAGTTTTAGTAAATTTACCCCAGTGTGTTGCAGCACACTACACCGTTTCGCAACGTGCTACTCTGCATGAAGTTAAATGAAGTGTCATGTTGTGACATTTTAGTAAATAAAATAAAAAACGGAAAAAGTCAATAGTACAATGCATTGTAAGAACGCATCACACTGCCCCTTCACAGCGCACACCAGCAGGCACGCGTTATGATAAGCATAACGTGTGCCTAATTGTGTGATTGAACTCTAAAGCCTCGTACACACAATCAGATTGTTGGCCAACAAAACCATAGACTTTTGTCCGAAGGGCGTTGACCCAAACTTGTCTTGCATACACACGGTCACACAATTGTTGGCCTACAATTACGAACGTAGTGACGTACTACATGGTTTTTCAGCTCTTTAGCGCCCCCCTTTGGGCTCCTTCTGCTAATTTTGTGTTAGTAGAAGTTTGGTGAGTGTTGATTTGCGCTTTTCATTTCACACATTTCAGTTCGCGCTTTTCATTTTGTTTCTGAACGGCCGGTTCGTCAACCAGACATGTTGCGGAATCGGAGGAGATAACGTGTTATTTATTATTGGCCTTGGAGTTATTGCTTTGACATTATTTTTTTGGTTGAATAATAATGATTTTATTTGGTATAATTTTCTATATTTTTGGATGCATAGAATGCACTTTTTGGTTAAGTTCTATTGGCAGATAGCATGTCTAATTTTATTTGTTTTATTTTTTTTTAATGCACAATAAAAACAAGTGTGTAGAATAATACTTGGTATGTGTTTTACTTCAAATGACAGTTTGGGAGTAGGCAGTTACATTTTAAAAAATACAATGTAAAATTGACAAGGGACACCAACATAGTTGTATCTTTGATCTTAAAAACTTCAAGATGATGGTGTTGTGGTAAAAAAAAAAAAAAAAAAAAAAAAAAAAAAAAAGCATAATAATATTATTTTCGATATCACTAGAAAAAAAAACCTTTGAAAATGTGTTTGCAATAACTCCATCAGCATCACCAGCAAAGCAGCTTCATTATTATCCCATTAAAGAAGAGAATTGTGCGCTGCATTTGGAGATTTCATAATTTGGCGCGTCACAAATGTTAATTCTCCATTATGAACGCTAGTTTACAAGACTGACCGCTTCTGGCTCGTCCTTGCTTCCGAGCATGTGAACTTGTGTACACACGCTCGGAAAATCCGACACACACATTTGTCCGCGGAAAATTTGAAAACCTGCTAGCCAACATATGTTGGCGGAAAGTCCAACAACAATTGTCCAATGGAGCGTATGCATAGTCGGATTTACCGACAACAGCCTGTCATCGAACATTTCCCGTCGGAAAGTCCGATCGTGTGTACGGGGCTTCAGGCTTGATTCACACCTATGCATTTTTTGCGCTTTTTTGCATTTTGCAGATTTGCACTGCAGCCCATTTAACACGGTTTCCTATGGAACACGTTCTGTAGAGCAAATCTGCAAAATGCAAAAAGCACTAAAAATGCATAGGTGTGAATCAAGCCTTAGCAGTTGGAAACCACGTTTAATACAACATAACACTTAGGCCTGGTTCATACCTATGCATTTTTTCTCTAAAGCCGCGTACATACACGAGCAGAATGTCCGACAGAAAAAGTCAGACGGCAGCTTTTCATCGTATATTCTGATCGTGTGTGGGCCTCGGCGGACCTTTTTTTCCCGAAAATTCTGACAGGCCTAGAAATAGAATATGCTCAAAATATTTCCGACGGAACCAATTCCTATTGGGAAAACCAATGTATGCTGTTCCGACGGACCAAAAACGACGCATGCTCTGAAGCAAGTACGAGATGGAAGCTATTGGCTACTGGCTATTGAACCTTTTTCTAGTCCTGTCGTACGTGTTGTACATCACAGCGTTCTGGACGGTCGGTCTTTGGATTGACCGTGTGTAGGCAAGACCGCTTGAATGGAATTCCGTCGGAGAAACCTTCGGAGTTTATTCCGACGGCTAAACCGGTCGTGTGTACGCGGCATAAGCGTCTTCCAGGACAGCCCATGAGACCTAGGGCTCCTCCCACCAGGACAGGAAACACGTTAACCCCCACCAGATAAAAGGGCGGTCCTCCAGGCCCCATTTTAGTATTAGTGTTTCCTCTGGACGGGGAGGTAACATGTTTCCTGGAACTGGTTCCCCTAAGTCTCATGAGCACGGCTCCTGTGGCGTTTTGGGGTGGTATTCCTGCCTTCTTCTTAGGTCCCAGAGCGGCACATCCACCAGGGGAGTAGGCTTGTGGCTGCTGCCCCTGCTTCTCAGTGCATGTGGAATGCCAGCACCACGGTGTACGTCGGAGCTGTAGTCCGTGAGCCGCACGCGGCAGTCGGCTGTTCTCTTTCTGTTAAACAGCGTGGCTGCAGTGTGCAGGGGAAGAGAGGAAGCCGCGCGTAAAGGGGCAGAACTTATGCGTTCCAAGCTGGCCCACAGGTAGTACCCGGTGGGGTCACCTCCGGGGCGTGTGACATCATCAGTGGGCGCCGGAGAGGCTAGTTCCTGTCTCTAAACGGCGCGAACAGGGACGCTGGGAAGCTGGTGTTTAAAAGAGTGAAACCCGGCAGAGGCTGCGGACCACTACAGGGGTGGGATGGACTCCTCTGCAATCCCTGCACAGGCAGAGGAAGCAGGCCCTAACACCAGCACATCATAGGTAAGCCTGAAGTGTATTTTACTTGCACATCCTGTGAGTGTTCTCCCACTTGTAACCAGTAGGGATTAGGTGAAGGGGGCACATTTTTAATTTCCTCCTGCATGGGGTGTTATGGAGTGTATGTGGCATAATATTTATTGAGTTCATTTGTTCTCTTGCAGGCCAAGATTTAGGACAAGGCCCGAGCGCAGCCACCAAAAAGGAAATGTGCGGTTTGCGAAAACAAATTGAGCTCCTCATGGAGCAAAGCAGTTTGCCGCACCTCTATAGACAGCCTAGTTAAGGATGACCCAGTAGTCTCCTGTCAGAAAATGCTGACTTCTGTTAGAGATGAGCTTGTGTCTACGTTTAGCTCATTTAAAACTCTAATTGACAAGATTTATGCTCATCACTGATGCCCATCGATGCCCATCAGTGCCGCCTATTCTTGCCCACCAGTACGGCATATTAGTGCCACCTATCAGTGCCCATCAGTGCAGCCTCATCAGCGCACATCAGTGAAGGAGAAAAATTACTTATCTACAAAATTTACTGACAGAAAGATTTTTTTATTTTTTTTTTTACAAAATTTTAGGTCTTTTTAAATTTTTTTTTAGTAAAGAATAAAAAACCCAGCAGTGATTGAATAACACCAAAAGAAAGCTCTATTTGTGTGAAGAAAATGATTAAAAATTAATTTGGGTTCAGTTTTGCATGACTGAGTAATTGTCAAAGTGCTACAGCGCTGAAAGCTGAAAAAGGGTCTGGGCAGGAAGGGGGTGAAAGTGCCCTGTATTGAAGTGGTTAACCGCTTCCGCTTGTCGACCGCCGCACATACATATATGTCAGCAGAATGGCACAGGCAGGCAAATGGGCGTACAGGTACGTCCCTTTAAATTTGCCGCCTTACCGGCGCACGCCTGCCATGGCAGCTTGCCCGTGGTTCCCAGGAACTCGATGTTTACCAGCGGCCAGCGATTGCGGTGTGGAGAGGAAGAACGGGGAGATGCCTATGTAAACAAGGCATTTCCTCGTTCTGCCTAGTGACATAACAGGGATCTACTGCTCCCTGTCATCAGGAGCAGTGATCGCTGTCATGTCCTAGGTAGCACACCCCCCCCCCCAGTTAGAATCACTCCCTAGGATACACTTAACCCCTTGATCGCCCCCTAGTGTTTAACCCCTTCCCTGCCAGTGTCATTTACACAGTAATCAGTGCATTTTTATAGCACTGATCGCTGTATAAATGACAATGGTCCCAAAATAGTTTTAAAAGTGTCCAATGTGTCCGCCATAATATCGCAGTCACGATAAAAATAGCAGATTACCGCCATTACTAATAAAAAAAAATTATAATAAACATGCCATAAAACTATCCCCTATTTTGTAGACGCTATAACTTTTGCGCAAATCAATCAATATACGCTTATTGCAATTTTTTTTTTTTTTTTACCAAAAATATGTAGAAGAATACATATCGGCCTAAACTGAGGAAAAAATGTGTGTTTTTTATATATTTTTGGGGGCTATTTATTATAGTAAAATATATTGCTTTTTTTTTTCAAAATTGTCGCTCTTTTTTTGTTTATAACGCAAAAAATTAAAACCGCAGAGGTGATCAAATACCACCAAAAGAAAGCTCTATTTGTGGGAAAAAAAGGACGTCAATTAGGGTACAACGTCGCACGACCGCGCAATTGTCAGTTAAAGCGACGCAGTGCCGAATCGCAAAAAGTGCTCTGGTCGGGAAGGGGGTACGTTTCGAATTGAAGCTCAGGTTTCCCTGCGAAGAGAAAAATCAGATGTTCGGCGTTTCACGTCAGTTTTTGATCAGGATCAGGTCAGGATTGCATCAGTATCAGGTCAGGATTTTATCCTGTTCACAACGGACTGCATCTGCGAATCAGATGCGTTCCCATAGAAGATAATGTGATTGCAATTCGCACCCCAATGCCCAGAATACGCACACGTTTTTTGGGCAATGCAGAGTGCGAAAGCAATGCACATATGTGAACCAGCTTCATTCAAATGAGTGTATTTTACCGCATCCAATTGGCATAGGTGTGAACCGGGCCTAACATCTTGGTAAGCTAACCAGGAGGGTGCTACCTCATGTATGGCCTGCCTTTGTCAGCCTGAGGTTTTTCAGCTGTTGTCCTCTAATAGACTTTAAAAATCTGCACTTCCACAAAAGCCACAACTTCCCTGACCATTATCTGTATTGATCAGCAAGTTATAGTTTCACAACCCTTGTTATGTAACCTTCAGATATTTCTTAATTTTCCACAAAGGCCTCGCAACTGGGATCTGAGGAAATATGTTGTTGACATGCAGCCTAGCATACTTCATTCGAAACTAAAGACGCTTAGGCTCAGGGGAAACAAGAAAGGCATTTCTGATGTTATTGTTTGCTGACAGAAAAGAATTATGAACTAGAAACTCCAGATCAGGGTTCAGCAACCTGTAGATCTTGGTCTGGGCTGACTGACCCGCCATTCCAGAGCAACAGAGTGCAATGCAGAGGGACCACTTGTAAAGTTAGATGTATAGTAGGGAGCAAGAGCCGCATAAGGCCAATGGCTCCTCTGTAGTTGCGGCTCCTGTCCCATGCGGAGCGATACCAACTGCATTCCCCCTCTTATCCGGCTAGCGGTCTCCAGAGTGGTGCCAGCAGCGGGAAAAAGGAGATCTTCAGGTCAAACAATACACTGGGCATAATAATATAGGGCTGCATTCACACTGATGTGCTGTGGTTTATCCACACCGCAGGTTTGCTGCACTTAACCATAGACTTCCATAATATCCTGCAGTTTTACCACCCCCAACTTTACAAGTGAATAAGCTCTATGGTGCTGCTGCTGAATGCAACTAAGGGCTCATTCAGTGCTGCTCCTCTGAAAAGCAATCCCAGTGTGTGTTGATAGGTGGGGAGGGGGCGATGTGTTGCCTTCTCGCCACCTGATTTAAACCTATGATTGCTGTGCAATGCACGCATTTGCGACACGGTAGTACAGAAATTAGAGGTTTAAATCAGGTATGAGGAGGCGACACTGTGCCCGATGTTCTTTGAGGTCTCCCATGTTGTTCAGGTAGATCTCCTAGATTGTAAGATCTAATGAGCAGGGCCCTCGGATTCCTCCTGTATTGAACTGTATTGTAATGCCCCGTACACACGGTCGGATTTTCCGACGTAAAATGTGTGATAGGACCTTGTTGTCGGAAATTCTGACCGTGTGTAGGCTCCATCACACATTTTCCATTGGATTTTCCGACACACAAATTTTGAGAGCAGGCTATAAAGATTTCCGACAACAAAATCCGTTGTCGGAATTTCCGATCGTGTGTACACAAATCCGAAGCACAAAGTACCACGCATGCTCTGAATAAATAAAGAGATGAAAGCTATTGGCTACTGCCCCGTTTATAGTTCTGACATATGTGGTTTACGTCACCGCGTTCAGAATGATCGGATTTTCCGACAACGTTGTGTGACCGTGTGTATGCAAGACAAGTTTGAGCCAACATCCGTCTGAAAAAAAAATCCTAGGATTTTGTTGTCGGAATGTCCGACGGTGTGTACGGGGCATAAGTGTACTGTCTGCCCTCATGTTGTAAAGCACTGCACAAACTGTTGGCGCTATATAAATCCTGTATAATAATAATAAATAAATAAATAATAATCTCCACCTCTTTAAGATTGCCTATCCCTGCTCCAGTCTTTTAATGTAGAGAAGGATGTCTCCTGGGAGAATGAGTGAACGTGAGCTGAGAACAATCATACAAGGAAGTAATGTCACTAAAATACCTGGAATCAGCCTTAGAATAGTCATTTCACGACCTAATTTACAAGTAAGACCGCATTCACCAAACCACAGCTACCACCTACTACATAATATAAGTTTAGCATGACTTCTGCACAAAAGCAAAAGCTTTACATCAAGGGATGACACATGGTATGAGGCTCTGGAGGCCAAATACTTACATTAATAAACAAAGAAACATGCTATAAATTGTTAAATGACTAATAGCTACAGCACTCAGAAAAAAATGTAACAAGCGTTCACCTCGTCATGTATCAAAGGCTCAGCACTCCTATCTGCAAGCCCAGGAACCCCACGGTCGGTGCTGCCAAGTGGAGGGGAAGGAGACCAGCAAATGTCTGTTTGCTGATCTCTTCTTCCTAGTATGAACCTGGAAGCGACATGTATTACATCACTTTTGGGTTTGGCTGTCACTTTTACCAACCACTGTGGCTGGAGAGAAGAAGAAGCTAATGGAGTGCAATCCACACTTCATTAGGTCAAATGGCTGGCAGGTGAGACATGGGGGATCAGGAATCCTCATATCTCATTAAAGAAAACTTTATATCCCCTATGGGATATAAAATAAAGGTTAGTGAGACAAAAGGTTAAAAAATAAATAAAAAATATTGTATGACATAAAAAAATTAGAACTACTCCCATTTTATTTTCCAGGGTCTCTGCTTTAAAGAGGAAGTAAAGTCTTCCTGTTTAACTGTACCTACAGGTAAGCCTATAATAAGACTTACCTGTAGGTACTGTAAATATCTCCTAAACTTTCACTGTTTAGGAGATATTTACTATATACGCATCCGCCACTGACGTCATCGCCGCATGCGCACTTAAGGACACTCGTGCTGTTTGTTCAGGGCCCCGTGCTCGCGCCGCAGAGGCCCCCTGTCTGTGCCCAGGTATGGAAGAGTTAACTAAAGTGAATTGCACATATGGAATCCGTTCTATGTGCATGATGGGACCCTATACTGTTACTGGGAGTGAGGTAGCAGTGATACTCTGGACAGGTGGATGTGGACAAGTCTCAGTGTGTCCCCCCTAAATGCAAATTACAGAGAAGGTGTACATTGTCATGGGTTGTATGTTCATCTCTAACAGTGGGGACCTGCCCTAAAGAGGTTGTAAACCTCCCTGAGACATTCGTACCTATAGGTAAGCCTAGAATACGGCTTACCTATAGGTTCTGTAAATATCTCCAAAATGTGCGCCGTTTAGGAGACATTTACTGTATACTGCGACGATGATGGGCAGCTGTTTCTTCAGGCGAGTGTGCCCTGACTGGCGGCTCCCAAGCGCATGCGTGAGAGTGACGTCACGCGGCTCCGGCCAGTCACAGAGCCGGAGTCGGCGGCCCTGGAAGGAAGATGGGCGAAGACTGATGTGGCCTGCCGTGGGGACGACGCGGGCTTCGTTTGCTGGTAAGTGTCACATAATGTGCTCGTATGTGATGCATACTAGCACTTTATGCCTTTGCAGGGAAGGGGGAAACTTTTTTTATGCAGGGTTTACGTTCTCTTAAGGTCGAGTATTTCCCCACAGCGCCCTTAGCCTTTACCCAGAGCATTGATGGAAACGGCACAAAAGAAAAGGTACCCCATGCGTAGTAAAAGTGATCCTGGCCTAGCATAGCCCAGAAGAACTCACCCTGGGGTAGGCCCCTCATGTTACCTTTGCTTGGCGCCCAATGAGGAGGGAAACATGGAGGACGTGACGTCCACCCTATCACCCCCCCCCTCCTTACAGGCTGATGTCAGATGGGGACCATTCTGTGGCTAAAGACAAATCACCAGCAGCAGGATGCCGGTATATCCTTATATAATCGCTCCCTCTGTAGCCACACGCAGCTAGATATTGTATTACTGGCCTGAACGTTGCTGAATCTTGATTGCTGGTGATGCCCAACACCTTTCTGCTCAGCTACAGAGGGAGCGATAAAGTACGATTTGTCAACAAGTGGTAAAATCTCTCAATAGCACAAGTGAATTTGCCCATGTAGACCTTGACTCTGCCACACAAGAACAACTAGGTCACCTACGGCCTAATGCCGCGTACACACGAGCGGACTTTACGGCAGACTTTGCCCGGCGGACTGGATTTCGTCAGACAATTCGATCGTGTGTGGGCTCCAGCAGACTCAAAAGTTGGACGGACTTAGATTTGAAACATGTTTTAAATTAATCCGTCGAAATCGAGTCCGGTCGAAAAGTCCGCTCGTCTGTATGCTAGTTCGACGGACAAAAAGCCACGCTAGGTCAGCTATTGGCTACTGGCTTTGAACTTCCTTGTTTTAGTCCGGTCGTACGTCATCACGTACGAATTCGACGGACTTTGGTGGATTGTGTGTAGGCAAGTCCGTTCATTCAGAAAGTCCGTCGTAAAGTATGTCGAAAAGTCTGCCGGGCAAAGTCTGCCGTAAAGTCCGACCGTGTGTACGCAGCATAAGTCACTTCCTTAATCTTTACAGCATGCATAGCTCCCAACTGTCCCTGATTTCGAGGGACTGTCCCTGATTTGGAGCAATGTCCCTCTGTCCCTCATTCCTTCTCATTTGTCCCTCATTTTGGTCTGATCTATATAGTTGTATATAAAATGCACTTTTTATCTATCAAAAAGTGTTTTCCAGCGCTAAACCTTTCATCTGATTTCTATATTGCTGCATTTGTAAATTCCAAAAGCCAATTTAAAGGAATAGTAGTGGTAAAAAAGCACTCGTTGGTTAACAATCTTGTTTATTTGTACAAATCTCCTTTAAGTGCGCGTGACAAGGGGTGTGTCCTATGCCTGCATACTTTTGCTGATAGGTGTCCCTCATTCCCAACTCAAAAAGTTGGGAGGTATGCAGCATGTGCCACATTAATGCTGCTGTTGATTTAGAGAAAGCAGTAGGATCAATAGTGGGCGAGTTGCCCTTCTGACATCAGCTTTACATGTGTTAAAGTGGTGTTCCGGCCGAAATTATACTTTTTAAATAAAAATACCCCTATAATACACAAGCTTAATGTATTCTAGTAAAGTTAGTCTCTAAACTAAGGTCTGTTTTGTTAGTTTATAGCAGTAGTTTGTTATTTTATAAACTTACAGCAGGCCGTGGCCATCTTAAGTGTGGGCATCTGAAGCCAGACAGTATTTCTTCCTGGATCTCATCCTTGCACATCTTGCACGTGCTCAGTGCAGCACAAGCAGTGTAATAGGTTTCAGATCAGGTTTCCATAGCAATGGCAGTGTCAGAGGAAGTTGCCGCCCCTTCCCAGAAGGCATTGCAAACAGGAAATGATGCGATGGGCCGCGGCCAGGGAGGAGGAAGTGAAAAATGAATACAGCAAATATACAGTAAGTGCTGAGAAAAAAAATAAAAAAATATCCAATTCGTTTTACAGTGCACAGTTTAGTGATGATGCTGAAGAGTTGTAAAAGTGGGTGGAACTCCACTTTAAAGCAGATTAATACTCTGAAAAGCCACCTCCAACTTATACTTCTGTACCTGCTCGGATGTAAGCCCTGCAGGTCTCATAGACCTCAGTACTACGGTCGCATCTCCACTTGCCTCCAGGAGAATAGCGAGTTGGAGATGTGACCGTAGTACTGAAGCCTATGAGACCTGCAGGGCTTACACCCCAGTGGGTACAGAAGTAAAGCGGAAGCTTTACCTTCACTGGCATGTAAACAAGAAGATTTGCAGGATTTAGGGATAGCAATTATCAAGGGAGGTGGCTTTTCAGCAAACAGTCTTTAACTGCTTTAAAACAAGTAATTCCATTGTGCCCACAGTTGGGCTTTAATCTTTTGCTGTTGAGTGACATAATAACTTGCTGGCAGTCACCTTATTTGCAACACGTTGAAATCGATTGGGCCGATAAAGTACGATTTGTCAACAAGTGGTAAAATCTCTCAATAGCACAAGTAAATTTGCCCATGTAAACCTTGACTCTGCCACACAAGAACAACTAGGTCACCTACGGCCTAAGTCACATATTTAATCTTTACAGCATGTGCCACATTAATGACATTGGTTGGTATAAAATGATGCATGTGTTTAGAGGAGAGATAAGGTTCTAGAAGAGACTAGTAAAAAAAATAAATAAATATGAGCATAACAGACAGCTTAGTCAATTTAAATAGAGTTCAAAATAAGTGTCACTTCCATTTTTATTGATGTGTTTTGTTCCCCAGGAGACCAATTATATGCAATACATTGTATGACCTTTCTAAGGCTAGCTGTGAGGTCATACAGAGCACCCGTCCTCCCTCCACATCCATCTGACAACGCAGCTACACATATCTTTGGTGCCCTCCAGCACATATCTGACCCCTGCATTCCATGCATAACACTCACAATTCAGCCACACGACATAGCTCCCAACTGTCCCTGATTTGTAGGGACTGTCCCTGATTTGGAGGGACTGTCCCTGATTTGGAGCAATGTCCCTCTGTCCCTCTTTCCTCTTTGTCTGTCCCTCATTTTGGTCTGATCTATATAGCTGTATAAAAAAATGCACATTTTATCTTTCAAAAAGCGTTTCCCAGTGCTAAACCTTTCATCCAAATTCTAAATTGCTGCTTTTGTAAAATTTAAAAGCCAATATAAAGGAATAGTAGTGGTAAAAAAAGCCCTTGTGGATTTAATTTTTTGGTTCATTCTCCTTTAAGGGGGTGTGGCAGGGGGTGTGTCTTATGCCTACATACGTTTGATAGTAGGTGTCCCTCATTCCCATGTCAAAATGTTGGGAGGTATACACACGCACTGTTCGCCCCGGTGCGCTATGCACGCAGCATTACTACGCTCCTTGGGGCCACCAAAAGTGTCCCAGGGTCTTTTACAATATTATAGCGTCTACTCCAAAAAAAAAATTAAAAATGCCATGCACCGCTAAAGTATTCGGGTTTGGCTTGAAGAAAAGGTGGCAAACCTACTGTGCCCGGATTGTTGCCCTGTGACCCTGGACTGTGATTGTGGCCTTGAATTGAATTGCCCTGTGCCCTCTCCCTTGATGTGCCCTGTTGCTACTGTTATATTTCTGCATTAACCTCACGGTGTTGGAATTATTGCTCTGTAGCCTTCCCCGTATCTGACTCCTTGTTTTTTAACCCCCCCCCCAAAAAAAAAAGGGACCCCTTGGTCAGGAGCCCTAAAATCCCTCTTGATCTAGATGTGTGTTCTGTTTCAGCCACACCTCCATCACACAGAGCTTCTGGACAGTATCCTTGTAGAGAAGTGCAGCTAGCTACTTTGCCACCAGGTAAGGTCTTCAGATGCTAGGCCTCTTTTAGGTAGAGCCCCCGTTCTGTGAGGTCAGGCGTGAGTCAGCGCCCATATACACACAATATCACCAAAAGTATTGGGACACCTGCCTTTACACACACATGAACTTTAAGGGCATCCCAGTCTTGAGCTTCGTACACACGATCGGATTTTCCGCAGACAAAACCTCAGACTTTTGTCCGAAGGGCATTGGCCGGGAACTTGTCTTGCATACAAACAGCAAGTAATTGTCGGCCAACAAACAATGACATCCGGATGTTTTTCGGAATTATCTCCGGATGACGGACCCCTGCTTTCACCAACTCTTGGCATTGGTGACCCCCCATATTAAGAAGCAGGACACATGCATGAGGCTTTTATTTTATTTTTTGGTTGAATAATAATGATTTGATTTGGTATATTTTCTATATTTTTGGATGCATAGAATGCACTTTTTGTTTAAGTTCTATTGGCAGATAGCATGTCTAATTTTATTTGTTTTCTTTTTTTTATTGCACAATAAAAAAATTGTGTAGAATAATACTTGGCTATGTGTTTTACTTCAAATAACAGTTTGGGAGTAGGCAGTTACATTTTAAAAAATACAATGTAATTGTTAATTAACAAGGGGCATCTGATCAAGGGGCAGTTGATCTTAAAAACTACGGGATAATGGTGTTGTGGTAACTTGCACCAAAAAAAATAAAAAAAAAAAAAAAAATAAAGCATAAAAATGTTATTCTTGATATCACTAGAAAAAAAAATTCTTTGAAAATTTGTTTGCAATAACTCCATCAGTATCACCAGCAAAGCAGCTTCATTATTATCCCATTAAAGAAGAAGAGAATTGTGCGCTGCATTTAGACATTTCATAATTTCCTGCGTCACGAATGTTAATTCTCCATTACGAACGCTAGTTTACAAGACCGACCACTTCCAGCTCGTCCTTGCTTCCGAGCATGCGTGTTTGTACTTGAACTTTTGTGTACACATGCTCGGAAAATTCGACAACACACATTTGTCTGGAAAATTTTAAAGCCTGCCATCCAACATTTGTTTGCAGAAAATCCGACAACAATTGTCTGATGGAGCGTACAAATGGTCGGATTTTCCGCCAACAGCCTGTCATCACACATTTTCCTTCAGAAAATCCAATCGTGTGTACGAGGCTTTAGTCCGAAGGGTTCAATATTGAGTTGGCCCACCCTTTGCAGCCATAACAGCTTCAACTCTTCTGGGAAGGCTGTCCACAAGGTTTAGGAGTGTGTCTATGGGAATGTTTCACCATTCTTCCAGAAGCACATTTGTGAGGTCAGGCACTGATGTTGGATAAGAAGGCCTGGCTCGCAGTCTTCACGCTAATTCACCCCAAAGGTGTTCTATCGGGTTGAGGTCGGGACTCTGTGCAGACCCTGGGCAGAGAGAGACTAAAAGGGAGAAGGTACAAACAAATGGCTACTGTCCCCACCTATAACTGGCCTTTGCAGCAAGGAGCACATGGAAGGGCGCCGCATGTCAAACAAAACCAAAGAAAATTCGGTTGGTTGCACACTGGTCGGTAAGTTGAGCTGGGAATTTTTTTTTGGTTTTGTTTAAAAGTGAGAAGGCTCCTCATGCTTTCATTTGTGAATACTGCGGATCGTCCACTAAATGTGATTGACTGTGTAATGACAAGTAACTCCAGAATGTATGTCATTTCCTGAACACCCCCTGTAAAGTGCAGCAAAACTACTTTTATGTGTGGACACTCCTTCCCTGGGGATACAATGGTCTATGGCTGGGAATGTCATGTGATTGAAGGCCTATGCCAAGGAGTATAAGATGGCGGAGAGATAGTGTTTTAGCAAGGAGCAGGGGTAGGGACTTGTGCTTTTGGCGCCAAATTCAGCCAACCGCGAAGCCACTTTTACATCCTAATCTCATTGTTCCAAGCACTGTATATGCCCTGAATTTACTGCATGTCGTATCTCACTTTAGCTGCACGCATCCTCCACATGATCAATAGCCCTTTCTCCCTGAAATCATACAAATGGTACTTCATCATCTGACCGATGACTATAGGGAATAATAGCTGATCAAGTCCTACTTCCTTAGCATGGTTATGATACACTGTATCTCCTCCCTAAGCCTTCTGATTGGACAATGAGGAAGCAGCAGCACACTGATGAGTTCATCCCTTGTGCAATTTCCTTCTGTACAAATGTTCCCAGTGTTAGACTGACAACAATGTGAAAAGCAATATAGCCTGGTTGACTGAGAATGCTGCCCCTTTCTTTCTTATTTTGAATATTTATGCAAAAGGAGTGCAAATGGTAATATAAAGATGAATCCGTATATATATAGTGGCTGTTTTTATAAATTCATTTAGGGTCCATTTACACCTGTCCAACTGTTGCGTCTATGTTATGTTATGTTATGTGGTATGTTATCGGCTGTTGCGTTAGGGCAGCTAATTCAAATTAATGGACTTTCAATGCACTGGAATGGATGAAAAAACGACATGCCACATTTTGTTCAGTGCAGTGCAATGCTGCGCACGATGGTGTGCTACCACACATTTTGGTGCACTGCAATGCATGTGTGTCAGAGGTGCCTTGCCTTGGTGTATCATTGAAAATGAACGGTATCATAGTGCACTAATGCATGCATTGTGCATTGCTGTGTCCGAATCAAATGCAGTTTCCCCACCACTCCGTGTGAACCCAGGCTGGTCATTTGATTTCAGCCTGGGTTCACACAGGAGCGGTGCGGGAAACTGCATGCGATTCGGACAAGAATCGTACGGCATTCCTGTTCAAATTGCATGCGATTCTTTGCAGTGCGATTTTGTGCCCATTCATTTTGTACGGACGCAAATCGCACTGCAAAGTATCAGTATCAGGAGCATATCACGAGTACTTGTGAAAATATTCGGTATCGGCACCAATACCAATACCGGCATCGGTGCATTCCTAGTTATAACCTGATAACCCATAAAGGCGTTTTAAAGTGGTAGCGAAGTCCCTTTTCTTGATTTATTCCTACAGGTAAGCCTATAATATGACTTCCTTGTAGGTATAGTAAATATCTCCTGTAACATGAAATATGTATCCAAAAAGATTAACTTAACAATATAATACGTCTGTAAATTTATATTGCTGTCTGTTTCCCCGTTAAGGAGATTCACCCTGTCTATTTGTCCTGTTTACCATTATCATTGAAAGTGAAAGTAAAAGTAATCCCAAATTTTGGGTTGTCCCCACAAAAGTAATAGAGTAGAAATCTTCTAATGAGGACACTTAGTTCCAGTGACCTGGGGGTCCCCAAGGAATTGCAGGGATTTCCCCCCACTTCCGGTTTGCCTATGGGACAGGAAGTGAAGGGAAATCTCCACAATGAAAAACAGATGGCAAAAAAAAAAAAATCTGACAGGGGTTATAACCCTCCCTTGCTCTGTCCAAAATGAAAAATAAAGTTTTGTCTATAGTTACAGTAGTAACAGTAATGCCTTGTACACGCGGTCGGATTTTCCGACGGAAAATGTGTGATAGGACCTTGTTGTCGGAAATTCCGACCGTGTGTGGGCTCCATCACACATTTTCCACCGGATTTTCCGACACGCAAAGTTTGAGAGCAGGATATAAAATTTTCCGACAACAAAATCCGTTGTCGGAAATTCCGATCGTGTGTACACAAATCCGATGCACAAAGTGCCACGCATGCTCAGAATAAATAAAGAGATGAAAGCTATTGGCCACTGCCCCGTTTATAGTCCCGACGTACGCGTTTTACGTCACCGCGTTCAGAACGATCGGCTTTTCCGACAACTTTGTGTGACCGTGTGTATGCAAGACAAGTTTGAGCCAACATCCGTCGGAAAAAATCCTAGGATTTTGTTGTTGGAATGTCCGAACAAAGTCCGACCGTGTGTACGGGGCATTATAGTTGTCTACTTTAAAAAAATCAAATAAAAAAATCACTGTACAAATATGATACATTTGCATAGTCACAACAAAAAAGTGCCAGTTTTTGTCTGGTTGGTTCCTATGATTGTCAGCACCATCTAACAGCCATAATGCAGTTTTTTCTGATTGAGGTATTTAAAGAATATGGCATTTTTTTCATTGGGGGGGGCTTCCCTTGAGCAAATTGTGCCAATGTTTCTCCCATTGATTGTTGGTCACAGTGATTGCAAACTTAAATAAACCCCAAAGTGTTTTTAACCACATTCCACCTGGCCTATAGCAAAATGACGGCCGGGCGGTGGTTTCATTATCCTGACTTAGCGTCATATAACGTCCAGCAGGATAAGCCGAGGGCGCGCAGCGCGGCGATCAGTAGTGCGGTGTGTCACTCTGACTGACAGCATCTCCAATCTCGGTAAAGAGACGTAGGCTCTTTACCATGTGATCAGCTGTGTCCAATCACAATTGATCACAATGTACACCAGGAAGTGACGGTTATTGGCTTATCCTTTATTCGCGCTGACAAGGCGTGAGTAGAGCCGATAAGCAGGTTTCCTGGCAGGGTGGGTCTGCGCTGATAATTAGCACTTCAATTATCAGTGCAGACCCATCAGGGATGCCAACCCGTGCCCACCAGGGATGCCAACCTGTGCCCATCAGTGCTTAATATCAGTGCCGCTTATTAGTGCCATCTATCAGTGCCCATCAATACTGCATATCTGTGCTGCCTATCAGTGCTGCATATTAGTGTCTCATCATCAGTGCCGCCTCATCAGTGCCCGTCAGTGAAGGAGAAAACTTACTTATTTACAAAACTGTATAACAGAAACGAAAAAAATGAGGTTTTTTTTCAAAATTTTCAGTCTTTTTTTTTATTTGTTTAGCAAAAAATAAAAACCCCAGTGATGATTAAATACCACCAAAAGAAAGCTCTGTTTGTGGGGAAAAAAATGATAAAAATGTCATATGGGTACTGTACAACTGCGCAATTGTCATTCAAATTACATAGTTCCCATATGTCCCTGATTTAAAGAGACTGTCCCTGATTTGGAGCAATGTCCCTCACTTGTCCCTCATTTTGGTCTGATCTATATAGTTGTATATAAAATGCACTTTTTATCTTCTTTCACATCTTTCAAAAAGTGTTTTCCAGGGCTAAACCTTTCATCTGATTTCTAAATTGCTGCATTTGTAAATTCCAAAAGCCAATATAAAGTAATAGTAGTGGTAAAAAAAAGCACTTGTGGGTTTAACCACTTGACGACCGCCTCACGCCGATGTACGTCGGCAAAGTGGCACGGACAGGCAAAATCACGTACAGGGTACGTGATTTGCCTTCCGCGGGTGGGGGGTCCGATCGGACCCCCCCCCCCGGTGCCCGAGGCGGTCGTCGTTTGTCCAGCGGCGATCGGTGGTGAGGGGGAGACCATCCGTTCGTGGCCCCCCCCTCGCGATCGCCGCCGGCCAATCGAATCATTCCTTTGCTGCTGTATGCTAAACAGCAGCAAAGGAAATGATGTCATCTCTCCTCGGCTCGGTAATTTCCGTTCCGGCCCGAGGAGAGAAGACATCAATGTGAGTGCACCAACACACACACACACAGTAGAACATGCCAGGCACACAAAACACCCCGATCCCCCCCCCGATCGCCCCCCGATCCCCCCCCAATCACCCCCCCCCCCCCTGTCACAAACTGACACCAGCAGTTTTTTTTTTTTTTTCTGATTACTGCATAGTGTCAGTTTGTGACAGTTACAGTGTTGGGACAGATACTGTTACCCCCCTTTAGGTCTAGGGTACCCCCCTAACCCCCCTAATAAAGTTTTAACCCCTTGATCACCCCCCGTCACCAGTGTCACTAAGCGATCATTTTTCTGATCGCTGTATTAGTGTCGCTGGTGACGCTAGTTAGGGACATAAATATTTAGGTTCGCCGTCAGCGTTTTATAGCGTCAGGGACCCCCATATACTACCGAATAAATGTTTTAACCCCTTGATTGCCCCCTAGTTAACCCTTTCACCACTGATCACCGTATAACCGTTACGGTTGACGCTGGTTAGTTTGTTTATTTTTTATAGTGTCAGGGCACCCGCCGTTTATTACCGAATAAAGGTTTAGCCCCCTGATCGCCCGGCGGTGATATGCGTCGCCCCAGGCAGCGTCAGATTAGCGCCAGTACCGCTAACACCCACGCACGCAGCATACACCTCCCTTAGTGGTATAGTATCTGAACGCATCAATATCTGATCCGATCAGATCTATACTAGCGTCCCCAGCAGTTTAGGGTTCCCAAAAACGCAGTGTTAGCGGGATCAGCCCAGATACCTGCTAGCACCTGCGTTTTGCCCCTCCGCCCGGCCCAGCCCAGCCCACCCAAGTGCAGTATCGATCGATCACTGTCACTTACAAAAGACTAAACGCATAACTGCAGCGTTCGCAGAGTCAGGCCTGATCCCTGCGATCGCTAACAGTTTTTTTGGTAGTATTTTGGTGAACTGGCAAGCACCAGCCCCAGGCAGGGTCAGGTTAGCGCCAGTACCGCTAACACCCACGCACGCAGCATACGCCTCCCTTAGTGGTATAGTATCTGAACGGATCAATATCTGATCCGATCAGATCTATACTAGTGTCCCCAGCAGTTTAGGGTTCCCAAAAACGCAGTGTTAGCGGAATCAGCCCAGATACCTGCTAGCACCTGCGTTTTGCCCCTCCGCCCGGCCCAGCCCACCCAAGTGCAGTATCGATCGATCACTGACACTTACAAAACACTAAATGCATAACTGCAGCGTTCGCAGAGTCAGGCCTGATCCCTGCGATCGCTAACAGTTTTTTTGGTAGTATTTTGGTGAACTGGCAAGCACCAGCCCCAGGCAGCGTCAGGTTAGCGCCAGTACCGCTAACACCCACGCACGCACTGTACACCACCCTTAGTGGTATAGTATCTGAACGGATCAATATCTGATCCGATCAGATCTATACTAGCATCCCCAGCAGTTTAGGGTTCTCACAAACGCAGTGTTAGCGGGATCAGCCCAGATACCTGCTAGCACCTGCGTTTTGCCCCTCCACCCGGCCCAGCCCAGCCCACCCAAGTGCAGTATCGATCGATCACTGTCACTTACAAAAGACTAAAACGCATAACTGCAGCGTTCGCAGAGTCAGGCCTGATCCCTGCGATCGCCAACAGATTTTTTGGTAGCGTTTTGGTGAACTGGCAAGCGCCAGCGGCCTAGTACACCCCGGTCGTAGTCAAACCAGCACTGCAGTAACACTTGGTGACGTGGCGAGTCCCATAAGTGCAGTTCAAGCTGGTGAGGTGGCTAGCACAAGTAGTGTCCCGCTGCCACCAAAAAGACAAACACAGGCCCGTCGTGCCCATAGTGCCCTTCCTACTGCATTCGCCAATCCTAATTGGGAACCCACCGCTTCTGCAGCGCCCGTACTTCCCCCATTCACATCCCCAACCAAATGCAGTCGGCTGCATGAGAGGCATTTTTATGTCCTCCCGAGTACCCCTACCCAGCAAACCCCCCCAAAATAGATGTTGTGTCTGCAGCAAGCGCGGATATAGACGTGACACCCGCTATTATTGTCCCTCCTGTCCTGACAATCCTGGTCTTTGCATTGGTGAATGTTTTGAACGCTACCATGCACTAGTTGAGTATTAGCGTAGGGTACAGCATTGCACAGACTAGGCACACTTTCACAGGGTCTCCCAAGATGCCATCGCATTTTGAGAGACCCGAACCTGGAACCGGTTACAGTTATAAAAGTTAGTTACAAAAAAAGTGTAAAAAAAAAAATATATATATATATAAAATAAAAAAAAATAGTTGTCGTTTTATTGTTCTCTCTCTCTCTATTCTCTCTATTGTTCTGCTCTTTTTTACTGTATTCTATTCTGCAATGTTTTATTGTTATTATGTTTTATCATGTTTGCTTTTCAGGTATGCAATTTTTTATACTTTACCGTTTACTGTGCTTTATTGTTAACCATTTTTTTGTCTTCAGGTACGCCATTCACAACTTTGAGTGGTTATACCAGAATGATGCCTGCAGGTTTAGGTATCATCTTGGTATCATTCTTTTCAGCCAGCGGTCGGCTTTCATGTAAAAGCAATCCTAGCGGCTAATTAGCCTCTAGACTGCTTTTACAAGCCGTGGGAGGGAATGCCCCCCCCCACCGTCTTCCGTGTTTTTCTCTGGCTCTCCTGTCTCAACAGGGAACCTGAAAATGCAGCCGGTGATTCAGCCAGCTGACCATAGAGCTGATCAGAGACCAGAGTGGCTCCAAACATCTCTATGGCCTAAGAAACCGGAAGCTACGAGCATTTTATGACTTAGATTTCGCTGGATGTAAATAGCGCCATTGGGAAATTGGGGAAGCATTTTATCACACCGATCTTGGTGTGGTCAGATGCTTTGAGGGCAGAGGAGAGATCTAGGGTCTAATAGACCCCAATTTTTTCAAAAAAGAGTACCTGTCACTACCTATTGCTATCATAGGGGATATTTACATTCCCCGAGATAACAATAAAAATGATTAAAAAAAAATAAAAATGAAAGGAACAGTTTAAAAATAAGATAAAAAAGCAAAAAAATAATAAAGAAAAAAAAAAAAAAAAAAGCACTCCTGTCGCCCCCTGCTCTCGCACTAAGGCGAACGCAAGCGGCGGTCTGTCGTCAAACGTAAACAGCAATTGCACCATGCATGTGAGGTATCACCGCGAAGGTTAGATCGAGGGCAGTAATTTTTGCAGTAGACCTCCTCTGTAAATCTAAAGTGGTAACCTGTAATGCCGCGTACACACGGTCGGACTTTTCGTCTACAAAAGTCCAACGGACGCTGACGGACTAAATCCGACGTACTTTAGATTTGAAACATGCTTCAAATCTTTACTTCGTAACTACGACGGACCCCGAAATCCGCTCGTCTGTGTGCTAGTCCGACGGACAAAAAGCCACGCTAGGGCACCTATTGGCTACTGGCTATGAACTTCCTTATTTTAGTCCGGTGTACGTCATCACGTAAGAATTCGACGGACTTTTGTGTGATCGTGTGTAGGCAAGTCTGTTCGTTAGAAAGTCCGCCGCAAGTCCGTCGAAAGTCCGCCGAAAGTCTGCCGGAAGTCTGTCGGACAGGCTGTCTGACTTTTGTAGACGAAAAGTCCGACCGTGTGTACGCGGCATAAAGGCTTTTAAAGGCTTTTAAAAATGTATTTATTTTGTTGCCACTGCACGTTTGTGCGCAATTGTAAAGCATGTCATGTTTGGTATCCATGTACTCGGCCTAAGATCATCTTTTTTATTTCATCAAACATTTGGGCAATATAGTGTGTTTTAGTGCATTAAAATTTAAAAAAGTGTGTTTTTTCCCCAAAAAATGCGTTTGAAAAATCGCTGCGCAAATACTGTGTGAAAAAAAAAAAAATGAAACACCCACCATTTTAATCTGTAGGGCATTTGCTTTAAAAAAATATATAATGTTTGGGGGTTCAAAGTAATTTTCTTGCAAAAAAAAAAAAACTTTTTCATGTAAACAATAAGTGTCAGAAAGGGCTTTGTCTTCAAGTGGTTAGAAGAGTGGGTGATGTGTGACATAAGCTTCTAAATGTTGTGCATAAAATGCCAGGACAGTTCAAAACCCCCCAAATGACCCCATTTTGGAAAGTAGACACCCCAAGCTATTTGCTGAGAGGCATGTCGAGTCCATGGAATATTTTATATTGCGACACAAGTTGCGGGAAAGAGACAATTTTTTTTTTTTTTTGCACAAAATTGTCACTAAATGATATATTGCTCAAACATGCCATGGGAATATGTGAAATTACACCCCAAAATACATTCTGCTGCTTCTCCTGAGTACGGGGATACCACATGTGTGGGACTTTTTGGGAGCCTAGCCGCGTACGGAACCCCGAAAACCAAGCACCGCCTTCAGGCTTTCTAAGGGCGTGAATTTTTGATTTCTCTCTTGACTGCTTATCACAGTTTCGGAGACCATGGAATGCCCAGGTGGCACAAACCCCCCCCAAATGACCCCATTTTGGAAAGTAGACACCCCAAGCTATTTGATGAGAGGTATAGTGAGTATTTTGCAGACCTCACTTTTTGTCACAAAGTTTTGAAAATTGAAAAAAGAAAAAAAAAAAAGTTTTTTCTTGTCTTTCTTCATTTTCAAAAACAAATGAGAGCTGCAAAATACTCACCATGCCTCTCAGCAAATAGCTTGGGGTGTCTACTTTCCAAAATGGGGTCATTTGGGGGGGTTTTGTGCCACCTGGGCATTCCATGGCCTCCGAAACTGTGATAGGCAGTGAAGAGTGAAATCAAAAATTTTCACCCTTAGAAATCCTGAAGGCAGTGATTGGTTTTCGGGGTCCCGTACGCGGCTAGGCTCCCAAAAAGCCCCACACATGTGGTATCCCCGTACTCAGGAGAAGCAGCTAAATGTATTTTGGGGTGCAATTCCACATATGCCCATGGCCTGTGTGAGCAATATATCATTTAGTGACAACTTTTTGTAAATATTTTTTTTTTTTTTTTTTTTTTTGTCATTATTCAATCACTTGGGACAAAAAAAATAAATATTCAATGGGTTCAACATGCCTCTCAGCAATTTCCTTGGGGTGTCTACTTTCCACAATGGGGTCATTTGGGGGGGTTTTGTACTGCCCTGCCATTTTAGCACCTCAAGAAATGACATAGGCAGTCATAAACTAAAAGCTGTGTAAATTACAGAAAATGTACCCTAGTTTGTAGACGCTATAACTTTTGCGCAAACCAATAAATATACGCTTATTGACATTTTTTTTACCAAAAACATGTGGCCGAATACATTTTGGCCTAAATGTATGACTAAAATTGAGTTTATTGGATTTTTTTTATAACAAAAAGTAGAAAATATCATTTTTTTTCAAAATTTTCGGTCTTTTTCCATTTATAGCGCAAAAAATAAAAACCGCAGAGGTGATCAAATACCATCAAAAGAAAGCTCTATTTGTGGGAAGAAAAGGACGCAAATTTCGTTTGGGTACAGCATTGCATGACCGCGCAATTAGCAGTTAAAGCGACGCAGTGCCAAATTGGAAAAAGACCTCTGGTCCTTAGGCAGCATAATGGTCCGGGGCTCAAGTGGTTAACCAATCCTGTTTTTTTTTTTACAATTCCCCTTTAAGGGGGCGTGGCAAGGGGTGTGTCCTATGCCTGCATACTTTTGCTGATAGGTGTACCTCATTCCCATCTCAAAAAGTTGGGAGGTATAAAATTGCGCCAGCGCTAAAGGCTGAAAATTGGCCTGGGCAGGAAGGGGGTGAAAGTGCCCGGTATTGAGGTGGTTAATTATTAACTGGGAAGCCAAGAAATCCCTCTCTTGTAGACAGCTGTGAAAACACAAATTCCAAAGAACTGTATAGCTGCTCCTACACAGATCCCATCCTCTGTTAACCATACAGGAAAATCAGGCCCTCGGTCACAGAGTAGACCAGTTTTAGGTCAAATGTACTATGTTGCTTTATATCAGTCTGACCTCACGTGATCATCATCTGAACCATCTACAAAACCTCCTTCAGCAGCTTCTTCCCCCCCTTCTCTCGTTCCCAAACACAATCCTGCCACTGCTCCACTTCTTATGTAATCACAGAATGATATTAACCACTTCAGCCCCGGAAGATTTTACCCCCTTCGTGACCACTTTTTGCGATTCGGCACTGCGTTGCTTTAACTGACAATTGCGCGGTCGAGCGACGTTGCACCCAAACAAAATTGATGTAATTTTTTTTCCCACAAATAGAGCTTTCTTTTGGTGGTATGTGATCACCTCTGCGTTTTTTATTTTTTGCGCTTGAAACAAAAAAAGAGCGACAATTTAAAAAAAAATGCAATATTTTTTAACTTTTCGCTATAATAAATATCCCCCAAAAATATATTAAAAAAATAAATTTCCTCAGTTTAGGCCGATATGTATTCTTCTACATATTTTTGGTAAAAAAAAAAAAAAATCGCAATAAGCATATATTGATTGGTTTGCGCAAAAGTTATAGCCTCTACAAAATAGGGGATAGTTTTTAAAATGAATATGTTTTATTTATTTATTTTTTGTTAGTAATGGCGGCGATCTGCGATTTTTATCGTGACTGCGACATTACGGCAGACACATCGGACACTTTTGACACTATTTTGGGACCATTGTCATTTATACAGCGATCAGTGCTATAAAAAATGCACTGATTACTGTGTAAATGACACTGGCAGTGAAGGGGTTAACCACTAGGGGGCGATGAAGGGGTTAAGTGTGTCCTAGGGAGTGATTCTAACTGTGGGGGGGGGGGGGGGAATGGGCTTCTAGTCACACGACAGCGATCACCTCTCCCGATGACAGGGAGCAGTAGATCTCTGTCATGACACGAGGCAGAACGTGGAAATGCCTTGTTTACGTAGGCACTTCCCCGTTCTGCGGCTCTGTGACACGATCGCCAGGAGACCGGCGGTCATCGAGTCCGCCGGTCCGGCGGGCACACGCACGCCGTACTCGGTGCGCCTGCTAGCCCCGCTTCTTGAAGGGGATGTACAGGTACGCCCATTTGCTCACCACTGCCATTGTGCCGACGTATATCGGCGTGCGGCGGTCGGCAAGTGGTTGATCTGCCGAACAGCCACAACTATGAAAACACTATTGGGATCTGTGGCTCTGAGCTGCTGTATCCCTCCACAAAATGAAAAAAGTCCCCTGCCTTAGGCTGGCCATACATGGTCGAATTTCGAAAGAATTTTCTTTTGAAAATCAGAAAATTTGTGCGTTTTGTGATCCGATGTTGCCACCATTGATTTAGAACATTCGGCCAACCGAGCCTTCAATTTCACCTCATGTTGCTACAGAAAAGAATTTTCGTGGCTGGGAATCTTCTTTTCTTTCTGGGAATTTTCTTTTTTTGCACATGCGCATTTCTTTTTCGATTACATTTCTCGCACGATTCTCCCATCATCGATTAGAAAATCGTTCGTTTTTCAAAAAATTTCCAACATGTCCGATTGCTAAAATTCGATGGCCGCATGAAAATCGCCCACTGATGGTGCGAAATACGAACGAAAATTCTTAGATAAGATTTTTAAAAGAAAATTCTTTCAAAATTCAACCCATGTATGGCCTGCCTTACATATACCCCACTGATTATTATGGACAAGTGGTAAAAAAAAAAATATTTAGATATTCAAACATGGACTGTAAATTTGGGGGTGCTGAAATAGTACCTTTAAGGCTATGTTTCCACTATTGCGTCCCCAAAGTCGCGCGATTTTACCGCGATTTGAAGCAATGCCTGTGTCTATGGACCTCAAGTCGCATCAAAGTGGGACCAAAGTAGTGCAGGGACTACTTTGAAGTCGCTGCGACTTGAAGTCGCGCAGATATGAACGGTACTCATTGAAAATCATGGGGTACTATTTGTCATGCGACTTTTCAGTCCCAAGTCGCATGAAAAGTCGCACTAGTGGAAACAGCCTTAATCTTCTCAGTGCTCCACCACATAACAGAAAAAGTGCTCCGTCACCTTGTGAAATGCATGTTCACCTTCATATAAGCCCCAAAGTAAGGCCAACTAGGCAGTATAGAACAGGGAGTTGGCCCAACCTTGGGGCTTATATGAAGGTGAGCGTACATTTCACAGGGTGTGGTGGAGCACTGAGAAGATTTAAAGAGTTACACGCACAGTTGTTACTTATATAAAGACGCACTATTGTTTGAGCACCATTTTGTGTGGACTACATTTGGGACTTTTTTTTTCATCATTTTCTATGCACATACAATGCATCCGGAAAGGATTCACAGTGCTTCACTTTTTCCACGTTTTGTTATGTTACAGCCTTATTCCAAAATGGATTCAATTCACTATTTTCCTCAAAATTCTACAAACAATCCCCCATAATGACAACGTGAAAAATGTTTGTTTTAAATCTTTGCAAATTTTTAAAAAAGAAAAATAAACTAGAAAAATCCCATGTACATAAGTATTCACAGCCTTTGCTCAATACTTTGGTGAAGCATCTTTGGTGCCAACTACAGCCTCAAGTCTTTTTGAGTATGATGCTACAAGCTTGGCACACCTATTTTTGGGAAGTTTCTCCCATTCTTCTTTGCAGGACCTCTTAAGCTCCATCAGGTTGGATGGGGAGCGTCGGTGCACGGCCATTTTCAGATCTCTCCAGAGATGTTCAAATCAGGTTCAAGTCTGGGCTCTGGCTGGGCCACTCAAGGACATTCACAGAGTTGTCCTGTAGCCACTCCTTTGTTATCTTGGCTGTGTGCTTAGGGTCGTTCTCCTGTTGGAAGATGAACCTTTTCCCCAGTCTGAGGTCCAGAGCGCTCTGGAGCAGGTTTTCATCAAGGATGTCTCTGTACATTGATGCATTCATCTTTCCCATAATACGGACTAGTCTCCCCACAGTAGGATGCTTCCACCACCATGCTTCACTATAGGGATGGTATTGGCCAGGTGATTAGGCGTTGCCTGATTTCCTCCAGGCATGTCGCTTGCCATTCAGGCCAAAGAGTTCAATCTTTGTTTCAGACCAGTGAATTTTGTTTCTCATGGTCTGAGAGTCCTTCAGGTGCCTTTTGACAAACTCCAGGTGGGCTGTCATGAGCCTTTTACTGAGGAGTGGCTTCCGTCTGGCCTCTCTACTATACAGGTCTGATTGGTGGGGTGCTGCAGAGATGGTTATTCTTCTGGAAGGTTCTCCTCTCTCCACAGAGAAACACTGGAGCTCTGTCAGAGTGACCATCGGGGTTCTTGGTCACCTCCCTGACTAAGGCCCTTCTCCCCCGATCGCTCAGTTTGGCTCTAGAAAGAGTCCTGGTGGTTCCAAACTTCTTCCATGTACAGATGATGGAGGCCACTGTGCTGATTGTGACCTTAAATGCTGCAGACGTTTTTCTGTACCCTTCCCCAGATCTGTGCCTCTATACAATCCTGTCTCAGAGGTCTACAGACCATTCCTTGGACTTCATGGCTTGGTTTGTGCTCTGACATGCACTGTTAACTGTGTGACCTTATATAGACAGGTGTGCGCCTTTCCAAATCATGTCCAATCAACTGCATTTACCACAAATGGACTCCAATCAAGTTGTAGAAACATCTCAAGGATGATCAGTGGAAACAGGATGCACCTGAGCTCAACTTTAAGTGTCATGGCAAAGGCTGCGAATACTTATGTACATGTGTTTTTTTTTTTCGTTTTTAATTTTTAATAAATTTGCAAAGATTTCCCTCAAACTTCTTTCATGTTGTCATTATGGGGTATTGTTTGTAGAGTGTTGAGGAAAATAATATATTTAATCCATTTTGTAGGCTGTATTATAACAAAATGTGGAAAAAGTGAAGCACTGTTAATACTTTTCAGATGCACTGTATGTATGTTTGTCTATTTAGGAATATTGAGCAGCGCTATCACATCACTAATATTTGACTTGAATCCTATGTGAGAAAACACAGATATAGTAACAGAAGCAGCCATTCACTATAGTTCGGATTAGGTGGCAGTGCACAACACACACATTAGCCTTGAATCTCCTTAAAGATAAAGGAGCAAAGACAGCAATAAAAACAGTCAGGGGTTCTAACCCATCTCCACTCTATCCAAAACTAAAAAAAAAAAAATGCTTTCAGTGATACTTCTCTAATCAAAAAGAAACTTATCTGTCTGGCACCCCACATGCAAACTAGGGGGGCGGTGCCCCTGTGCCCCTTATGGGCTGGTCGCTCCTGCTATGGACCCTGCATTGGTCACGATGGTGTCAGTACCTTAGACCCTTTTCACACTGGGGCGCTTTAGCGCTAGAAATAGCGCCAGAAAAGCGCCTCTCATGCCTCCCCATGGGGGCGATCCGCTTGCGGGACAGGAAAAAAAGTCCTGCAAGTGCATTTTTGGGGCAAAATGCCATGGCCATTGAAATAAATGGGCAGGCACATCGGCAGCGCCGCAGCACGGGAACTTTTAACCCATTTTTTGGCTGCTAATGGCCAAAAGGCCTGCTAAAACTAGCGGCGCTTTACCGCTAACGCACCCCCGCCCCAGTGTGAAAGTAGCCTTAGATCTCTGGAGCATGGGGGAGAAGAGCAGGGACCAGTCTAGCAATGGGATGGAGCAGAGGATCAGGTAAGTCAATTTACTTTAACAAGTCCCTAGGTTCACATTTCATTATCACATCTGCGTTTTTTTAGTGCGTTTGTAGATCCACAGATAAACACTACAATTTATTTCACCATATTTCCTTTGGGTCTACTTCACATCTATGCAGTTTCCTGCAATGCATTATTTTGGAAAGGTGCAGGGACTTTTTACACACAGCACGGTGTGTTTTTGGCTCCATAGACTTTCATGGAATTGCCACAACATCAACGTTCATGCGCTTTTGGTGTGTTTTCCTGCATGACAACAGAGACCTCCTCCTAGCAACATCAACACTTACCAAAAAAACGCAAAATACATCAAAAACACGCATGAAAAAAAATGCAAAACGCACCGGAAAACATGCTGTAAAAACGCATCAACCGCACATGCTTAGATGCTCTTTAGGCTTCATGTACACTACTAGGGATGAGCTTCGAGTTCGAGTCGAACTCATGTTCGACTCGAACATTGGCTGTTCGCAAGTTCGCCGAACACCGAACAATTTGGGGTGTTCGCGGCAAATTCGAATGCCGCGGAACACCCTTTAAAAGTCTATGGGAGAAATCAAAAGTGCTAATTTTAAAGGCTTATATGCAAGTTATTGTCATAAAAAGTGTTTGGGGACCCGGGTCCTGCCCCAGGGGACATGGATCAATGCAAAAAAAAGTTTTAAAAACGGCCATTTTTTCAGGAGCAGTGATTTTAATAATGCTTAAAATCAAACAATAAAAGTGTAATATCCCTTTAAATTTCGTAGCTGGGGGGTGTCTATAGTATGCCTGTAAAGGGGCGCATGTTTCCCGTGTTTAGAACAGCCTGACAGCAAAATGACATTTGGAAGGAAAAAAACTCATTTAAAACTACCCGCGGCTATTGCATTGCCGTCAATACACATAGAAGTTCATTGATAAAAACGGCATGGGAATTCCCCACAGGGGGACCCCGAACCAAAATTAAAAAAAAAAAAATGAAGTGGGAGTCCCCCTAAATTCCATACCAGGCCCTTCAGGTCTGGTATGGATATTAAGGGGAACCCCGGCCAAAATTTTAAAAAAAAAAATGACGTGGGGTTCCCCCTAAATTCCAAACCAGACCCTTCAGGTCTGGTATGGATTTTAAGGGGAACCCCGCGCCAAAAAAAAAAAAAAAAAAACGGCGTGGGGTTCCCCCAAAAATCCATACCAGACCCTTATCCGAGCACGCAACCTGGCAGGCCGCAGGAAAAGAGGGGGGGGGACGAGAGTGCGGCCCCCCCCTCCTGAACCGTACCAGGCCACATGCCCTCAACATTGGGAGGGTGCTTTGGGGTAGCCCCCCAAAACACCTTGTCCCCATGTTGATGAGGACAAGGGCCTCATCCCCACAACCGTGGCCGGTGGTTGTGGGGGTCTGCGGGCGGGGGGCTTATCGGAATCTGGAAGCCCCCTTTAACAAGGGGACCCCCAGATCCCGCCCCCCCCCTGTGTGAAATGGTAAGGGGGTACTTACCCCTACCATTTCACTAAAAAAGTGTCAAAATAGTTAAAAATGACAAGAGACAGTTTTTGACAATTCCTTTATTTAAATGCTTCTTCTTTCTTCCTTCATCTTCTTCTTCTTCTGGTTCTTCTGGCTCTTCTGGTTCTTCCTCCGGCGTTCTCGTCCAGCATCTCCTCCGCGGCGTCTTCTATCTTCTTCTCTTTGGGCCGCTCCGCACCCATGGCATTGGGGGGGAGGCTCCCGCTCTTCTCTTCATCTTCTTCTTCATCCTCTTCTCTTCTTCCTTCTTCTCTTCTTCTCTGTTTCTCTTCTTAATTTTCTTCTCCGGGCCGCTCCGCATCCATGCATGGAGGGAGGCTCCCGCTGTGTGACGGCGTCTCCTCATCTGACGGTTCTTAAATAACGGGGGGCGGGGCCACCCGGTGACCCTGCCCCCCTCTGACGCACGGTGACTTGACAGGACTTCCCTGTGACGTCACGGGGAATGCCACAGGGAAGTCCCGTCATGTCCCGTGCGTCAGAGGGGGCAGGGTCACCGGGTGGCCCCGCCCCCCGTTATTTAAGAACCGTCAGATGAGGAGACGCCGTCACACAGCGGGAGCCTCCCTCCATGCATGGATGCGGAGCGGCCCGGAGAAGAAAATTAAGAAGAGAAACAGAGAAGAAGAGAAGAAGGAAGAAGAGAAGAGGATGAAGAAGAAGATGAAGAGAAGAGCGGGAGCCTCCCCCCCAATGCCATGGGTGCGGAGCGGCCCGAGGAGAAGAAGATAGAAGACGCCGCGGAGGAGATGCTGGACGAGAACGCCGGAGGAAGAACCAGAAGAGCCAGAAGAACCAGAAGAAGAAGAAGATGAAGGAAGAAAGAAGAAGCATTTAAATAAAGGAATTGTCAAAAACTGTCTCTTGTCATTTTTAACTATTTTGACACTTTTTTAGTGAAATGGTAGGGGTAAGTACCCCCTTACCATTTCACACAGGGGGGGGGCCGGGATCTGGGGGTCCCCTTGTTAAAGGGGGCTTCCAGATTCCGATAAGCCCCCCGCCCGCAGACCCCCACAACCACCGGCCACGGTTGTGGGGATGAGGCCCTTGTCCTCATCAACATGGGGACAAGGTGTTTTGGGGGGCTACCCCAAAGCACCCTCCCAATGTTGAGGGCATGTGGCCTGGTACGGTTCAGGAGGGGGGGGGCGCACTCTCGTCCCCCCCTCTTTTCCTGCGGCCTGCCAGGTTGCGTGCTCGGATAAGGGTCTGGTATGGATTTTTGGGGGAACCCCACGCCGTTTTTTTTTGTTTTTTTTGGCGCGGGGTTCCCCTTAAAATCCATACCAGACCTGAAGGGTCTGGTATGGAATTTAGGGGGAACCCCACGTCATTTTTTTTTTAATTTTGGCCGGGGTTCCCCTTAATATCCATACCAGACCTGAAGGGCCTGGTATGGAATTTAGGGGGACTCCCACTTCATTTTTTTTTTTTTAATTTTGGTTCGGGGTTTCCCTGTGGGGAATTCCCATGCCGTTTTTATCAATGAACTTCTATGTGTATTGACGGCAATGCAATAGCCGCGGGTAGTTTTAAATGAGTTTTTTCCTTCCAAATGTCATTTTGCTGTCAGACTGTTCTAAACACGGGAAACATGCGCCCCTTTACAGGCATACTATAGACACCCCCCAGGTATGAAATTTAAAGGGATATTACACTTTTATTGTTTGACTTTAAGCATTATTAAAATCACTGCTCCTGAAAAAACGGCCGTTTTTAAAACTTTTTTTTGCATTGATACATGTCCCCTGGGGCAGGACCCAGGTCCCCAAACACTTTTTATGACAATAACTTGCATATAAGCCTTTAAAATTAGCACTTTTGATTATTCATGTTCGTGTCCCATAGACTTTAACGGTGTTCGCGTGTTCGAGCGAACTTTTTTCCTGTTCGCATGTTCTGGTGCGAACCGAACAGGGGGGTGTTCGGCTCATCCCTATACACTACAGTAACTTCAATTTGCGTGTGTTTTTTTTTTTTTGGCAAAGCTCCTAAACTCATCACCATAAAAGCCTGTGTGTCCATGTACACGTAGGCTTTTAGGATCATTGGAGTTGGATCTAACTAAGCAATTAATCCTGGCAGTGCGGGCACAGGCGGCATCGACTGGTTCAATAGAAACCAGACAACATTGGCCCGTGTGTATGGAAGCTGGTCCTGGCTAGCTTCTGCCGAAGGCTCATGACGAGTGGCAGCTGTTGCTGTATATTTTGGGGGGGGCGCAAACGAGACACCCCTCGCCACCCCCCCCCTCGGTCGCTCGCTCGCACTTCTGCCCCCCACCAGCTCCGCATTTACACCATCTAGCAGCTTTGTCTCCTCCTCCTCCGTGGCGGCTTCACCCTGTGTCGGCTTCCCTCCTCCTTCCCTCAGTGGCCAATACGATCGTTTCTCCCCTCAAGACCCGGTTTCTGATTGGCCAGGGAGGAGAATCAGGAAGACAATAGCAAATATTAAATTCACTAATGTCACACAAGTGGGTGGGCTCGGGGCGCAGTGCTCTGTGCCCCGTGCCCAGCCTTTTTTTTAACCATTTAGAGCCTCAGGCTCTAATCATGTGCTTAAAAAAAAAAGAAACCCCATTGGAACCCATGTGTCCGGTGCCCTGCATGTAGATTAGGGGCAGGACTCATGGATTAGGGGGGTGGCGCTCATGACCAAAAAAGGTCTGCCAACCGGCTCCCAAACAGCACTCTCAGCCAATGGCAGAGAGCGCTGACTGGAGTGTTCTGGCAGGGGGGCCATCCTCCTGTCAAAACACAATAGCTCAGCGGGGGGAGATCGCTGTACTAACATCCAATTGTTAGTACAGTGACTCAGACTGGAGCTGGCAGTTTTTTTCCCCCAAAAAAATCACTAGTAGTGTGTACCAGACTTTAAAGCTGAATTTTGATCCACATATGCCCAGCTTTACTTTCGTAACCCAGAGTGAGCTGATAGCGGGCTATTGCTGATGTGGTGGAGCTGCTCTAGGCTCTGGAAGAATCCTAACAATATTGTCGAGATCCCCTCAGCTCCCCGATTGACAGCTGGCTCTGCTGCTCAATGACCCAGCTGTTCCCATCTCTTCCACATTGTGGCGCTCCAGTAAGCATTAGAAGAGCAGAGAGATGGTGACTGACAGGGAATTGAGCAATCAGCGGTCATGTGATCGCTCAGTTCTCGTTATCTTAGAGCTGACAGCTGCAACATGGAGGTAAGTATGTCGGCTTATTTTTCATAAGCCCTTGACATTGGAGCCATTTGTCATGTGATTTGACAGGTAAAAATCACATGACAAGTCGCATCCTATTGCTGGCATTGACAGTGTTCAAATTGATGCGATGCCGACTTTGCGGTGCCGCATCGATTTGAAAAAGTGGTACATGCACTACTTTTGGCAATTTCGGGTGCGACTTCAATAGACGTCTGTGCATGAAGCTGCACAGATGTCTTCAAAGTCGCACTGTGATGTGACTTTGAAATCAGGCAATTTCAGGTGAAATCGCACGATTTCAAAGCCGCACTCAATGTGAACGAGGGCTAAGAGCTCCAACTCTGGATCTGGTCTGAGCTTTCAAGGAGACCCGTCTAAAATAATCCCGCTGACCTCGGTATGGAAATTCCGGTGCCGGGCTGTCTCTACTTTCTGAGACATGGACCTTGAACAGTCGTGCCAATCACAAAAGACGGGGAAAGTCTTAGACCTTACCATACTTGCTCTGTCGGTGATTTAGGCCTCATTCACACAGGCGCTGACACCTCTACAGCATGAATGGGCAATGCAGGTGCTGCGTGCCAACTGCCCATTCAAGTCCATGGGGATGCAGCGGCTGTATGGGCACAGCTCCTCCCAGTCTGACAGCTGTGTGGGTGTAAGTGAGTGACTCCCAACAAATCTTGTCTGCATTTGGATCTGCTTACCTACACGGCTGCAAATTAGGATGCACAGCTGCTGCATCCCCAATGACTTGAATGGGCTGTCTGCATGCAGCACCTGGCAGCTCACCACACATAAACACACAGCCCATTCACAGATTACAGGTGTCAGTACCTGTGTGAATGAGACCCAAGGGTGGCCATATACACTACAATCTGATTGTACAATCTAGTTTAACCAAAAGGGCTCCAATCCTAAAGGGTCAGTTTACTGTCCTTCACACTTTACGGGGGGGGGGGGGGGGGGGAGGGGGGTTAGAATGTGGCCAGTTGGGAGTAGAGAATGTCCCATTATTGGTGTCAGTGGGAGGAATAGTGTCCCATCATTGGTGTCAGTAGAGGAATAGTGCCCCATCATTGGTGTCAGTGGGGGAAATAGTGTCCCATCATTGGTATCAGTGGGAGGAATAGTGCCCCATCATTGGTATCAGTGGGAGGAATAGTGCCCCATCATTGGTGTCAGTGGGGGAAATAGTGTCCCATCATTGGTATCAGTGGGAGGAATAGTGTCCCATCATTGGTGTCAGTAGAGGAATAGTGCCCCATAATTGGTGTCAGTGGGGGGGAATAGTGTCCCATCATTGGTGTCAGTAGGGGGAATAGTGTCCCATCATTGGTGTCAGTGGGGGGAATAGTGCCCCATCATTGGTGTCAGTGGGAGGAATAACGTCCCATCATTGGTATCAGTGGGAGGAATAGTGCCCCATCATTGGAGGCAGTGGGAGGAATAGTGCCCCATCATTGCTGTCAGTGGGAGGAATAGTGTCCCACCATTGGTATCAGTGGGAAGAATAGTGCCCCATCATTGGTTTCAGTGGGAGGAATAGTGTCCCATCATTGGTGTCAGTAGAGGAATAGTGCCCCATCATTGGTGTCAGTGGGGGAAAGTGTCCCAACATTGGTATCAGTGGGGGGAATAGTGTCCCATCATTGGTGTCAGTGGGAGGAATAACGTCCCATCATTCTTATCAGTGGGAGGAATAGTACCCCATGATTGGAGGTAGTGGGAGGAATAGTGCCCCATCATTGCTGTCAGTGGGAGGAATAGTGTCCCATCATTCGTATCAGTGGGAAGAATAGTGCCCCATCATTGGTTTCAGTGGGAGAATAGTGCCCCATCAATGGTGTGAGTGGGAGGAATAGTGTCCCATCATTGGTGTCAGTGGGGAGAATAGTGTCCCATCATTGTGGTCAGTGGGAGGAATAGTGCCCCATTCCTAGGTGTGCACAGCCTATTGCATTAGGGTGTGCACCCCAAAGTCATGGCAAATTGTGGGTGTGGCCAAATTGCATTTACTGTGGGAGGGGGCTTAAAGGGGCGTGATTACATTAAAAAAAAAAGCCTTCCTGTGCCCATAAAATATGCTTTTGGTCTTCCCTCCCCCAGAAGGGTGCTTTCACACTGATGCTGTGCTGTTTTCTCTGAGATTCAGCCTGGATTGGCGAGACACTGGGATTTGGATTGGGGTCCCGCCCAATCCAAGGCAGTTGGGAGGTAAGCGCATGGGTTGATTAGGGTGTGCCCAGGCACACCCAGCACACCCTGTGCGCACGCCTATGGCCCCATTATTGGTGTCAGTGGGGGGGAAATAGTGTCCCATCATTGGTATCAGTGGGAGGAATAAAGCCCCAAGGGCCAGATAAAGGCAAGCATAGGATCACATCCAGCCCACGGGACGCAGTTTGGAGACCACTGACCAAACTATGTGATATGAGAAAATTTTTTTACAATCCACTCAACTTCTCTCCAGTTGCACAGATCCTCACATTACATAGCTGCTTGAGATTGTACAATCAGATTGTAAAGTATATGGCCAGCTTTAGGCCCCATTCACACTTGTGCAACATAAAAATCGTGCGATTTCCATTGCGTATTTACCATGCGACTCGATGGGACATTGATGCAATTTTGATGCAACTGTGGATGAGTGCGACTTAGGAAGAATGTAAAAATTTGTTCTGTTTCTTTATTTTCTAAAGAATTCCAAATTTTCGAAAATTGATTGACTGATTAGACTTGTGGGTGAAGAATAGCTGGTTGCTAAGGAGTGGGCTGGGAAGTCGGCCGCTACGTACACCACATACCAACCAATGACTCATCAGCTGTCAGCGGGTTTTCCCCCTGACAGCTGAATGTAAAAAAAAGAATGCCGGCAATAAAAAAAAAAAAAAGAGTGGGGTCCCCACCATGCATACTAGACCCGATTTTAAAGGGAATCCCCAAAATCCATCTTGGACCCTTATCCAAGCATGCAGCCTGGCAGATCAGGAAAGGGAGTGAGACGAGTGAGCGCCCCCCCCCCCCCCCGAATCATACCAGGCCACATACCCTCAACATGGGGGGGGGGGGGGGGGGGGGAGCTGAGGGTTTACACTCACGGACTCTCAACCTGTGGCCCTCCAGCTCTTGCAGAACTACAAGTCCCATGAGGCATTGCAAGCCACTGACAGTTACAAGCACGACTCCTAAAGGCAAAGGCATGATGGGACTAGTAGTTCCACAACAGCTGGAGGGCCACAGGTTGAGCACCCATGGACTACACTGAAGTCTATGGACCTCAAGGCGCATTAAAGTCAGACCACAGTAGTGCAGGAACTACTCTGAAGTCGCACAGATATGACTGGTACTCATAGGGAAACATGGGGTGCGACTTGTCATGCGACTACGGGGGGTCCAAAGTTGCATGACAAGTCTCACAAGTGTGAATGGGGCCTTAGAGACCATTGGATCACCTTTACCTGTGAGATGACACAATCCACACCATAGGACAAGGCATACTGGAGGTTGACGTGAGTTTTATACAACGATCTACCTGGACGGAAACCTGAGCCATAGATGTATAGAGCCGATCCTCCGTCTCAGAGGTGCTAAAGGTCTAACAGTGGTGTGATTGTTCCTAGAAGTCATGGTGTGTATACATGAGGATCCCTGAGTCACGATCGCAGATCCTCGCTCTGAACGGTGACAACCAATCACATTCCTCATATACAAAACTCAACTTTCTGGAACTTCTGGTCCTGCAGGAGCACCGATTGTACAAAGTGCCAAGATGGGACTACAAGGGGGCGATCCCTACACCCCGGCTACATAATACTACTATGACCTGCACCGTGCAGGAAGGAAATCGCACAATCACGGCGGTCGCAGAACCCCCCCCCCCCCCATCTACACCCAGCGGACACCCCCGCACCCAATATACACTCATTTAACCCCTTATTTACCTGTCTTCCCAATTCCCAGCAGAGGGTAACCTCTTCCGTCCTTGCATGCAGCTCACACCCCGACCAGTGACACTCTGGCTCCGCCCACTTAACTCCCACACTGCCAGGAGACAGCTTCTTCCATAAACACTCAATTCTAATACATAGAAGACGCATGTCACCGACAGCGATCAACCGATTTTAATTGTGTACGCCGATTTCTAGGTCTGTAGTCAATGGAAACCAAAACCAGCGATCGCAGCAAGATTCTGCAGGACATTCTACAACCAATCCAGGAGAGCAACCAAAACAAGAGATTTCTTTTTCTTTGGTCGGCTGCAGTGCTGAGGCTGCATTCACACTGCTCCGTTGTAAAAACGCGCATGCGTTTTTGATGCGTTTCCAGTGTGTTTGCTGGTTGCCTGACATCAGCATACACCTATGAAGTATGGACATATGACTTAAAAAAAAAACACAACCGCGGTTGCATTTTGGATGCGATTTCAGCCTAGGTTCACATTGGTGCGATGCAGGAACCGGGGCTGGAACCGCATCGCATCTCTCCCGCAGGCAGTTCACACTGCCCTATGCAAACTACTGGGAATGTCAGTTAAAAGTTAATGACACCCCCAAATCAGTTTGCAGATCGCGGTGAACTCGGTGTACTCGGACAGGAATCGGATCACACCCATGCGATCCAATTCTGCTGCAGACCAAAAATGGGGGCCTGTGCGAGTTTGATGCAAATTTAGCCATACTATCTGTATGGCTGAAATCGCATCGCACAGAGATCGCATGTGATTTGTACTGCAGTGCGGTGCGAATCACATCCGATCTCAGACATCGTACCAGTAATACCCTTAATACCAGTTCACACCACATGCAATCCAGTACAGTGAAAAAAAAAGCAGCTGGAATGCATCCGGAAACTCAACAAAAACACACTGAAACGCATCAAAATTGCGTTTTAAAACACACATGCAGAAAGGCACCTGCCGATCTGCAGTGCGTTTTCGTGGTCCTCAATGTATTTCAATGGGGAGGTGAGTTTTTGGTGTGGTTTTAGGGCTGGGTCACACCACAAAAATGCACTCCAGATCTGTTCCAGGGGCGTTTCTGTATATGCATTTTTTACGCGTTTTGATGTGTTACGGTGCATTTTTGATGCGTTTCGGGATGCAATCCAGATGCTTTTTTTCCCTATTTTTTTTGCACTGACTGGGGTCCAGTGCATTTTTAATGCGTTCCAGTGCGTTTTACCACGTTCCAGTACAGTCCAGTGCAGAAAAAATGCATCATGTTCTACTTTTTTTTTTCTGGAACTGGAATGCCCTGAAACTGACCGCATTGGTGTGAACTATGCCATTGGAAACCATATAACTTACTTTCCATGCATTTTGGATGCAGAAAAAAAACGTACTGGACTGCATGTGGTGTGAACTGGCCCTTAAACATGCACCAAAAACGCAGCATGCAGCACTTTTAGAAACATAACTGACTGGTTGTAGCACAAAAACTGAAGAAAATCTGATCAGTGTGAGAGTAGATTGAGGCGATATTCACACCCGGCATTTCTGGAACGCATGACAAAGCCACAGAAAATGTGCGTCTCGCCGGACGGTTCAGAAACGTGCTGTAAACACGTGTTGTGCGTCAAAGATGCAGCGTGCAAACACTCTACACCTAAACACACATAAAATGTACAATGTGTGACTGGAGCTTCAGGGCCGCTTCACACCACAAAATCACAGTCTGGAAGCATTCCACATGGGTTTCTGCATGCACATTTTTCATGCGTTTCCAGTGTGGTTTCTAGTTGCTGACATCAGCATATACCTATGAATTATGGACATATGACTTAAAAAACGCACCAAAACACAACCGCGTTTTGATGCTCTTTAAGGGCCAGTTCACATCACATGCAGTTCAATGCATTTTATTTTCTGCATCAAAAACGTATGAAAAGTAGGTCATATGGTTTCCAATGGCATAGTTCACACCAGTGTGGTCAGTTCCAGGGCTTTCCAGTTCCAGAAAAAAAAGCGGAACATGCTGCATTTTTCCTGCACTGGACTGTACTGGAACACAGTAAAACGCATCAAAAATGCACCGGAACGCATCAAAAACACACCAGACCCCAGTACAGTAGGAAAAAAAAAAAAAACGGAAGAAAAAGAAGAAAAAAAAAAGCATCCAAAAGCGCACTGGAACTCATCAAAAACACGTTTAAAACGCACATGCAGAAAGGCACCTGGTACAGATCTGCAGTGCGTTTTTCTGGTGTGAACTGGCCCTCAATGTATTTCAATGGGGAGATGCGTTTTTGGTATGGTTTTAGGGCTGGTTCACACCACAAAAACGCACTCCAGATCCGTTCCAGGAGCATTTCTGCATGTGTGTTTTTAACACATTTGTTGCGTTCCGGTTTTGGTGCGTTTTTGATGCGTTTCTGGATGCAATCCAGATGCTTTTTTTCTTCTGTACTGGGGTCCTGTGCATTTTAAATGCATTTTTTTTTGATCCAGTGCATTCCTGTGTGTTTTACCAATTTACAGTACAGTACAGTCCAGTGCAGGAAAAACGCAGCATTTTTTTTTTCTGGAACTGACTGCACTGGTGTGAACTTTGCCATTGGAAACCATATTACCTACTTTTCATGCGTTTTTGATGCAGAAAAAAATGCACGGGACTGCATGTGGTGTAAACTGACCCTGAGCCCAGGTACACACTGACAGCGGGCATGAAATTTCTTTCCCGCATGTCAGTCCCGACTTCGGGGGCGATTTCAGAGACATCCGTGCGGGTTGCTGCACAGATGTCAATGGAAATCGCACCCTGAAGTCACCAAAAGTAGTACAGAAACTATTTTTGGGAATCAGTGCGATGCTGCAAATGCGGCGTTGCACCGATTTGGACGGTGCCATTGCCGGCAGTTGTCAAATCGCATGCCAAATCAGCGGCTATTGCCCACAATGGCACCTAACAAATCGGTGCAACACCAACTTTGCAGCGCCGCACTGCGATTTCAATAGACATCTGTGCAGTAAAGCGCACAGATGTCTCTGAAATCATCGGACTGACATGCAGGAATAAAATCGCAACTCACACGATTTAAATCCCGCAGCAGTGTGAACCTGCGCTACTCGCACCTGAACTGGTGAACAGAAACACACCGGACCCTGGGTTGCAAACCGCAGCTGGACATATGTGAACCCAGCCACAGGCTGCATTCACACCTAGGCAACTTGAATTGCAGCGGTTTCCTGCGATTCTGCCCGCGATTCCATATAGCAGCAAATCGCAGGACGAGTTTGCGATGCCATTACTTCTTAATGGCACCCCAATCGCGGTGGGATTTTGCTGCCCGATAAATTGTGCAGCAATCGCGGCAAAAGCGCAATGCTGTCGCCCCAAAAGCAGCTCCAGCTCCTTTTTGAGCTACAAACTGCACTTGTTGCAATTTTACCACAATTTATTGTGGCAAAAATCGCACCAAGATTGGGGCGCCATTTAGAAGTAATGGCATTGCAAACACGTCACAATGTTTTGCCGCGATTTGGAATCTGCGGGCAGATGGTGGCGATTCCGCCTGCGATTCAAGTTGCCTAGGTGTGAATGCATTCCGGTGCGTTTGTGACACATTTTTGGCGCGTTTTCAATGTGTTCCAGTGCATTTTTTTCCCCCCTAAAGTGTCCTGTTTTTTTTTTTGCTGTAAAATGTTCCGGCGCATTCTTTATGCGTTTTGCCGCGTTCCAGTGCAGTTCCATGCAGAAAAAAATGCAGCATGTTCTACTTTTGGTGTGAACTTTGTCACTGAAAACCATGAAACCTCCTGTCCATGCGTGATTGAATTTCGATCGATCAGATTATTGGGTTACATGGTGGAAACAGAGAAGTCATCGATACCTTATGATGGTAAATTCTAATTCTATTTTACCTATTGGTTGTTGACTATTGATCGATTATTGGCAGCTGCACTGAGATAGTGTATTTATGAAAATGATTGGATTTCAATTGATCAGATTATGAGGTTACATGGTGGAAACAGAGAAGTCATCAATACCTTATGATGGCATATATCTTTCCTATTGGTTGTCGACTATCGATCAATTATTCCAATCAAAAGAGATCGATCGGAAAATAAATTGATCATTTATTGGTCGCCATACATGCGATAATTTGATTGTGCAATCAACCTTGGATCTACTCCATCTATAGAATATGAGGACCTCCCTAATCGATCCAATTAGACACTAGTTATTGGTAGATCTTAAGGAGATTGTACAATCAGATTGTAAGGTATGTGCTGGGTTTAAAACACTATTCAATATATCGTTGTATTAGAAATAATCATTACTGTGGGGGGTGGATTGTATTGCAGAGTCAGCTCAACGCCCGATCAGTTCACACACAGAGGGATTTTCTGCACTCAGCTCTCCCTCCACTCTGTACACAGCAGCAAGGAAAGGGTCAATAGACGAGGCTCCGCCCACTTCCCCGGGCCCAGCGAGTGTGAAAAGCAGGAAAAGATTTACATACTGCTCGCTGATTGGTCTGATGGTGACAAACTGGATAGGCCAGTTTTGTGTCAATAAAGAAGCAGACGGGGAGAGCTGTCAGCTGAGCACCTATCAGGAGGCGGCTGGCAGTGGTGGGCGGAGGTTAGGTGGCACTGTGAAGTTTGTGTGACTCGCTGCACACTACACATGGTCAGGATGAGGCCTGCACACAGGTCATGCTAGATGGAAGCTGCAGCTGATCTCATAAGGAGGTGGAACTTCAGGTAATCAGTCTACAGCTCTGCATTTAGAATAAAAGTCAGATTTTACTTGTCATGTGTCTGTGATAGACCTGTGACAGTTTGCTAAAGTGTAGGGGGTACATGGTAGCCAATCAGCTTCTAACTTCAGCTTGTGTAATTAACTGGCCCTCGTTCACACTGAACACGGCTTTAAAATCGCATGAAGTCAGCTGAACGCACACAATTTCAAAGCCGCATTTCAGTCTGACTTGGGGGGCGACTTGAAGGACATCTGTGCGGGTTCTTGCACAGATGTCTATTGAAATTGCCCCCCGAAGTCGCTAAAAGTAGTGCAGGAACTACTTTTGGGAATCGGTGCAGCTCTGCAAAATCAGGGTCGCGCCATTTGTGACGCTCCTATTGCCAGCAATAGCCTCTGATTTGATATTCCATTTGACCGGTCAAATCCAGTGGCGGTGCGTCCATTAGGGCGCCACCCCCTCTATGACTAATAGATAGATTCATGCATTGCATGAATCTATCTGTGGCCGCCCCCCAGGACCGTCTTTAATATTGATTAAACCCTGGGCAAACCTTTTTTTCGGGGGGCCCCCCCATGCAGTTTTGCTCTACACCTGCTCTGAGACATACAATAAATAGCAGCTAGACTCTAAATCAGTTTAGTGAATCAGATCAGGCAGCTATTGCGATTGGTTGCCAGAGGTTACAGTGTATCATTACTGCTCACTGACTGGTTGCTAGAGGTTACAGCACACATTACTGCTCACTGATTAGTTGCTAGAGGCTACAGCCAATGATTTCTGCTTGTTTGGTTGCTAGAAATTACTGTAGATATGACCTCAGGGGGGCATACTATACATATGAATGCTGCCGGCCGCCACTATTTACATATGAATGCTGTCGCTATTTACATATGAATGCCAGTAATTTACATGTAAACACAGGGTCTGCAAGTGAGTCATCTGTACACAACAATAGGGCAGAGCTGGGCAGCATTAGTAGCAGCACTTCACACTGAGATATTGGGACACAGCACAGGACTAAAACCTCAAGGGATGAGGGAATTTAAACCAGGATAGTTGGCAAGTATGAGGCAGCTGCTTTGGGCCCCACAACAATAAGGCCCAGGGCAGCTGCCCCTTTTGCCCTGCCTTAAAAACGGCCCTGCCGCCACCCTCTATTCAAGCGTCTGGACCCTTTTCGGATGCCGGGAGAAAGAATTACAGCGGGGGGGGGGGGTGTTTTTGAAGCACCTGATTAGAGCCATATGCTCTAATAGGCTTCAAAAAATTTGGACTTGTGGCGCAAAGTATTACACTCGAAGTCCACCCAGGTATGTTAGAAAAGCGAATGAATATTCGCTTTCCTAACACTGAAATGCCTCTCCGCCAATCAGGGGCGCCGGTCTGCTACCCGTCACCTGAATGGCTGAAAGGACAAGCAATGTGATTGGATGCCTATAAGGAAGAGGGGAGGGGAAGCATGGAGGACACAGGAGCCGCTGTCTGACCTGCTGCAAAGTCCCACCGCTCGCTGCCGTCACCCGCATGCCTGACCCACCACCGAGACAGGGTAAGTACTGGGCATACAGCGGGCGGGGGGCACAGTGGTGGCATTTGATGGGGGCACAGTGGCTGCGTTTGATGGGCACACTGAGGCTGCAATTGATGAGACTTTTTTTTTTTTTTTTTTTAAAGAATTTTTCAGTTTGTTTGCGCCCAAAAAAAATACAATTTTGAGCAGCAGCCGCCACTGGTCAAATCGCGCCAATATGAATGGGGGCTAAAACCTGGAAGCTGATTGGTTTCTATACAGAGCTGCACCAGATTTTGCAGTTTTAGTAAATCGGCCCCTCTGTGTTATAAACAATTGTCAACTCCAGGATAATTAGTACTGCTGATCTCCTGCAGCCACTTTCTGCCTACACTCCAACAAGTGCTGCCTGTCATCTCTCAGGGTAGTTTTTCTGATGGTGACAATAGTAGAACGTGCCTGTGTGGTGTGCATCAGCATGGCTGCTTTTTACTTTAATTGGTCTAAGATCTTTCACCATGGTGACAATACAGAGCATAGCAGGTACTAGAGAGGAACTCAGGTGTGTTCGGATAAACTCACCTGAGCAATCTTGCCAGAAAGCTGCCAATCATAAGTGTTGGGGGCATTTATATGTAGGGAACACCTCCTCCACCTATGATTGGCAGTTAGGTGTGGCAGGGTAGCCCAGTGGGGTGGGGTCAGACTTTTGTCCAAACACACCTGAGCTCATCACTGCTGGTAAATAGGAATGAGCTCAGGCATGTGCAGATCCTATTCAGAACACACCTGAGTGATCCTGACGGGAAGCTGTCAGTCTACTGGGCCAATCACAGGTCACAGAGACATTCTCTGCCCTACAGCTGCACATATACAAAGGGCTTGTGTGTGTATGTGTGTATATATATATATATATATATATATATATATATATATATATATATATATATATATATATATATATATATATATATATATACATATATATATATATATATACATATACATATACATACATACATACTGGGAATGCCTGAGCTGCTTATGATTAGCCCAGTAGAGTGGCAGCTTCCTGGTGGGATCACTCAGGTGTGATTTTGGCAATTTGTGTGTGTGTGTGTGTATGTATATCTATCTATCTATCTCTAAAAAAATTTTTTTTTTTTTTAAGGGTGTCCTGTAAACTCTTCGGGTTCAGAGGTGGAGGCTTCAATAATGTGTCCATTAGGGTCACGCAGGTGGTAAAGGGCTGGTAAGATTGAGGATGGGCGGGGTTGACCCCACAAGCTCTCTCCCCCAACCACCCATCTAAATCCTAACCATGTGGCTGAGCAGTGTAGTACACATGCACATTTTGGCCGGATTCACACATATGCGGGTAAGGCCCCTTTCACACGGGCGGACCGTTCAGGTCTGCCTGTCAGTTTTATAGGCGGACCTGAACGGACGATCCATGCAGGTCTATGGAGCAACGGATGTCAGCGGTGACATGTCCACTGACATCCGATCCGCTAAATCCCGATGGATGGAAACCCTATTTTTCCAACAGGCAGTCTGTTTTCATCCAATTCCCCCATAGAGGAGAGCGGAGCTCTGACAGGTCTGTCCCTGCAAGGTAACCAGAGGCGGACCTGTTATCCATCTGCTCAGCGGGGATCAACGGAGCGATCCCTGCTAAGCAAAGCAGAGTCCGTACACGAACACGCCCGTGTGAAAGGGGTCTTGGAATGCAATAGCCTGGATTCAAACTTGCAATGCGGGAACCAGTGAGATTCCAGCGCCAGTTCCCGCATCACATCTCTCCCGCAGGCAGTTACACTGCCCTCTGCGGTTGTCAATACAAAGTTAATGACACCCCCAGATCGGTTTGCAAATCGCTTTGGATTCGGATTACATGGGTGTGAACACCCATGCGATCCGATGCCAGTGCGGGGGGGGAGTCCCTGTGGCTTTTTTGTGCGGTTCCAATTCAGTTCAGCCATACAACTGAATGGCTGAATTCACATTGCGCAGACATCGCATGTGATCCGCACCAGCAATGCGGTGTAAATCACGCGTGATGCCTGTGTTCACATATGTATGAACCCAGGCTCAAGGTAAAAACCGTTTTTAGACTTTAGAACCACTTTAACTCGGTTTGCAGAAATTGACTCGTCGGTCAAACTCGCTCATTGAGGTCAATTTCAATACAAAAAAACAAAAAACAAAAACGCACACGTTCAGGAAGCAACAGGATTAACTCTTGTTGGAAGCTGCTGATCCACCGACCTGTGAAAAGCGATCCACAGATCTCTTTTCAAAGTGCAGTAGAGACTGCCACCCATGTGAAAGTGGAGTTTATAATTATTTTGTTCTTTGATTGCCCAGAAACAGGGTGGATTTGATTTAAATCACTAGTAAAAAGGCTTGATTTAAATGAACTCGATTTAAATCATCATTTTTAAAGAGCAACTGTCATATCTGTCCCGCAGTGGTTCCTCCTCTGAAGCTTTGTTGACTCACCGACCGTCTCATTCACTTTAATGGGACGGCTGGTGATGTGATACAACAAGACGAGGGACGCGGCGGCAGCAGATGAGTGGATGCCCGCTAACAGGCGTTGCCATGGAGGATCTGAAATGACAGGTACTCTTTAAATGTAACCAAGGACTTATTCTTGCTGGTAGTTAGAATCTTTAATATTTGCAAACAAGATGAAGGTTTCCTATTTACAATAATAAACTGTCAGGTTAGTAAAACAGCGATATCAAGACCGATTCAATCATACAGTTTGTAGTGTACATAGATTTGAAATACAATGGGATAAAGGAATATTCCTGAACTTTGTTTTATCTCATGGTTACTGTGAAATTGTGTGAATGCATCAATGCAGTGCATGTTATCTCAGCTTGCAAAGCCTGGATTCATTGAATGAGTTTACCAAAAATGTAAATATTGGAGAATATACAGCCTCATGCTATATAACAAAGCTCCATTTCATGCTGAATAAAGTTAGTGCCGGTTCACACAGGGGCGACTTGTCAGGCGCCTGACAAGTCGCCTCCCGTTCTGTACAATGGAGCCGTTCTAATAGGAGCGACGCAAGTTGCTCCGACTTAGAAAAAGGTTCCTGTACTACTTTTGGGGGCGACTTGAGGCGACTTGCATAGACTTCTATTCAGAAGTTGTTTTGCAAGTCCCCGTGGAAGTCGTGTGCAGGTCGCCTCGGTGAGGCGACCTGCAAGTCGTGCCGCCCCTAGTGTGAACCGGGGCTAAATTATGAATGTATCTTAAATAGAAAACTATTTTTAGATTTTTTTTTTTTTTTTTTTTTTTTACTCCAAAAGCATTTTATTAAAAAAAAAAAAAAGATAGAAATCCAAAAAAATCTATTTTAACTCAAAGAAATGTGTTTTAAATCAAAATCAGATTTATTTATTTAAAAAAAAAAATCATTGATTTATATCCACCCTGTCCAGAAATCACTTGTACATGCAATAAATCATCCTTTTATTGATTTATACATGTCTAACCGTTGCTCTTTTTGTACCTAAACAAACGGTTGAGTTTGTTATGATGTATACAGTACACTCATTTTATTTTATAGGAAAGGTCAAAACGTGCTTTTCATATTTTAAATAAAGCAGACGAGGGTTAGAGGCTCTGTTGGGTTTTTACTGCTCTCTATGTCTATCTTATGGAGATTTACCCTGACTTCATGTCCCCATTCTAAGACATAACAGTGATGGGATATCTCTGATGGAGAGCAGCAAAAGTGTAGAAAGCTGATAGTAGACAGAAAGGTTAGCACCCCTGTCAGGTTTGTTTCGTTGACATCGGATTTCTTGTGTTTGACGCAGGACAGAAAATGAGGGGCGTTCACCCCAATCTTGTTGCACAGCAATCAGACAGAAGTTCTTATTCTACTCAACTCGTTTGTAAACAAAAAAAATCACTTTGAATAAAGTTGGGCTTCACGTGCTATAAACATGTTTTTATTAGTAGAAAAGGATGAATCTGAGGTTGTTTAGTGACCATTGCAGTGAATCATTATACCGTTTGTATAGTATGTCTGTTATATACTCGTGGTATAAATTGCTATAGCTGCTGCTTTGGTCATCTCATAATTGTTATGTGATTTTCCTGCAGTGTGGTTCTGTTTCATGGCTGATAAATGGATGGCACGGATTTTTGGTGGCTTTACTGATGTCTGAAGTGATGGCGCTCTCCGGTGAGCAGAAAGTCCTCCTGGGATTTAAAGATGCAGCTTTAGAAGATAAATCTTCCTCCTGGGATGTCAGCAAGATAGGTGGGCTGCCGGTGAGTGATCCCTTCTTCTATCAAAGATAATGAAAGGGCTGGTAAAATGCTAAGGGCTGGGTGTAGTTATTGGGAAAAAAAATGTGTATGTTGCTGTTTTGCTGTTTGTCTATTGAAACTGCACAAAAATTCTGTTTTATGCTTATGGAAAAAAAAAAAAAAAAATGTTCTCAGGCTACATTCTCTGCAGATAGAATGTGTAAATGTGGAAAATGTCTCTGCAGGCTATCATTGCATGTCTCTTCTGTGATCGTAGCCTGCCAGCTCAGTCTTATAGGAAAACTTCAGTTCATGTTCACACTGATCATACGACTTCCGATCCAATATTGCCCTGCGAATTCATGTCTAACTTTAATGAATGGAATCCGACTTTGATCCGAATGTACCAGACTCTTTGAGTCTGATATGAATCTTAAGGGGGAACCCAATGCCAAAATGATGAAAAAAAAAAAAAGACTGCATGGGGTCCCTCCCCCCCCAAGACTATACAAAGCCAAAAACATTAAAAAAATAATCCATGCATGTAGCCCGGCAGGTCAGGAAAGGTAGGGGGGGGGGGGGTGAGAGACAAGCGAGCGCCCCCTCCCTTTCCTGGACCATACCAGGAGGACATGGGCCTCTCCCCAACAACTGTGTGGGTGGTGGTTGTGAGGGTCTGCGGGCAGGGAGCTTATCGAAATTCGGAAGTCCCCTTTAACCCCCAGATCCTGGACCCCCCCCTATGTGAATAAGTATGGGGTATTCACCCCTTAAGAAAAAAAAAAAAAAGCAGTTTAATGTAGATTAAAAACGAGATGGCATTTGACAAGTCCTTTATTAAAAGTGACATATGTCCCCCATCATAGCTCCAACATGTCGTCTTTCTCTGGTTCCACCACCGCTGTGTTATTCCTGCAGTCTTCTCTTCCGGTGCTGTGTTCTCTCTCTGGTCTTCTCTTTCTCTGCTGTCTTTTTTTGCCGCCGACCCGGTCCTTCTCCGATACTGGCTCCCACCTTTGTGTCATCTCTGATGTCTGCCAGTTCTTATATAGCCATGGGGCATGGCCATCCGGTGGCATCGCCTTAACACTCCGCCCCTTATGACACCACATGATGTCACAAGGGGTAGAGACTTATGGCAAAGTCACTGGATGGCCACGCCCTATGACTATATAAGAACTGACAGACATCGAAGATGACACAAAGGCGGAAGCCAGCGTTGGAGGAGAAGAGCGGAGGAAGAACACAGCAGTGGCAGAACTGGAGAAAGAAGACCTGTTGAAGCTATGATGGGGAGCGTTCTTCACTCTTAATAAAGGACATGTCAAAAACCATCTCTTCTTTTTATTTACACTATGCTGCTTTTCTTAGGGGTGAATGAGTAGTCATTCACATGGGGGGGGGGGGTGGGGCAGGATCTGGGTGCCCGCAGACCCCCCACAACCACTGCCCACGGTTGCTGGGAAGCGGCCCCTGTCCACGTCAACATGAGGAAAGGTGCTTTGGGGTGGGGGCGCGGAGCCCCACCCCAATTTTAGTGTGGGGTTCCCTCTCAAGATCCTCAGAGCACAACATGCATGCCACAAATCGGATCAGTTGATGATCCCAACTTCCATTCAAATCAATGGGCTGAAATTGTGCCCAATTCAGACTAAAGTAGTGCAGGAAGCATTTTCAAAGTCTCACCAACACAAGTCGGACCAGTTAAAAGTAAGACAGTTCTCGTAGAGACTCATTGATTTTGTCATGTCATGCGACTTGTGTTTTGGAAGTCGGAGCACATGTTAGATCAGTGTCAACCGCCCCTTAAGGGCTTCATGCACACTGAATGGTTTTTAAATTTAATACAGGGCACTTTCACCCCCGTCCTGCCCAGGCCAATTTTCAGCTTTCAGCGCTGTCATACTTTGAATGAAAATTGCGCAGTTATGCAACACTGTACCCAAATGATGATTTCAGGGCACTGATTATCTGTACAGGTCTTTAATTTGAGAAGAAATGTCACTGATTGGCTTGCCTCAGCTTACACGCTGTCAGTGTGTGGAAAGCCAATAAGTGGCATTTTCTCGTTTACATGTGACAAGCTGTGATTGGACACAGCTGATCACATGGGTAAAGAGCCGCGTCTCTTTGCTGAGATCGGGGATGCGCCATGTCCCGGGGACACAGCACACCGCTGATCACTGCGCTGAGAGTGGAACGACATCATGTGACATTGTCCCAGAACAAGAGCGCGCCCTGCCTGCCGTCATTTGTCTATATGGCAGGTTTTCTCTCCTCTGAACGCTCCTATGTGGCCATGCACACATAGGCATTTAGAGGCAGAAAAGAAAACCCACTGGCAGCATATTCAGGAGCAGCAGTGTTTCAGCAGAAAAAAAAATGCTTGAAGTGCGTTAACACTAGACGTGTCGGAGTGTTAATTCATTTCATTTCAGTGGCCAGAATAAATTACTGTATTCTGGCCAATTAAATTAATTTAACATCCAAGTGCTTGACTCCCCTAGACACATTTAAATGCGTCAAGCATTTTTTTTCTGCCAAAAACGCTGGTGCCAGGAATCTGGAAGAGATGGGCAGACCCTCTGTGTGTATGAGGCCTAACTTTGTAAAGCTGTCAGACTTTGTATACAGTTAGAGGAAATGTATCTGTGTGCAGCATTTTCAGACATTTTTTAGTCCAGTTTGAAAAAAAATGTTTGTTTTAATTAAGGGGATTATAAAATGTATTTGATATGACAGTTACCACGTATCCTTTTGATTCTTTGACAGGACCCACCGCCACATGTGACGCTCTCCTTTCCTGCTTGTCCTCTGTGCTCCGCTCCCCTGTGCCATGTTGTACAGGTATACTGCCCCCTGGAGGGCTCTCTCTTCCACCGTGTCATCCATGTATTTGCATGCAGAAGGAAGTCCTGCTGGGGAAAACCTGAAAGGTAATACCCTCTGAAAACTAATTTCTGTAAGACCCCTTTCACGTTGGGGCTGCCCGTGCCTTGGCGCTAAAGCGCTGCTCGTTTTATGGGCGCTTTAGCGATGTTTAGTGGGGTGCTTTTAACCCCAAAAGAAGGGGTTGAAAACGCCTGTGTTGCGACGCTTCTGAATCGCTTTTCAGGCGATTGGGAAGTGCTGCCCATTCATTACAATGGGCAAGGGCGTTTTGGGAGTGCTGTATAGTGTTCCAAAACCACCCCAAAGATGCTGCTTGTAGCACTTTTTCTAATGTCCTACAAACGCACCACCCCAGTGTGAAAGCCCTTTAAACTTTCACACTCGGGCGGCATGGAAGGATGTTTTCAGGCGCTATTTCTAGCACTAAAATGCAGTGTGTAAGGGGTCTTGGTGGCACAATGAAACCTTGAAAACGAGTCCTCCTCCCTGCTTGCTCCAAAAAGGAGCATTATTTTTATAGTGGTGTGTGTGTGTGTGTGTGTGTGTATATATGTGTATATATATATATATATATATATATATATATATATATATATATATATATATATATATATATATATATATATATATATATATATATATATATATATATATATATATATATATATATATATATATATATATATATATATATATATATATATATATATATATTATGTATGTGTGGGATCGCACCACATTCCTGTCCAAATCGAATGCGATTCTTTGCAGTGCGATGTGAGCCCATTCATCTTGTATGGATGCAAATCGCAGTGCAAAGTATCTGTTTTGAGTATCGGTGCATCCCTGGTGTTTTCATGTCTCTGCCCAGAACTGTGTTTAAAAACTTTCTTAGCTGTGGGGCCATTTATTTTTCTTAGCATTATTTTACCAGCTATGCATTTTAAAATCATATCCTGCTTCTTTCACACTTGGAGGGGGCTACTGTCCCCCTGAAATGTGAATCACAGTGGACAGTGTAAGGCATTTAGGAGGTGATGCTTCTGCTGCGTTTTTCTGTTTTTTTTTTTTTTTGGTTTTTTTGTTTTTTGTTGTACTATAAACACTTGATGTTGTGGCATGGCCCCATTTACCTACATGGGAGAGTTTGACAGCTGGCACTGCCTGTCATACTTGGCATGTAGTGCTGATGTTGCTGCATTGTGTACCAATTTGTGTGGCGCCATGTCCGTGGTGGTGGTGGTGGTGGGGGGGTGGTTAAAAACCCTGATTAACAACCATTACTGCCCCCTAGCTGCAAGTGTGAAAGGAGCTTAAAACACTTGAACCTTCTTTACACATCAGTTTATATTATTCTGCAACACTCGGATCTATGTTACAGAATATTACATTCTAAATCCAGCCAAAACCATAACCCAGTTTTAGGTGGATGCTGGTAGCTTACCCTGGGCTTAGAGATGCTCACCACTTAAGCCGGTTATACACTAGTAGAACATCATTCAATATTTGTTTTAAGAACGTTCGTTTGATTTTCTAATCGGGAGTGTGGTCAAAATCTGTGTTCATTTTTGACCACAGTGATCAGAAAATTCGAAGGAGCGGGATGAAAAATTTCTGACAGTGAATGTGGTTTTTGTTTAGGAAGTCCATTCATTCCCAAATGGAATGTTAAAAGCAAATTAAATTTTGAAGTATTTTTGAAGGACATTCTTCAAGTCATTGAATGTACTGAGAATTTTCTTACAAATGTTAGTTGTTTGAAAATCTATGTGGTGTATGACCTGCTTTATGCGGTAGCTACAAATATGTGTTTTTAAGTTCTTTCTTCTTTTATAAATGAATGTGATCTACTTTGGTAAACCATGCAGCATCTCAAATTTAAAGGATAAGGAACTTTAGCCTTTAATGTTCACTAAAAATACTGGCTAATTTTTCTTTGAATTACTGAACCTGAAAAATGTGTGTGGTGTGTGTGTGTGGTGTTTTTTTTTTTTTTTTTTTTTTTTTTTTTTTTTATATAAACATGTTATACTTGCCTGCTCTGTGCTATGGTTTGGCACAGAGCAGCCCTGATCCTCCTCTTCTCGGCCCCTCCCCCTTGACGAGTGCCCCCTATAGCAAGCCACTAGCTGTGGGGGCACTTGTGCATGCTCACTCTTGAGCCGTCTGTCTGCGTCCATAAGATACAGAGAGCGTGGTTCAGCCCCACCCCCCCCACTGTAACCTTACTGGCTGTGATTGACAGCAACGGGAGCTCATGGCTCCTGTCACTACATCTTAGCCAATCAAGAGGGAGAGACCCGGAAGAGCCTTGGGTCTCCTGCACATCACTGGATCAAGATCGGGCTTTGGTAAGTATTAGGGGGGAGCTGCACACTGAAGGTTTTTTACATGCATGCAGGTAAAAAACCTTCAGCCTTTACAACCACTTTAAACAATATAATCCACATTGGCAGGTTTTTTATGCTTTTTTGCTCTAGGAAAGGAAAAGTTGATGCCCCCTTTTATCTGCATTCATGTTGCTCCTCCTAAGACCTCTTTGTTGCTTTATGTTTAAAATACAAATCAAGCAATTTATATTAACTGTAATGCTCTTTCCTTTTTTCTTTATTTTTGTGCTGTCTCTTTATGATCTTGCTCCATCTTTCTTTTTTTTTTTTTTTTTCTCACTCTGACGCACTTTCTTTCTCCTTTGCCATTATTGTTCTGTCTTTTTCTTTTGCACGTAGTTGGGTGGCCTTCCGATCCCAAAGCCTTGAAGGACATAATCCACAAGTCACAGAGGTCTCATCACAGCAGGTATTCAAGAGCTTTATTTTTTTGCTACAACTTAAACTCTACAGCTCCTATAGTTACAACTAGATTTCTCTGTCCAGGAAAACAAGATGGTCACTACAGACTGGTGTGATGAGGCTGATAACTGGGGAATGGATGACGATGATGCTGAATCTCTGATAGCACCTGCAGTATCACAAGGACCAAGCGAACCCACAGAAGTCCCATCCACAGACTGGACATCTCAGCTCCAGAACCTCTCACTGTCTGATGTGTCTCAGACGGTACAGTCTAATGACTCTAGTGACATCTTTCGGTCTTATTATATGGCAGTGGCAGAAGAGGAAGAGTGTGAATGGGACGCAGATATGCATCATGCCCGTTGGCTACTACAGGAGTATGAGAAAAGAGAGGCATCCTTCGTGGAGCAGTCGGAGAGGTGACACACATTTTTGTGCATTTAAAATCTCTAGCCAACTTATTTATTTTTTTTTTTTTCCCCCCTTTCCTGACTGTTCCAGCAAAAAATTTTAAAATCTTTAATTTGCCATCAAATAGAGCTGCATGATTCTGGCCAAAATGAGAATCGCAATTTTTTTTTTTTCTCGCGGCGTAAAATCTTTCACACTTATACAAAAAAAATTGGGCTAACTTTACTGGTTAGTGTTTTTTTGTTTTTTTTTCATTAAAGTGTAATTTTTTCCCAAAAGAATTGCATTTGAACACTGCTGCGCAAATACAGTGTGACATAAAATATTGCAACAACCAATATGGTCTCTGCTTAAAATATATATATATATATATATATATATATATATATATATATATATATATATATATATATATATATATATATATATATATATATATATATATATATATATATAATGTTTGGGGGTTCCAAGTAATTTTCTAGCAAAAAAAAAAAATCATTTTAACTTGAAACCAACAAATGTCAAAAAAAGGTTTAGTAGTTAAACTTCCTTAATTTTCACACCAAAGTATATTCCTTTTTGATGTAAAGGACAAATTGATACAATATTTATACTTAAGTTCTACTGCTAAAGAATGTTGTGATTCTTGGCAGACTGCTCATGGTTTTTTTTTTTTTTTTTTTTTTTTTTTTTTTTCCTTTCTTTTGTCGGCTTTAGCAGAGCAGAGAGAATTCTTTGCATAGAAAGAATCAGGAAATACTTTTTTTCAAGATCGCAACGGGGAAAAAAAATTGCGATAATGATTCTTATGCCATGTACACACGGCCTGACTTTTTGACAAAACTGGTCGGACAATCCGACCGTGTGTGGGCTTCATCGGACCTGCAGCGGACCTTTTCTGTTGAAAATGTCACGGACTTTAGATTTAGAACATATTTCAAATCTTTCTGACGCACTCGAGTCCAGTCGAAAAATCCGCTCGTCTGTATGCTAGTCCGATGGGCGAAAACCGACGCTAGGGCAGCTATTGGCTACTGGCTATGAACTTCCTTATTCTAGTCCGGTCGTACGTCATCATGGTTGAATCCGTCGGACTTTGGTGCGATTTGTGTGTAGACAAGTCCGATTCAACGGAAATCCGTCAAAGTCCGACGTGGTTCAGTCTGTCGAAAGTCCGGTCGTGTGTACACAGAATAAACGATTAATCGTGCAGCTCTACCATCAACCTTTCTGCCCGTTTCACACCAGGACAGATAGAAAGATTAAATCTTTCCAGTGGGAAACCAACATCTATGCCATCTTAACAGCGGTTTAGCTTTTCCAGTCTATATAAAATCAAACAAAAAAAAAGTTTTTGTCTAAAGAGTAAAGAATTTCACAGTTGATTCTTGCCAGGTCTTAAAGGAGAATTACAGCCAAAGCTCACTTGGCTGTACTTCTATGGATCACAGGAGTGCACTTCGTTTTGCATTCCTGTTACCAGTTTTCAGCAGACAATGGGTTGGAATCCGCTCTCTGCCGACGTCAGTCGATTAAGGGTCCGCGTCATCATGACCATAGTCGGGATCCGCCCACATGCCTGGACCGACACCCGGCTCAGGCTCTCATTGAGAGCCTAAGCCGGCCGCCTCTGGCCCCTCCACAGCCCAGCGCTCCAGTGAGCAAGGAGGGGGCAGTGCAGAGAGCTCTCTGTTCATGGGGCTGTGAGAACCGAGCAATCGGCAGAGTTCTATCGCTCGGTTCTCAGTTTTAGAGGCACAGGGGAACAGATGCAGCCTTGGACTGATGCTGCATCCACCTAGGTAAGTATGATTCTAAAAAGAAAAAAAAAAACATACATTTTTTTTTTTTTTTTTAAGAGGATCATCACCCTAGAAATAAAAAATGAAGTCAGCAGCTACAAATACTCTAGCTGCTGACTTTTTAAATAAAAGGACCTGTCCAGGGATCCAGCACTGTCCTCCCCTGGTCTGGTTCTTTGTCGGGACCCTTGCCCACCATGTTTACTAAGGGAAGCTGACTATGACTCCTTTTTGGCTTCACAGCCAGCTTCCTGCGTGAGCTGCGCTGTCTAAATGATCCTGTGGCCTTCTGATGTGTTCAAGACAGCTGCGGGCAGGGGGGGGTGGGGGGGCTGAACTTGGAGCGGGCACCTATCAAAACTGGGGACCCGCTCCCTCCCCCATAAAAAATCACTAGCGTGAATTAGATGCTGTTTTCCCACAGCACAGCAGGACATTGTGGCCGGCTCTTTATGAAGCCAGTTCACATATCTCTGCAGCGGCTCCAGTGCCACTGTGCGTCTTTTGGTCTATTTTCAGGTCCGAATTCAGCCAAAAAACAATTTTTTATTTTTTTTAAAATATCTATACTGTATGTAATTTCCAGTTATTTGATTTTTGCATAGGCATACTTTTCCAACATCCCTTTTTAGTTGGTTAATGTCACTAACTGTGCTATTTATGCAGACAGGACAGCATAGGGCCCCAAATATCCATACAGAGGTAAATGATTTTAAAGTGACTCTGAAAGCTTAAAATGCTGCAGATATATAATGTATACTTGAAGCAGCATTTGGTGCCAAAGCTTGCCCACCCCTTTCTGCTTCTGTAGGCCAGTACAGCCTTCATTACATGATGGGGGCAACAGGAATGTGTGAAGAAACGGGAGGCAGCGGCAATTGTTGTAGGTTTGTTTGCCAGAGCAGCTCAGAATTTGGATGTAAGGACAAGGGCTTGGAGAAAGCTGCAGCTATGTGCCGGCTAGTTTTGCCTACGTAAATACTTGTAGCTGTTTTTTTTTTTTTTTTTTTCTGCAGAGTCTCTTTAAAGCAGAACTAAATACCCAACTCTGGTTGCTGTGAGCATTATAGATAAATAGCATGGCATATAATTCAAAGTCTGTTTGTTATGCCAGCCATTTGTGTACCCTTGGCTCTGTGGGCGAGCCAGGGAAAGTTACTGCATATATTTCTTTGTATGCAGGTTTTATTTTCATTTTTTTTGATGCAGTGTGAAACCAATGACCATATCAAAGTCCTGAAGGATATTTTTTTTCCTAGTGTCCCAGATGTCGGAACCTTTTTGTTCGCTTTCCTCTGGATGTACAGACCTCAGCTAGCCTTAGGAATTGTATAGCGCATATATATTGGGTTGGAAGAGCAGACAATAATGTGACCTACTGATGCCCCCTTAATGCAGGGCTCGACAAATCACAAGTGCCAGGTCGCCATGGCGACTAAAAAATGCGGCCTGGGCTGTTGTCGGCCTCAGTGGCTAGAATGGGGGCGGGGGGGGCGCAGCTGGGCACACCATTGCCAGGCAGCCGACCGGTGTAATGTGTGTTTCTGATGCAGAGGGTGGGGAAGGGCGGGGCTGTGAAGCCAGGTGAAAGGAGGAGAGGGGCGGGTTAGGGCAGATGCGGGGCTGTAGGGTGGTAGTAGTAGGAGGGGTGGGGGAAGGAAGAAAGCTAACGGGTGGAGTGTAGCCCCTGACAGGAAGTGTCCCCTGTGCTGCTCTCTCCTCCCTCCTGCTGGCTGCAGGAGGGAGGTTTGAATCTTCTGCACATCTAAATAGAGGTGTCCAGGGAGACTCCCTGGAGCAGGAACTGAAGGGGCTTAGCACACCACCTCTCAGGGATCCCCCGACAGGCTGCAGGTTGGGTCTGAGCAGTCCAAGAGCCTGCTACCTCCTGGACAGCCAGTGTGGCTACCTATCAGTGCAGCCTCATCTGTGTGTATATAATATATACTTCAGTTGCATGAACGCCCAATTGTCATTTAAAGTGTGACAGCTCTGAAAATTGACTTAGGCAAAAGGTTAAAAAAAAAAACTGGCTCCTAACTTCTTCCCTCCTTCTTCTTCTTTTCAGCTGCCTACTGGATTTAAAGCAAAATTGTCAAGTCCTGCCCTAATGCAACCTTTAATGGCCCCAAGCACCCTTTGGCCTATAAACTGCACTGGAGGGCAAATGGATATAAACAAGGCCAAGGAAAAATTCCAAGCTTACTTACCAACCAGACCACTGTGGAGTCACTCATAAGCTAGTGATAGGAACTACAGATACCAGGGTGCCTTGGCGAGGCTCTGTAGCTTACGCATGTATTTGCAAATGTGTGCAGACTAAACCCCTGTTTTTAATGCATACTGTTAGGTTGATTCGGTTGCCCGCGGGCTGGTCGGTAAGTAAGCTTGGAATTTTTCCTGGGCCTTGTTTACACCCTTTGGCCTATAAAGCCTATAGACTTCAAACAGCCCAGGGATCATTTCTGCAACTTGTCTAAACTGATTATGTTTGTGAACTGCATTTGTTTTGCATCGCATTGAAAGATAAGTAAAAATGTGATCCTGATTTGTATGATTTTGAAATTCTCAACTGTAAAGCAATGTATGGGTGACAAAGTGGAACTGAAGGCATTTTGCAAAAACTTGCAAGCAGGCAGACTGTTTATCACAGAAGAGACATGCAATCTCCCTTCTGCAATAAAATACACCTACCTGCCTACTTAGTTTTCTGCAGCATGTAAACTAAGCTGTGCATGCACAGCGCAACTTACGTCACCTGCTCGGTCCCTGTGTGCCAGGATGACTGACTCTTCCTCATGTGCAGGAGTTAACATCATTTTGCCCAGCCAATAAAGAATCCTGAAGACCGGCACCCAAGGAGAAGATCCCAAGGCCAGAAAGGGACCCATCACAGACTAAGGCTACGTTTCCACTAGTGCGACTTGGGACTGCACAGTCGCATGACAAGTCGTACCCCATGATTTCCAATGAGTAACGTTCATATCTGTGTGACTTCAAAGAAGTCCCTGCACTACTTTTTGGTCTGAGTTTGATGCGACTTGAGGTCCATAGACCTCAAGACAACACAGGCATTGCTTCAAGTCACATCAAAATCGTGCGACTTTCAGGTCGCAATAGTGAAAGTTAGAGAGAAGGTCCAAATCCTCCTCGTACAACAGTATCTCAGTTCACCCATCTTGTCTGCCAGGCTCATGGCATTGGTGAACATGCCGCGTCTTTTAGACCAGTCGCATACTATCCTCTTATTGGGTGTTCCGAGATTGCAACTAGGACTTGTTAATATACTTACCTCGGGTTTATGTGCTTTAGTCAACCTACCACTAATGCCCCCAATACTACCCTCTGGAATATGCTCCGCGCTGACTCTCTACCTCTGGACCCTCCCCCCTGTCGCCTAGTTTAAAAGCCCCTCTAACTTTTCGGCCATCTTCACTCCCAGCAGATCTGCACCCTCCTCAGTTAGGTACATTCCATCCCTTCTATAGTACTGGTGACCGACTGGCCCAGTTCTCTAGGAACCCAAACCTCTCCTTACTACACCAGCTCCTCAGCCACTTGTTTACTTCCCTAATCTCCCTCTGCCTTTCTGGTGTGGCTCGATGTACCAGTAGTATTCCTGAGAATACTACCTCAGAGGTACTTTTCCTCAATTTAGCTCCCAAGTCCCTAAAATCATTCTTTAGGACACGCCATCTGTCTCTGACTTTGTCATTGGTGCCAACGTGCTCCATGACAGCCGGATCTTCCCCAGCCCCTCCCAGTAATCTGTCCACCAGATCTGTAATGTGCTGTGCCCGGTAGACAACATACAGATCGGCGCTTCAGGTCTTTGTTACAAATTGCCTTCTCTGTCCTTCTAAGAATTGAATCCTCTACCACCAGAATCTGTCTTTCCTTTCCCTTCGCTTCCCCCCACTCTCACTGGAGGAGTTCTTCCCCCGGCAGCTAGGAGAGTCCCTCAGCTCCAGCAGTGCTGGTCCCTGACCGGTTTCACCAATGTCACTCAACTTATTGGGATGCTCCAGCCCTGGATCGGCCTCCCTGGCACTTCCCCCTCTACCCTTCCTGACTGTCGCCCATCTACTATTTTCTAGTGCCAGCACCTCTTTGTCTCCACCTGCCTCTGTGCTGGCACCTGCCGGGTACGTTCCCGGCTCTCCTTTGGTATGGAGGGTCTTCTCAGTGCTGACAGTTGCTTTCCTAGATTCAGAACCTGGGCTTCCAGGGAAACAATATGCTTACATTTTGCACAGCAGTATTCGCCCTCGATCAGATAATCAAGGAACGCATACATGCTGCAAGATGTACACTGAGTCGCATCTCCACACCCGCCCGGCATCGTACCTACCAATTTAATGAGGATTGGGGATTATACCCTGTCCAAATTACCTAACAACTAGCTTCCTGACACTAATACTCGACAATACACTACACAGGTACTCGCAGACCTGCATCGCTACAGAAGGAATAGGAGGACCTTGCTCATGGAGTTTACAATCTCACAAAGTTATTATTTTGTTCAAATGTACAGTACACACATGTAACAGCATTATCATTGGATACACAAGCAGTAATTTTGATCACCATCCAATATACCTTTCTTATAAATGTCATGTTCTTGTTATTCTGCAGCTGTGATGTGAAAGGAGTGTGTGAGAAATATGAGAAGAGTGACCTGGAGAGTCGAGACCTCATGTTCTACAAGTTCCTAAAGAAGATCGCTCCTTGCCAACAACAAATTCTCAGGTTATTACCTTTTGAAATGGCCAGAAATGCCGGGGCCACATACCCTTAGATGGGAGTAGTGTTTGTGCACATGAAGTTACAGTACTGACCTCTAATCTAGAGAACACAAGTAACTTGTAAAACTTTGCCTTTCAAATCAAACCAGGTATTGTGGAAACAATACAAGGGGCACATTGAGGCCAAAGCTTGTCTGAGCTGTCAGAAAAGGGACAGAAAGCTGAAATTGCACTCTGCAGAGCTCAATGAGGAGAGCCCTGAGAGCTGATGGAAGGGAAGGGATACCCCCCTTCACGCAGCACACAGGAACTGAGCTGAGGCTGTCAATCAGCTGGGAGCTCCCTCCTCTGTCACTTTTTTTTTTTTTTTTTTTTTTTTTTCTCTTGGTGTCAGGAAAACTTGTTAGTGATTCATGCCGATAGCGGAGGAATGAAGCTGCAGACAAAAATGACACTTAGCCCCAATTCACACCGAATCCAACTTTGAAATCGCACAAATTTAAAGCTGGATGTCAGTGCGACTTGGCTGACATCTGTGAGACTTCATGCAGGCACTTCTTTGTTAAATCGGTGCTGTACCTCAAAGTCTGCTTCGTACCGATTTGAACAGTTCCATTACTGACAATAGGGTGCGGTTTGTCATGCGATATGGACCTGTCAAACTGCATGAGAAGTCGCACCAGTGTGAACGGGGTCTTAGTGATCTTAATTGAGACAAGTACACACTATAGAGGGATATGCTTTGTTCATATTTCATGTCTGAGTTTTACAACCACCTTAAGTCTAGGAAAGATGCAATGCTGCAAACTTAATGTGACACTAAACTCTGGTTAAAAAACAATTCTATTCCAGTACATATCCTTAACTCAGAAAAGTACCTTCTATTCCTTAAGCCTCCTCCAAATCTCCAAATTCTTTTGCTGCTGTGATCCGACTTCTTGTTAGATGGTGCATTCATTCTCCATGGTCTCACTGTATGTAGGAATGTAGCCACCCTATCTCTCACTTCTGAGCTGGACTAGGGATTCCACGCAGTGGTTCTCAACTCCAGTCCTTTGGACTGTCAGGCCAGATTTTAAGTATTACCTTGGGGAGGTGGAGACTAGAATACTGCAATCACTGAGCAGCAAATGATATCACCTGTGATGTATTTCAGTTATCTTGCAAACCTGGCCTGTTAGTGGGTCCCGAGGACAGGAGTTGCGAACCACTGGACAGGAGTGCACTGCTGATTCCAAACAAACAGAAGTGAGAGGGTAAAGGAGTGGTTTTGGCATCCAGAGGACACAAGGAGGCAGAGAAGAAATTACATGAAATTACATGAAGATGGATTACAGGGCCATTAAGACATGGATGTGTATAGATTATTTTTGGAGAATAAGAATATTGTTTAAATTACCCCCACTTCAGTGATCCCCACCTTTCCCTCCAGGCACACTGGTCTGTGGGCGGTCTTGGTGTCATTAGGTATAATGCAGGGCTATTAAACTGTGGAGGAGGCAGCAGTGAAAGTGCCGCCAGGAGCGCCTTTAAAAAGGAGGCTTCACAGTACTAATCGCACCAATGGAGGGACCCTGCTGGAGTGAGGAATAAGGTAAGTATTACTCCTTATTACTGCACCCCTAGACTGAAAGAGCAGTTAACCCTTTAGGTGTAAAATAGTGATAAACAACGTACCCTACTATTTTATAAAACCATTATCAAAGTGCAAGAAAAATTGCAATATTATAAATAACCACTAGATGTCACTAGCGGATTACATGGGTTAAAGCGGAGTTCCATCCAAAAATGGAACTTCCGCTTTAAGGGAAGGTGACCCCCCCCCCCCCCCCCCCCGGCATGTCATTTTTTTGGGGGGAGGAAGTGGAAACCCTCTTTTTAGAGGGTTCCAGCTCCCACTTCCTCCCAGGCTTCCAGAAGTCGATTCACCTCCCCCCCTCCTTCTCGGCAATCATCTGGGACACGTCACAGGTCCAAGATGATTGCCCAGCCAGTCACAGCGCGCCGCGCGGCTCGCACGTGGGCAGTGTGTGCCCGACTGTGGAACCACAGCCGGGCGCCCACAGTGACCATGCCGGCGCTGCACAGAGGAGGGGGAGACGAGCGGGGCTTCGTTCCCCCGCATTGCTGGACCCTGGGACAGGTAAGTGTCCGATTTTTATTAAAAGTCAGCAGCTGCAGTATTTTGACTTAAAGCGGAACTCCGTTTAAGTACCATTAATTTAACGTCCAAAATATAGTGCAATCGTATAAACAACTCTAAAGTGCTTGTAAACAGATCTACATAAAAAGACCACCAGATATCTCCAGTGGATATTAAAAATGATTAAAAAGTGCAGTGTCCAAAAGTTTCCATCAATTGATTTCCAGTGGTGCATAAGATATCATTGATCCAACAGTAAAGTGACTAAGGGTCTTCCTCCACCAACACCTGTCACACAGCTTACTCACCAAATTTATATGACCCCCATTACAGGAGTCATATACAGCAGATTGACAAAAGATTACTCCCTGTGTTCGTCTTCACAACTCAGCAAGGAAAGCTCCAAAGGCAAATTGGATCCAAAGCCACCGAATCTCCGGACATCAGTAAGGCATTATAAGGAAGAAACAATCTCCCATGGTGAAGTACGTATGGTTTATTAAAAAATATAGCGCTAAACATTTTCACTTGATCCAAATACAATTAAAATGCAAAGAAAGTGGAAGCAGGGACGCCAATTGCACTCCACCTGCGTTCCACTAAGTGACGCATCATGCTTGACCGCATCCAACGCGTTTCCACAGCACGTCTGACGTCATCAGGGGTCACTTTTTCTTTCTTTGCATTTTAATTGTACTTGTTTCAAGTGGAAATGTTTAGCTCTATATTTTTAATAAACCATACGTACTTCACCATGGGATATTTATGCTTCCTTGTATTGCCTTACTGATGTCTGGAGATTCTGTGGCTTTTGATCCAATTTGCCTTTGGAGCTTTCCTTGCTGAGACGAACACTGGGAGTAATGCCGCGTACACACGATCGGACTTTTCGACCGGACTTGTCCGACGGACCAAATCCGGCGGACAATCTGATCGTGTGTGTGGGCTTCACCGGACCTTCAGCCGACTTTTCCAGTTGCAAATCTGACGGACTTTAGATTTGGAACATGCTTCAAATCTTTATGTCGCAACTCCGCCGGACCCAGAAATCCGCTCGTCTGTATGCTAGTCCGACAGACAAAAACCCACACTAGGGCAGCTATCGGCTACTGGCTATCAACTTCCTTATTTTAGTCCGGTGTACGTCATCACGTACGAATCCGTCGAACTTTTGTGTGATCGTGTGTAGGCAAGTCCAGTCGTTAAAGTCTGTTGAAAGTCTGTCGGACGGGCTGTCGGACTTTTGTAGCTGAAAAGTCCGACCGCGTGTATGCGGCATAATCTTTTGTCAATCTGCTGTATAGGACTCCTGTAATGGGGGTCATATAAATTTTGGGAGTAGGCTGTGTGACAGGTGTTTGGTGGAGGAAGACCCTTAGTCACTTTACTGTTGAATCAATGGAATCTTGTGCACCATTGGAAATAATTTGATGGAAACTTTTGAACACTAATTTTTACTAATTTTTGAAATTCACTGGAGATATCAGGTGGTCTTTTTATGTAGATCTGTTTAAATGCCCTTTAGAGTTGTTTATATGATTGCACTATATTTTCCCCTTGAATTAATGGTACTTAACCAATGTAATCTGCTAGTGACATCTAGTGGTCGTTTATGATATTGCAATTTTTCTTGCAATTTATGATGATGGTTTTATAAACTAGTAGGGTGCGTGGTTTATCACTATTTTTCACTTAAAGATACTAGCCTCATAACGAGCAGCCCCTAAAAACATATTTTGGTGTTACAAACATTTGCGTGGGTAAGGGTTTAACATTAAGATATAATCGCCCATTTTTACTTTTACAACCCTTTTTAAGTGTGCTGGGAGAAGGGGAGGTGGGATAGGGAGTGCTGCAAGGGTAGACTATTTATTTTAATTTATGGAGTTGAGCTTTTTAATGTGGTGTCAAACTAACCCTTGCTTTATTATATATTTTTTCCGTCATATGTTTGAATAAACAAAACAATAAGAATTTAATTTATGCAAAACTAAAAACCATCACTATAGCAAAACTTAATAGCTGGTTAGCAGCATATAAATGTGGCCTAGAGGCAGGCAAGAACTGAAGTTAGTACCTGAATAACCCCTCTCTCAAAAGTCTATTTACTTGTTTTTCCACATGCTGTCTTTTTCCAAATACTAGATGCCTTTTTTTTTTTTTTTTCTTTTCTCCCCCCATCTACAGATACTCTTGGAATGGCCAACCTTTATGTATAAGCCCCTTGGATGCCACACCCCAGCCTCAGCCATGTCCACGATGTGGGGGAAGAAGAATATTTGAGTTCCAGTTAATGCCAGCTCTTGTAACAATGCTACAGGGAGCTAAAACTGGTAAGCTAATCTAGTGACATTGGTCACCAACTGTGTTTTTTTTATTTGTCTGTACCTGAGTGTGATTTATCAAAGGTTTTTTATTTTTTTTTTTATTTTAGATTTACTGTTGGAGTTTGGGACAGTTCTCATTTTCACCTGTGAGAGGAGCTGTTGGGAAGCAAGTGATAGGACTCCAGTACACGAATTCTGCATCGTGCAGGAGGATCCAGACCAGAAATATTTTAACTAGTGTACAGGATAGAAAGAGAAAAAAACCTGACAATACTAACAAAATTACCAACCTATTTATTTGGGAAGTGTACAAAAAAAACTCTACCTTCAAGTAATATATTTATTTTTCAAAGCAAAGTGTGGACTTGTGTACATTCTACATATGCCATCCTATGGAATTCTGTAGCAAAGTATAAATTGTCTTTTTATTATTACACCCAAACAAGGCTACAGTGGAATTTCATCTGAAAAAATGTTGTTTACAAGTATACAGAAGTGCCAGAACCACCACTTTGAGCAATTTGAATTGTGTTTCCATAAGCACTTCAACACTCAGATTGCCGTGATATTCTATTGTCTCTGCTTACACCTAAAGGCCTCATGCACACTGCTTCTGTTTAAACTCACATTTTTGAGTTTAGGCTTTTTTTTTTTTTTCTGCCCTTGAACTTCCCTAATGTTGTTCTGTGTCCATGCGCACACATGGAAGTTTCTAGTAGTTTAGTAGCAGGGGTGTTTTGAAGATGTTTGTTTGTTTATTTTTTTAAATTTTTTTTTTTGAACACCCTAAAATCACGTTTAGGAGTGAAATTTTGACCATAAAAACCACTAGGCGCCTTTAGCACTTCAGCGTTTATTTCAATGGCAAGAATAAATTAAAATTCTGGCCAATTAAATAAACACCCAAACTCCAAACCCTGAAACTCTACTAAACGTACCTTAACTGGTTTAAAAAAAATGCAGCTTAGGTAAGTTTATAATGCTGATTCACTCCTGTCAGGATAAACCGTGTTTACAAGAAACCAGTGTGCACGACGCCTACCGCTGCTCAACCTCAGAAAAAGTACAGGAGCCTCTTTGGGCATGATGGTGTTATTTTGACCCCGAAAGACTTAAAGTGGAGTTTCACCCAAAAGTGGAACCTCCGCTTATATGCTTGCCCCCTCCCCCCTCCCATCCAGTACCACATTTGGCACCTTTTTTTAGAGTGGGGGGAGAGGGAGAAACAGGTACCCTTCCCCACTTCCAGGAGACAGCGCCGCGGTGCCGTCCCTCAGAAGTTTGGCACCCTCTCCTCCTTCCGCCGCCGGGCCAGTTAGAAAGGGCAGCATGCTTCACTCATGTGCAGTAGGGAACTGGCTGGGATGCCGAAATAATTCAATGCGGTTTCCCTTGCATTGAATGGCGGTGGCAGCACCCGAGAGCCGACCCGAAAATCGGCTTCGGGTGCCGATATCGTGGGAACCCTGGACATGTAAGTGTCCCAATATTAAAAGTCAGCTGCAATATTTGTAGCTTCTGACTTTTAATTTTTTCGGTGGGCGGCAGAACTCCTCCTTTAAATGAGAACATCTGAAAAAATGCGTGTAACATGGTTTTCAGCATCTACTAACCGTCTCCTCCTTCTAGTAACTAGCTTTCCGTTGGCTAAAACAACAATGCTCAAGCCCAAAAACATGGGGTGCTCAAGTGTGAATATGACCTTAGACCAGCCATTTTCAACCATAGTTCTATGGACTCCTAGGGTTCTTCCAGATATTGCTAGGAGTTCCTTGAGCTGTGTTTGATTAAACTCCCATCTGATGTACAGGTACCCTAGATGGGTTCAGTACCACTTGGCAATGCCAGGACACCAGTGATCTTTTTACTGTCTGGAAAGGGGGAGGGAGGGCATTCTGACCATCACTGTAGGGTAAGTTTATACTATCATCAAAAGCAGTATTTCATCTGTGTGGGTTTTTTTTTTTTTGAAACCTCACCAACGCCTGTCAACTCTTTGTTAGTTATGTGCATTGCAGCGGGCGATGTTGTTAACATGATCGTTTTTACGTCATGCCAAAATGTATCCAGCATGTAGCATTCTGCTTGCTTTACCGGTCCTCAAATGCCTCCATTAATGTCAATGTAAACACCTTTTCAAATGCCTCCTATGGTGGATGGTAACATTTGAGATGCATTTAGAAAACATTACTAGCCGAGATGATGGTACATGAATCCTTACAATACAAAACCAACTGAGAGGAGGCATCTGGAAAGTGTTATTTAATGCCATGCAAACGTATTAATAATGCATCTTAATGTGATAGGTGAGGTAATGGACATCCATTGTAGCTAAAATTTCAAAGCATGTCTAAAAAAGCCCAAAGGGGAGAATTTTTCCCACTAACCAGCATTTTAGCAGGGGTTCCCAGAGACTCGAAAATTATTTTAAGGGTTCCCCTTGGGTAAAAAGGTTCCGAAAGGCTGCCTTTAAAGCCCCACTCCAGGAAAAAAAATATTTTTCCCATGCAGTGGGCTGTGCCGCACTGCATGGATTAACTGTTCATTTTGTCCAGGGGCGACCAGTAAGCTTATACTTACCCGATCCTCTGATCCAGCGGTGGACTGTACCTGGTGTCCTTATGTCACTGGGGGGGGCGGAGCTACATGGACCAGTCTTGTGCGGAGAGAATTAGGTGAGTATATTTCCCTTCTCCAAACCCCTAGACAAAAACTAGCAGTTAACCCTTGCAGTGGGGACATACCTCTACTGCGAGGGAAACTTTTTTTTGCCTGGAGTTGGGCTTTAAACTGTATTTTGTTTTGTAAAAATAATGAGCTAAAACATAATACAAATTGACCCAATTTGCTTAAAATTTATCTGCATCCCTGAATCTGCTAATTGCTCTCCCAAAGGCGTGAGTCTTTCTAAAGCTATAAAATTATCTTGGGAATGCTTATTTGATCAAAGTATATGAGAGAATATCATGATCAGTGAGCTTTTTCTGCTGCTAAATTCTCTGTTTGAAGTTTTCAATCGCTAACGTGCTAGAAAAGTAAGCACACAAGAGAGGGACTCGTATAGTACAGTATAGGTTTTGGGTTCATTTGGATGAATGTACAGGTAAAGTAGGACACTTCTAAAAATAAATAGCCACATGACACTTTTTTTTTTTTTTTTTACACCCTAAAATCACGTTTTTTTACACTCTTTCTCTCTCTCTCTCTGTTTCTGTTTTGATTTCCCCCCACTTTTAAAAGGTCTCTAAAACTTCAGCTGGGAGATTCCACCTTTCCCCAATACCACGGCCATAACAAATGCAATTTACCAATTTTACTAGAAACAAACTAGTTTGGTAAGGCATCATTTGGGCATTTTAAAATGATACTTTACTGATGCCAATAACAACCTTTTGGAAATGTTCAACATCAGATGTTACCAAGCTTTCTTTTATATAATTGATTTACATAGCACATTTCTGACAATGCATTACAAAGTAAATTGACTCATTTTTATATCAGTCCTTGGCCTTGCAGGGTCCTCACAATCTAATGTTACTACTACAGGCACTCCTATGTTCACACTAGAGACTGGTCTGGGTAGATGCAGATTTACTCAGCAGTGCTGGGATAAGGTCTTCCATTACCTAGGGCAAAGATGCCAAACTGTGCCCCCATTCCTGTGATGTGTGTGTACCTGATCGTCTTCTACAGCTGAGATTGCACGCCCTGCTGCCACGATACTCCCCTCAGCATCTAATAGCATTAGTAGTGCCATTAATTCTCCCAGCGTAACCCCCACCCGTGCAAAAAAAAAAACCCCAAGTAACTCTAATGTAATCTTCAGTGTAAAACCCCCCCAGTAGAAAGCCAGCTCCAGCGTAAATCCCCCCCCCCCCCCCCCCCCCACGGTGCAATGCCCCAATGTATGCCCCCCAATGCAATCCCTCTAGTGAGAATCCACCCAGTAGAAAGCCATCACCAGCGTAATTCTCTACCCCCCCCCCCCCCCCCGTGTGAATTCCCCCAGTGTATTCCTCCAAATGTAAAGCCCCCAATGCAATTCCCCCAGTGTAATCTTCCAAATCAAGTGTAAAGCCCCCAATGCATTCTCCCCTGTGCAAATACCCACTGTAACTCTGCTAACGTGCTCCGTTTACAACTCCCTTGTCACAGACCTCAGATCAGCGTGGCTCTCCTGACAGATGTCCCTCTGCCTAGTCTCCTACTCCCCTTGCGGATGTAACATCAGAGTGGAGGAGTCTAGCTAGGCCCCATCGGCTCTTAGGTTAGGTATGCACCACTGATGAGCAGCTGGCACTTTTCCTGCCTGCGGCTCCCTATCATAGACAAAAACGGAGCGAACGGTTCATTGTGGCCCCGGTACAGTACCCGGAGGATATGCGGGGCAGCGCAGGTGCCCAGAGTAGCATGGTGTCATCCCTCTGGCGGGTGTGACCCCGGTGTGGAAACAAACAAGATATTTGGGGGGCACACCCTAAAAGATGCATTTAAAGATGGTGCACCCATAAGACCATACAGTAGAAGAAAATATTACAGCGCACACATGCAAAAAAGACATTTACCTCCAGCAAGGCTAGTTTAAAAACACCTAAACATTTTCAAAAAAACATAATCAGTGGGTCCTACACTATATCCATGGACTGGGAGATCCTGCATCTCTAAACCATGAGAGCTACACTCTTCTAAATGGGAGAATCTTAAGGTCTCCACCCATGACACAAGTGGACACTAATGAGAGGTACTTAGTGAGGGAGTGGGGTGCTCCTCACCCAAAGGGATTTGGTCAGGATCTCCCAGTCCATGGATAGTGTAGGACCCACTGATTATGGGATACTTTGTCGCAGTAAGTGGGCTTAGCACCATATAGAAATATGGTGTGACCAAATCCCCATATTTTTTGATAATGTTTTTTTGAAAATGTTTAGGTGTTTTTAAACTATCCTTGCTGGAGGTAAATGTCTTTTTTGCATGTGTGCGCTGTAATATTTTCTTCACCCCGGTGTGGTTCACATAACACTAAAGATAAGGAACATCAGGAACTTGTGGCCAATAAAATTGGTATTGGCCAACTCCAGATAAAGGTAACAGGTATTATGAGAGTGTAATAAAATTACTTTATATGTTACAAGATCTATCGCACAGATCAAAAAGGTGTGTCTTTACACATGCTCCTTTTTTTTTTATTGCCACTTTTGCAGATAAGCATAAATTGAGTGTCTACAACCTTTATCCACTAAGGCTGGGTTCACATATACGCGGCCGCGGTTCCCAGCATGGGGTCTTGTGCACCAGTTCAGGTGTGATTCAGGTCTGAATTTTTGCCTGAATTTGCACCTGGACCAGACCCAAAGACGCACAGGATCCTTTTGGAATGCAGATCGCGGCCGCCACGGACCTGTGTGAACTAGCTCCATTGCGAGCCAGGCACGCTCATATGTCATGCAGATTGGATGCGGAGAAACTCGCCTCAAATGCGCACATATGTGAACCCAGCCTAAATTGGTATTTACTGGCAACGGTGCATGCAGTGTGATAATAGTGAGGTCTGATAAACCCCAAAATGTATGAAGACAATGGGAGAGTGGTACCAAACACAATGCCAACCTTATTTTCTCCAAAATTTTGAAAGTTGGTATTAAAGTGGTGTTTCACCAAAAAAAAAAAAATTAGATGTCAGCAGCTGCAAATACTGCAGCTGCTGACTTTTAAAATAAGGACACTTACCTGTCCCGGGGTCCAGCGATGTCGGCACCCGAGACCGAGCCGTCCCTCGATCCTCGGGTGCTGCCGCCGCCATTCACACTGAGGGAATCAGGAAGCGAAGCGTTGCCGCTTCACTGCCCGGTTCCCTACTGCGCATGCGCGAGTCGCGCTGCGCGTCTTCACTGGTCCCCGTTGTGTTGTGGGAACTGTGTATTTCCCACAACACAACGGGGGTGGGCGGGGAGTCTGCGGCTAGCTGCGGCTAGCTGTACCCGGAAGTGGGTGCAGATACCTGTATTATACAGGTATCTGCACCCCCCTCCCCCCTGAAAGGTGCCAATTGTGACACCGGAGGGGGGGAGGAATCCGATGAGCGGAAGTTCCACTTTAGGGTGGAACTCCGCTTTAAGACAGTCGGATTACAATCTATCTGTGCCTACAGCTGAACTCCAACCCACTAACAAAAGTAACCTTCCAGTGGGACATCCCATGCACTGCTTGAAATAAATTCTTAGGGTGCCATAAAAAAAAAGACTTACCTTACGCCTTGCTTCCCCACTCACCTCTTCACTACAACAGTTTGAGTTGTGGGCAGGCCCTTGCCATCCTCACAATACTGGACTGTTGATGGTGTCACAGTTGCGACCACCTGCTGGAGAATGAAAGAGAAAAGGCATCAGGGACTGGTCGCTTGAAAGGAGGAGCCATGGGAACGAGGGATATGGTAGGTAAAAAGACCTTTCCTGACAGACTCCATGGCAGCCTACGTGTGGGTTAACCCCGCCTCCTCTCCAATGCTATAGGACCCCCTACCCTATAAGATTGAGCTCACCTGAATAGACTGTGTTCCTTTTTTTTGTCCTCCAATGGACCTAACGAGGCTTGGCTCGCGCATGCGCAGATTGACGGGCACCCCGGCGGCCGTGCAGGCGCTGTTTGGCTACCTCCCCACAGCGCAGGCGCGAGGTGGGGGGGCGGTGATGTCACAGGCGGGGGATTTGAAAACGGCTGCTAGCTCCTGTCAAAATGGGATCTCCCCAGGCAGTGAGCAGTAGCAGCTCCAGCTCCTCCAGCCTTGGTCTGCCCTGATGAGTGCCTCCGAGTGCCTCCGAGTGCCTAGTCCTTCTCCCTCAAGGGGAAACGTTTAAAAAAAAAAAAAGTGAAAAGGGAAAACACAATGGCGATCTCCTATGTGAGGAGTCATAGAGGCACTCAAAGCTCCACACTATTCTGGGAGGTCGAGCCCTTCAGGTTTTGGGCCTAGACAACATTTCATCGGCCTACTTCCCCAGGGTCCAGAGCGTCCGAGCGAATTTCTTATTGCGCATTCGGTTAAGACATTAACGAGTGGTCTCTTCGCAGGCAGGCATTGAAGCGGATTCTGTCCCTGGGAGTCAATCCCGAAGTGGATTTATTCTCTTCCCAGGTAACTTCAAGCTGGTAAGGTGTTACACTCGGGGTCATTGCAGCTAGGCCTCCAGAATGGATGCCCTGACAGATCAATTGAGTTTCAAGAGGGCATACACCTTTCCACAGCTCCTAATAATCCTCAGGTCCTTTTGAGACCTCATGCGTAAGCAGTCAAAATGGTGGCAGTAGCCCCTTACTGGCGGAAGCAAACCTTGGTTTCCGCTCCTGTGCCAGCTCAGCTTTCGGGATCCGTTTCCTCTCCCTCTCGGGCCGGACTTTCCTTCTCAAGTGGCAGTCCTGTACCCTTGTCCGAATCGGGTGCAGGTCAAGGATGATTTCCACTCTCATGAGCTCTACGGGGATGAGCACGAACTAGGTCTATAGAAGAAGATGGGCCAAGTCGGTCAAGTTATCATATTCTTCGGGCAGATCAGGAAGAAATCCAAAGCTCAGGATATCTCCGGCTTTCTTTATTTCAGCCTAGATTTGTCTCTATCCATCAGCTCTCTAAGAGTCCGAGTCTCAGCTTTGTCGGCCTTCTCCAGTACTTCGTGGCCTGTTCACCCTTTAATCCAGCAGTGATTCCGTAGGGAGTTAAAACTCAGCCCTCAAACTAAACCAAGGTTCCCCAATTGGGATCTTCCTCTTGTCCACAACTCACTGACTGAACTCAGTAAATACGGGGTCTTCCCCGCTTTTCTATTTGGAGACCTTTTGGCTAATATCACTTTCCTTGTAGCTGTTACCTTGGCCAAGAGGGTCTCGGAGGTCGCGCCCCTAAATTACAAAGAACCTCTTCTGTCCTTCTTTCCGATCCGGATGGTCCTTATTCCTAGGCTCAGCTCAAATCCAAAAATTACCTCAAAGTTCCATAAAGACCAAGAGATCATCCTAACTACATTCAGGACCAGGAGTCCGCTGAAGTTCATCCTCTGGACATAGGCAAAATTCTGTAGGTATACCTGCAAGCTGCTTCTTCCCTTTTTAGACACTCAGCCGACCTGCCCTTTGGCAGTAACAAACTGAACTGAGCTTCAGCTAGAACAACTGCGGCCTATATCATCTAGTTCATCCATCAGTCTTTTAGAACTAGGGGCCTGGATCTTCTGGAAGCAGTGATGGCACGTTCCACCAGGGGTATAGCGGCTTCATGGGCAGCAGCCCGGCATGTGGCTCCAGACATGATCTACAAAGCGGCCTCATGGGCCTCTATTAAAACTTTATCGTCACATTACGATATTGAGCCTGCTTCGCTATCTTCTGTGGACTTTGGTTATAATTCCTGTCGGTTGACGGGTCAAATTGAAATTTATTGCTGTTTAGCATACCCACCCGTGTGGATTGGCTAGTTATTTCCCACACGTAGGCTGCCATGGAGTCTGTCAGGAAAAAGGAAAATTTATTATCAAATACTTACTGTAATTTTCCTTTCCTGATGGACTCCATGGCAGACGGAGTCCCCACCCATCGGTCAAAGAGTAGGCTAGTTACAGAACACAGTCTATTCAGGTGAGCTCAATCTTATAGGGTATGGGGTCCTATAGCATTGGAGAGGAGGCGGGGTTAACCCACACGTAGGCTGCCATGGAGTCCATCAGGAAAGGAAAATTACGGTAAGTATTTGATAATAAATTTTCCTTTTTTCTTTTTCATACATCATGAGACACAGAGTCAGGCTAATATTCATTACCTGCTGGGTTATACTCCATCTCCAGGTGAATGGACACTGGTAGACCTAAGGTCTTTAGACAGGAAGTGATCCCCCTATATAACCCCTCCCACACAGGAAGCACTTCAGTTTTTTACCAGTGTCTGCAAGGTGGATGGCATGGTTTGTTTGAGCTCTCTAGTCCCACAAACAGTTATTAAATGAATCAAGGGAGTGACCAATCGGATCCATTGGATACAGGCTTTATATGCTTACATAAATTGTACGCCAGTCTTGCAAAGAAAACCCAAGATCCTGCGAGGTTTTGCATGTAATGCGGCCTCCGGGCGCCGGACCCTGCGAAGTGGAATCCTTGACACTACAGCGCTAAGGCATTTCTGCAGGGTGCTGTACAGGTCCAAGGGAGTAGACCCTAAACATGAAAAGGGTATCTAGTCCTTGAAGGTCCTCAAGTGACAGTGACCCGCCGTGAAGGGTGAAGATTGGACTCTTAGTTTCTAAGCTGCCCTGCACCTGGACAGGTAAGTGAAACCCCTTTACTTATTGTGGGGTGTCCCAGTAATTGTAACAATCAGTCAAGCTAGCTAGAGGCTGGACACCTGTGTGCGGTGACCAGATGGGGGAGTTTTGGGCTAGCTGTGGGTGTTTACAAGGTGTACCTTTTTTGCTTGTGTCTGGCTGTTTTCTTACCTGTATGATGGCATATGACGGTGCTCCATTTCCTCTTGGTTCACCAGGGCGCACGTGCGTTCACAAGAGTGCCGCTATGCTCAGTTAGCAGTTTGTTTGGCAGCCATGAGCCTTTTATCTGGGCGCATGAGGATTCGCATCATACGCGAATACAGCCACGCCGGGACCACGCACGTACGCACGCACAGAACGTTTCGGTGCACAACCAGCTTATCTAATCTGTTTAGGCTAAGTATGTGGTGCTTCGAGAAGGCAGCTGTGGGACACAGAGCAGGCTCTGAACAGACACTTGCATTCATTTTTACCTTAACCGGATCACGTGAGTCCCCAAGTGTTGCTTGGCAGGCTAAAGGTGCTTAGCAGGATTGTTACAAAGGGGCTTGGCGAGCCCTATTAACCACTTGCCGACCGCCCCACGCCTATATACGTGAACAGAGCGGCACGGGCAGGCAAAATCACGTACCTGGTACGTGATTGCCTTCCCGCGGGCGGGGGGTCCGATCGGACCCCCCCGGTGCCAGCGGCGGTCGGCATTTGTCTGGGAGCATTTAGAGATGAGGGGGAGGCCATCTGATCGTGCCCCCCCCCTCGCGATCGCTCCCAGCCAATGAGAAACATCCCCTGACTCTGTATAGTACACAGAGGCAGAGGATGTGATGTCATCACTCCTCGGCTCGGCAGTTTCCGTTCCGGCGCCGAGGAGAGAAGACAAGTGAGTGCACAACACACACACACAGTAGAACATGCCAGGCACACATTACACCCCCGATCGCCCCCCGATCCCCCCCAATCACCCCTCCCCCTCCCTGTCACACTGACACCAAGCAGTGTTTTTTTTTTTTTTTTGTTTTGTTTTTCTGATTACTGCATGGTGTCAGTTTGTGACAGTTAGAAGTGGTAGGGCAGTTAGGGTTAGCCCCCTGTAGGTCTAGGGTACCCCCCTAACCCCCCCTAATAAAGTTTTAACTCCTTGATCACCCCCTGTCGCCAGTGTCACTAAGCGATCATTTTTCTGATCGCTGTATTAGTGTCACTGGTTCCGCTAGTTAGGGACGTAAATATTTAGGTTCGCCGTCAGCGTTTTATAGCGACAGGGACCCCCATATACTATCTAATAAATGTTTTAACCCCTTGATTGCCCCCTAGTTAACCCTTTCACCACTGATCACCGTATAACCGATACGGTTGACGCAGGTTAGTTTGTTTTTTATAGTGTCAGGGCACCCGCCGTTTATTACCGAATAAAGGTTTAGCCCCCGATCGCCCGGCGGTGATATGCGTCGCCCCAGGCAGCGTCAGATTAGCGCCAGTACTGCTAACACCCACGCACGCACCATACGCCTCACTTAGTGGTATAGTATCTGTACGGATCAATATCTGATCCGATCAGATCTATACTAGCGTCCTCAGCAGTTTAGGGTTCCCAAAAACGCAGTGTTAGCGGGATCAGCCCAGATACCTGCTAGCACCTGTGTTTTGCCCCTCCGCCCGGCCCAGCCCAGCCCACCCAAGTGCAGTATCGATCGATCACTGTCACTTACAAAACACTAAACGCATAACTGCAGCGTTCGCAGAGTCAGGCCTGATCCCTGCGATCGCTAACAGTTTTTTTGGTAGCGTTTTGGTGAACTGGCAAGTACCAGCCCCAGGCAGCGTCAGATTAGCGCCAGTACCGCTAACACCCACGCACGCACCGTACACCTCCCTTAGTGGTATAGTATCTGAACGGATCAATATCTGATCAGATCTATACTAGCGTCCCCAGCAGTTTAGGGTACCCAAAAACGCAGTGTTAGCGGGATCAGCCCAGATACCTGCTAGCACCTGCGTTTTGCCCCTCCACCTAGCCCGGCCCAGCCCACCCAAGTGCAGTATCGATCGATCACTGTCACTTACAAAACACTAAACGCATAACTGCAGCGTTCGCAGAGTCAGGCCTGATCCCTGCGATCGCTAACCGTTTTTTTGGTAGCGTTTTGGTGAACTGGCAAGCCCTAGTACACCCCGGTCGTAGTCAAACCAGCACTGCAGTAACACTTGGTGACGTGGCGAGTCCCATAAGTGCAGTTCAAGCTGGTGAGGTGGCAAGCACAAGTAGTGTCCCGCTGCCACCAAGAAGAAGACAAACACAGGCCCGTCGTGCCCATAGTGCCCTTCCTGCTGCATTCGCCAATACTAATTGGGAACCCACCGCTTCTGCAGCGCCCGTACTTCCCCCATTCACATCCCCAACCAAATGCAGTCGGCTGCATGAGAGGCATTTTCTTTATGTCCTCCCGAGTACCCCTACCCAACAAACCCCCCCAAAAAAGATGTTGTGTCTGCAGCAAGCGCTGATATAGGCGTGACACCCGCTATTATTGTCCCTCCTGTCCTGACAATCCTGGTCTTTGCATTGGTGAATGTTTTGAACGCTACCATACACTAGTTGAGCATTAGCGTAGGGTACAGCATTCCATAGACTAGGCGCACTTTCACAGGGTCTCCCAAGATGCCATCGCATTTTGAGAGACCCGAACCTGGAACCGGTTACAGTTATAAAAGTTACAGTTACAAAAAAAAGTGTAAAAAAAAAAAAAAACACAAACAAAAATATAAAAAAAAAAAAAAATAGTTGTCGTTTTATTGTTCTCGCTCTCTCTATTCTCTCTATTGTTCTGCTCTTTTTTACTGTATTCTCTCTATTGTTCTGCTCTTTTTTACTGTATTCTATTCTGCAATGTTGTATTGTTATTATGTTTTATCATGTTTGTTTTTCAGGTATGCAATTTTTTATACTTTACCGTTTACTGTGCTTTATTGTTAACCATTTTTTTGTCTTCAGGTACGCCATTCACGACTTTGAGTGGTTATACCAGAATGATGCCTGCAGGTTTAGGTATCATCTTGGTATCATTCTTTTCAGCCAGTGGTCGGCTTTCATGTAAAAGCAATCCTAGCGGCTAATTAGCCTCTAGACTGCTTTTACAAGCAGTGGGAGGGAATGCCCCCCCCCCCACTGTCTTCCGTGTTTTTCTCTGGCTCTCCTATCTCAACTGGGAACCTGAGAATGCAGCCGGTGATTCAGCCAGCTGACCATAGAGCTGATCAGAGACCAGAGTGGCTCCAAACATCTCTATGGCCTAAGAAACCGGAAGCTACGAGCATTTTATGACTTAGATTTCGCCGGATGTAAACAGCGCCATTGGGAAATTGGGAAAGCATTTTATCACACCGATCTTGGTGTGGTCAGATGCTTTGAGGGCAGAGGAGAAATCTAGGGTCTAATAGACCCCAATTTTTTCAAAAAAAGAGTACCTGTCACTACCTATTGCTATCATAGGGGATATTTACATTCCCTGAGATAACATTTTAAAAAAAAAATGTAAAAATTAAAAAAAAAAAAAAAAAATGAAAGGAACAGTTTAAAAATAAGATAAAAAAGCAAAAAAATAATAAAGAAAAAAAAAAAAAAAAAGCACCCCTGTCCCCCCTGCTCTCGCGCTAAGGCGAACGCAAGCGTCGGTCTGGCGTCAAACGTAAACAGCAATTGCACCATGCATGTGAGGTATCACTGCGAAGGTCAGATCGAGGGCAGTAATTTTAGCAGTAGACCTCCTCTGTAAATCTAAAGTGGTAACCTGTAAAGGCTTTTAAAAATGTATTTAGTTTGTCGCCACTGCACGCTTGTGCGCAATTTTAAAGCATGTCATGTTTGGTATCCATGTACTCGGCCTAAGATCATCTTTTTTATTTCATCAAACATTTGGGCAATATAGTGTGTTTTAGTGCATTAAAATTTAAAAAAGTGTGTTTTTTCCCCAAAAAAATGCGTTTGAAAAATCGCTGCGCAAATACTGTGTGAAAAAAAAAATGAAACACCCACCATTTTAATCTGTAGGGCATTTGCTTTAAAAAAACTATATAAAGTGTGGGGGTTCAAAGTAATTTTCTTGCAAAAAAAAATATTTTTTTCATGTAATCAAAATGTGTCAGAAAGGGCTTTGTCTTCAAGTGGTTAGAAGAGTGGGTGATGTGTGACATAAGCTTCTAAATGTTGTGCATAAAATGCCAGGACAGTTCAACCCCCCCCCCCCCCAAATGACCCCATTTTGGAAAGTAGACACCCCAAGCTATTTGCTGAGAGGCATGTCGAGTCCATGGAATATTTTATATTGTGACACAAGTTGCGGGAAAGAGACAATTTTTTTTTTGCACAAAGTTGTCACTAAATGATATATTGCTCAAACATGCCATGGGAATATGTGAAATTACACCCCAAAATGCATTCAGCTGCTTCTCCTGAGTACGGGGATACCACATGTGTGGGACTTTTTAGGAGCCTAGCCGCGTACGGGGCCCCGAAAACCAATCACCGCCTTCAGGATTTCTAAGGGTGTAAATTTTTGATTTCACTCTTCACTGCCTATCACAGTTTCGGAGGCCATGGAATGCCCAGGTGGCAAAATACCCCCCCAAATGACCCCATTTTGGAAAGTAGACACCCCAAGCTATTTGCTGAGCCGTATAGTGAGTATTTTGCAGACCTCACTTTTTGTCACAAAGTTTTGAAAATTGAAAAAAGAAAAAAAATTTTTTTTTCTTGTCTTTCTTCATTTTCAAAAACAAATGAGAGCTGCAAAATACTCACCATGCCTCTCAGCAAATAGCTTGGGGTGTCTACTTTCCAAAATGGGGTCATTTGGGGGGGTTTGTGCCACCTGGGCATTCCATGGCCTCCGAAACTGTGATAGGCAGTGAAGAGTGAAATCAAAAATTTACACCCTTAGAAATCCTGAAGGCGGTGATTGGTTTTCGGGGCCCCGTACGCGGCTAGGCTCCTAAAAAGTCCCACACATGTGGTATCCCCGTACTCAGGAGAAGCAGCTGAATGTATTTTGGGGTGCAATTCCACATAGGCCCATGGCCTGTGTGAGCAATATATCATTTAGTGACAACTTTTTGTAATTTTTTTTTTTTGTCATTATTTAATCACTTGGGACAAAAAAAATGAATTTTCAATGGGCTCAACATGCCTCTCAGCAATTTCCTTGGGGTGTCTACTTTCCAAAATGGGGTCACTTGTGGGGGTTTTGTACTGCCCTGCCATTTTAGCACCTCAAGAAACGACATAGGCAGTCATAAATTAAAGGCTGTGTAAATTCCAGAAAATGTACCCTAGTTTGTAGGCGCTATAACTTTTGCGCAAACCAATAAATATACACTTATTGACATTTTTTTTACCAAAGACATGTGGCCGAATACATTTTGGCCTAAATGCATGACTAAAATTGAGTTTATTGGATTTTTTTTTAGAACAAAAAGTAGAAAATATCATTTTTTTTCAAAATTTTCAGTCTTTTTCCGTGTATAGCGCAAAAAATAAAAACGGCAGAGGTGATCAAATACCATCAAAAGAAAACTCTATTTGTGGGAAGAAAAGGACGCAAATTTCGTTTGGGTACAGCATTGCATGACCGCGCAATTAGCAGTTAAAGCGACGCAGTGCCAAATTGTAAAAAGTGCTCTGGTCAGGAAGGGGGTAAATCCTTCCGGGGCTGAAGTGGTTAAAGGGTCTCCCTTCTGAGGTGTTTTAATACTACACCCAAGTACTCTATTTTTGTGGCTGATAAATGTCTTCAAAAAAGGGGAGCGGGACTAACACTACACGGAAGGGCACACCAATGTCGTCAGTAGTTAATGATGAACCTAGTCGTATTCCTAGTGTTGGATACCCTCAAAGACCAGAGGCTCCCAGGCAATCTGAGCCAATGCGCCTATCTGATATTGTGCCTACAGTCAATGCTGCTGCTTCACCCTTTATCACTAAGGATGAACTGTCCTTAGCCCTAGCCTTGTTAGAGCACAGGATTGCTGGCATGATTGCCTCCATCCCGCAGGGTAGCATGATGCGTGACAGATCCCTGGAACCTCCTAGTCTGGAGCAGGAATGGGTTGAGGATGGGGAAGAGCTTAAAGCTCAGGATTCTGTGGAGAGCCCGGCAGATGAGTCTGCTTCTGAGCAATCTGGACAAGAAGATATCCAGTTGATGTCTGCCTCTCAGTCGCAGAGGCCTTTGATCCTGACTCTGACCGAAATGGTTCGTTCTGCCTTTAAGTTGCCTCTTGCAGAGGTGACAGAGCCCCCCTGGTCCTTTTTGGGATCCCTAAGGCCTATTCAGGCTGCACAGGCTTTCCCGCTACACCCCCTGTTGGAACAGGCGGTGTATGCTGATTGGGAACATCCTGACAGGATTTTTGTTCCTCCTAAGAGGTTTTCCCTTTTATATCCCATGGGTGAAAAGTTTGTTAAAAAATGGAGCATGCCAGCCGTAGATGCAGCAGTCTCTTCCTTAACCGCTTCAGCCCGTAAGATTTTACCCCCTTCCTGACCAGAGCACTTTTTGCGATTTGGCACTGCGTTGTTTTAACTGACAATTGGGCGGTCGTGCGACGTTGCATCCAAACAAAATTTGCGTCCCTTTTTTCCCCACAAATCAAACTTTCTTTTGGTGGTATTTGATCACCTCTGCGGTTTTTATTTTTTGCCCTATAAACAAAAAAAGCGACAATTTAAAAAAAAAAAAAGCAATATTTTTTACTTTTAGCTATAATAACTATCCCCCAAAAATAGATAAAAAACAATTTTTTTTCCTGAATTTAGGCCGATATGTATTCTACATATTTTTGGTAAAAAAAAATAGCTTATATTGATTGGTTTGCGCAAAAGTTATAGCGTCTACAAAATAGGGGATAGTTTTATGGCATTTTTATTATTTAATTTTTTTTTTTTTATTAGTAATGGCGTCGATCTGCGATTTTTATCGTGACTACGACATTATGGCTGACACATCGGACACTTTTGACATTATTTTGGGACCATTGTCATTTATACAGCGATCAGTGCTATAAAAATGCACTGATTACTGTGTAAATGACACGGCCGGGAAGGTATTAAACACTAGGGGGCGATCAAGGGGATAAGTGTGTTCTAACTGTGGGGGGGATGGGCTACTACTCACATGACAGCGATCACTGCTCCCGATGACAGGGAGCAGTGATCTCTGTCATGTCACAAGGCAGAACAGGGAAATGCCTTGTTTACATAGGCATCCCCCCGTTCTGCGGCTCTGTGACAAGATCCCCGGGAGACCGGCGGACATCGAGTCTGCGGGTCATGCTGTACGCGGCGGGTGGGCGTGCCCGCTAGCCCCGCCAATTACAGGGGACATACAGGTACGCCCATTTGCCCACCGCTGCCATTGTGCTGACGTATGTTGGCGTGCAGTGGTCGGCAAGTGGTTAAACAAGAACTTAACCTGTCCGGTAGATAACGCACAGGGCTTGAAAGACCCTGTTGACAAGAAATTAGAGTCATTATTAAAGGCTTCCTTTTCTTTGGCCAGTTTAGCTATTCAGCCAGCCGTCTGTAAAGGATCAGGTCTAACCAGGAGTATGATCGTCCTGAAGGTAAGACAGATATTTTTTGAGCGCTGTGTTTTGCTATTGACGCCTTTTAACGGATTCAGTACAGCAGGTTTCTCATTTGGCTCTCTCGTCTGTACATATGCGCAGACTCTTGTGGCTTAAGAACTGGTCAGCAGAGCTTCCTTGTAAAAATTTATTGGCAGATTTCCCTTTTCATGGGGAACGTTTATTTGGTGATCATTTTGACTAATATATCCAAAAGATTTCCGAAGGGAAGAGTTCTCTACTTCCTGTGAAGAAAAGCACCAGACGTCCCTCATTTAAAAGCTCAGGGACTGCTTCCTTCAATATCTCAGCGTCAGGGCGCTAGGGCCAGGGGCAAGCCGCAGGGCCAGAAGAAGCCCTGGCTCCATAATTCTTCTAAACCCAGCACCAAACCCTCCTTTTGAGGGGACGTCCCCACTCCATCGAGTGGGGGAAGGCTGCTGCACTTTCCGGACATTTGGGGAACAATAATTGGGTCACCTCAATTATATCTCGCGGTTACAAACTGGAGTTGCGGGGGGTTAAAGAAACGTATTGCTTCAGGCACTACATCATCTAGTGCATCAAGGAGTGATTGTAGAGGTTCCAGTATCCAAAAGGGGTACCAAATAAACTATACATGTTTTTGATATTTTTGAAGACTCTTGCCTTATAAAGTCCCATCAGAGGAAAACCAGTTTCTAATATATAGTCTCATAAGGATGTGGGCAAGTTGTCTTCCTCCACAAGGTCATCGTCACCATTCTCATCTTTCAGATGGAGTCTGTCTGCTCAGAAGTAGCCTCACTCCAAAGGGGAGACTTTTTAGCCTCCATCGATATAAAATGCATATTTACACATACCTATCTTTCAGCCTCATCAGAGGTTCCTACGTTTTGCAGTAGAGGAACGTCCTTTTCAGTTTGTGGCTCTACCCTTCGGGCTGGCTACAGTTCCCCGTGTGTTCACAAAGGTCCTAGTACCAATACTGGGTCTTTTAAGGGCCCAAGGGATCCTAGTGCTCGGGTATCTGGATGACCTACTCAGAGACCACTCATTACAGGCTCTATAACAGAGCATATTATGCTTAGTGCGGTATTTGAAAAGCTTAGGCTGGATCATAAATACAGAAAAGTCAGCCTTGAAACCAGCTCAAAGTCTAAAGTATTTAGGTCTAAACCTAGATACGTTTCAAGCTAGAGTATTCGGGCCACCTGTAAGGATCTGTGCCCTGAAGTTTTATGAAGTTTCAGGTGCGTCAGATAAGGGGCACCAGACAACCCTTCATTCGGCTCTGTATGAGTCTTCTAGGGAGGATGGTATCCTCCTTCGAGGCAGTACCCTATGCCCAGTTCCATTCCAGGCCTTTACAACAAGACATCTTGTCCTGGATCAGAAGAGCAAAAGCCCTGGATTATCCAATGTGCTTATCTCCTTGGGCACGCTTAAGCCTAAACTGGTGGTTGCATGATCAGAACCTGCAAAAGGGAAAATCCTTTCTCCCGGTAACTTGGAGAGTACTGACTACAGATGCCAGTCTCTCAGGCTGGGGAGCGACCCTAGACGGGTTTACAGCTCAGGGGAAATGGTCAGGGACAGAACAGATCCTGCCCATCAACGTCCTGGAATTACGGGCAGTACGTCTGGCCCTACAGTCCTGGACGGTGGAGCTTCAGGAATTCCCTATCAGGGTTCAGTCAGACAATGCCACTGCAGTGGCCTATATAATCCACCAAGGCGGTACCACATACCTCTGAAGGAGGTGAACCACATACTAGCCTGGGCAGAGGGACATGTGCCGATCGGCAGTCCATATCCCAGGAGTATATAACTGGAAGGCAGATTATCTCACTGCCAGCAGATCTGCCCGGGGGAATAGTCCCTACATACAGGGGTGTTCCAGGAAATTTGCCATTGTTGGGGATGGCCAGAGGTTGACCTATTGGCCTTCAGGTTCAACAACAAGCTACAGCAATTTGTGTCCCGAACAAGGGATCCCCTGGCAATCAGAGCAGATGCTCGGATAGTTCCATGGAGACAGTACTCCCTGGTTTATGCTTTCCCTCCGATCCCTCTCGTTCCACATTTGTTGTGCAGGATTCGGAAATAGGGGGTTCCAGTCATTCTGGTGGCACCAGCCTTGCCCAGAATGCCCTGGTTCTCGGAGATTGTGAGACTGACAATAGACGGGCCATTGACACTTCCACGTCGCCCCGATCTACTGTCTCGAGGTCCTATATTTCACCACAATTTACAGTCTCTAAATTTGACGGCATGGCTATTGAAGCCAGGGTGCTGAAGGACCGTGGCATCTCGAGACCAGTAGTGTCTACCCTAGTGAATGCTAAAAAAGTGGTCACTAGGAAAATTTATCATCAGGTCTGGAAAACTTATATTGCATGGTGTGAAGCCAGAAAATGGCATCCTCAGAAATACGTGATTGGGAGAATTCTCTCTTTTCTACAGTCAGCTGTGGAAATCAAATTGTCTTTGAGTATAATCAGAGATCAAGTTTTGGCCCTATCAGTGTTCTTCCAAAGGCCTTTAGCCTCCCATTCACTGATCCAAACCTTTTTTGCAGGGGGCAACTCATTTGCTTCACCCCATTAGGTGTCCTTGGAACTTGAACTTGGTGCTGTTTGTTACAGAAACAACCATTTGAACCTATCAAGGAAATTCCATTAGACTTGCTGTCACGCAAGCTAGCCTTCAGAATCACCTCGGCTAGAAGGGTGTCAGAGTTGGCGGCCCTTTCGTGCAGGGAACCATACTTGATCCTTCACCACGACAGGGTTGTAATACAACCTGTTCCATCCTTTTTGCCAAAGGTGGTGTTGGCCTTTCATTTAAATCAGGACTTTATTTTGCCTTCTTTTTTTCTCGGCTTTTTTCTCGGCGGAAGAGAGACGACTGCATTCATTGGACGTTGTCCGGGCAGTCAAGGTTTATTTGTCTAGATCTGCGGAGATCCGAGGATCAGACTCCGTTTTTGTTTTACCAAAAGGACCCAAGAAGGGGCAGGCAGCTTTCAAAGCATCCATTGTCAATTGATCATTCAGGCCCTACGGTCTGAAACTTAAAGCTCCTCCCTTTAGGGTGAGAGCTCATTCTACAAGGGGTGTAGGAACCTCCTGGGCTTTTCGCCATCAGGTATCTGTGGCTCAGATTTGTAAGGCTGCTACATGGTCTTCAGTGCATACGTTTACAAAATTTTATCAAGTGGATGTTTGAGCAGCCGAGGATTCGGCTTTCGGCCGCAGTGTATTGCGGGCTGCTGTATAAGTTCTGACGGCTATCGTTTGGCAGGGTGTTTCCCTCCCCTCAAGGCTATTGCTCTGGGACGTCCCAGCAGGTAATGAATATTAGCCTGACTCTGTCCCATGATGTATGAAAAAGAAAATAGGATTTTTTCGTCATTCAGTGCTTGCTACAAACTGAAGTGCTTCCTGTGTGGGAGGGGTTATATAGGGGGATCACTTTTGTCTAAAGACCTTTGGTCTACCAGTGTCCATTCACCTGGAGATGGAGTATAACCCAGCAGGTAATGAATATTAGCCTGACTCTGTGTCCTATGATGTATGAAAAAGAAAAGGATTTTACAGGTAAGTATGATGGAAAAAAATCATATTTCTTTATCGTACATCACGGGACACAGAGCAACCATAATAATGCTTATATGGGTTATATGCCACCTACTGGTGGATGGACACTGGCAGATAGTCAAACAGGAAGTCCACCCCTATATAACCCCTCCTACACAGGAAGGACCTCAGTTTTTTCGCCAGTGTCTGTAAGGTAGAATGGTCACTGATATGATACATGTGCTCTTGGAGCATACTTGGAGGTCTGGACGGTTCTATTTAGAATCATGATCTTCATTCAGATTCATTCGAAAAAGCTGTCAGCCAAAATGGATGGTACCCGAGCCTCATTGAAAGGAGAGAACATTCCTTAAGGTTTTGCCTGTAATGCGGCCTTACGCGCTGGACCCTGCTTAATGGAACCCTGTGCAGTGTTTGTTCTGACCAAGGTGCTTTCCTGCAGGGTGCTATACAGGTCCAAGAATTTATAGGAACTGGAGGCTTTTTACCAAGAGGAATGGGCAGCTTTACCATCTGAGAAGATAAAGAGCCTCATCCACAAATACCACAAAAGACTTCAAGCTGTCATTGATGTTAAAGGGGGCAATACACGGTATTAGGAACTGGGGTATGTCAACTTTTGATCAGGGTCATTTGTGTAGTTTCTGTTGTGATTATGATTTAAAAAGAGTAAACACAGTTGATTGATAATAAATGGCTTCAGCCAAACACTAACCATTAGTGAAAGAAAAGTTTTTGTTCTCATTCATGTTCTCTGAAAAAATGGCCAAGAAATCATAAATTCTGCCAGGGTATGTAAACTTATGAGCACAACTGTAGGTAACTGAATTTGACTTAGCAGCTGCCTGCAGTCCCTGTACAGCAGGGCTGGAGTATAAGAGGGAGAAGCAGTACAAGCAAATCGGCACATGTACTAAGACGTCCCGTGTTAATAGGAGGAGTACGCAAAGTGACAGATACGCTTGTCACTGTGCTGTTTCTTCTTTCACTGTCCAGTCACAAATTGGGGCGGGTCCAGGATGATAGGACTTGGGGACTAAATTATAATCCATGATGTGGTGAGGACGAGTCTTCTGTCTAAAGATATTTGTGGTAAAAATTTTGTGTTTTTTTTTTTTTTTTAAATACACTGTCAGGTCTTGGGCAGATTTGTGTGAGAGAAAGGCACCTGTCTGACAGCCTGTGTCGTCTACCTTTTCTCCATTCTAATGTTGCAGCCTCTGTAAGACTTTTCGGCATTTGACACTCCTGCATACTGTGGTTCCTTCATTCAACCCCAAGACAACACACTCCTGTGCTAAAGTGAGCTGATTATATAGTGTCTCAAGTGCCTGGTCAAGCAGTGGATAATTATACAGACGCCTTGCTGCCCTCTAGGGCTGGGGTTGTCCTAACCGTATTGTGAGGATAGAAAAAAGGGCGCGCTGGCCTAGTGCGTTATCCAACATATTTCTTAAAAGATATATGAAAAAAAACATAAAAATGTCTACTCACAAACAAAAGTTAAAATAAAATCATAAAATCACGCTCATCACACCACAAAAGTGGCAATCTCCATCATTTGCTCAAATCACCGAACCTGGGGATGGGGGGGGTCTTGGATAAGACCCCTCAGGCTGACGTATCTCGAAGGACTGGCCTTCTTCAGGATTTTTTCTTTTTCTATCCTCCAAGACACTACATGACTTGGTAGTAATGTAGGGTTGTGGGGGTCTGTAAGCAGTAGCGGTGCACCGACAATTAGGCCGCCGAAAATTATCGGCTGAAAACGGTGTTTTCAATCGGCCGAAAGAAAAAAAACAGCCCATACCGAAAGGGGGCGTGGTCCTCCCCTGAAGCCGCCCATTGCGGGAGTGTCATCAATGCTGCCCAGTCCTCCACTCCCTCCTCCTCCCCTCCCTCCTTTCCTCGCCGTGATCTCCGTGTGTCATGGAGCTGAATAGCCCTGGCCGTAGTAACAATGTCCTACTGTGACAGACGGTACACCGATCCAATGCCGGGATCAGTGTGACATGATCACAGGAGGCGGGACATTGTTACTGCGGCTCGAGCAATTTATATCCAGCTCCGTGACACACTGAGATTGTTGCTGATCCAAGCACAGGTAGGCTGCATATGATTGTCACTGGTAGGCTGCATACGATTGCCACTGGTTAGGCTGCTGGGCACAGGTAGCCTGCATATGATGAGTACTGAAGAGGCTGCTGGGCACTGGTAGGCTGCATATGATGGGCACTGGTTAGGCTGCTGGGCACAGGCTGCATATGATGGGCACAGGTAGGCTGCATACGATGGGCACTGGTGAGGCTGCAGGGCACAGGTAGGCTGCATGTGACGGGCACTGGTAAGGCTGCATTGATCTCTTGTATCATGTCTGCTAGAGGTGCACCGAATGGAAATTTTGCTAACACTATTGGCAAAGTGTTTAAGTAAGAGATTGCAGACATGATACAAGAGATGGTCAGAGACTGAGGACATGATACAAGAGATGGTCAGAGACTGAGGACATGATACAAGAGATGGTCAGAGACTGAGGACATGATACAAGAGATGGTCAGAGACTGAGGACATGATACAAGAGATGGTCAGAGACTGAGGACATGATACAAGAGATGGTCAGAGACTGAGGACATGATACAAGAGATGGTCAGAGACTGAGGACATGATACAAGAGATGGTCAGAGACTGAGGACACGATACAAGAGATGGTCAGAGACTGAAGACATGATACAAGAGATGGTCAGAGACTGCAGACTGCATTTTTCTTGACCTTTCTTGCACTAAAGGTGCCAATAATGGCCAACAATAAATTCATATTAATTTAAATTGATGATATTAATGAAAAAGTTGAATACAATTATATATAAAAATATAAATATTTAAAAAAAAACTGTAAGTTTTGATTGTCGACCTAGTGCATCCTTCTTTTTTGGTTTCAGCACCAAAATTTCCATTCGGTGCACCCCTAGTAAGCAGGGGGCATTCTGTGGTGCAGGGCGGTTGACAGGCAACTTTGGGAGGTGATCACCTACTCATTGCCTGTTTTAACCTTGAGAGGCCCGTACCAGTGTGCACTTGTGCAAAGCATGTGCATTTCAACAAAATCCTGGTGTCTCACAGGTCTGGGTTGTTTCCTGCAGCGGAGTGTTGGGATGCTCGTTCTGGTACTTGATCCTTCCACACTCCTCTGCTTTCATTGGCTCTCCATTCACTTACATCACCACTGCCCGCAGCCAACATGGAGGAGTATGTAGACTCTCTCGCCATTAAGTGGTATGACAATTTAGCTAGCACGTGGGGTTGCTGGGGGGGGGGGCGCACAATCCTTACAGGGGGCTGGAACTTGGGAGGTGCCGCAGGGCTGCCCACAAAAAAAAAAATTCCAGGTGTCCCCCTGATTAGTCAGCGACTGCCTGTCTTTTTTTTTTTATGTGTGTTGCATGGCGCTGCAGTGCCTGTGGTATATGTACTGAAGTACTGCAGTACTGCTTCTGGCCAACTCTCAGCGACAGTTTAGAGCCAAGGGAGCCTTGTATCTGGGGGATGTTGAGTCTGTACTGAGGAAGGGGGTCTGTACTGAGGAGGGGCTTGCACTGAGGAGATTCTATACTGAGAGGGGGGTCTGTATCAATGGGGTCAATACTGAGAGGGGGGTCTATAGTGAGGAAAGAATACATATTTTGGTATAAAACCATTTCATGCCAATATGGATTTTGCCAGGACTTGTGTTGTAGGGTCCCTAGAGAGCATTAGAAATAGGTCAGTGCGTTTCGTGGCATAACCCGCTTCCTCAGGACCTCCGATCACCACTTGGTAAGATCGTTACTTGGTATGTATATCAAGTTTGACAAATATGATCAGGTTCAGCTATGAGTGTGGAAAGAAATGGACAAATCCAAAGATGTCTTACTGGCCCCTGGGGAGAGCAAGACCACTCAAAAGGGGATCTCTTAATGCCCCATACACACGGTCGGACATTGATCGGACATTCCGACAACAAAATCCTAGGATTTTTTCCGACGGATGTTGGCTCAAACTTGTCTTGCATACACACGGTCACACAAAGTTGTCGGAAAATCTGATCATTCTGAACGCGGTGACGTAAAACACGTACGTCGGGACTATAAACGGGGCAGTAGCCAATAGCTTTCATCTCTTTATTTATTCTGAGCATGCGTGGCACTTTGTGCGTCGGATTTGTGTACACACGATCGGAATTTCCGGCAAAGGATTTTGTTGTCGGAAAATTTTATAGCAAGCTCTCAAACTTTGTGTGTCGGAAAATCCGATGGAAAATGTGTGATGGAGCCTACACGTGGTCGGAATTTCCGACAACATGGTCCTATCACACATTTTCCGTCGGAAAATCCGACCATGTGTACGGGGCATAAGGGTTTATCGCATTCTCAAGAAAAAATTTTCCCAATGGTAAAGATGAAAAATACCATCTAGGGGGCTGTAAGTCCCATGGCTGGAATTGTTTAAACATTTAGCCCAGGTTAGCGGGATTGGAATCATGTCAGCCCCGACTTCGGGGGCGATTTCAGAGACATCTGTACGGGTTGTTGCACAGATGTCTATACAAATCGCACCCCAAAGTCGCCAAAAATAGTACAGAAACTACTTTTGGGAATCGGTGCAGCACCCTAACGATTCTGACAGTGCCATTTCCAGAAATAGCTGCCAATTTGGCATGCGATTTGACATATCAAATCGCATGCCAAATCGCTGCAATATGAACCTAGGCTAAATAAGAGTATGATATGACCATTTGAGGCCAGTATGAAATCTCCACACTTTCCTCCAAGATGGCGTCCTCCAAGAGGAGCGCCATCTTGGAGGAAAGTGTGCAGATGCCATGTTACATTTTGTGATTTGCCTCCTGTAAAGTCCCATGACCAATGTACACTATATTGTCAAAAGTATTGGGACACCTGCCTTTACACGCACATGAACTTTAATGGAATCCCAGTTTTCGTCTGTAGGGTTCAATACTGAGTTGGCCCACCCTTTGCAGCTATAACAGCTTCAACTCTTCTGGGAAGGCTGTCCACAAGGGTTAGGAGTGTGTTTATGGGAATTTTTGACCATTCTTACAGAAGCGCATTTCCCACAAAGTTTGGAGCATGAAATTGTCTAAAATGTTTTGTTATGCTGATACCGTAAGAGTTTCCTTCACTGGACCATATGGGCCAAGCCCAACCCCTGAAAAATGATCCCGCACCATAATCTCCCCTCCACCAAATGTTTTGGACCAGTGCACAAAGCAAGTTCTATGCAGACATGGATGAGCGAGTTTGGGGTGGAGCAATTGACTGGCCTGCACAGAGTCCTAACCTCAACCCAATAGAACATCTGTGGAAAGAAGTAGAACGGAGACTGCGAGCCAGGCCTTCTCGGCCAACATCAGTGCCTAACCTCACAAATGCGCTTCTGGAAGAACGGTCAATCGTTCCCATAGACACACTCCTAAACCTTGTGGACAGCCTTCCCAGAAGAGTTGAAGCTGTTCTAGCTGCAAAGGGTGGACCAACTCAATATTGAACTCTATGGACTAAGACTGGGATGCCATTAAAGTTAATGTGCGTGTAAAGATAGGCGTCCCAATATAGTGTATTTCCAATTTTATATGTATTTATGGATGGAGGCATGTCACTTATGGTGCTCCAGACCACTTAATTTATATGTAATATATGGTGCTCCAGGCACAATTTTAATGTATATGTAATATATGCTGATCTTATACCGGTAAGTGATATCTCTGTCATATGCCTTGGAAATTCAATAAAAAAATCATTGAAAATGAAAGTTGGACCTTTTTTTGAATTGTTTTTCATCTATACGAAGATTTATGCATCAGTTCCTAAAGTGAGAAGAAAGAAAGACACATGTTTCTTCCAAAATTTAAAATGTCTCTTAAAAAAAAAAAAAAAAAAGGGACAGTTGGGAGTGATACTTTAACTGGTTAGGGACCGCCCACTATAGATATACTGCGGCAGGGCGACTGCTCTGTGCCAGATCATGTACCTAGTACGTGATCTGACACTTCCGGGTCTGGGGCGCGCATGTGTGCCTCCGGTGACCCGCTCCCCGTGTCATTGGACACAGCAGGAGCCAATCAGCGGGTCCGGCGGACGCGATGCCCGTCGGGACTCTTCGATCGTTCGTGAGAAATGCAGAACTGCGGTCAGCCTATGTAAACAAGGCAGACCGCCGTTCTGTGAGAGGAGAATGTACTGATCCTGTGTTCCTGCTAAGCAGGAACCAACACAGATCTTTACATTCCTCCAAGTCACAGCAACCCTCTCCCCAATGTTTAGTATTCACTCCCAGGGAACACATTTAACCCCTTTGATTGCCCCTGAAGTTAACCCCTTCCCTGCCAGTGTCATTAGTACAGTAACAGTGCATTTTTTTTTTTAACACTGATCACTGTATTAGTGTCACTGGTCCCCAAAAAAAGTGTCATTTTAGGTGTCCGATTTGTTTGTTGCAATATCACAGTCCCGCTATAAGTCGCTGATCGCGGCCATTACTAGTAATAAATAAATAAATAAATAAAAATCTATAATAGTTTTGTAGATGTTATAACTTTTGTGCAAAGCAATCAATATACATGTATTTTTTTTTTTTTTTTACCAAAAATATGTAGCAGAATACATGGCCTAAATTGATGAAGAAATTAGTTTATTTATTTAATGTTTTATAGCTGAGGCTCGGTTCACACTGGGGCGACTTGGGATCCGACTTGTACGCCCTCAAGTCGCCCCAAGTCGCCCCAGAAATAGTTTCGATGGGAGTGAACGCTAGCGTCTTAATAGACACTACTGAAGTCGCTCCGACTTCAGAGCGTACTCCCTGTACTACTTTGATCTGACTTGGTAGGCGACCTGTACCATAGAAATCAATGGAAGTCGTCTCCAAGTCGGATCTCTCTGTAAAGTCAAGCGACTTTGCAGGGAAAACCCCTCCCTCCCAGAGAGCTGATTGCCCCGTGATTGGCCACAGGCGAAGTCGCCTGTCATGGAGGCGACTTCAAGTTGCCTTGTAATTTGCTGAAGTCGCTCTGAAGTTGCGCTGAAGCCGCGCTGAAGTCGCGGTACAAAGTCGCGCTGAAGTCGTGTTGCCCCAGTGTGAACCGACCCTAAAAGTAAAAAATATTGTGTGGTTTTTTTTTTTGTTTTTGTTTTTGTTTTTTTGTTTTTTGTTTTTTTTTCTTAAAATCATCACTCTTTTTTTGTATAAAGCACAAAAAATAAAAAACGCAGAGATGATCAAGTACCACCAAAAGAAAGCTCTATTTGTGGGGAAAAAAGGACATACAGTTTATTTGGGTACAGTGTCGCACGCCCACGCAATTGTCAGTTAAAGTAACGCAGTGCCGTATCGCAAAAAATGGCCTGGTCATGAAAGGGGGTGGTAAATCTTCTGGAGCTGAAGTGGTTAAAGTATAAAAAGCTATAAAAATAGCCATTGATGAGCAAGACAATGAAATGTAACGTTAGTGGTAGACGTTTGGATTACTCATGCTGGTCGCAGTCAGTACGCCTCTTCTGTACATTGCACGCCTCCTTCCTGGCTCTGACTGTCATCTGACCCTAGAGAGCCAATACAGATTTGTAGGAGGTAGGGCAGCCTTGTGTTGCAGGAAGGGATCAGACTTGGTGAGTGTGCAGGGTGTGTTCTTCTATACACTTCTATTATGGTAGCATAAGCCTACATTTTTCTTTTACCATTAAGTACATGGTGTTTTATCATATGGCGTACCTATAGTCTTATTTAGTGACTCTTTGATAAAGTGGCTTTTCAAAGGTTAAATGATTTTTGTTCTAGTGACAGTAAAGTGACAGTTGCTAGGAGATGGCTTGTACTGCCAGTAAATTGTGCCTGGGGAAAAATCCTTTTGACCTTTTTTTAAAAGCAACAAATTGTGTGAAGAATGTTGTCGGCGCTGATGGGATCAACGTTTGTGAAAAGTGCCGCTGCCGCATGTATTGTTCAGCTTTAAAAAAACTTTGCGACACATCGCTCACATGAAATGCGGAGAACAATGGCTGTGTCTATGTATGTACTGTCATTTCGATTTATTCAGTTACAAATCTGACATTGATTTGCAGTTCTTTGCTTACAGTGATATTAACCACTTGCCTACCGGGCACTTTTACCCCCTTCCTGCCCAGGCCAATTTTCAGCTTTCAGCGCTGCCACACTTTGAAATGACAATTGAGCCGTCATGCAACCCTGTACCCATATGACATTTTTAGCATTTTTTTTTTCACACAAAGAGCTTTCTTTTGGTGGTATTTAATCACCACTGGGGTTTTTTATTTTTTGCTAAACAAACAAAAATTAACCACTTCAATACTGGGCACTTATACACCTTCCTGCCCAGACCAATTTTCAGCGCTGTCGCACTTTGAATGACAATTGCGCGGTCATACAACACTGTACTCAAACTAAATTTTTATCATTTTTATTCCCACAAATAGAGTTTTCTTTTGGTGGTATTTGATCACCTCTGGGATTTTTATTTTCTGCTAAACAAATAAAAAAAAGACTGAAAATTTTGAAAAAAAAAATTTTGTTTTTTTAGTTTCTGTTACAAAACTTCGTAAATAAGTATGTTTTCTCCTTCACTGATGGGCACTAATATGCGGCACTGATAGGCGGCAGTGATATGCAGCACTGATGGGTACACATAGGTGGCACTGGGTACAGATAGGCGGCATGGATGGCCACTGATAGGTGGCATGGATGGGCACTGATAGGTGGCACTGATGTACAGTAATTGATGGTACGGATGGATGCCAATCAGTGCCAAACAATAATGCCTAAAATCTGGGTCAAAAACACAAAAAGATGAAGAGTGGCGCTACCCCCCTACAGTGGGGCTTGAGGTAAGTGACCACACCCCCTCTAATATAATAAAAAGATCCTAAATCACAGTAGTTGAAAGTGGATTACCAATATTCAATAATAGTAGTCACACAAAAACATCAATTGCTTAATGTGATAGTAATTCCTAATGTGATAAAAATAACCTAAAAGTGTTGAACATAATATAGCATTACCTTAACAAAAAGTGACATGTAAATTATTACAAGTGACACCCCGTGAATAGTGAAAAAAAACGGTATTGTGATACCAGAAACATAGACCAATTAGTCATGAAAATAGGAAAAAATACAAGATACACAGATCATGTGCAAAATATACGATGGAAAAATATAGAATAAACCATGTGAAAATAAAAATATATAATAAAAAGTAAGTCCACATCTGTTTAGAATGATGAAAAACAAATATATTGAATGGTGAAGAAAAAAGTTCAAAAAGTGCAAGTGTCTTCAATCTACAAATGCTGTTGCACCGTGTACACCACACCTCAATGCCGTGATTCCACTCCCCTGTGAATTGCTCACTCACCAGCTGATAAGGCCTCACACTCTCGTGTTTGGCCGGCAAAACACCTCAACCCACTATCATGGGGGTTATCATGCGGCCACCGATATCCACTGTTAAGTGTGCCGAACACTTTTCCTTGAGAAAATGACTGCACATATAAGGGAAGAAATGCTCCAAATAGCGTGATACCGTTTTTTTAAAACATTTAATCAAAAACTAAAACTCACACATATGCACTCACATGGTAACTAAAATCAACTCGGCACTTCACAGCAGATTGAACTGTATCACAGCAAAGTATAACATAGCACGCAGTAACACTAGCAGGGACGGCCACAGCGGACCCAGGGAGTGTGGACGCCGGCGATCGTCTCACCCGTTCACCGCTCACGTTCTCAGCTGGTCCCCGCTCCATCTCCCATCAAATCTCCCTCTATCAGACTTCTACGATTGCCGCATAGCCACGCCCCGACATGTTTCGTCATACGGTCCCCATGATTAAGTCCGTATGACGAAACATGTGACAATTTTGAAAAAAAACGCATTATTTTTTACTTTTTGCTATAATAAATATCCCCCAAAAAAATATAAAAAAACATTTATTTTCCTCAGTTTAGGCCGATATGTATTCTTCTACATATTTTTGGTAAAAAAAAACACAATAAGTGTTGATTTATTGGTTTGTGCAAAAGTTATAGCGTCTACAAAATAGGGGATAGTTTTATGGCATTTTTATTGATCCTTTTTTTTTCTTTTTACTAGTAATGGCGGCGATCAGCGATTTTTTTTTTTTTTCTTTTATCGTGACTGCGGACACATCGGACACTTTTGGCGTGATTTTGGGACCATTCACATTTATACAGCGATCAGTGCAATTAAAAATGCATTGATTACTGTGTAAATGTGATTGGCAGTGAAGGGGTTAACCACTGGCGCTGTAGGGGTTAAGTGTGACACTACACTGATCACAGCTCCTGATTACAGGGAGCTGTGATCAGTGTCCTGTCGTTCAGCAGAACGGGGAGATGCTTGTTTACATTAGCACCTCCCTGTTCTTCCTCACCGTGAGACGATCACGGGTATCCCCGCGGACTTGATGTACCCGCGATCGCGGTCACGGAGCTCCCGGCGGGCACGTGCGCCCGCAAGCTGCCTCTTAAAGGTACGTTAATTTGCCTGTACGTGGCCTTCTGCCGCAGTATATCTGCATGAGACGCTCGGGAAGCGGTTAAAGTGACTGTAAGGGTAATTTTTTTCTTTAAATAAGAAACACATCATACTTACCTCCACTGTGCAGCTCGTTTTTCCACAGAGCGGCCCCGCACCTCCTCTTCTGGGGTTCCCCCAGCGGCTCTCGCGGCTCCTCCCCGCATCAGATAACCCCCTCAGAGAAGCGCTCTCCTGGGGGATTACCTTGCGGGCGCGCTCCTGAGTCCAGCATTTGGCGTCCATAGAGACCGAATGCAGGACTCGGCCCCGCCCCCGCTTCAAAAGAAACACACAGCCCCATAACCCAGGGTAGCAAGGCACTCCCCTTCTTCTCCCACCTACCCCCTCTCTTTTGATAGCTAACAGACTGGCTGGAGAACTCGCAGGCAGATCACACTGCCCTATGCAAACCACTGCAGGTGTCAATAGAAAGTTAATGACACCCCCAGAACGGTTCGCATAGCGCAGTGCGAACTGTGAATTCGGACACAAATTGGATTACCCATGCGATCCGATTCTGGTGCAGACAAAAAAAAGGGTCCTGCATGATTTAAGTCTCAATGCGATGCAAATCAGCCATACAATCTGTCTGTCTGAATTTGCATAGCACAGACATTGCATGTGATCTGCACAGCAGTACAGTGCAAAGCACATGCGATGTCTGAAATCGCACAAGTGTGAACCGGCACTTGAAGTTGTAAATTGCAAGTGCCGGGAAAAGAATTTTAACAAATAGTTTACTGGGGAATGTTAATTTTATTGTGCTCAATGTGGGAAAATAAAAACATGCAAGGTTTGATACGGCTTTCAGGCTAGGTTTCCACTATTGCGACCTGAAAGTTGCGTGATTTTGCCGCGAATTTGATGAGACTTGAAGCAATGCCTGTGTATTCTTGACGTTTATGGACCTCAAGTCGGACCAAAGTAGTGTGGGGACTACTTTGAAGTCGCACAGATATGAACGGTACTCATTGGAAATCATGGGGTACGACTTGCCATGTGATTTTGCAGTCCCAAGTCGCATGACAAGTCGCACTAGTGGAAACGTAGCCTAAGTATTCATTCACGTTTTTACACATTTTGTAGCCTTACAACCTTCACTTAAAGGGGACCTTCATCCCCCTTCTCATAATTTTGAAATGTATTTTTTAATTTCTTTCCTCTACTACCCATTTAGGGACATTTCCTGGCACTTTTGATATTCTCATCTAGAATAGAATGATGTCCGACTGGCCTGCAACCTCCTGGGATACTGACATCACGTATCCCAGGAGGCCTTGGGGCACCTGACAGTGCATGTCATCAGGGGGGCGGCTGTCTCTTCCTGGCTCTTGTAGCCAGCTGGCTAAAGAAACAGCAGCCCCCGATGATAGAAACAAAGAAGATGGCAGCCTGAAACGCTGTGTGTGGCAGCAGATTGCAGCAGGACAACGATGGATTCGCTGGACCCGTGAGTATGCATTTTGAGGATAACCCAGGAAACCAGTGGGGTTAAGACATTAAAATGTTTTTATTTGAAATGGTTTTATAGCGTATCTTTACTGTTTCTTTAACAAAAGAATATACATTCCACATTAATAATTGGGCTACCAAAATGAGTGTGTGCTGTAATTTTGCCTCCAGCATTACTCCTGTTTCTTCTTGCTGGAGGCCGCCATTTTGTTGAAGTCTAGAGCAGTCACTTCCTTACTGGAATCCCCCCCCCTCTACTTGGTTTCAAAAACTATATGTCACTTTCTTCAATTAGAATGTGTACATTTCCAGCCTTGATTGTATATCTTGGCGAAGTACGGCAAGCCATAGATTAATGGATTTTCTTTCCTTTCACCACAGGTGGAAGGAAAGAAAATTGCTCAATTTCCCTATCAATTCACACAAGATGCGGTGCGAATTCCCTGCAGATTCAGCGCCGCATCTAAATCGCAACCCGTCCATGCGAACCGATTGCAGAGTGTAGCTTAAAGCGGATGTAAACCCTTCTATATACCCAGTGAAGTGAACAGCCTCAGATGATACACAGAGATGAAACAAATCTCCCTACATAAGTTTTACATGTATATCTGCTGTCTTCAGCATTATATACTGTTTAGAATTTGCAGCGCTCTTTTAGAATTTTCACTCCCTGATTCACCTATGGGCAACGCTGTATACTGGCCTAGGCCGACAAGGCCCAGGCCTAGGACAGCACTTTGCAGGGGGGCAGCACGGAAAGAGTCCCCGCCGGCATGCGCTGTTAGTGTAGTGCCAGTCTTATGGGGCGGACTGGGCTGAGAGGCAAATTAGGCACTGCTTCCGGTATGCGGGCGGCCGGCAATCCACAACTGTGGGTGGGGGGGGGCGCCGCTTCTAATTTTGACTGTCCTATCATCCTGGACCACAAACCTTCCTCACTGTGCAATATGTTTTCTGCTGAACCATTGGCATGGTTATATCTTCTTAGTCCTCTCCATAAAATTTTCAGAAATTTGTGCTTAAAGTAGAACTATAGGCAACACTTTTTTTTTTCATTTTGGAAAGAGTAAGGGAGGGTTATAGCCCCTGGCAATTTTTTTTTACCATCCCTGTCCCATTGCAGAGATTTCCCTTCACTTCCTGCCCCATAGCCAAACAGGAAGTGAGAGGAAATCTATGCAAATTAAGGGAATCCATGCCCCCCCCAGGCCCTCAGAACTAATGTCCCCACTCAAAAATTTCAGGGGGGTCTTAAACAGCAAGGGGTGTGGCCTTGACAGGAAGGGGTGGGTCATATTTAAATTAGGGGTGCACGAGCTTAGTCAGGCCTAGGGCAGCACAAAACCTAAATACACTACTGCCTGTGGATGTGGATTCTTGCCATACACTGTGAGACAGCTGATTGGAGGAAAGTCACACCCCCTCCCTCCACATAGGCAGAAAAAAGAAGAAATAATGCAGAGCTGTGCTGTGAATAGACCAGCTCTCTGCTAATTTAGTTATAGTTGACGGAGAACTTTTCAGAAGTTATCATGCTGATAACAGAAGAAAGAAGCAGGAGAATGCCAAGGGACTTAGCCCTTTGAAGAGAGATAAGAAAACACTGCAGATATTTGTGCCCAGCTCAAATTTCATGAATGGGGTTTACATCCACTTTAAGTTAATGACACCCCTCAATCAGTTTGCAAAATGCAGTGCGATTTGCAGAATTGGATCGCATGGGTGTGAACACCCACAGAAAATGGGTCCTGCACCAGTTTATGGTAAAAGAAATTGCCGGCAACCCAAAGCTTCTACTTCTAGAAATGTATTTAGGCACAATAACAGTGTAGAATCCACATGATGCTTAGCGTTATGTGGATTGTACACTGCTATTGGGCCTAAATACATTTCTATAAGTAGAAGCTTTGAGTTGCCGGCGACTTCTTTTCCCATGGATTTACAGTGAGCCAGTGCACCGACTTCGCTCATCAACATCAATATAGCAGTAGAGCTTGGTTGAGTGTCTTTCCTGCACCGGTTTGGTGCAAATGCTGTGCGATTTCAGCCATACAAATCCATAGCTCAATTCGCACCCCGGAGACACCGCATGTAATTCGCACAGGAATGTGCTGCGATTCCGGTGTGAATTACATGTGGTGTCTCGCACAGCAGCAGTGTGAACCCGGGCTCACTCCCGCAGCGTTGGCAGTAATTGCATGTAGAAAAATCCAACATGCTGGTTATATCCAGGTCGATTGATAGAGTACAATCTGCCTGCCCATACATGGATTGCAATTCGGGCCAGTCCCTGCTGAACTGGCTGAATTTCAATCCATGTATGGCTGGCTTTAGAGAGGAAAGCTGACAAGCTATACAGTGCTAAAGTTCACAGGCCCAGGAAGGAGAAAGGAGAGAATCCCAGGGAGATAAGATAAGACTCTATCCTTGTTAACTTGTAACTTAAGTTAAAGCGGAGTTCCGCTTAAAAAAAAAATTACAAGTCAGCGGCTACAAATACTGCAGCTGCTGACTTTTAATAATCGGACACTTACCTGTCCCTGGGTCCAGCGATATGGGGGAACGAAGCCCCGCTCGTCTCCCCCTCCTCTCTGCGGCACTGGCATTGTAACTGTGGGTGCCCGGCTGTGGCAATCATCTAGAACCTGTGACGTGTCCCAGATGAGGGTTTCCGCTCCCTCCCCCAAAAAAAATGACATGCTAAATGTGACATGTCAGGGGGTCACCTTCCCTCTTAAAGCGGTAGTTCCATTTTTGGGTGGAACTCCACTTTAACTGTCTCCCTGGCAGCAGAGTTTGTCCTGTCACTGCTCCTGCTTCTCTTGTCCCTCCCTAATCTGTGTTCCCTCTGCATAGTCTGTGTCATTAAGGCGGTCAGCTGATCGGCCTCTAGTGGCTCTGACTTTAGGCACAGTGCTGACAATAGAGATCAACTGAGCATGCGCAGAGCAGGGTGAGACAGCATATTACTGGATTTTAAACAGTAAAGGTGCTTCTTTTTAAAGTGTAGTTCCACCCAAAAATTGAACTTCCGCTTATGATTTCCCCCCCTCAAGTGCCTGATTTGGCACCTTTTGGGGGGAGGGGATACCTGTTTTTTTTTTTTACAAGTACCTTTTCCCCACTTCCGGGAGACTGGGACGGCGAATTACGTCAGCAGCTTGCCCCCCCCCCCTTCAGCCGGGCCAGTGAGAGAGCACAGCGTGCTTCGCTCATGCGCAGTAGGGACCCGGCTGTGGAGCCGAAAGGCTACACTGCCGGGTTCCCTTACCAGCAATGCCCGTGGCAGCACCTGACCAGCAGATGGAAACATCAGCTGCGGTGCCGACATCACTGGACTCCAGGACAGGTAAGTGTCCTAATGTATAACAGTATGTGTAGCTATACCTTCAAAAGGGGCCAGCCAGAAAAATGATCAGGGGCGGTAAAAACAGGTTGTTGGGCCACTATTTTACCTCTCACTTAAAACACAGCAAACAGCCTGCTGGGACTATACACATGCCCCAGCCTTGATGCTTTGCATTGTAGCCACGGCAAATGTAACGCAGCCTGTTGAGCTTTTGCCTTGTGGTGCGGCACCATTGACATGAATGGGAAAGTTTGACAAGCGCACATTTGCATTGTGTTTGTTCCATTCAAAATTACTGATCGGCAAAGAAAAGGCATTCAGGAGATGGCAGTATCTGTAAGCTGCTGATTAAGCTAGAGTTGCCACCTCATCCCTTTAAACCCGAACACCTTTGAATTACACAAGTTCTGAGGCTAATTAAATGCAGATAAGGCACCAAGTGAGTTTAATTACCACCTTAATCAGCCACAGAACCTGTGTAATTAATATGTGTTCGGGTTTAAAGGGATGAGGTAGCAACCCTAGATTAAGCGTCGTTCACACCGGGCCGATTTGACATGTCAAATCTTATTCCAAATCGGAGCCTATTGCCAGCACTGGCACCGTTTGAACGTGAGAGTGACGACCTTGCGGTGCCGCACTAATTCCCAAAAGTAGTTTCTGCACTACTTTTGGCGACTTCGGGGGTGATTTTAATAGACATCTGTGCATGAACCCGCACGGATGTCTGTCAAATCGCACCCCCCCCCCCCCCCCAAGTCAGACTGAAATGCCGATTTGAAATAGTACAATTTCAAACCCGCCCTCAATGTGAACATGGGCTAAAGGCTGAGTTCACCTTTTTAAAAAAAAATAAAATAAAAAATACTAAATGCACATTATTTTGCAGGTAAAAAAAAGTGCATTTATTATTTTTTTTCTCCTTTTTATTTCCTTTTATCCTTCAGACCTTGTCCACCTGGTCAGTGGATCGCGGGTGCAATGTCAGGATCCTGAAGACAAATCTCTGCCTGTACCTCTGTACAGGCAGACAGTAAGCCCCGGTTCACACAGGAGCGACTTGTCAGGCAACTTAGCCGCCTGACAAGTCGCGTCCCGTTCTGTACTACGGAACCGTTCTAATAGGAGCGACGCAAGTCGCTCCGACTTAGAAAAAGCTTCCTGTAGTATTTTTGGGGCGACTTCAGGCGACTTGCATTGACTTCTATACAGAAGTCGTTTTGCAAGCCGCCACTGAAGTCGTGTGCAGGTCGCCTCGGTGAGTCGACCTGCAAGTCGTGTTGCCCCCGTGTGAACCGGCACTTACTCAGCTGCAGGAAGTGTCAGGGAACTATGAGGGCACTGATAAGCACCTTGGTGGTTCATTAAGAACTACAGGCTGATTAGCACGGTGGAAGAGGGGACTTGTCCTTCATTCATTCACAGATCTCCCTGTGAATTCACAGATCTCTCTGCCACACAGCTGCGTAGTTTCTAAAATGTGACAGCGGGTGCGTGAAGAATAACCCCCTCCCACTGTTCACACCCATGCAATTCGATTCCTGCACCATTTGACAGTTCGCACTGCGATAGGCGAACCGATCTGGGGGTGTGATTAACTTTCTATTGACACCTGCAGCGGTTTGCATAGGGCAGTGGGAACTTAGGGTTGCCACCTCATTCCTTTTAAACCGAACACATATGAATTGCACAGGTTCTGTGGCTGATTAAAGTGGTAAATAAACTCACTTGGTGCCTTATCTGCGTTAAATTAGCCTCAGAGCCTGTGTAATTCATATGTGTTCGGGTTTAAAGGGATGAGGTGGCAACCCAATGTGAACTACCTGTGATTCTTATGCAATTTGGGAACCATCACTGGAATTGTGCTGGTTACGGCATCGTGCTAGTGTGAACCGGGAATTATCTATACATTGCCGGAGCATGCTGGCATGCTAATGCATGTTACTTGTGTTGCTCAGTGGTGCAGCTGGTGGTAATTTTTTTTTGGAGGGGCGGCAAACTGCACCCGCAAAAGCCCCCCCCCCCCCCGATTGGGTTGGTCGATGCACTTACTCCATCCATGGTGGGCATCATGAAGGCTTCCCCTGCTTTCCTCCGCAAGCATCAGGAGCACGAGGCCGTGATGCCAGTTAAAGCGACGCAGTGCTGTATCGCAAAAAATGGTCTGGTCATTAAAGGGGCAAATCCTTCCAGGTGGTTAATGTCTAGAAAAAAATGCACCTGCAGTAACTTTTGTCGAAGCAGTTTGCACGAGTTTGCAGTGGTGTGCAGTACTGCAGGTGCGCCGGCAACTCATGTGCAAGCGCCATGTGGGCCATTCATGGTGACTGCATTCTACACCCATTGTCTTATGCATTAACATGTGTGATGGGCCCTCAATGATCTAATTAACATTCCAGCCCAATAACCAAAAGCTAAAAACAGAAAAAGTTGACATTGTATTAAAACCCGTTGTATGTCCTGGCTACAAAAATTACCCTACTAGAAGGGTAACCACCATCAACCATCTATTCGGATCATTTCTCCTCCTACACAATACAGAGCACTATTTATCTAGCTCCACCTGTCTGTTTGACCTTTCACCTGCCATGAGTAATCTCTTTTCAGGGCCAACAATGTTTAATGTAGATCCATAAACTTTTTCCTGAGTGCAACTTAAATAGGCGAATGAGAGAAAAGGAAAACTGCGATGACCATGTTTGGTATCAATGACAGTGCAATAAAATACCTGTGCTTGTTTCAAACAGGTTAAACTGGAAGCAGAGGCACGATGTCTGAGCAATGGGAGTACATGCCTCAAGATGTCCTCACACAAGTGTTCTATTACCTGCCTATTACTGATAGACGGGCTGTCTCCCAGGTCTGCCAGTCCTGGGCATCGGCTGTGGCTTCAAACTCTGTCTGGCACTACACAGAAATCTGGTAGGTAATAAGGTTTTTTTATTTAAAATGTTATTTAATTTATTTATTATAGGTATTTTTATAGTGCTGACAATTTACGCAGAGCTTTACATGTATTGTATATTCACATCTTACCTCAAGGAGCTTACAATCTAAAGTTCCCACCTTCCGTACATATATGCACCTACTAGAGTCAATTTAGACAGAAATCATATATAATTTATTATACAGTATTTGCTACTTTATTATACAGTTAGGTCCATATATATTTGGACACAGGCACGATTTTAGATTTTTTCAGGTATTTACCAAAATATATTCAAGCTATAGTTATATAATATAGAGTGGGGGCGGAAAGTATTCAGACCCCCTTAAATTTTTCACTTTGTTATATTGCAGCCATTTGCTAAAATCATTTAAGTTCATTTTTGTTCCTCATTAATGTACACACAGCACCCCATAGTGACAGAAAAACACAGAATTGTTGACATTTTTGCAGATTTATTAAAAAAGAAAAACTGAAATATCACATGGTCCTAAGTATTCAGACCCTTTGCTGTGACACTCATATATTTATCTCAAGTGCTGTCCATTTCTTCTGATCATCCTTGAGATGGTTCTACACCTTCATTTGAGTCCAGCTGTGTTTGATTATACTGATTGGACTTGATTAGGAAAGCCACACACCTGTCTATATAAGACCTTACAGCTCACAGTGCATGTCAGACGAAATGAGAATCATAAGGTCAAAGGAACTGCCTGAAGAGCTCAGAGACAGAATTGTGGCAAGGCACAGATCTGGCCAAGGTTACAAAAAGATTTCTGCTGCACTTAAGGTTCCGAAGAGCACAGTGGCCTCCATAATCCTTAAATGGAAGACGTTTGGGACGACCAGAACCCTTTCTAGAGCTGGCCGTCCGGCCAAACTGAGCTATCGGGGGAGAAGAGCCTTGGTGAGAGAGGTAAAGAACAACCCAAAGATCACTGTGGCTGAGCTCCAAAGATGCAGTCGGGAGATGGGAGAAAGTTGTGGAAAGTCAACCATCACTGCAGCCCTCCACCAGTCGGGGCTTTATGGCAGAGTGGCCTGATGGAAGCCTGTCCTCAGTGCAAGACACATGAAAGCCTGCATGGAGTTTGCTAAAAAAAACACCTGAAGGACTCCAAGATGGTGAGAAATAAGATTCTCTAGTCTGATAAGACCAAGATAGAACTTTTTGGCCTTAATTCTAAGCGGTATGTGTGGAGAAAACCAGGCACTGCTCATCACCTGTCCAATACAGTCCCAACAGTGAAGCATGGTGGTGGCAGCATCATGTTGTGGGGGTGTTTTTCAGCTGAAGGGACAGGATGACTGGTTGCAATCAAGGGAAAGATGAATGCGGCCAAGTTAGGGTTGCCACATCATCCCTTTAATCCAGGAAACGCATTAATTACACTGGTTCTGTGGCTGATTAAGGTGGTAATTAAACTCACTCGGTGCCTTATCTGCATTAAATCAGCCTCAGAACCTGTGCAATGTGTCCTGGATTAAAGGGATGATGTGGCAACCCTAGGCCAAGTACAGTGATATCCTGGACGAAAGCATTCTCCAGAGTGCTCAGGATCTCAGACTGGGCCGAAGGTTTACCTTCCAACAAGACAATGACCCTAAGCACACAGCTAAAATAACAAAGGAGTGGCTTCACAACAACTCCGTGACTGTTCTTGAATGGCCCAGCCAGAGCCCTGACTTAAACCCAATTGAGCATCTCTGGAGAGATCTAAAAATGGCTGTCCTCCAACGTTTACCATCCAACCTGACAGAACTGGAGAGGATCTGCAAGGAGGAATGGCAAAGGATCCCCAAATCCAGGTGTGAAAAACTTGTTGCATCTTTCCCAAAAAGACTCATGGCTGTATTAGGTCAAAAGGGTGCTTCTACTAAATACTGAGCAAAGGGTCTGAATACTTAGGACCATGTGATATTTCAGTTTTTCTTTTTTAATACATCTGCAAAAATGTCAACAATTCTGTGTTTTTCTGTCAATATGGGGTGCTGTGTGTACATTAATGAGGAAAAGTGAACTTAAATGATTTTAGCAAATGGCTGCAATCCGTCCCCACTGTATATGGGCTGAAAGTGCACACTCTCAGGTTTAATTTGAGGGTATTTACATCCAAATCAGAGAATGTTATTAGGAATTGCAGCTCTTAAGAATAGCCATCCCCTGTTTTAAGGGGCCAAAAGTAATTGGACAATTGAATCGAAAGCTGTTTCATGGCCAGGTGTGGGCTACTCCTTCGTTATTTCTCCATCAATTAAGCAGGAAAAAGTTCTGGAGTAATTTTTAAGTGTGGTATTTGCATTTGGAATCTATTGCTGTGAACCCTACATCATGTGTTCAAAGGAGCTGTCCATGCAAGTGAAACAGGCCATTGTAAGGCTTCAAAAACGAAACAAATCCATCAGAGATAGCAGCAACATTAGGAGCGGCCAAATCAACAGTTTGGTACATTCTGAGGAAAGAAGAACTCACTGGTGAGCTCAGCAACATAAAAAGACCTGGATGTCAATGGAAGACAACCGTGGTGGATGATCACAGGATCCTCTCTATGGTAAGGAAAAACCCATTTACAACATCCAGACAAGTGAAGGACACTCTCCAGGAGGTGGGTGTATGTATCACTGTCAAAGTCTACAATCAAGAGAAGACTTAATGAAAGCAAATACAGAGGGTTCACCACAAGGTGCAAACTATTCATAAGCCTAAAGAATAGAAAAGCCAGATTAGACTTTGCCAAAAAACATCTAAAAAAGCCAGACCAGTTCTGGAAAAGCAATCTTTGGACGGATGAAACTAAGATTAATCTGTACCAAAATGACAGGAAGAAAAAAGTGTGAAGAAAGCTTGGAACAGTTTATGATCCAAAGCACACAATGTCATCTGTAAAACATGGTGGAGGCAGTGTGATGGGATGGGCATGCATGGCTTCAAGTGGCATTGGGAGATTGGTGTTTATTGATGATGTGACAGAAGCAGCTGGATGAATTCTGCAGTGTTTAGAGATATACTGTTAGCCCAGATTCAGCCAAATGCAGCAAAGTTGATTGGACGGCGCTTCACAGTACAGATGGACAATGATCCAAATCACACTGCAAAAGCAACCCAGGAGCCTTTGAAGGAAAAGAAGTGGTATATTCTGCAATCACATGATCTCAACCCAATTGAGCATACATTTCACTTGCTGAAGGCAAAACTAAATGCAAAAAGACCCACAAACAAAGAACAACTGAAGACAGCTGCAGTTAGAGCCTGGCAAAGCATCAGAAAGGAGGAGACCCAGTCATAGGTAATGTCCATGGGTTCCAGACTTCAGGCAGTCATTGCCAGTAAAGGATTCTCAACAAATTATTAAAAATGAACATTTTATTTATGATTATATTAATTTGTCCAATTACATTTGAGCCCCTGAAAATGGTAGGCATGTGTATAAAAATGGTTGTAGTTCCTAAAATTTGTACTTGATATTTATGTTCAACCCCTTGATTTAAAGCTGAAAGTCTGCACTTCAAATTTATTTGGATTGTTTAGTTTTAATTTTATTCTGGTGGCATACAGGGCCAAAAGTATGAAAATTGTGCATGTGTCGAAGTATATATGGACCTAACTTTAGAACTTTTTCAGCCATAGAAGAATGTTGATTATTTCTCCTGTGACTCTGAGAACTGGAGAGCTGATATTGGCCTATGGGGCCAGAATTAGGCCACGATGACCCATGACATCCATAGTCTCGGCTGACACAATGTACCTTTCATGTTCATATTATAATTTACAGTACTCGTATGTAAGTACATAGGACCAAATACAATTTCAACAGGGATGCAACACAGTACTTCCCTACTCTAACCAAAAAAAAAAAAATTGGGCTAAACTTGCACTTTAAAGGAAATGTACAATCTGCCAACCCAGGGGCATGCTGATAGGAAGAGCAAGCAGAGTGATGGGGAGATAAACTGATCACTGTGCTTCTTCTACTTTCACTGTCCATTCAGAGACTTGGGCGAATCCATGACAACTTGGCCGCAGAGGAAGTGTGTTAATATATGCTGGCTGTCATTCAACCTGGAAGACTGAGGACAGCTAGTGGTGGAACAGTAGTACTGCAGGGTACAGTTTGAAATTAAAGGGTTATTTTCTTATTTATTTAAAAAAAAACAAAAAAACTGCCTATGCAGGTAAGGGGTGTTTGTAGATAAAAACAAACTCTGCAGCTTTGACTAAAGTTGAATAATGCCCTTGCTATAGGTGTAGGCAATTTATGTACCTCCAAAAGCCTGAGTGGAATACTCCCAAGACTTTTCTAGGACACTTAAGCTGAGTTCTTCTTTATACATTACCAGGCTATAAACAATTTATTTTTTCTGCGCTTAGTTGCAAATCCTTACCATTACCTAAATTATTTTAAAGAAGGCAAATAGATGAAGAAGGATTCCATGTTGAAACAAACTCAAAGAGCTGACGTGTTCCAAAACCCTCAACATCAGGATATATGATTCAGACACCCTCTGCATAGCCACCTGGTTGACATCACTATTCAAATATTGAGGATTCAGAGCTTTTTATGTTGCCTGCCAGCTCACTGGACAATAAAAGAACGCGATCACATTGCTGAGATTTTTTTTTTCATCTTGTAAGCTGCTAGGTGCTGGGTTCAAATATATCACCACATGTGATTTGGATAGGAATCGCACCGCATTCCTATTCAAATCACGTGCAATGTCTGTGCGGTGCAATTTTAACCATTCATTTGTGTGGCTCAAATTGCACCAAATTCGCACAAATTCCTGCACTGGAATCGGATTGCATTTTTCATACCATTTTGGGGTGTTCTTAACTTAACATTGATCCCCCTGCAGTTCGCATGAATGCTGTGCAATTTCAGTGCAGTGCAGGAAACGCATAGGATTCGCTGCATTTCCCGCACTGTATATATGTCAACGAAGCTTAAAGGACAAGTAGGGCCAAAGCTTTTTTGGCCCTACTTCTCCAATAGATCACAGGAGTGCAGAAAGTCCACCCAGAGAGCCTGGATTGGAAGCTGGCTCAGCCTCTCCAGTGAGCTCTGGATGGGCAGAGCACAGAGCTGGTGACTGACAGTGACTCTGCTCACTGAAGACCGAGAACTGAGTAATCAGGGTTTTCCTTTTTTTTAATTTTTTTTAAGAACCCCATTCTTCTCTTTAAAAAAATCCTCCACCAGCAATGCAATATAGCTCAATTGGTTCACAGTGCTTAACCCCCCGCCCCCCACTTGTCTGATATCTGCTTTGCAAGAAATTATGGGAAGATGATATACTCCCACCCCTGCAAAAATTAAAAGCCAGCAGCTACACATACTGCAGCTACTGACTTTTAATAATAAGACACTTACCTGTCCTGGAGTCCAGCGATGTTAGCACTGCAGCTGATGTTTCCATCAGCTGTCGGGTGCTGCCTCTGCCATTGCTGGTAAGGGAATCTGGCAGTGCAGCATTACGGCTTCACGCCGGGTCCCTACTGCGCATGCGCGAGGCACCGCCGCGCTCTCCTACTGGCCCGGCGGTGGGGGAAGGAGGAGGAGGGAGCTGAGACTCTGACGTAATTTGCTGCAGCCCGGACTCCCGGAAGTGGGGACAGGATACCTGTCGTATCCGCCCCCCCCCCCCCCAAAAGGCTGCCCAATGTGGCATCAGAGGGGGAGAGGAGACCAATGAGCGGAAGTTCCACTATTGGGTGGAACTCTGCTTTAAACTGTAATTTCCCTCCCAACACCTCTGTGCTTGCCAACAAGTAGCAGTTCACTAAGTACTAAGTCATGTTTTGCTTGGGGATCAAATACTTATGCCGCGTACACACGGTCGGACTTTTCGTCTACAACTAAACGGACTAAAGCTGGCTGACAATCCGATCGTGTGTGGGCTTCCCCGGACTTTCAGCGGACTTTTCCAGCCTCAAATCTGATGGACTTTAGATTTGAAACATGCTTCAAATCTTTACGTCGTAACTACGCCGGACCCAGAAATCCGCTCGTCTGTGTGCTAGTCCGACGGGCAAAAAGCCACGCTAGGGCAGCTATTGGCTACTGGCTATCAACTTCCTTATTTTAGTCCGGTGTACGTCATCACGTACAAATCCGTCGGACTTTTGTGTGATCGTATGTAGGCAAGTCCGTTCCTAAGAAAGTCTGCCGCAAGTCTGCCAAAAGTCAGTCGAAAGTCTGTTGGACAGGCTGTCGGACTTTTGTAGCCGAAAAGTCTGACCGTGTGTACGCGGCATTATTTTACTCACTGAACTGCAACTCGATTTATAACATTTGTATCGTGTGTTTTTTTTTTCTGAAATTTTGGTTGATATTCTGTCTCTATCATTTGAAATGCACAGATGATAACAATTATAGACCCTTCATTTCTTTGTAAGTGGGCAAATGTACAAAATCTGCAGGGTATCAAATCATTATTTTCCACACTGTATATTGCATATGCATAGCTCCCAACTGTCCCTGATTTAGAGGGACTGTCCCTGATTTGGAGCAATGTCCCTCTGTCCCTCTTTTCTCCTCATTTGTCCCCCATTTTGGTCTGATCTGTATAGATCGATAAAAAGTGCATTTTATATACATCAAAAAGTGTTTTCCAGTGCTAAACCTTTTATCTGTTGCTCAGCGCTGCAGCAATGTGTGATCCAACGGCTAGGACTGTGTATGTGTAAAAGCAGCCTCAGAAAGAAACAAAGCACTACAGGCTGTGTGATTTTTATTTTTTTTTATTTTTTTATCAAACCGGTTCTTTATTGAACTTTAGACAGTTTAATACAGTTCAGTGACTATCACTTTCCACAACAGCATTACACATACCATCAGCCATAGGGAAAAAGGAAAAAACCATCAGCCATAGGGAAAAAGAAAAAGAATATTTCACATAATATAGCACAAGAACAGTACATGCACATGTAAGTCTCCAATTATGCTTAGCAGAAACACAAGATCTCCATTTTCCTCTCTCACAGAATAGCAGTCTGCTTTGTTTACATAGGCAGACCGCCTTTCTGCCTCTCCAGAGAACGATTGGTGGGTCCCGGTGGACATCGCGCTCAATGGACCTGCTGATTGGCTCCCACTGTGTCCAATCACAGCGGGAGCAGGTCGCCGGTGGCTCACGCGTGCCTGTACATGATTTTATGCAGGAGGGCCATCCTGCCGCAGTATATCTGCACGCGGCGGTCCTTAAGAGATTAATGTACAAGAAACATAGCAAATAAGTGTATAAACAGCCTCCAATTTATTATCTTCTATACCGAGCACTGTGTGATCTTTATGAATGGCAGTGCTGGTCTCCAGAGCAGGGGAGGAATGTCCAACCAGGCTGCTTAGCAACCGAGGGACAGACTTGAAGGGGACCAAGTGCTATATGTACTAGGTTTCCAGTAGGACAGGGGTCTCCAAACTTTCTAAACAAAGGGCAAGTGTATTACAGACTTTAGGGGGACTGGACTTTGGCCAGTGAGAGTGGAAATTTCCCTGGCGTTGGTGGGAGTAAACATCACCACATTTGGTATTAGGGGGAATATTAGTGCCCCATTGTTGGTATCATGGGGGGGGGGATAGTGGCCTATTTTTGGTGTCAGTGGGAGAAATGGTGCCCCATTGTTGATGTCAGTTGGCAGTGGGAGGAATAGTGCCCCAAGGCCCCGATAAACTCAAGCAAAGGGCCCCCGGGCAGCAGTTTGAAGACCACTGCTTGCTGAATCTGTACCCCACTGGTTGCCCCGACCATGCAAGCCCTCTGACACCTCTGACATTCTGGGCTCAGACATTTCTCAATGATGAGAGTTATAAACACACACACTTTAGATGCAAAAGTTGGATAGTGTTTACTGAAAAGCTAGGAGCATAAATCCCCAGTGGTTTAAACTTGACCCCTGGGGAAGTTTCACAGTAACAAGAAAACACAATAGTGACAATGATATAAAACAATAACACAAAAGCAATATTTGGTTGTAGAGTGAAAAGATTTTCAAATAATACTCTATACGGATGGACCTATGGGAACAGGCAGGAGGAGGGCAGAGGGGTGACCGCCTTTGTGTCAAACCACTCCCTTCTACAGGCTTAGGCAAAGGGATAAGCAGTGATGTCTGCATGCAGTGTCTTTGATAGAAGAATGGGCAAATGCCTGCTCACCAGTCCCAATGACTCTTGGTAGTGGACACGACGTGGGCCTCGGCAATAGGCCTTGAGGGAGCCCTGCTCAAGGATAGAGCAGTCCGGTGACACACCGCGTTTCAGCCCGGCTGGATCTGGCATGGACGTGCAAAGAGCGACCTCCAGATCGCCGCTGGTCGGACAGAGGTAGCTGGCAACAGATGCCCCTGCACCCACATGCGATGATGCTCTCTCTACAGCACAGGACATGACTCGGCCACAGGACACACCAACACAGTCACTTGCTATCAGCTTCCAGGCCAGGGTCCCAAGAGGCAGATCCCCCCCGCACACAGGCCTTTTATCACCTCTCCCAGCATCCTGTTCTTCCTCTCCAGCCGGCTGGTATTTGTAGTTTGAACCAGTCCAACTGAATGCAGATCATAACTCTATGGACTACATGTCCCAAGATGCTTTTCTTAGAGAACTCGGTTACCCTACCTTCAGGATATGACAAAACAGAGTCCAGCTGAACAATAGAAGAGAACAGCTCCACAGCAGCAGCGCTGCACAGTGTCTCCTGACAATGCAGGCAGCATTAGCCAGCTCCTGGCTACATCTAAGACCTTATACTAGATGTCAGGGGACAGTTAGGCCACAGGAACCATGCTTGGTATATTAAAAGTTAAAAGTTTAAAAGTTTCTACTGTAAACGCAAATGCTAGGTCTAGCCACACGCCTAACCAATAATGTATCTTGGTGTTCCACCACAGTTTGCAACATGCATGTGTAGGTACTGGCATTCTTACTGACAAAAGAAAGGTATGCCAAATATGCACCGTATGCTAGTACTATGTGGTCAAGAGGGCTTGGATGGAAAGCAAAGGACCAGCATGTCAGTTCAGCAACTAGCAGATCATCATACATTCATCAAGAGTAACTGTTCCTTTTAAATGTTCCTCAGATGTACTGTGTGCAGGTAACACTATCAATATTTCAGTCACATCCTGTATTTTCTTTCTTTTGTAGCTGGATAACCGAGGATCAGCTACAGTCCCTAGATGGCTTGCAAGATTTCCTTGGTCAGATTAGACAACTGAAGATTGTGTTTGACCAATCCATAGAAGCAAATAGAAATAATGTCATCCAGATGCTTAACTGTTTGGCCAAAGAGGGCAAAAAGTTACAGAGTCTGACCATCATGTGTTGTGGGGAGAACCCTTTTTTTTACTCCGGCTTAGAAATTTTGGACAGCATTATGGAACTGTGCCGTAAGGAAAGCAAAGTAGACCTCCATCACATCGACTTAAGAAAACTTCCATTTACTCTCAGCGATGGTTTTACAAGGCTCATTGCTACAGGAAGTCCAAATCTCCGTAGCTTGTACATCAACAATAGAACATTGGTTTGCAAAGTGACTCCTGACACACTTATAGAGGTCTTACAAAAGTGTCCCAAGCTGACTGTTCTAGGTGCCTTTTGTTCCAGTCTTTCAGAAGATGTATTCCGGGAACTTATGAAGCCAGAAAGACCACCCTTTAAACATCTGGATATCTTGTGTGAACGTCTTGATAAGTACCTCCCTGCTATTTCTGATGAGGTTTGGGAAGCACTTCATCAACACCAACCTTCTCTGTCTGTGGATATGGAGTTGGACCATACTGTCCCAGCATGGAAAATTCCACGAATCCTAAAGCCGAATATACCTATATCTACATTACAGCTCAACACTTACAATGAAATGACAAGACAACTAGCATTTGTCAGTGAACACTATGTGAAAACCCTCAGGAAGCTTGTGGTACAGACCACCTCCTCTAGTGGACTCAACTCAGCTTTGATTGACATAGCGACAAAGTGCCTTCAGCTGGAGGAAATCCACTGCTACTGCGTAGTTAGCTCTGATGTTTTTAAGGCTTTTCTAACACACTGTCCTCATTTAAAAAAATACACACTAAAAGTTGATAAGGAAAGTTATCCTTGGAAGGCAACCTATTGTCAACCACCATCTAAAAAACCATAGTTTAACACACATTTTAGAGACAAAAAAACGCCTTATGTGATAAAGGGTGCATATTCTTGCTAAATGTTAAAGTACTGTATATCAAAAACCAAAACAATTCTCTTAGCCATCAGGCTCATCCCACCCAGCTTCAAAAATCCTCATTTGCGGTGTTGTCCATGTGTCTGTTCGGACACTCTGGCCTCAGTATACTGCCGCACGTGGTGCTTCCACCAAATGAATGTACCTATAGGTGCTAACGTATGCTAATCCCCTGCTGAGCTGAGCGCATCATCCGGATGACAGGTTTTTGCCCACTCTGCTTATGCAGATTGGACACGGACACAGCCCGCTCTGCTCTATGGGCAGCCGGATGTACTGCTGTCCGTTCTGGCCAGACGGAGGGGAGCGGATCCCCTTCCATTTTTTTGCCGGATTGGGCCTGGAGGTAGCCGGGTGTAAACAGTCCCAAGTCCATTGATGTCTGGCGCACCATTGAGAAGAATGGAGGGTTCGATCATGTCTGGCTGAAATACGGACAGACGGACCCAATCCAACCTCTCGTGGGAAAGAGGTCTACGTCAACTTTTTGTCCAGGTTACATACTGTATATGAATTCGTACCCTCCAGCATGACCCATCTCAAAGGGTACAATATAAGCTGCTCCTGAACTGCTCTCAAGTAACTCAATTTGCAAAGAGTTTATATGACTGACAGGTGATTTGAAGTATCTAGTGTAGAAGTATTTGAAGTACCTAGTATCAAATACTGCATATCTATATCAAATATATCTTTATGCATTATCCTAAGTGCATTTATGATAAGTAATTGGTAACACTTATGCCGCGTACACACGACTGGACTTTACGGCATACTTTGTCCTGCGGCCTTTTTCGACGGACTTTACAACGGACTTTCCGAATGAACGGACTTGCCTACACACGATCAACCAAAGTCTGACAGATTCGTATGTGATGACGTACGACCGGACTAAAACAAGGAAGTTCATAGCCAGTAGCCAATAGCTGCCCTAGCGTCGGTTTTTGTCCATTGGTCTAGCATACAGACGAGCGGACATTTCGACCGGACTCAAGTCCGTCAAAAAGATTTCAAACATGTTTCATTTCTAGGTCTGTCGAACTTTTGGGGAAAAAAAGTCTGCTGGAGCCCACACACGATCGAATTGTCCGACGGACTCCGGTCCGCCGAACCAAGTATGCCGTAAAGTCCGGTCGTGTGTACGCAGGATGAGGCCTCGTATATACGCAACTTAGAAAATGCTGCTAAATCTGGCCATAGATTATTGATCGAGAATCCTTAGGAAAATAATGTTCTAAGAAAGTTTGTTAATTTTTCCAATCATTAGTGGGTCAAATTGATATTCCTTTTCAACCGCAGTGACAAGAAAATGTGAAGGAGCAGGATGGATAATTTTTCTCAAAACAAATTTCTAATAGTTTATTTGGTTTTTGGTAAAATCCATTCATTCCAAAATCAAATGTGAAAAGCAAACAAAATCTTTCGAATGCCATTCAAACATTATGAGAATGTTCTTCGAATTTTCGTAGCAATTTTCATAAGACTTTTCATAAAAATTTTTGTTTGAAATTCTATCCATCTGCTGTATGGGCAGCTTTAGGCCTCATGCGCAGGTGCATAAAAATACTGCTGCTAAGGGCGTTTTTGTTATGCCACGAACACAGTTGTATGTTATTTAATGTGGCTATTTACATGCAGGCGTTTATATGCGAATTTGTACGCAGCACTCAGAGTAAAAAATAAATAAATGCCCAAAACCTGTGTTTGGCATAAAGATTATCATGTAAATTTATTCCAATGGCCAGAATAAATTAAGATGCTGGGCAGTAGAAGGTACTTACACTGAACACGATACATGTGCACACGCATAGACTTACACAGCATTATCGGCATTTTTTCTGCCAATTCCTAGCAGAAAAAAGCTGGCATATTTGAAGCGTTACCACATGCATATCCTTAAACAGGCGTTCAGCTTTCCTATGTAAACGCATACCACTTTAGCGCTGAGTGTCATTTCTTATGTAACTTTTGTGTTTGTTTCTGTTTCGTATCATACCTCATTTTGTGCAATTTTTGATGTGCATGTCATGGTTTATTCAATAAACATATTTTTTCTGATTTAAAAAAACTCACTCTGTCACGACCCCCACAAGCTTACTCCTTGTGACACCTATTCACTATGTCCTGTAAGTAGGCACTGCTATGTCAAACATTTCACAGAGCCTGGCTTCTGACCTACAGAGGTGCTGAGAGGAGGAGTTTCAGGAGGCAGAGTCGCTGAATGAAGGCTACAAGGTACCATGGGATATGTAGTCCTTAGAAATTGAAAGTAAACAGAGGAGAAGTTGCAAAGCATGCGGGATAATGTGTAAAGAGACGGCCAGCAGAGAGGCAGCACTCACAACATGAAAGATTATATTGAATTTGTCAGAAATAACTATTGTTATTACAATGCTGAAATTCTGAAATAATAGTGTATGCTGTGACCACATAACTCCTTAATTTTGTGCAGTAATGTAAAAAAAAAAAAAAAAAGCACTATTGTCAACACTGTATGGCAGCTTTTAATTATTTTTTTTTATAACATGACAGTTGATCTGATCACTATATAGCAGCCTTTCGCAACCATGGTTCCATGGAACCCTGTGGCTCCTCCAAAGTTTGCTGAGAGTTCCTTGAACTGTGGCAGATAAATGTCCCACCGGGTATTGCACAAATCATTCTAGAGCCTTTTTAGCTGTCTGTAAGGGGGGATTGTTCCCTCTAATCACCAAAGTAAAATAATTCTTCACACTGACTTCCATTGTAAGGATGGTACACCTCCCACTTACTACCAGTGTAATACCAGCAATGTGGAGTGGCCCTTACCACTGGGGCACATTTTTTTTCTGCTTGTTATTATTATTATTATGCTTTTATTCTTTTTATGCATTGTTAAATGTACAACCGTGTACAGCTGCCAATACAAGTGAATTGTTGTATGTGTTTGCACTAATTTAGTACTAATATGGTTGTATGTGTTTGCACTAATGCAGACGCAATAAGCATTTACAAGAAACATGTACAGCCCTTCATTTGTATTGGTGGCTGTATGCAGCAAGTGCGCACAAGCGCTGCAATGTGCAATGTTATGCAGAGGAAGTGGGTTAAAGCGGGGGTTCACCCACACCGCCAAAAAAAAAAATATTAAAAGCCAGCAGCTACAAATACTGCAGCTGCTGACTTTTAATACATTGCCACTTACCTGTCCCAGGGTCCAGCGATGTCGGCAGGGGACGCCGAGAACCCGCTCGGTTCTCGGCAGCTGCCGCCGCCATCCTAGGTGAGGGAATCAGGAAGTGAAGCGTTGCGGCTTCACTTCCCGGTTCCCTACTGCGCATGCACGAGTCGCGCTGCGCGTCCCTAGTGGTCCCCGCTCTCTGCTGGGAGCTGTGTGTTCCCAGCAGACAGCGCGGTCGGGACGGGAAGAGGCATAGACTCCCATGGGAGTCTGTGCCGGAAGTGGGTGCAAATACCTGTCTTAGACAGGTATCTGCACCCCCCTCCCCCCTGAAAGGTGCCAAATGTGACACCGGAGGGGGGGAGGGTTCCGAAAAGCGGAAGTTCCATTTTTGTGTGGAACTCCGCTTTAAAATATGCTGTCTGTCATTCAGCCTGGAAGAATGAGGACAGCTAGTGGTGGAACAGTAGTACTGCAGGGTACAGTTTCAAATTAAAGGGTTATTATTTAGTTATAAAAAAACTACCTATGCAGATAAGGGGTGTTTGTAGATAAATAGTTGAAATGCCCTTGCTATAGGTGTAGGCTATTTACATACATCCTGAAGCCTGAGTGAAATACTCCCAGGACATTGCTTAGTGAGACCTAGTCATTACTGCTCACCTCCACTTTAACAGGAGTGAGCTTCTATGATTCACACCACCTCACATGCTCTTTCTCTCCCTTGATGCAGTAGCTCTGAGCTCAGCATTTGAGACCTCACTCCTGTAATGGTGGAGGTGACCAGTAGTGACTAGGCCTCACTTAACTAGTCCTAGCAAAGTGCTGGGAGTTTTCCAGTCAGACTTTGGGAGGAATGTAAATGGTCTACACCTACAGCAAGGGCATTATTCAACTTTAGTCAGAGCTGCCCATATTGTTTTTATCTACAGACGTCCCTTATCTTTTTGTTTTGTTGTTAAAGGGGAACTAACCCTTAAATTGTATTTTTATTTAAATGTTTTAATCAGCTTATATTTTTTTAAATTCACTTTTTCTTTATATATTATAGGGCTTTAAACAATTTTCTTTTTCTTCTGCGTTTAGTTGCAAATCCTTACCATTACGTAAATTATTCTAATGAAGGCAAATAGATGAGCAAGGATTCCATGTTGAAATAAACTCAATAAGACCCCTTTCACACTGGGGCGGTTTGCAGGTGCTATTGCGCTAAAAATAGCGCCTGCAAAACCGACCTGAAACAGCCGCTGCTGTATCTCTGGAGCGGTGCGCTAGCAGGACGGGAAAAAAAAGTCCTGCTAGCAGCATCTTCAGAGCGGTGTATACACCGCTCCTTCACCACTTCTGCCTATTGAAATCAATGGGGCAGCGTGGCTATACCGCCGGCAAAGCACCCTTTCTTGGCCGCTAGCAGGGGGTAAAACAGCCCCCGCTAGCGGCCGAATACCGCCGCTAAAAAGACGCACCTCTCGCCCCAAGGGGCCTTAGAGTTGACGTGTTCCAAAACCCTCAACAACAGGATATATGATTCAGACACCCTCTGCATAGTCACCTGGTTGACATCACTATTCAAATATTGAGGCTTCAGAGCTTTTTATGTTGCCTGCCAGCTCACTGGACAATAAAAGAATGCGATCACATTGCTGAGATTTTTTCTTCTTGTAAGCTGCTCGGTGTGCTGGGTTCACATATATGCGGTGCTGGACACCGAATCTGATTCGGATAGAAATCGTATTGCATTCATAGGAAATTCATTTAAATAGTTAAATCAAGTGCGATGTCTGTGCGGTGCAATTTGAGACATTTATTTGTATGGCTCGAATCGCACAAAATCCGCACAAAACACGTGCAGGACCCTTTTTTTTTTTTTTTTTTTTTGCTCGCACTGGAATCTGATCGCATGGGTGTTCACACCTATTCGACCCGAGTCTGTCAATCGCGCTGTGTTTATCGGACCATTTTGGGGTGTCATTAACTTAACATTGACACCCCCTGCGATTCACATGAGCGCCGTGCGGTGTCAATGAGATGCAGGAAATGCATAGGATTCGGTGGTGAGTGTTTTTTTAATTTTTTATCATTTTTGCAATTTAATTTTTAAATATTTATTACATTTCTTTTTTTCTCTTTTTTATCAGCCCTGTTTGGGGTGGGGGCTTTGGTGAGCTATCAGGGCCCTGACATCTCCCCTTTGAGACAGAGGAAGGAACTGAGGACACAGATTCCCCAGTCCCTTTCTCAGCATCCTTAGCTGCACTGAAGATGAATGGACAGGACAGGAGACAGAGGCTCCTCTCTATTCATAAACTTAAGCATCATAAACACAGTTTACAATGCTCAGTTATGAATGGACAGAGTCAGTGATCACTGACTCTGCTCATTCTGAAAAGGAAGGAGCCAGTAAATTACATATTTACAGACTCCTTCCTCCGCTCTCCATCCTGATAGATCCGGCACGAGGGGGGGGTGGTGGAGCACACAGAGTACACCAGGAGCCGCAGGAGGATATGGGGAGCAACAGGAGGACACCGGGAGCCGCAGGAGGACGTGGGGAGCGACAGGAGGACACTGGGAGCCGCAGGAGGACGTGGGGAGCAACAGGAGGACACCAGGAGCCACAGGAGGACGTGGGGAGCGACAGGAGGACACTGGGAGCCGCAGGAGGACGTGGGGAGCAACAGGAGGACACCGGGAGCCGCAGGAGGACGTGGGGAGCGACAGGAGGACACCGGGAGCCGCAGGACGTGGGGAGTGACAGGAGGACACTGGGAGCCGCAGGAGCACGTGGGGAGCGACAGGAGGACGTGGGGAGCGACAGGAGGACACTGGGAGCCGCCGGAGGATGTGGGGAGCGACAGGAGGACACTGGGAGCCGCAGGAGGACATGGGGGCTCAGAGATTAAGAGACATTTGATGGGCAGTCGAAGATTACCGGTGCGGCGGTGGGAGAGTTACTAGCACCGATATCCCTGTGTGGCTTTCAATGAAGCAGCTGTCAGATGCTTGTAACTCCCCCACCACTGCACTGATCATCTGTGAGGCTGCCCGGGCCCCCCCCTGCTGAGCTGAGGACGCCAGGCCCGGTACAACAGGGCTGGCTGTACAGGCTTATCATCTGCCATGGGGACAGTTCTAAGAGTAGTTAGGGTTATGTCAGAATTCCACTTTTGAAATGATCCCTTGCAGTGTGGGAGCAGAAAATTGCTTGTTTTTATATATATAGGGGACATACAAAAGAAAATCTACTTACCCTTACTTCTTCGCACTGCTAGACCAGCCCTTGTTGCATCTTCTCCTACATGCTCCACTGGTGTCAGGTCCTGACATCATCAAAACCAATGCAGGGTCCATACAATGTGCTGGATGTGATGATGCAGAGGGACAGTACACCACAGCGTAGGAGAAAGTAAAACTGGCCAGGTAAGTAAAACTGCTTCTCCTCTTCCCTAGACGAAATGAGCAGGTAAACTGCAGGTATAGCCTCACTGCAAGGGATCATCTTCAAATTTCGCAGAGATTCAACAAGGTGTTGGAAACATTCCTTTAGAGATTTTGGTCTATATTGACATGATAGCATCACGCAGTTGCTGCAGATTTTTTGGCTGCACATCCATGATGCGAATCTCTCGTTCCACCACATCCCAAAGGTGCTCTATTGGATGAGATCTGGTGATTTTGGAGGCCATTGGAGTACAGTGACCTCATTGTCCAGTGGTGAGATGATTTGAGCTTTGTGACATGTTGCATTATCCTGCTGGAAGGAGCCATCAGAAGATGGGTACACTGTAGTCATAAAGGGATGGACATGGTCAGCAACAATACTCAGGTAGGTCGCGGCATTTAAACGATGCTCAGTTGGTACTAAGGGGCCCAAAGTGTGCCAAGAAAAAATCCCCCACACCATTACACTACCAGTCTGAACCGTTGATACAAGGCGGGATGGATCCATGTTTTCATGTTGTTTACGCGAAATTCTGACCTACCATCTGAATGTCGCAGCTTTGGGGGGAGGTACAGCCAGCATACAAGCAGCCGCAGATAGATCACACAGAGTCATCGCTCTGAGTGATCTTTTACTATTATGAATGAAGAAGCAATGTTGATTGTTCACTCATACAGTAATAGTAATAGAACACTTTTCGCAGCAGCTCTGTATGCTTACAGTGCCTTGAAAAAGTATTCATACCCCTTGAAGTTTTCCACATTTTTTCATGTTACAACCAAAAAACATAAATGTATTTTATTGGGATTTTATGTGATAGACCAACACAAAGTGGCACATAATTGTGAAGTGGATGGAAAATGATCAATGTTTTTCAATTTTTTTTTTTATAAATAAATATGTGAAAAGTGTGGGGTGCATTTGTATTCAGCCCCCCTGAGTCAATACTTTGTAGAACCACTTTTTGCTGCAATTACAGCTGCAAGTCTTTTTGGGGATGTCTCTACCAGCTTTGCACATCTAGAAAGTGACATTTTTGCCCATTCTTCTTTGCAAAATAGCTCAAGCTCTGTCAGATTGGATGGAGAGAGTCTGTGAACAGCAATTTTCAAGTCTTGCCACAGATTCTCAATTGGATTTAGGTCTGGACTTTGACTGGGGAATTCTAACACATGAATATGCTTTGATCTAAACCAGTGGTCTCCAAACTGTGGCCTGGAGGCCGAATGAGGCCCTTCGCTTGCCTTTATCTGGTCCTTGGGGCACTATTCTTCCCTATGATATGGGGCACTATTCATTCCTGCATTGACTACAACAATTGGGGACTATTCCTCCCACAGACACCACCGATGGGGCACTGTTCATTCCACTGATACCAATAATGGGGCACTATTCATTCCACTGATATCAATGATGGGGCACTATTCCTCCCACTAACACCACCTATGGGGCACTATTCTTTCCACTGACACCAATGATGGGGCACTATTCTTTCCACTGACATCAATGATGGGACACTATTCCTCCCACAGACATCAACTATGGGGCACTATTCTTTCCACTGACACCAATGATGGGGCACTATTCCTCCTTCTGACACCACCTATGGGGCACTATTCTTTCCACTGACACCAATGATGGGACACTATTCCTCCCACTGACACCACCTATGGGGCACTATTCTTTCCACTGACACCAATGATGGGGTACTATTCTTTTTACTGACATCAATGATGGGGCACTATTCCTCCCACAGACACTACCGATGGGGCACTATTCTTTCCACTGACATCAATGATGGGGCACTATTCCTCCTACAGACACCACCGAAGGGGCACTATTCTTTCCACTGACCGCAATGATGGGGCACTATTCTTTCCACTGACATCAATGATGGGGCACTATTCCTCCCACTGATACCAATGATACAGCGCTATCGCTCCCACGGATACTGAGGATGGGGCACTACTCCTCCCACTGACCCCAGTAATAAGGCACTATTATGCCCACTGACACCAACAAAGGGGCACTAATAATTCCCTTAATACCAAGGATGGGACATAGTTTACTCCCACTGATGCTGGGACATTTTCTACTCCCATTGGCTGCAGTTTAGGCCCCCTAGTCTGAAGCACAGTAAACCAGCCCTTTGTTTAGAAAGTTTGGAGACCCCTCATCTAAACCATTCCATTGTAGCTCTGGCTGTATGTTTAGGGTCGTCGTCCTGCTGGAAGGTGAACCTCCACCCCAGTCACAAGTCTTTTGCAGACTCTAACATGTTTTCTTATAAGATTGCTCTGTATTTGGCTCCATCCATCTTCCCATCAACTCTGACCAGCTTCCCTGTCCCTGCTGAAGAGCATTACCACAACATGATGCTGCCACCAACATGTGTCACAGTGGGGATGGTGTGTTCAGGGTGATGTGCAGTGTTAGGTTTCTGCCCCCTTCGGTTTTGCTTTTAGGCCAAAAAGTTACACTTTGGTCTCATCTGACCAGAGCACCTTCTTCCACATGTTTGCTGTGTCCCCCACATGGCTTCTCGTAATATGCAAACAGGACATCTTTATGGCTTTCTTTCAACAATGGCTTTCTTCTTGCCACTCTTCTATAAAGGCCAGATTTGTGGAGTGCACGACTAATAGTTGTCCTGTGGACAGATTCTCTTACCTGAGCTGTTGATCTCTGCAGCTCCTCCAGAGTTAACATGGGCTTCTTGGCTGCTTCTCTGATTAATGCTCTCCTTGCCCGGCCAGTCAGTTTAGGTGGACAGCCATGTCTTGGTAGGTTTGTAGTTGTGCCATACTCTTTCAATTTTCTGATGATGGATTGAACAGTGCTCCGCGAGATGTTCAAAGCTTGGGATATTTTTTTAAAACCTAACCATGCTAAACTTCTCCACAACTTTATCTCTGACCTGTCTGGTCTGTTCTTTGGCCTTCATGATGCTGTTTGTTCACTACAGTTCTCTAACAAACCTTTGAGGGCTTCACAGAAAAGCTGTATTTATACTGAGAATAAATTACACACAGGTGGACTCTATTTACTAATTAAATGATTTCTGAAGGCAACTGGTTCCACTAGATTTTAGTTGGGGGGATCAGAGTAAAGGGGGCTGAATACAAATGCACGCCACACTTTTCAGATATTTATTTGTAAAAAAAATCATCATTTTCCTTCCACTTCACAATTATGTGCCACTTTCTGTTGGTCTTTCACAGAAAATTTAAATAAAATGCATTTGCGTTTTTGGTTGTAACATGACAAAATATGGAAAACTTCAAGGGGAATAAATACTTTCTCAAGGCACTGTATCTGCTACTTTTAGACATACAGAGCCCCAGTTGATCGATCACACATCGCCGCAGTGCTGAGTGATCTTTTACTTTTACAAATGAACAAGAATGGACGTCGGGCCGGTGGTGCTGTGTATGACACAGCCTGGCAGCGCTGATCATTAATTCATGAAAGTGGAAGGTTGCTCAGCGCTGCGGCAATGTGTGATCCATCGGCTGGGGCTGTATATGTGTAAAAGCAGCCTCAGAAAGAAACACACAGGCTGTGTGATCTTTGTGAATGGCAGTGCTGGTCTCCAGAGCAGGGGAGAAATGTCCAACCAGGCTGCTTTGCAACCAAGTTCAGATTTGAAGGTGACCAAGTGCTATATGTACTACATGTTCCCTGTAGGGCAAGGGTCTCCAAACTTTCTAAACTTTAGGAGGCTGGACTTTGGCCAGCAGGAGTGGACATTTTCCTAGCATCGGTGGGAGTAAACATCGCCACATTTGGTATTAGGTGGAAGAGAAGTACCCCATCATTGGTATCATTGGGACGGATGGTGCCCCATTTTTGGTGTCGGTGGGAGAAATTATGCCCCATTGTTGATGTCAGTTGGCAGTGGGAGGAATAGTGCCCCAAAGGCCTGGTAAGGGAGGCATCTGGGCTGCCGCTTGAAGACCACACCTGTATGGAATAAAAATAATTTTTAAAAGTTATAAGGATACTTATTCTTTAAGAACTTATGCTTAATGTCAGGGGACAGTTAGGCCACAGAAGCCATGATTGCCACATTAAAACTGTTTCTACTTTAAACGCAAATACAAGGTTGAGCCCCACCCCTAACCATAAAGGTATCTGGTTATGATGCCACCTGGTATTAACCACAGTATGCAACATGCATATGTAGGTTCTGGCATTCGTACTGAGAAAAGAAAGGGATGCCAAATATGCACCATATGCTAGTACTATGTAGACAAGAGGGCTTGAATGGAAAGCAAAGGACCAACATGTCACTCATGCAACTAGCATATCATCCTGCATTCATCAAGAGTAACTGTTCTTGTTAATTGTTCCTAAGATGTACTGTGTGCAGGTAACACTATCAATATTTCAGTCACATCCTGTATTTTCTTTTTTTATAGCTGGATAACAGAGGATCAGCTACAGTCCCTAGATGTCTTGCAAAATTTCCTTGGTCAGATAAGACAATTGAAGATTGTGTTTGACCAGTGCAAAGAAGCAAATAGAAATAATGTCATCCAGATGCTTAAATGTTTGGCCAAAGAGGGCAAAAAGTTACAGAGTTTGACCATCATATGTTGTGGGGAAAACCCTTTATTTTACTCCGGCTTAGGAATACTGGACAGCTTAATGGAACTGTGTCGTAAGGAAAGCCAGGTAGACCTCCATCACATCGACTTAGGAAAACTTCCATTTACTCTCAGTGATGGTTTTACAAGGCTCATTGCTACAGGAAGTCCAAATCTCCATAGCTTATTCATCAACAATAGAACGTTAGTTTGCAAAGTGACTCCTGAAACTCTTATAGAGGTCTTACAAAAGTGTCCCAAACTGACTGTTCTAGGTGCCTTTTGTTCCAGTCTTTCAGAAGATGTATTCCGAGAACTGATGAAGCCAGAAAGACCACCCTTTAAACATCTGGAAATCTTGTGTAAACGTCTTGATAAGTACCTGACTGCTATTTCTGATGAGGTTTGGGGAGAACTTTGTCAACACCAACCTTCTCTGTCTGTGGATATAGAGTTTGACCATACTGTCCTAGCATGGAAAATTCTACGAATCCTAAAGCCGAATATCCCTGTATGTACATTACAGCTCAACACTTGCAATGAATTGACAAGACAACTAGCATTCGTCAGTGACCACTATGTGAAAACTCTCAGGAAGCTTGTGATACAGACCACCTCCTCTAGTGGACTCAACTCAGCTTTGATTGACATAGCGACAAAGTGCCTTCAGCTGGAGGAAATCCACTGCTACTGTGTAGTTAGCTCTGATGTTTTTAAGGCTTTTCTAACACACTGTCCTCGTTTAAAAAAATACACACTAAAAGTTGATAAGGAAAGTTATCCTTGGAAGGCAACCAATTGTCAACCACCATCTGAAAAAGAATAGATTAACACAAATTTTAGAGACAAAAAAACACCTTATGTGATAAAGGGTGCATATTCTTGCTAAATGTTAAAGTACTGTATATCAAAAACCAAAACAATTTTCTTAGCCATCAGGCTCATCCCACCCAGCTTCAAAAATCCTCATTTGCTGTGTTGTCCATGTGTCTGTTTGGATACTCTGGCCTCAATATACTGCCGCACGTGGTGCTTCCACCAAATGAATGTACCTGTAGGTGCTAATGTATGCTGTCAGTGTATGTATCCCCTGCTGAACTGAGTGCATCAACCGGATGACAGGTTTTTGCCCACTCTGCTTATGCAGATTGGACACGGACACAGCCCACTCTGCTCTATGGGCAGCCGGATGTAAACAGACGAGCTGTCTGTTTACACCCAACTGCTGTCCGTTCCGGCCAAACGGAGGGGAGCTGATCCCCTTCCATTTTTTTTGCCGGATTGGGCCTGGAGGTAGCCGGGTTTAAACAGTCCCAAGTCCATTGACATCTGGCGTTCCATTGAGAAGAATGGAGGGTTTGATCATGTCTGGCTGAAAAACGGACAGACAGACCCAATCCGACCTCTCATGTGCAAGAGGCCTAAGTAAACTTTTTGTCCAGGTTACATACTGTATATGAATTCATACCCTCCAGCATGACCCATCTCAAAGGGTACAATATAATCTGCTCCTGAACTGCTCTCAAGTAACTCAGTTTGCAAAGAGTTTATATGACTGACAGGTGATTTGAAGTATCTACTGTAGAAGTATTTGAAGTACCTAGTATCCTAGTAATACTGCATATCTATATCAAATATATCTTGTTTTAAATATACAGTACATTCATGATAAGTAATTGTTAACACTTAGGCCTCGTATATACGCAACTTAGAAAACGCTGCTAAATCTGGCCATAGATTTTTGATCGAAAAACCTTAGGAAAAGCATGTTCTAAGAAAGTTTGTTCATTTTTCCAATCATTAGTGGGTCAAATCGACATTCCTTTTCATCCACAGTGACAAGAAAATGTGAAGGAGCAGGATGGATAATTTTTCTCAAAACAAATTTCTTTGGTTTTCGTTTGGTAAAATCCATTCATTCCAAAATCAAATGTGAAAAGCAAACAAAATCTTTCGAATGCCATTCAAACATTATGAGAATGTTCTTCGAATTTTCGTAGCAATTTTCATAAGACTTTTCATAAGAATTTTTGTTTGAAATTCTATCCATCTGCTGTATGGGCAGCTTTAGGCCTCATGCATAAAAATACTGCTGCTAAGGGCATTTTTTTTATTTTTGCCACGAACACAGTTGTATGTTATTTAATGTGGCCATTTACATGCAGGCGTTTATATGCAAATTTGTACACAGCACTCAGAGGAAAAAAATAAATAAATGCCCAAAACCTGTGTTTGGCAAAAAGATTATCAGTGTTTATGTGCAAAAATGCATCTAAACGTGCATAAGTGCACATGTAAATTTATTCCAATGGCCAGAATAAATTAAGATGCTGGGCAGTAGAAGGCACTTACACTGAACACGTTACACGTGTACACGCATAGACTTACACACCATTATCAGCATTTTTTCTGCCAATGCCTGGCAGAAAAAAAACTAGCATATTTGAAGCGTTACCATATGCATATCCTTAAACAGGCGTTCAGCTTTCCTATGTAAACGCATACCACTTTAGTGCTGAGTGTCATTTCTTATGTAACTTTTGTGTTTGTTTCTGGTTCGTATCATACCTCATTTTGTGTATGTATAATTTTGGATGTGCACGTCGTGGTTTATTCAATAAACATATTTTTTCTGATTTAAAAAACTCACTCTGTCACGACCCCCACACACTTTCTCCTTGTGACACCTATTCACTATGTCATGTAAGTAGGCACTGCTATGTCAAACATTTCACAGAGCCTGTCTTCTGACCTACAGAGGTGCTGAGAGGAGGAGTTTCAGGAAGCGGAGTCAGTACAGGAATCACTGAATGATGGCTACAAGGTACCATGGGATATGTAGTCCTTAGAACTTGAAAGTAAACAGAGGAGAAGTTGCAAAGCATGCGGGATAATGTGTAAAGAGACGGCCAGCAGAGAGGCAGCACTCACAACATGAAAGATTATATTGGATTATCAGAAATAACTATTGTTATTGCAATGCTGATATTCTGAAATAATAGTGTATGCTGTGACCACATAACTCCTTTAATTTTGTGCAGTAATGTAAAAAAAAAAAAAGAAAAAAAAAAAAAAAAGAAAGCACTATTGTCAACACTGTATGGCAGCTACAGTTGTATGATATAGCATGTGTCTAATTAATGATTTTTTTTTTTATAACATGACAATTGATCTGATCACTATATAGCAGCCTTTCTTAACCATGGTTCCATGGAACCCTGTGGCTCCTCCAAAGATTGCTGAGAGTTCCTTGAACTGTGGCAGATAAATGTCCCACCGGATATTGCAAAAATCATTCTAGAGCCTTTTTAGCTGTCTGTAAGGGGGCATTGTTCCCTCTAATCACCAAAGTAAAATAATTCTTCACACTGACTTCCATTGTAAGGATGGTACACCTCCCACTTACTACCAGTGTAATACCAGCAATGTAGAGTGGCCCTTCACCACTGGGGCACATTTCTTTTCTTCTTGTTATTATTATTATGGTTTTATTCTTTTATGCATTGTTAAATTTACAACCGTGTACAGCTGCCAATACAAGTGAATGGTTGTATGTGTTTGGGTAAACACTAATGCAGAAGCAATAAGCATTTACAAGAAACATGTACAGCCCTTCATTTGTATTGGTGGCTGTATGCAGCAAGTGCGCACAAGCGCTGCAATGTGTTCATGTGCATGAGACCTTACTGATCATTATTATCAATATACAGTAGTTATATAGTGCCAACAGTTTGCGGAGCGCTTTACAAAAAAAAAGGGGGCAATACAGCAACATTACAAGAGGATTAGGGCCCTGCGCCTGTGAGCTTACAATCTAAAGGGAGGGGCTGGTGGAACAAAAGGTAATAACTTTGAGGAATGAACTGATGAGGGAAGTAGAAGATTTGGTTATTAGCTGAAGGCAGGGTAGGCTTCCCTGAAGAGATGAGTTTTCAGGGATTGCCTAAAAGTGGACAGAGTAGGGGATAGCCGGACAGATTGGGGTAGGGAGTTCCAGAGGATGGTAGAGGCTCTGGAGAAGTCTTGGAGATGAGCATGGGAGGAGGAGACAAGGCTTGGAATGTAGAGGATGGTTTGGGTGATATTTGGAGTCAAGATCGGTGATACAAAGTCATTCACAAAATTGTGAATGGCTTTGTATATTATTTTTAATGTTTTAAATTTTATTTGTTGGGCAATGGGATGCCAGTGGAGGGATTGGCAGAGAGGGGTGGTGGACACTGAACGGTTGGTAAAGTGGATGAGTCTGGCAGCGGTGTTCATGGTGTACTGAAGAGGGGATAGCTTGTGACCTATGAGGCCTGTGTAGGCCTATAAGGAGGAAGTTACAATAGTCATGGCGAGAAATAAGAAGGGAGTGAATAAGTTGTTTTGTGGTTTCAACGGTTAAAAAGGGGCAAATTTTGGGGATGTTACAGAGATGAAGTCTACAAGATTTGAACAGTGATTGGATTTGCGGCTGAAAGGGCAGGTCAGAGTCCAGGAGTTTTACACCTAGTACCCTGGCATGAGGGGAGGGAACAATGGTCGTATTATTGATCTTGATGGAGTAGTCAGGGGAGGGGGCACAGGCAGGAGGAAATATTATGAAGTCAGTTTCAGAAAGACTGAGTTTGAGAAGTGGTGTGACATCCATGCTGATATGTCATTTAATAAGTTAGTAATGCGAGAGGAGACTGAATGTGTGAGGTGAGGCGTAAAGAGAAAGATTTAGGTGTCATCAGCAAAGAGATGGTACAAGAAGCCATTGGAATTTATCAAGTCACCAAGGTAGAAAGTGTAGATGTAGAGGGGTCCAAGGACAGAGCCTTGGGGGACCCTTACAGAAAGAGGAAATGGAGAGGAGTAGAAAGAGTTATAGGTAACACTGAAGGAGCGATGTGATGGGTAGGAGGAGAACCAGGAGAAAGCAGAATCTTGAAGGCCAAGAGAGTGGAGTGTTTGAGGAGAAGAGGATAGTCAACAGTATCAAAGACCGCGTCAGGGTGAAGGGACTCCTTTTCGGTGCACTTGTCTTGGAGCCTCCACCCGAGATCTAGAGACCGCGTCAGGGTGAAGGGACTCCTTTTTCGGTGATATTTGTCTGGGAGCCTCCACCCGCGATCTAGAGACCGCGTCAGGGTGAAGGGACTCCTTTTCAGTGGTATTTGTCTGGGAGCCTCCAACCGCGATCTAGAGACCGTGTCAGGGTGAAGGGACTCCTTTTTGGTGGTATTTGTCTGGGAGCCTCCACCCGAGATCTAGAGGCCGCGTCAGGGTGAAGGGACTCTTTTTCGGTAGTAATTGTCTGCCAGCCTCCACCCGCGAGCTAGAGGCTGCGTCAGGGTGAAGGGAATCCTTTTCAGTGAAATTTGTCTGGGAGCCACCACCCGCGATCCAGAGGCCACGTCAGGGTGAAGGGACTCCTTTTCGGTGGTATTTGTCTGGAAGCCTCCATCCGAGATCTAGAGGCCTCGTCAGGGTGAAGGGATTCCTTTTTGGTGGGATTTGCCTGGGAGCCTCCACCCGAGATCTAGAGGTCTCGTAAGGGTGAAGGGACTCCTTTTCAATGGTAATTGTCTGGGAGCCTCCACCAAGATCTGGAGGCCTCGTCAGGGTGAAGAGACTCCTTTTCGGTGGTTATTGTTTGGGAGCCTCCACTCGCGATCTAGAGGCCGCGCCAGGGTGAAGGGACTCCTTTTCGGTGGTAATTGTCTGGGAGCCTCCACCCGAGATCTGGAGGCCTCGTCAGGGTGAAGGGACTCCTTTTCGGTGGTAATTGTCTGGGAGCCTCCACCCAAGATCTGGTGGCCTCGTCAGGGTGAAGGGACTCCTTTTCGGTGGTTATTGTCTGGGAGCCTCCACCCGCGATCTAGAGGCCGCGTCAGGGTGAAGGGACTTCTTTTCGGTGGTATTTTTATGGGAGCCTCCACCCGAGATCTAGAGGCCGCGTCAGGGTGAAGGGACTCCTTTTCGGTAGTTTTATGGGAGCCTCCACTCGAGATCTAGAGGCCTCGTCAGGGAGAAGGGACTCCTTTTCGGTGAAATTTGTCTGGGAGCCACCACCCGCGATCCAGAGGCCACGTCAGGGTGAAGGGACTCCTTTTCGGTGGTATTTGGGAGCCTCCACCCGCGATCTAGAGGCCACGTCAGGGTAAAGGGACTCCTTTTCGGTGGTTATTGTCTGGGAGCCTACACCTGCGATCTAGAGGCCGCGTCAGGGTGAAGGGACTTCTTTTCGGTGGTATTTTTCTGGGAGCCTCCACCCGAGATCTAGAGGCCTCGTCAGGGTAAAGGGACTCCTTTTCGGTGGTATTTGTCTGGGAGCCACCACCCGCGATCTAGAGGCCACGTCAGGGTGAAGGGACTCCTTTTTGGTGGTATTTGTGAGCCTCCACCCGCGATCTAGAGGCCCCGTCAGGGTGAAGGGACTCTTTTTCGGTAGTAATTGTCTGCGTTCCTTCACTCGCGAGCTAGAGGCTGCGTCAGGGTGAAGGGAATCCTTTTTGGTTGTAATTGGCTGGGAGCCTCCACCCGCGAGCTAGAGGCCGCGTCAGGGTAAAGGGACTCCTTTTCGGTGATATTTGTCTGGGAGCCTGCACCCGAGATCTAGAGGCCTCGTCAGGTTGAAGGGATTCCTTTTTGATGGGATTTGCCTGGGAGCCTCCACCCGAGATCTAGAGGTCTCGTAAGGGTGAAGGGACTCCTTTTCAATGGTAATTGTCTGGGAGCCTCCACCAAGATCTGGAGGCCTCGTCAGGGTGAAGGGACTCCTTTTCGGTGGTTATTGTCTGGGAGCCTCCACTCGCGATCTAGAGGCCGCGCCAGGGTGAAGGGACTCCTTTTCGGTGGTAATTGTCTGGGAGCCTCCACCCGAGATCTGGAGGCCTCGTCAGGGTGAAGGGACTCCTTTTCGGTGGTTATTGTCTAGGAGCCTCCACCCGAGATCTGGAGGCCTCATCAGGGTGAAGGGACTCCTTTTCGGTGGTCATTGTCTGGGAGCCTCCACCCAAGATCTGGATGCCTCATCAGGGTGAAGGGACTCCTTTTCGGTGGTCATTGTCTGGGAGCCTCCACCCAAGATCTGGAGGCCTCTTCAGGGTGAAGGGACTCCTTTTCGGTGGTTATTGTCTGGGAGCTTCCACCCGCGATCTAGAGGCCGCGTCAGGGTGAAGGGACTCCTTTTCGGTGGTATTTTAATGGGAGCCTCCACCCGAGATCTAGAGGCCTCGTCAGGGAGAAGGGACTCTTTTTCGGTGGAATTTGTCTGGGAGCCACCACCCACGATCCAGAGGCCACGTCAGGGTGAAGGGACTCCTTTTCGGTGGTATTTGGGAGCCTCCACCCGCGATCTAGAGGCCACATCAGGGTAAAGGGACTCCTTTTCGGTGGTATTTGTCTGGGAGCCTCCACCCGAGATCTAGAGGCCTCGTAAGGGGGAAGGGACTCCTTTTCAATGGTAATTGTCTGGGAGCCTCCACCCGTGATCTAGAGGTCGCGCCAGTGTGAAGGGACTCCTTTTCAGTGGTAATTGTCTGGGAGCCTCCAACAGAGATCTGGAGGCCTCGTCAGGGTGAAGGGACTCCTTTTCGGTGGTTATTGCCTGGGAGCCTCCAACCGCGAACTAAAGGCCGCGTCAGGGTGAAGGGACTCCTTTTCGGTAGTATTTGTCTGGGAGCCTCCACCCGCGATCTAGAGGCCGCGTCAGGGTGAAGGGACTCCTTTTTGGTGGTATTTGTCTGGGAACCTCCACCCGAGATCTAGAGGCCTCGTCAGGGTGAAGGGACTCCTTTTCGGTGGTATTTGTCTGGGAGCCTCCACCCGGGAACTAGAGGAAGCGTCAGGGTGAAGGGACTCCTTTTCGGTGATAATTGTCTGGGAGCCTCCACCCGAGATCTGGAGGCCTCGTCAGGGTGAAGGGACTCCTTTTCGGTGGTAATGGTCTGGGAGCCTCCACCCGCGATCTAGAGGCCGCGTCAGGGTGAAGGGAATCCTTTTCGGTGGCATTTTTCTGGGAGCCACCACCCGCGATCTAGAGGCCACGTTAGGGTGAAGGGACTCCTTTTTGGTGATAATGGTCTGGGAGCCTCCAGTAAGAAATTAATTAATGAAAATATATAACAGGTCCATTAACCACTACACATCCGCGCTATGGCCGAATGACAGCCACAGCGCGGACCTGAATTCCCGGGAGGCCATCATATGACGGCCTCCCCTGTGCACGCTCCCTGCGCGAGCCCTGCAGGGCGTGCGCCGAGCGCGCTGTGATCCCCGAGTCGCTGAGACTCGGCTGATCACCGATCCGAGTAAGGGGCCAGTCCCGACCCCTTACCATGTGATTAGCTGTCAGCCAATGACAGCTGATCACATGATGTAAACAAAAGATCAGTAATTGTTTTTTTTTCTACTCGTGCTAACAGCGTGAGTAGAAAAAAAGCCGATCGACGGCTCGGATGTGAGGGACATCGGTCCCCAAGTGGAAGAGGCACATCTGCCTCATCAGCGCCACCTAATAGTGCCATATAACAGTGCCCACAGTGCTACCTAACAGTGCCCACAGTGCCACCTAACAGTGCCCACAGTGCCACCTAACAGTGCCCACAAGTGCCACCTATCAATGCCAACAAGTGCCACCTATCAATGCCCACAAGTGTCACCTATCAATGCCCACCTGTAGTGCCAATCAGTGCCACCTGGCAGTGCTGCCCATCACTGCCACCCATCAGTGCCCATCACTGCCACCCATCAGTGCCCATCGCTGCCGCCTATCAGTGCCCATCACTGCCGCCTCATCAGCGTACATCAATGAAGGAGAAAAATGACCCGTTTTAAATTTTTTATAACAAAATATAAAAAAATAATTTTTTTTTTTAAATTCAGTTTACATTTTTTTTAACAAAGTAAAAACTGCAGAGGTGATCAAATACCACCAAAAGAAAGCTCTGTTTGTGGTGAAAAAATGATAAAAATTTCATTTGGGTACAGTGTTGTATGACCGCGCAATTGTCATTCAAAGTGCGTCAGCGCTGAAAGCTGAAAATTGGTCTGGATAGGAGGGGGGTTTAAGTCCCCTGTAAGCAAGTAGTTAAAGGGGGAGTGTGTATAGATGTTTACTGAAAAATAACCACTTCAGCCCCGGAAGGATTTACCCCCTTCCTGACCAGAGCACTTTTTACAATTTGGCACTGCGTCGCTTTAACTGCTAATTGCGCGGTCATGCAATGCTGTACCCAAACGAAATTTGCGTCCTTTTCTTCCCACAAATAGTGCTTTCTTTTTATGGTATTTGATCACTTCTGCGATTTTTATTTTTTGCGCTATAAACAGAAAAATATCGAAAATTTTGAAAAAAAAAAAAGATATTTTCTACTTTTTGTTATGAAAAAAATCCAATAAACTCAATTTTAGTCATACATTTAGGCCAAAATGTATTCGGCCACATGTCTTTGGTAAAAAAAATGTCAATAAGCGTATATTTATTGGTTTGCGCAAAAGTTAAAGTGTCTACAAACTAGGGTACATTTTCTGAAATTTACACAGCTTTTAGTTTATGACTGCCTATGTCATTTCTTGAGGTGCTAAAATGGCAGGGCAGTACAAGACCCCCCCCCAAATGACCCCATTTTGGAAAGTAGACACCTCAAGGAAATTGCTGAGAGGCTTGTTGAGCCCATTGAATATTAATTTTTTTTGTCCCGAGTGATTGAATAATGACAAAAAAAAATTACAAAAAGTTGTCACTAAATGATATATTGCTCACACAGGCCATGGGCATATGTGGAATTGCACCCCAAAATACATTCTGCTGCTTCTCCTGAGTATGGGGATACCACATGTGTGGGACTCTTTGGGAGCCTAGCCGCGTACGGGCCCCGAAAACCAATCACTGCCTTCAGGATTTCTAAGGGTGTACATTTTTGATTTCACTCCTCACTACCTATCCCAGTTTTGAAGGCCATAAAATGCCAAGATGGCACAACCCCCCCCCCTAAATGACCCCATTTTGGAAAGTAGACACCCCAAGCTATTTGCTGAGAGGCATGTTGAGTCCATGGAATATTTTATACTTTGCCACAAGTTGCAGGAAAATGACAAACTTTTTTTTTTTTGCACAAAGTTGTCACTAAATTATATATTGCTCAAACATGCCATGGGAATATGTGAAATTACACCCCAAAATACATTCTGTTGCTTCTCCTGAGTACGGGGATACCACATGTGTGAGACTTTTTGGGAGCCTAGCCGCATACTGGACCCCAAAAACCAATCACCGCATTCAGGATTTCTAAGGGCGTAAAGTTTTGATTTCACTCCTCACTACCTATCACAGTTTCGAAGGCCATAAAATGCCAAGATAGCACAACCCCCCCCCCCCAAATGACCCCATTTTGGAAAGTAGACACTCCAAGCTATTTGCTGAGAGGCATGGTGAGTATTTTGCAGCTCTCATTTGTTTTTGAAAATGAAGAAAGACAAGAAAAAACATTTTTTTTTCTTTTTCAATTTTTAAAACTTTGTGACAAAAAGTGAGGTCTGCAAAATACTCACTATACCTCTCAGCAAATAGCTTGGGGTGTCTACTTTCCAAAATAGGGTCATTTGGGGGGGTTTGTGCCACCTGGGCATTCCATGGCCTCCGAAACTGTGATAGGCAGTGAAGAGTGAAATCAAAAATTTACGCCCTTAGAAAGCCTGAAGGCGGTGCTTGGTTTTCGGGGTCCCGTACACGGCTAGGCTCCCAAAAAGTCTCACACGTGGTATCCCCGTACTCAGGAGAAGCAACAGAATGTATTTTGGGGTGTCATTTCACATATTCCCATGGCATGTTTGAGCAATATATCATTTAGTGACAACTTTGTGCAAAAAAAAAAAAAATTGTCTTTTTCCCGCAACTTGTGTCACAATATAAAATATTCCATGGACTCGACATGCCTCTCAGCAAATAGCTTTGGGTGTCTACTTTCCAAAATGGGGTCATTGGGGGGGAGGGGTTGAACTGTCCTGGCATTTTATGCACAACATTTAGAAACTGTCATGTCACACATCACCCACTCTTCTAGCCACTTGAAGACAAAGCCCTTTCTGCCACTTTTTGTTTACATGAAAAAATTATTTTTTTTGCAAGAAAATTACTTTGAACCCCCAAACATTATATATTTTTTTTAAAGAAAATGCCCTACCGATTAAAATGGTGGGTGTTTCATTATTTTTTTTTTACACAGTATTTGCGCAGCAATTTTTCAAACGCATTTTTTTTGGGAAAAAAACACACTTTTTAAAATTTTAATGCACTAAAACACACTATATTGCCCAAATGTTTGATGAAATAAAAAAGATGATCTTAGGCCGAGTACATGGATACCAAACATGACATGCTTTAAAATTGTGCACAAACGTGCAGTGGCGACAAACTAAATCAATTTTTAAAAGCCTTTAAAAACCTTTACAGGTTACCACTTTAGATTTACAGAGGAGGTCTACTGCTAAAATTACTGCCCTCGATCTGACCTTTGCGGTGATACCTCACATGCATGGTGCATTTGCTGTTTACGTTTGACACCAGACCAACGCTTGCGTTCGCCTTTGCGCGAGAGCAGGGGGGGACAGGGGTGCTTTTTTTTTCTTTATTATTTTTTTGCTTTTTTATCTTATTTTTAAACTGTTTCTTTCATTTTTTTTTTTTTAATCACTTTTATTGTTATCTCAGGGAATGTAAATATCCCCTATGATAGCAATAGGTAGTGACAGGTACTCTTTTTTTGAAAAAATTGGGGTCTATTAGACCCTAGATCTTTCCCCTGCCCTCAAAGAATCTGACCACACCAAGATCGGTATGATAAAATGCTTTCCCAATTTCCCAATGGCGTTGTTTACATCCGGCAAAATCTAAGTCATGAAATGCTCGTAGCTTCCGGTTTCTTAGGCCATAGAGATGTTTGGAGCCACTCTGGTCTCTGATCAGCTCTATGGTCAGCTGGCTGAATCACCGGCTGCATTCTCAGGTTCCCTGTTGGGACAGGAGAGCCAGAGAAAAACATGGAAGACGGAGGGGGGGGGGGGGGGGCATTCCCTCCCACTGCTTGCAAAAGCAGTTTAGAGGCTAATTAGCCGCTAAGATTGCTTTTACATGAAAGCCAACAGCTGGCTGAAAAGAATGATACCAAGATGATACCTAAACCTGCAGGCATCATTCTGGTATAACCACTCAAAGTCCAGCAACATACCAGTACGTTGCTGGTCCTTGTTGGGCATATATTGTAAACTTTTTTTTCATGCAGCCTGTGGGCTGAACGAAAAAAAAGAGATTGATCGGTGGGTATACCCACCATTAGAATACCTCCCTTCATCCACCCACTTCTAATGATGGGCATACATGCACCGTATATATGCCGAAGCATGGGGGCATCCTCCCGCAAAAGTTAGAAGCAAATCGCTCCTCCGCCCACTGCTGCCCCCGCGCTTCGGCATATGTGCTGAAGTATGTAACTGTGGTGGTGAAATCACGTCCGACAGCGCTGGAATCACGGCTTTATGTATTGTGGGAGCAAACGCTGTTGCTGTCAAGATAAATAAATCCGCCCTGCAACTGAATGGCGTACCTGCTAAGCAAATGATGGTTAACAATAAAACGAAGTAACATTACAGTATAACAGTAATGCCCCGTACACATGGTCGGACTTTGTTCGGACATTCCGACAACAAAATCCTAGGATTTTTTCCGACGGATGTTGGCTCAAACTTGTCTTGCATACATACGGTCACACTAAGTTGTTGGAAAATCCGATCATTCTGAACGTGGTGGCGTAAAACACGTACGTCGGGACTATAAACGGGGCAGTGGCCAATAGCTTTCATCTCTTTATTTATTCTGAGCATGCGTGGCACTTTGTCCGTCGGATTTGTGTACACACGATCGGAATTTCCGACAACGGATTTTGTTGTCGGAAAATTTTATATCCTGCTCTCAAACTTTGTGTGTCGGAAAATCTGATGGAAAATGTGTGATGGAGCCTACACACGGTCGGAATTTCCGACAACAAGGTCCTATCACACATTTTCCGTCAGAAAATCCGACCGTGTGTACGGGGCATTAGACTTACCATACCTGCAAAGCAAATACAAAAAAAACATAGTAAAAAATAAAACATTTAACGCAACCTGTGCCTAAAATATATATATGCCGAAACATGGGAGCATCCTCCCGCAAAAGGTAGGAGCAAATCGCTCCTCCACCCACTGCTGCCCCCATGCTTCGGCATATATGCTGAAGTGTGTAACTATGGTGGTGAAATCACCTCCGACAGCGCTGGAGTCACGGCTTTATGTATCGTGGGAGCAAACGCTGTTGCTGTCAAGTTAAATAAATCCGCTCTGCAGCTGAATGGCGTACCTGAAAACAAAAAAATGGTTAACAATAAAACACAGTAAACAGTAAAGTATAAAAAAATTGCATATCTGAAAAGCAAACATGGTAAAACATAATAACAATAAAACATTGCAGAATAGAATACAGTAAAAAAGAGCAGAACAATAGAGAGAGATTAGAGAGAGAGAGAGAATAAAACTACAACTATTTTTGTTTTTTTTATTTTACAGAAGGGACAATAATACCTGGTGTCACGCCTATATCCGCACACCAAGATCGGTGTGATAAAATGCTTTCCCAATTTCCCAGTGGCGTTGTTTACATCCGGCAAAATCTAAGTCATGAAATGCTCATAGGTTCTGGTTTCTTAGGCCATAGAGATGTTTGGAGCCACTCTGGTCTCTGATCAGCTCTATGGTCAGCTGGCTGAATCACCAGCTGCATTCTCAGGTTCCCTGTTGGGACAGGAGAGCCATAGAAAAACATGGAAGACGGTGGGGGGGGGGGGGCATTCCCTCCCACTGCTTGTAAAAGCAGTCTAGAGGCTAATTATTTGCTAGGATTGTTTTTACATAAAAGCCGACCGCTGGCTGAAAAGAATGATACCAAGATGATACCTAAACCAGCAGGTATCATTCTGGTATAACCACTCAAAGTCCACGCTTCGACATATATGCTGAAGTATGTAACTATGGTGGTGAAATCACCTCCGACAGCTCTGGAGTCACGGCTTTATGTATTGTGGGAGCAAACGCTGTTGCTGTCAAGATAAATAAATCCACTCTGCAGCTGAATGGCGTACCTGAAAACAAAAAAAATGGTTAACAATAAAACACAGTAAACCGTAAAGTATAAAAAAATTGCATATCTGAAAAGCAAACATGGTAAAACATAATAACAATAAAACATTGCAGAATAGAATACAGTAAAAAAGAGCAGAACAATAGAGAGAGAATAGAGAGAGAGAGAACAATAAAACGACAACTATTTTTGGTTTTTTTTATTTTATATATTTTTTTGTGTTTTTAATTTTCTTACTTTTTTTTTTACACTTTTTTTTGTAACTATAACTTTTGTAACTGGTACCAGGTTCGGGTCTCTCAAAATGCGATGGCATCTTGGAAGACCCTGTGTTAGTGTGCCTAGTCTGTGCAGTGTTGTACCCTACGCTAATACTCAACTAGTGAATGGTAGCGTTCAATACATTCACCAATGCAAAGACCAGGATTGTCAGGACAGAAGGGACAATAATACCGGGTGTCACGCCTATATCCGCGCTTGCTGCAGACACGACATCTTCTTTGGGGGGCTCGTTGAGTAGGGGTACTCGGGAGGACATACGGAAAATGCCTCTCATGCAGCCGGCTTACTGCATTTGGTTGGGGAGGGTGAGGTGGATCCAGTCTGTCCTGAAGCTCTGTATAGCACATGAGCGTTCAGCAAAGCCAATTGAAGTAAATAAACAGACACTTGTTTGTACCAGCGTCTGGCCTTACGTGCAATTAGGTACGGCACCAACAACTGGTCGTTGAGGTCCACTCCTCCCATATTTTGGTTATATTCGTGGACACAGAGGGGTTTCTCCACAACACCAGTCGCCGTAGTAATTTGGACCGTCGTGTCTGCATGAAGGGAGGTAAGAACGAAAACATTCTTATTATCCCTCCACTTCATAGCGAGCAAGTTATTACACTTGAAGCAGGCTCTCTCCCCCAGCCTAAGACGGAAATCTACAACGCACTGGGGAAAGCCCCGGCGATTAGGTCGCACGGTGCCACATGCTCCAATCTGATGTGACTCCAAGGGTGAATGAAGGGTGACACCAAGTCCCACACAATCTTGCCAGCGCTTCCTATGTAGTCAGGGCAGTTTGTCGGCTCTACGTGACTATCTTTGCCCTCGTAAGCCATAAAACTACATGTATAGCCTGTGGCCCTGTCACAGAGCTTATACATCTTGACCCCGTATCTGGCGCGCTTGCTGGGAAGGTACTGTTTGAATGACAAGCGGCCAGAAAACTTCATCAGGGACTCATCAACGCAGACAACTTGATGGGGAGTAAACAAGTCTGCAAAACGTTGGTTTAAGTGGTTTACGAGGGGCCAAATTTTGTAGAGCCGATCGTATTCAGGGTCTCCACGAGGACAACAGAGTTCATTGTTGTTGAAGTGTATGAACCGCAAAATCTGCTTGTATCGTGCCCTGGTCATGGAGGCAGAGAGCACGGGCATATGGTGAATTGGGTCAGTGGACCAATATGACCGCAACTCACTCTTTTTAGTTATGCCCATGTTGAGGGAAAGGCCCAGAAAGATCTTAAATTCGGAAACCGTAATTGGTTTCCAAACTCTGGCAAGGGAGGACTGGGGAATAGTGGCGATGTGTTGACCAGCGTACAAATTGCTTTGGGCCACAATAGATCTATAGAGATCTTCGATGAAAAACAGCGAATAAAAATCCAGTGACGTAAAATCAACTGTTTCCACCTGAATTACCGGGTTGGCCAGTGAGGCCAGAAGGATCCCCACATGGACGTGATTTGTCAAGGCCCTGGTCAAATGCCACATTAGAATCCCCACCAAGGAGTATTGTCCCTTGTTTGGAGCACAATAGGATACGAAAGAGTAGATTTGATTATCAAGGACCGCTTTAACTAAGATGAATCTTCCCTCAGGATCCTTACGTTCCAGAAGGAGTGAGAATTTACATCTTTAGTAAAAAAGAATCACCACCCCCTTAGTTTTGTCTTCAGCATTGGCCATAAAAATAAAGGAAATTTGGCATGGATGAATGAAGGGCTATATTTCTTAGGAAAGTGAGTCTCCTGTAGAACTACATCCATTGCATGCTCGTGAAAATATTGCAAATATTGCGGTGTAGGAATTACAACAGTTTGTATATGTGCCTCACACTTTTTAAGGGACCAGAAGTAATGGGACAGATTAACAATCATCCATCAAACTTTCACTTTTTAATACTTGGTTGCAAATCCTTTGCAGTCAATTACAGCCTGAAGTCTGGAACGCATAGACATCAGCAGACTCTGGGTTTCATCCCTGGTGATGCTCTGCCAGACTTCTACTGCAACTGTCTTCAGTTCCTGCTTGTTCTTGGGGCATTTTACCTTTAGTTTTGTCTTCATCAAGTAAAATGCATACTCAAATCGGATTCAGGTCAGGTAATTGACTTGGCCATTGCATAACATTCCACTTCTTTCCCTTAAAAAAGTCTTTGGTTGCTTTCGCGGTATGCTTCGGGTCATTGTCTATCTGCACTGTGAAGCACCGTCCAATGAGTTCTGAAGCATTTTGCTGAATGTGAGCAGATAATATTGCTCAAAACACTTCAGAATTCATTCTGCTGCTTTTGTCAGCAGTCACATCATCAATAAATACAAGAGAACCAGTTCCATTGGAAGCCATACATGCCCCCGGATCCTAAAATTATATCTCCTGTTTCTGTTCTCGAGATCATCTATTTTAGATAAGGCTGTCTCACATCTCACATATAGGTTGGACTTGATGGACTTGTGTCTTTTTTCAACCTCACCTACTATGTAACTATATGATCCTGCAAATCTTGGATGCGGTCTGTGTTTTAGTTTGTCCTGGCAATAGTAGATACCAATTTTGTCTCCATAGCTTCTATGCCGGGGCCTAAAGACTGTATATCCACTTTATCACTAGTGATTTTGGTGGCTGTGTTATGTAGGCCACGATCGAGTAGATCAGCAAACTTGGAGAAAAGTGCAGCCATAGCAGCCGGGTGGTCAGGGTTCAGGCTGTAATGTCTGTTGAGGAGGGCCTGCTTCCATGGGGGATAGGCCCATCTCCTCCAAAGTGTGCCCCAAAAGAGATTCAGCGGAGGTGGGTGAGGGAGGTCCCATATAGAGAGTACTCGCAGCCATGAGTATGGGAGGGCGCGGGAGAAGGCAGGAGAGAGGATCAGAGGAGCATGTACCTGCATCTGCAGAGCGGTCTCCATCTTGGTGCCTGTGGAGTTCCTTATCTGAATTGTTCCCGCAAGTCGCGGCGGACAGATCCAGCGGACATCAGGGGTAGCAGCGGGGTTTCCTCCACCCGATGGGGGTTAGATGGGCCGTGTAGTGTGGGTGCGGGAGAGCTCCCCGACTATGCGTCCATCTCAGGTGCTACCACAAATGCGCCTCCTGGTTTAATCTCTTTTGGTGCAACTCTATAAAAGTCCCATGGGCATCTGCTTTATGCTTAGAAATCTATTGCTTCAGGGACTGAGTTATGCCTTTATCTGTGCACTCAAGCCACTATTTTAATTATTATTGTGTTCACTGACACCAATGCTGCAGGTTATTATTGCAGCCAATGACACAAAGCTGGAGGTCTTTTATTATGACCACTGACACCAATGATCACTCAACTTTCTCTTCAAATTGCATTGCTGTATGTTTGAAAAATATGCAGCAGGACCAAACTTTTTATTAAGGTGTGTCACAGCACATTCATTTTGCATGGACTACCTACGTTAATGCAACATGCCGTAACACACAAACATTTTCTGTATTGTGTAGTCCCCTGGAAGTATCGAGGGCCCTAATATGTTTAAAGTACCGCTTTAGTGTTTTTTTTAAAAAAAAATTTTATTAAAATAATAAACATGTCATACTTACCTGGTCTGTGCAGTGGTTTTGCACAGAACAGCCCAGATCTTCCTCTTCTGGGGTCTCCTGCCAGCGCTTCTGGCTCCCATCTCCCCCCACCTCTTAAATGCTCCATAGGAAGCAGCTTCCTAAGGGGTCATTTGTGTGTACTCAATCCCAAGCTGGGCTATTTGCATCTACACACAGCCTGGCTCTTCCTAAACACCCCCCAAAGTTCTCTACTCACAAGTTTTGAGTGAAAGCCACGCCTGTAAGATAGGGGAGTAGAGCGGCTGCAGATGTGCACAACGCTGGGTCGAGATGGGGCTCAGGTAAGTTTTTTGGGGAGGGCTGCAGAGAATGCATTAAGGTAACAAAAAAACAAAAAACCTTTTATCTTTACATCCACTGTAAGTCAGCCGCGCATTAGTGTAATGAGTATGGTGTCCACTCTGTCCAGACGATTTTGGTCTTAATAACAGTCCTGCCCTGTTATTTTATTAAACTGAAAATGCATAATATTAGATTATTATCTTTTTAATGCTCTAATTTTGATAATTACAGCATTACACCGATGACATATCAGATAATTCCTGAAGCCTGAAGGTGGCAGTATTCATCTTCATACTGAAGGCTTTAATTGCTTTTTAAAATGAAGTCTTCCAGCCTAAATGTGACTACTATGGCTTAGCTGACATACTCTGATTGATTCTAGATTATCAGTGGGGAGCCAAGCTATCAGTTGCAGCCAGGATTGAGAGCCATCAGTTGCACCAAGTGTTGACTGCTGGCTCTTAGAGGAAAAGAAATAATGAATAAAGTACAGGCTTTGCAAAAAAAAAAAAAAAAATTTTTATACTCGCCTAGGTGGATGCAGCATCGATCCGATGCTGCATTTGTCCCCCGCAGGCTCTGCATTGAGAACTGAGCAATCAAACATCGCTCTAAGCAGAGAGCCATGACGGTCAGTCACTGGCTCTCTGCTCTGCCTCTTCAGCACTCATTGGAGCGCTGGGCTGTGGACGGGCTGGCTAACACTCTCGGTGGTTCACCGAGAGGCTGAGCCAGGTGTCGGTCCAGCCTTCTGGGTGGATCCTGACCATATGGTCAGGATCTTTTTAGAGCTCGGACCGGCTCCATGACATCAGTCGACAGCTGGTTTTAGCCCACTGACAGCTGAAACCGGGTCACAGGAGTGCAGAACGAACTGCACTCCGGTGATCCATAGGAAATGTTATAATTAAAAAAACAAGTATTTTAAAGTATATGGACCTTTTCAATCATCGTATTTTACTGTTTTGTAACAGGAGATTTCAACAAGCAGGACAAGACAAAAGGTGGCTCCTCTGCATACCTTACATGCCAGAAAGATGAAGACATTGAGTTTGGATTGGACTGAGACGTAAAATTATTTATTGTTTTCTCAAAATAAGTTATGGGGCAAATAGACTCCCCCCCCCAGCACAACATGTGTGGAAGTTCCAGATGAGTTCATGTGCTAATAGAGCAAAATAATGATGCCATCAAGCTCTGTCTATGCCAATTTGCCCAGTTGGGGTGCATTTGGTTGATAGACCAGCAACTGTATGGAAGAGCGGGAAGGATTTTAGAAACTGTTATTTTATTATAAATGCCTGCAAACATTTGCATTAAAGAGTCAGTCCAACTAAAGTTGACATTTCGGCTGTAGGTAGCTTATATATTTAGATTTTTTTAAAGACCAAACCCACCTTTTAAAAAAAAAAAAAACACATATATTATTATATATTAATTTTTAACAAATCAGCCTGCAAAGCCTTGCAACCGCGATCACAAGTGCAATGCAGACTCTTCCTCCAGCTCTGTCCATACCGAGGTAATGACTTTCAGTTAGAGAGCTGGAGAAAGTATCAATGGGCTTGAATTTGGCAGTTCACACCATCTGCTGACAAGACATCTGCTTGGAATCACATTGGAAAAAATACATATATAAAAGGTCCAATTTACTTCTAGTCATTCACATTGTTTTCAATCTCAAGCCCTGATAAAGGGGGCATTTGTGGACCCCTGAAACATATTGGCTACTCTTTGGATTGGCCCCCTGACTTTTTTGGGAATAAAGTTGTATCTGGACCTATTAGCAGTGGTGTGGCGCTTCATGTTACATTTTTGTTACATTACACTACAAGCCAAAGAGACCATGGAGATTCTGTGGGGTGTAAAAGTTTTCTTTGGAACCAGGTTACTTACATCAATTTTAATACTTTAAGATAGCAATACCAATAAGATAACCTTTATGGGTCCAGTACTATTTTTCCACTTTCCTCAACCTTCTGTATGGTCTCATCACTACAGGTTTTCTTTAAAGGCTATGTTCACCTTTTTGGGCAGAATTTCACTTTTCATTTCTGGCCAAGCCATCCCAATGTGCTCATCTCTCACTTACCTCATCTATAGCAGCTTTAAAGTTTAACCTGTTTTTAAAGACATCACTTCCTGTAGATCATATCCTAGCATGCACTGGCTTGGTGCATCACAGAAAAGGGCATGATAGGGCATGTTCCCCAGTCTGGATCACACCTCCCACATTTCTATACCACCTCTTGTTTTTTTTCTACCCACTTTCTGTACAATCTGACTGTGCTATCGCCTGTAGATCTACCATCTGCTAAGGCACATCTGAAAAGTGTGGTCCCTAGCTCTATTCTAACGTAAAGTGAAAAATAAAAGGATAGTTCCGCGCTATGGCCAAAATAAGATGGAAAGAGAATATATAAAATAATGAATAAAAAGCTGCTGCCCCCACTCAAGCAACTACCATAGTACAGTCCAAAGTACCGTATTTATCAGCGTTTAACACGCACTTGTTTCCCCTTAAAATCAGGGGGAAATCGTGGGTGCGTGTTATATGCCGATCCCCACTGTCTGTGTGTCAAAAAAGACAGAGCGCGGCCGAAAAAGACCGAGCTCTGCTGAAAAAGACCGATCACCGCCGAAAACAAACAAGCCCCGCCTAAAAAGACCGAGCCAAGTGCTCTGCTCCGCTTGCAGTCACGCCGTCCCGCCTAACTGCTGTCTCTGAGAGGATGAGGAGCGAGTGCTCGGCTCCGCTCGCAGTCCCGCCCAGCTCCTATGATGGACATAACACTCCATCCAATGGCGGGACTGCGAGCCGAGTACACAGTACACTTTTTCGGCAGCGCTCGCTCCTCATCCTCTGAGACAGCAGGGAGGCGGGGTGTCGTGACGAGCCGAGTGCACAGGCTCTGTCAGCGGGAAATTTAAACAAATAAATGCTGCACACGGCACTGGACAAGGCTGCACTGGGCAATGCTGCATATGACAATGGGCAAGGCTGCATATGACAATGGGCAAGGCTGCACTGGGCAAGGCTGCATATGACAATGGGCAAGGCTGCATATGACAATGGGCAAGGCTGCACTGGGCAAGGCTGCATATGACAATGGGCAAGGCTGCAAATGGCACTGGGCAAGCTGCAAATGGACACTGATCATTCTGCAATGATGGACAAGGCTCCAGATGGACACTGATGAGGCTGCATTGATTGGCATTTAAATGTAAGTTTTTTTCCTTAAACTTCCCTCCTAAAAGTTTTTTTTCCTTTAAAATGCCCTCCTAAACTTGGGGTGCGTGTTATACGCCGATAAATACGGTATATAGGCAATGGAAAGTGGATAAGGCCCTGCCTAATTATATAAAGTGCCCTGATTAACTATAATAGTTAAGTACTGCCTCTATAGAGATACTACTTGGTATATATGTATCAATTATAGTATTATGATAGTTAATCAGGGCACTTTATGTTTAGCAAACACTTCTATATATTATTGGAAGCGTGTTTACTGGTTACACATATATTTAGTGTATATATGGATATTAGAAATTGGTGTATGGAGGTACTCTTGTATATACATTAATTGAATTTGCACTTTATTCACTTAATCACTGGATGGATATATTAGGAATTTACTGAAGGTGACTATATTGGTTTTTCCCTCTCGGTACCAGAAGGAGCAGTTTAACACTAGATCATAGTGCTTTATCTAATTAGGCAGCGTCATATCCACTTTCCACTTCCTATATATCTATTCTAAACGTACTTGGCATAAGAATGTGTTGCCAAGTATACTTTTTTTTACTTTTTTTCTATAGGGTTAAGTGAAATTAAATATGCAGTCACTAATGAAAAACTTATCTTCATACTTGTTATGGGTCAGCGACTTAAATGAACTAGTTTAAACAACTCGCCCTAATGTTGTAAAGCGCTGCGTAAACTGTCGGCGCTATATAAATCCCGTATAATAATAACTCTCATGCATGCACATGGAAGCTCATTCATTCCAGCACCTAGGTATGCTGAAAATGCGCTGCTTAGTGCACATTACAATGAGGATTGCAAATAAGCATGAACGTTTGTTTTATTGCAGAAGAGACATAGCATGTGCTTTCTGCAATAAAGAGCCTAACTTTTTCAGTTTGATCCCACTTTAATAAGCAATGAAGCAAGGATGAGGATAATGGCCCTGGAACATGTTCCTTTAAATATCAAGTTCACAATGGTAGCTCCTATGTTTCTATCCTGACAGTCTCTCTTGGGGCTCCATGCACACTAGTGTTTTTATAAGCACAAACGCTAGAAAAAAAGAATGCTGGGTGAAAAATGCTGAGAATAGCGTTTTTCGTGCCAGCTTGTTGTAGCTTTTTTTTAGTAACTTTTAGAACTGTTAGCATTTTATTAGGATTTACAGTACATGAAAAAAAAAAAAAAAAACACTTTTAACCACTTGAGCCCCGGACCATTATGCTGCCTAAGGACCAGAGGTCTTTTTCCAATTTGGCACTGCGTCGCTTTAACTGCTAATTGCGCGGTCATGCAATGCTGTACCCAAACGAAATTTGCGTCCTTTTCTTCCTACAAATAGAGCTTTCTTTTGATGGTATTTGATCACCTCTGCGGTTTTTATTTTTTGCGCTATAAACGGAAAAAGACCGAAAATTTTGAAAAAAAATGATATTTTCTACTTTTTGTTATAAAAAAATCCAATAAACTCAATTTTAGTCATACATTTAGGCCAAAATGTATTCGGCCACATGTCTTTGGTAAAAAAAATGTCAATAAGCGTATATTTATTGGTTTGCGCAAAAGTTATAGCGTCTACAAACTAGGGTACATTTTCTGTAATTTACACAGCTTTTAGTTTATGACTGCCTATGTCATTTCTTGAGGTGCTAAAATGGCAGGGCAGTACAAAACCCCCCCCAAATGACCCCATTTTGGAAAGTAGACACCCCAAGGAAATTGCTGAGAGGCATGTTGAACCCATTGAATATTTATTTTTTTTGTCCCAAGTGATTGAATAATGACAAAAAAAAAAAAAATATTTACAAAAAGTTGTCACTAAATGATATATTGCTCACACAGGCCATGGGCCTATGTGGAATTGCACCCCAAAATACATTCTGCTGCTTCTCCTGAGTATGGGGATACCACATGTGTGGGACTTTTTGGGAGCCTAGCCGCGTACGGGGCCCCGAAAACCAATCACCGCCTTCAGGATTTCTAAGGGTGTAAATTTATGATTTCACTCTTCACTGCCTATCACAGTTTCGGAGGCCATGGAATGCCCAGGTGGCACAAAACCCCCCCAAATGACCCCATTTTGGAAAGTAGACACCCCAAGCTATTTGCTGAGAGGCATATTGAGTCCATGGAATATTTTATATTTTGACACAAGTTGCGGGAAAGTGACACATTTTTTTTTTTTTTTTGCACAAAGTTGTCACTAAATGATATATTGCTCACACAGGCCGTGGGCATATGTGGAATTGCACCCCAAAATACATTTAGCTCCTTCTCCTGAGTACGGGGATACCACATGTGTGGGACTTTTTGGGAGCCTAGCCGTGCACGGGACCCCGAAAACCAATCACCGCCTTCAGGATTTCTAAGGGTGAAAATTTTTGATTTCTTTCTTCACTGCCTATCACAGTTTCGGAGGCCATGGAATGCCCAGGTGGCACAAAACCACCCCAAATGACCCCATTTTGGAAAGTAGACACCCCAAGCTATTTGCTGAGAGGCATGGTGAGTATTTTGCAGCTCTCATTTGTTTTTGAAAATGAAGAAAGACAAGAAAAAACTTTTTTTTTTTTTTTTTTTAATTTTCAAAACTTTGTGACAAAAAGTGAGGTCTGCAAAATACTCACTATACCTCTCAGCAAATAGCTTTGGGTGTCTACTTTCCAAAATGGGGTCATTTGGGGGGGTTTGTGCCACCTGGGCATTCCATGGCCTCCGAAACTGTGATAGGCAGTCAAGAGTGAAATCAAAAATTCACGCCCTTAGAAATCCTGAAGACGGTGCTTGGTTTTCGGGGTTCCGTACGCGGCTAGGCTCCCAAAAAGTCTCACACATGTGGTATCCCCATACTCAGGAGAAGCAGCAGAATGTATTTTGGGGTGTAATTTCACATATTCCCATGGCATGTTTGAGCAATATATCATTTAGTGACAATTTTGTGCAAAAAAAAAAAAAATTTGTCTCTTTCCCGCAACTTGTGTCGGAATATAAAATATTCCATGGACTCGACATGCCTCTCAGCAAATAGCTTGGGGTGTCTACTTTCCAAAATGGGGTCATTTGGGGGGGTTTTGAACTGTCCTGGCATTTTATGCACAACATTTAGAAGCTTATGTCACACATCACCCACTCTTCTAACCGCTTGAAGACAAAGCCCTTTCTGACTCTTATGCCCCGTACACACAGTCGGACTTTGTTCGGACATTCCGACAACAAAATCCTAGGATTTTTTCCGACGGATGTTGGCTCAAACTTGTCTTGCATGCACACGGTCACACAAAGTTGTCGGAAAATCCGATCGTTCTAAACGCGGTGATGTAAAACACGTACGTCGGGACTATAAACGGGGCAGTGGCCAATAGCTTTCATCTCTTTATTTATTCTGAGCATGCGTGGCACTTTGTCCGTCGGATTTGTGTACACACGATCGGAATTTCCAACAACGGATTTTGTTGTCGGAAAATTTTATATCCTGCTCTCAAACTTTGTGTGTCGGAAAATCCGATGGAAAATGTCCGATGGAGCCCACACACGGTCAGAATTTCCGACAACACGCTCCAATCGGACATTTTCCATCGGAAAATCCGACCGTGTGTACGGGGCATTATTGTTTACATGAAAAAGTTTTTTTTTTTTTTGCAAGAAAATTACTTTGAACCCCCAAACATTATATATTTTTTTAAAGCAAATGCCCTACAGATTAAAATGGTGGGTGTTTCATTTTTTTTTTTCACACAGTATTTGCGCAGCGATTTTTCAAACGCATTTTTTGGGGAAAAAACACACTTTTTTAAATTTTAATGCACTAAAACACACTATATTGCCCAAATGTTTGATGAAATAAAAAAGATGATCTTAGGCCGAGTACATGGATACCAAACATGACATGCTTTACAATTGCGCACAAACGTGCAGTGGCAACAAAATAAATACATTTTTAAAAGCCTTTAAAAGCCTTTACAGGTTACCACTTTAGATTTACAGAGGAGGTCTACTGCAAAAATTACTGCCCTCGATCTAACCTTCGCGGTGATACCTCACATGCATGGTGCAATTGCTGTTTACGTTTGACGACAGACCACCGCTTGCGTTCGCCTTAGCGCGAGAGCAGGGGGCGACAGGGGTGCTTTTTTTTTTTTTTCTCTTTATTTTTTTTTGCTTTTTTATCTTATTTTTAAACTGTTCCTTTCATTTTTTTTTCTAATCATTTTTATTGTTATCTCGGGGAATGTAAATATCCCCTATGATAGCAATAGGTAGTGACAGGTACTCTTTTTTGAAAAAATTGGGGTCTATTAGACCCTAGATCTCTCCTCTGCCCTCAAAGCATCTGACCACACCAAGATCGGTGTGATAAAATGCTTCCCCAATTTCCCAATGGCGCTATTTACATCCGGCGAAATCTAAGTCATAAAATGCTCGTAGCTTCCGGTTTCTTAGGCCATAGAGATGTTTGGAGCCACTCTGGTCTCTGATCAGCTCTATGGTCAGCTGGCTGAATCACCGGCTGCATTTTCAGGTTCCCTGTTGAGACAGGAGAGCCAGAGAAAAACACGGAAGACGGTGGGGGGGGGGGGGCATTCCCTCCCACGGCTTGTAAAAGCAGTCTAGAGGCTAATTAGCCACTAGGATTGCTTTTACATGAAAGCCGACCGCTGGCTAAAAAGAATGATACCAAGATGATACCTAAACCTGCAGGCATCATTCTGGTATAACCACTCAAAGTTGTGAATGGCGTACCTGAAGACAAAAAAATGGTTAACAATAAAGCACAGTAAACGGTAAAGTATAAAAAATTGCATACCTGAAAAGCAAACATGATAAAACATAATAACAATAAAACATTGCAGAATAGAATACAGTAAATAAGAGCAGAACAATAGAGAGAATAGAGAGAGAGAGAACAATAAAACGACAACTATTTTTATTTTATATATATATATATATATATATATTTTTTTTTTACACTTTTTTTGTAATAACTTTTATAACGGTAACCGGTTCCAGGTTCGGGTCTCTCAAAATGCGATGGCATCTTGGGAGACCTTGTGAAAGTGCGCCTAGTCTGTGCAATGCTGTACCCTACGCTAATACTCAACTAGTTCATAGTAGCGTTCAAAACATTCACCAATGCAAAGACCAGGATTGTCAGGACAGCAGGGACAATAATAGCGGGTGTCACGCCTATATCCGCGCTTGCTGCAGACACGACATCTTTTTTGGGGGGGTTCGCTGGGTAGGGGTACTCGGGAGGACATAAAGAAAATGCCTCTCATGCAGCCGACTGCATTTGGTTGGGGATGTGAATGGGGGAAGTACAGGCGCTGCAGAAGCGGTGGGTTCCCAATTAGGATTGGCAAATGCAGCAGGAAGGGCATTATGGGCACGACGGGCCTGTGTTTGTCTTTTTGGTGGCAGCAGGACACTACTTGTGCTTGCTACCTCACCAGCTTGAACTGCACTTATGGGACTCGCCACGTCACCAAGTGTTACTGCAGTGCTGGTTTGACTACGACCGGGGTGTACTAGGCCGCTGTTCACCAAAACGCTATCAAAAAAACTGTTAGCGATCGCAGGGATCAGGCCTGACTCTGCGAACGCTGCAGTTATGCGTTTAGTGTTTTGTAAGTGACAGTGATCGATCGATACTGCACTTGGGTGGGCTGGGCTGGGCCGGGCGGAGGGGCAAAACGCAGGTGCTAGCAGGTATCTGGGCTGATTCCGCTAACACTGCGTTTTTGGGAACCCTAAACTGCTGGGGACGCTAGTATAGATCTGATCGGATCAGATATTGATCCGTACAGATACTATACCACTAAGGGAGGCGTATGCTGCGTGCGTGGGTGTTAGTGCTACTGGCGCTAACCTGACGCTGCCTGGGGCTGGTGCTTGCCAGTTCACCAAAATACTACCAAAAAAAATGTTAGCGATCGCAGGGATCAGGCCTGACTCTGCGAACGCTGCAGTTATGCGTTTAGTGTTTTGTAAGTGACAGTGATCGATCGATACTGCACTTGGGTGGGCTGGGCGGAGGGGCAAAACGCAGGTGCTAGCAGGTATCTGGGCTGATCCCGCTAACACTGCGTTTTCGGGAACCCTAAACTGCTGGGGACGCTAGTATAGATCTGATCGGATCAGATATTGATCCATACAGATACTATACCACTAAGGGAGGCGTATGCTGCGTGCGTGGGTGTTAGCGGTACTGGCGCTAATCTGACGCTGCCTGGGGCGACGCATATCACCGCCGGGCGATCAGGGGGCTAAACCTTTATTCGGTAATAAACGGCGGGTGCCCTGACACTATAAAAAATAAACGAACTAACCAGCGTCACCCGTAACGGTTATACGGTGATCAGTGGTGAAAGGGTTAACTAGGGGGCCATCAAGGGGTTAAAACATTTATTCGGTAGTATATGGGGGTCCCTGACGCTATAAAACGCTGACGGCAAACCTAAATATTTACGTCCCTAACTAGCGTCACCAGCGACACTAATACAGCGATCAGAAAAATGATCGCTTAGTGACACTGGTGACAGGGGGTGATCAAGGGGTTAAAACTTTATTAGGGGGGTTAGGGGGGTACCCTAGACCTAAAGGGGGGTAATACTAACTGTCCCAACACTGTAACTGTCACAAACTGACACTATGCAGTAATCAGAAAAAAAAAAAAAACTGCTTGGTGTCAGTTTGTGACAGGGGGGGGGGATCGGGGGGCGATCGGGGGGGGGGGGGATCGGGGTGGTTTGTGTGCCTGGCATGTTCTACTGTGTGTGTGTGTGTTGGTGCACTCACTCACATGTCGTCTCTCCTCGGGCCGGAACGTAAATCACTGAGCCGAGGAGAGATGACATTCTTTCCTTTGCTGCTGTTTAGCATACAGCAGCAAAGGAATGATTCGATTGGCCGGCGGCGATCGCGAGGGGGGGGCCACGAACGGATGGTCTCCCCCTCACCTCTGATCGCCGCTGGACAAAAGACGACTGCCTCGGGCACCGGGGGGGGGGGTCCGATCGGACCCCCCACCCGCGGAAGGCAAATCACGTACATGTACGTGATTTTGCCTGTCCGTGCCACCTTGCCGACGTACATCGGCGTGAGGCGGTCGTCAAGTGGTTAAGCGTTTAGTACATGAAGAAAAAAAAAAAAAACACGTTTGAGCGTTTAGCATTTTTCTTTCTGCTGGAAAAACGCTCCCTAAAACTCTACAAAAACATTTTTTTTTTCGGCTCCTAGATGCTAAAGCAAAAAAACGCTAACAGCCTAATGTAGTCTGCATGGACACATAGGATAACCCTATTTAGCGTCTAGGAGCATAAAAAATGCTAATAACTGCTTCTAGGAGCTTAAAAAAATGCTACTGTGCATGGAGCCTTTAATTGGTCACATGAAGTGAAGCAGTGCTGATTTGCCAATGGGTGAAGTTTATGTACACAACCATAGCAGATAACATACAGTGCAAGGCATGGTGGTCTTCAACCCACAGTTCCAGAGCCTTCTATTGCTCTAGCTAACTAGGCAATCTAATAGGCACATTTTGGCCAGAGCCTATGGTTAAGGGTTAGCGCTACTCCCTCATGCTTTTAATTAGGCATGGAGAAGTTGGAGCCAGGCTCTTGGCTCTTGGGGACTGGTCACTATTTGCATATCATAGGGACAATTGAGGACAGCTGTGACCTGGCACAACCAGCAATGGCATGCCTCCATCCCTTTTAGAATGAATAAATATGGATAAAGAAAAAAGTGTTGGGACTTTACATGAGGCATGTCTATGCGAAAAATTATATATACGGTTATGAAATTCATGTAATTTAATCTAATTCAATTAAATGTCACAATCACGTGAGAAATTCATGATTGCTAGACACATAATAAATCAACTCATAATACTGATAATAATAATGGTAATATTCATAATATAATAATAATCATAATTATTAAATTAAAATAAAAAGATAACATATTAATCAATAATCATAGAATATTTGATACAGATAATCAGTAAGCATAATTGATGAGTATAAATTATAATCATGATTAACACATTAAATGCAGAAGGCCAACATACATCCAATATATAATATAATTGCATTTTTCACTCCTGATGATTGGCTACAGGTTATGAAACGCGTAGAATCTCCAATAATGGGCGTCAAGACAAGCAGGCTCTTATTATGAATTTTTAAAATTTCCAATACTATGTATTGACTTGTATATTGGATGTATGTTGTCCTTCTACATTTTATGTGTTAATCATGATTATTATGATTTATATTCCTATCAATTATGATTACTGATTACCTGTATCAAATATTCTATGATTATTGATATGTTACATATTAAATTAAAAATATATGATTATTAATATATTATTATTAATGTTACCATTATTATTATGATTATCATTATCAGTATTATGAATTGATTTATTATGTGTCTAGCAATCATGAATTTCTCACGTGATTGCGACATTTAATTAAATTAGATTATATCACATGAATTTCATAACTGTGTATATATAATTTTTCGCATAGACATGCCTCATGTAAAGTCCCAACACTCTCTTCTTTATCCATATTTAGTTGCATATCATAGTGACCCAGAATGCTCCCTGAGTGTTGAAAACAAAAAGCCAAACTAATGTTTGGAAACATATAGATTGCTGTTATGATATACTAATAGCACAGCTCTAGGGGTTTTGATCTAAAAATCACATATGCAAAATATTCAGGAGTATTTAATGCCGGCGCAACCCCCTCCCCACCATTTCACGCCGTGGTTTTTCCCAATGGTCCCTATACCACTACTGTGTCCTGTAAATTAACACCTGGCTCAATTCACAAATCTAACACACCAGGATAAGGGTTCTTGTGTTAAAGCTTCATCAACTGAGCCATTAGTGAGATAAAATACTGATTCAATACAATTTAAAGGCTTTTGATGGTCAAAGGATAAAGTCACCGTTTTGGGCAGAATTTCACTTTTCATAATAAATAGAACCGTTTTCCAATGTCATTCCTGACCCAGTCCTCCCAATGTGCTTTTCTTTCACTTACCTCATTCACATGATATTTAGAATCTTGTCTGTCTTGTTGTACAGTAAAACCTTGGTTTGAGAGCGTTTTGCAAGACAAGCAAAATTTTTAAATACATTTTGAATTGATATACAAGAAATATCTTGATATACAAGTAGCGTCATGTCACAAACTGAGTATAAAACAGAACAGAGGCGCCTCTAAGTGTAGCAATATGGTTACATATAATGAAGGTACAACATTTAGCAAGTCACATGGCTGATGATTAAAACAGTCACGTCTAAGTATGCAGGCACCCGGGGTAAAGCAGTCCACATAGACCATCTTCCACACCACCATCAACGTCATCCCTTCCACGCTGCGCTCCATGAGTGCTTCAAGCCTTGCTTTTAAATCGCTCTACTGCAGGGTAGTCTTCCCGGTCACAATTGCAGACTGACAGCGGTAGGAGCCAGTGGTGCAGAGGATGGTCTATGTGGGCAGCTTTAGCCCAGGTGCTTGCATACCATACCTCCCAACTTTTTGAGATGGGAATGAGGGACACCTATCAGCAAAAGTATGCAGGCATAGGACACACCCCTTGCCACGCCCCCTTAAAGGAGAATTGTACAAAAAACAAGATTGGTTAAACCCACAAGTGTTTTTTTTACCACTACTATTCCTTTATATTGGCTTTTGGAATTTACAAATGCAGCAATTTAGAAATCAGTTGAAAGGTTTAGCACTGGGAAACACTTTTTGATAGATAAAAAGTGCATTTTATATACATCTATACAGATCAGACCAAAATGAGGTACAAATGAGGAGGAATGAAGGACAGAGGGACATTGCTCCAAATCAGGGACAGTTGGGAGGTATACATATTTAGATGTGCCTCTTTTAATCATCAACCATGTGAGTTGCTAAATGTTGTACCTTCATTAAATGTAACCATATTGCTACACTTAAAGGCGCCATCATCTCTTTTTATACTCTAACTCCTGCTGGATTTCGCTTCTAATCCCCTTGTGGAGGCTTTCATTTGTGGATGGACATTTTATGGTTACACAATCGCATTGCTATTATCTTTTTATATGGACTATAAACTGAAGGACTTATGAATAAATGGTTGTGGAACAAATCATCTGAGTTTCCATTTATTCTTATGGGGAAATTTGCTTTGATATAAGTGCTTTGGATTACAAGCATGTTTATGGAATGAATTATGCTTGCAATTCAAAGTTTTACTGTATCACTTTCAGGTCCCATTCACACCTAGAGTAGTGGGAGTGCATGTTTTTTGGCTCGCTTTTACAGTGACACACATAGGGCAGTCAGTCTATTTCAATGGGCTGCGCTCTACCTGGCAAAGTAGCTCATAGGACATTTTTGTAAATTTGTTACTGCATTTGTCAAATGTTTTTTCATGTGGCAAAATGTGTGTTTTCTTGTGTGTTTGGTGTGCCATTAACAATTAATGACACTGAAAGTGCAACTCGTAATTTTAAGTGTATAAATGTGGCCATACACTATACAATCTGATTGTACAATCTCTTTACAATCTCCTTTAGATTTACCAAAACGATATAATAGAAAGAGACACTATCAATTCAATCACTGTATCCAATCAGGCAGGCTCTTGCACTACATCAGGCATGTCCCGTGGGCTGCACGTGGCCCCAGAGAGTTTAGCGTGCACCCTGAGCCCATCCGAAGGGACGCTGGGGAAGTCAGGCAAATTCACACAAGAATGAAAAGGGGGAAGCTACACCAAAAGGAGAAAAGGCGTAGAAAAGATACCACATATAGAGCCACAGAGATTTAGCATCTGAAAAAATAACTAATGAATTATAATAAAGTAGAAATTTATTGTATGTATAAACACACAGTAATTGACTACATAAAGTAAAAAATCAATAACCTCCACCATTAACTATCCAATGGATAGTTAGCCACTGAACCCCACCCATCATCAGGGTGAGTAAATGATTGTCTGTTCTTTTCATTGTTTAGTTTGGTTTCCAGACCCATTTTATTTTCTTCCAAAATTCACACATGGAGGAATGCCGGGGGTGCTGTGAAAACTTAGTTGATGGGTGAAGGTGTGCTAATGAGGACAGCTGGTAAACTCTTTCCTGGGTCATACTGGCTGGTCCACCCTGTGTTTATACCAGGAAGTTTCTGAAATGATCTGCAAGCTACAGCCATGGATGGAGGCCCGGTCTTCAAAACCAAAAAAAACTTGTTTTTTTGTGCACAGAGGTACATTACTGGTATATTGGTACATATGGGGAGCTGGATTTTAGAAAAAAAAAAGTGAACTTAGCCTTTAAAGAACTGTTTATAAGTGAAAGATAATTCAGAGAAATTGTTGGAAATTGAGATTGTGAATCGATGCAAAGACAAAAAAAAAAGGGTGTGATCTGAAAAATCACCACTGGGTGGTGATAACAGAACAAAGGTAGTGTGTGTGTGTGTGAGCAAATTATTTGAAGTGTTTTAAGTTTGTAAGAATGTATACTTTATCCCTATTGCTTTCTCCCATACAAGTCATTGTTGATACAAAAGCAACCCTGATGCAGACCAAACACAGTAAGGTCCTGCACTGAACTTGCTTAAAGGGGTTGTAAAGGCAGAAGTTTTTTTTATCTTAAGGCATTCTATGCCTTAAGATAAAAAAAACCTTCTGTGTGCAGCAGCCCCCTTAATACTTACCTGAGCTCCATCTCTATCCAGCGATGTCCACTAGTTCCCCAGCCGTCCGGGACTCTCCCTCCTGATTGGCTGAGAAATAACAGCGATGAGTAACAAAAAGTTTCACCAGCGCTAAACTGCGGATCTTTTGAAGATGTAAGGGGATGGATTAGTTAGTTGGATGTGAACTAAACCCAGTGCACCTGGACAGCAAACATAAGTGGAGGATATGGTATTCAGCAACACAAAACAAAGGATGTCAGCGCTCAATGGGTTGAATGAAGATAAATCCCTCAATGGCAGTGATAAAGAACATGACAAGTTTATTTAATGAAGATCATAAAGGAACTCGATCGACAAGCCAGTGCTGGAATAATGGATAAAAAGAATTAGAGCCTACGGTAACACTGTAGATTCCCGGTGCAGTGAGAAGCTGACTGCATCAGGTCGGCTCACTGGGTCGGCTGGCATACTGGCAAGGGAAGAGGCAAAGCTGCGGGCAGATGGAAAGCCACTCTCTCTGGAAAAACTGCCAGCAGGCATGTGGCTACCACAGAAGTGTGGGATGGAAAGGCAAAGCCACCTTGGTCCAAAATGAAAGCCGAGAGAAGGGAGTCGAAGCCGAGGAGGTCTCGTTCTGGTGACGTGCAGTGCTGGCCAAGATGGCGGTGCCTGGTAGAACTCGGGGACCAGCGTGGAGCGCAGGCTACTCTGTTGCCGTGACGGTGCGTTTCATGTGCATGCGCTTTGACAAAGCGCATGCACACGAAACACGTCATCACGGCAATAGAAGAGCCTGCGCTCCATGGTGGTCCCAGAGTTTATATGGCCACCGCCATCTCGGCCGATACTGTACATCACCAGAAGTAGACCTCCCCGGCTTCGGCTCCCTTCTCCCGGCTTCAGATTTTGGACCAGGGTGGCTTTGCCTTTCCATCCCACATCTCAGTGGGAGCCACACTGCTGGCAGTTTTTCCAGAGATAGTGGCTTTCCATCTGCTCGCTTTCGCCTCTTCCTTTGCCAACACACTGGCCGCTCCAGCAAACCGATCTGTGGAGAACTGCTTTTTACCCTCCGGCGAGCCACAGCACCCCTCCTCCTTCACCTGCACGTCAACCAGCCCAGACCACGCCAGTGAGCGGGTCTGCAGTCCGGATTTGGATCAGGATCTCTTGGTGCAGTAGGGACATTGGCACCTCCCATGCTGCACAGTTCCATCGATGGATGCCGTCAGCTCCTCACTGCTCACTGCTCCAGGGTTACCATAGGTTCTAATTCTTTTTATACATTATTCCAGCACTGGCTTGTGGATCGAGTTCCTTTATGATCTTCATTGAATAAACTTGTCATGTTCTTTATCACTGCCATTGAGGGATTTATCTTCATTTAACCCATTGAGCGCTGACATCCTTTGTGTTGCTGAGAAATAACAGCGGCACTATTGGCTCCCGCTGCTGTCAATCAAAGTCAGTTATCCAATCAGGAGAGAGAGGGGGGTGGGGCTGAACCACAGCTTCATGCCTGAATTAACACATGGAGCATGTTTGTTATTTAAAAAAAAAAAAACTTTACAATAACTTTATGTGATGTCTATGTATATGAACCTTAAAGTATATGTAAACTCTCACCTTGTAAAACCACCCATTTAGTTTAAAATAGCAATGAAAGCAAAACATTTGTGTATGGAATATATAAAATAAATTATAAATACTAGTTTTCCCTTTTCTATATGTGATTACATGTCCACTGTTCTCAGCTGCATCAGAGAGCTGGGGGAGGAGAAAACAGTACACTGGTCTTCTCAGTGTATGGTTGTGTGGGGGGCAAGACAAGTCTGATTATTGGAGGAGAGCAGGCTGAGTTTTTAGTACCATGGTGTGTTCTCCTGCTTAGTGTGGTCACTTTTTGATAGAAAAGCAGAGGGACTGGCAGGATTTCACACAAAGGAAGCAACAAAGAGAACAGGATACTTTTCCATAAAAGTACATGGTACTTGGCATATTCTTTAATACAATCATGGCTATGAGAGGCCAACTTTTCCCAACAGTGAAAACTGTAACCTAACTCCAGGCAGCAATAAAATGGCTATAACTCCCCGCCCCCACTGCTGATGAAGAATATATTGTTTACTGCATTGCAGTCCTGTTACAGCTGGTGGTCCACTCTCTAGCGGTCCTACGTCATCACATGCAATGCAGGACTATCCACCACATCTACAGGATGGGATGAATTGTATGTGATGTCGTTGCCAAGAAGGGTGGTGACAATACCAATCTGGGTGGGGGGGAATTAGACCAATTTTAATCATTTTTTCTTTACCTTTCATTGAGTAACACAGGGATTCAGAGACCTTTGAGTTATATTGCCGCCTGCAGGAGAATCGCAAGCTGGCAAAAAAAAAAACGTGGCCAGCCGAGTATAGTATCTTCCGACTTCCAGTGTGCCTCAGTTTTTGCTAGACTCCTAATAGAATGGACACCGTTGTTCTGTAGAGAAAATACATTTTTTTGCAAGCTGCCTTCTCCTTCAATCAAGAGTCCTGCTACATCACTGCTGAGCTGGTCCAGCTATCCGGATTGTGCTTTCCTAAGCCTGACTTAGAAGTGTTGTACCCAGACCCTGCTGGGCTGGACATGCAAAGCTAGAATGAAATATGATTTTCAGGCGCTGGGCTCTGTATTCTAGTGTTTGAGACCGGTGTACAGTGTTAGCAGGAGATCTCTCTCCAAAGCCTTGGCACAAGCCCAGGTGTGACCTTGTCTCTGAAGACTCACTTCGTGAGAAGGCTTTTTGGATTGAGCACCAGGAGCTACTTCATTACTAGGTCTGTTAGGCACCATTTATAATTCTCGCTTTCAAGTGGTTTCCAGCCGATGGAGTTAACGCTGAGGGATTAAGCACTGATGCATGCTCTGCTCTCTCTTTCCTGCTATTTATTGCTGTTGATTTACTAATGGCAAATAGACTGTCCACATTTACTTAGTAAATGTGGTAAAGTTCTGCTGGTTTACATTACCCAATCATGAGCAAGCAAAAATATTTATTTGTTCTTCTAACTGATTGGGTATTCTTTACAAACTGAAGCTTTACCACATTTACATTTACTAAAAAAAAAGAGTGCAACTGCACTTGCAAAGTGCACAGTCTATTTTCCTTTTAGGAAAGCAACCCAAATGTTAAGAAACAACTTTGCTGCTGCTCTGGAGTGCAAGTAACAATTGAAATCCACCTCTGTTAGTCTCTGCTGCTTGCATACTGTGACCTGGTCTGCAGCTGCCTGACTCCTGCTACCCAGGAATGGGTCTGAGTATTTGAGTCATAGTCTCATAATAAGCAAGGATAGTGCACATAACTACATGTCCCCATCTTTCCAACATACCATTGATTTCTTCACTTTGTAGTGGATCCTTTTTCACTTTCAGTTTGTTGCCCCCACATTCGGCCAGTCTTTTGCACTTTGGGTATTCATCAAAGTGCTGGCCCCTGCGCTAGTTTCGCTACACTCCAAGGGCATCTCTATTGTGAGATATTTAGACACCCTCCTGCTGATGGAGCAGACGGCAAAGGTGTTGGTATAGGTGTCCAGACCATGCAGAGGTTTACAGAGTCCTGACCCCTCAATAGTCAGCACTGGAACCAACTCATTGGAATATCTTCTTCAAGACACAGCTCTGTTCCCCAGACTTTTCAGTCCAAGAGTCGCCAGACTCTTCAATTCTGCAGGAGAGTCCTGGAACTTATGATGGCCTCATTTAAGGCAGTCTATTTGCTTAGTTCCACTCCCGACCCCTACAACACAACATTTTATTGTGGGACAAGTTAGTTGAGTTCTTGTACAGACCCATATGTTTGGTACCGAGCACCAGGAATCCTGCTCTGGAGCTGGGGAATTTCTTTCTTCAATTCCTCTGGAAAATCCTCCCAACATATGCCAGCCATTCAGGTTGTGGAAGTGTCCTAGGTGCCCGACCAAAGAAAGATGGAATCTTATCTCCTGATCAACATTTTGAAACTTTGACCAATTTGGCTGTTCCTGCAGGAACCAGAAGTCTTGACACCACAACAGAAGTTGAAGAAATCATACCTTGAGCAGAACTTCGTGGTTCAGCCTTGTCAGCTGTGTGCATTCCATGTGCAGGACAATTGGTAGGCAGACTTCCTCAGCCAGCAGTGTCTGAACCCAGGGAATGGTCCCTACAGCCTGAGTTGTTCCAGGACCAGTGGGCAGGTGAAGGATGCCAGATGTGGACTTTCCGGCTCCTAAATACAAGCTGGACAGGTCTGTCTCAAGGTTCAGGGATCCTCCAGTGCAGTTGTCTCCAAACTGTGGCCCTTTTGCTTGCCTTTATCTGACTCTTGGGGCACTATTCCCCAAACTGACACCAACAATGAGGTGACATTCATTCCACTTACACCAACAGTGGGGCATAATTCCTCCCACTGACACCCATGATAGGGCACTGGTTCTACCACTGATGCCAGCGCTGGGGCACTTATCCTTTCCACTGACACCAACAGTGTTGCAATATTTTTTTAATGTTTAGTTGTTGTTGCCCACTCCTTAGGTGGACTGCTTCTGGACATCCCAACATTCTCTGTCTCTGATAGCAATTGTCTCTCAATGAACTCCCAGAAACCGATTTAAAAAGAAAGACAGAAAACCCATTATCATTGTCAGAGTTAGATTTAGCATATTTATTTTTAGCGTAATCATTTTCAAGGCTAAATGAAATAAAGAGAACTGATCATATCAAGAGTGACTGAAATGTAAACCACATTTGCATATACGATATAGGTCAACTAGCTTCAGGTTTCATTTTTTTTTTTTTTTAAACAAGTTCATCCACTCTACAGATAATGTTATCAATGCTGAATGAGTTTTCAATACAGTTTGTCAGTTAGCCCCATTTCTGTCTTCTTGTTACAATGTCTCTGAACGGAGTGTTTGTGCTACTTATGGCTTCTTTAGTAGGTAAGTAATTCCACTTGGCACATAATGCTTTTTTGGGGAAATAATTGCTTACTATTAACATTCGCAGTGACACTGGTCATTTAAAACTACCATGGATGAAATTTATAAACAGCATCTCAAGCACTGCGCCTTCATTTTGAGATACTCATGGATTAAAGTGCTAAATATGCTTTAAATTGATATTAATGATAGTCTATCATGTTGTCATAAAAATGGTATTTAAATACTTAATTTAAAATTTGTCATATTTTAACTGCCAAGGATATTGGGACACCATATTGATAGATGAGGAAAAATTGATTTTAACTGTAAATAATAAAAAAACACTACATTTATGCTGATTCTGTTATTCAAAGGTGTTGAATAACTGAAGAAAAAAAGTATATTAGTACACTTTCTAATACAATTGAACTCTACAGTTGAACAGATGCCTGTTGAGGAAAGGAAAGTGTAGTACTAGACTTGACCATAAATAATATTAACATACATTTTTACAATTTTTAATATCACTGTTTTCCTATTTTCTTGAATTGTATCTAAAGCCGAAAACTTTTTTTTAATAATTTGGGGAAGAGTTAAAACCCCATTAATGTTTTTTTTTAACTTTTCAAGCTTTACTGAAAAAAGAAACATTTGCATCAGCTCACAGAAGCTATGAGTTATTTAATATGCATTTGATCTTTTTTTTAACTCACAAAATGTTTTGCATTAGAATATTCACAGAAATAAATATTGCAGTGGTAATGAATCTTTATTTTTCCACATATAAATGCTACATTTCTAATGAGTCCTCTGTATTTTATCTTATACATTCTTATTTTATACCTCCTCTTCGTACTCTCTCCAATAGACACCTAGTAGAAACCTACTGTTAACATCAGCCTGAGGTCAGCAACATTTTAGGAGGAATAACACATGGAATAGCTCAATGTTGCAGTATGCTTGATTTACCATGTCAAGCAGTTCTGAGTATAGTGGATATTTGGCATTGCTCTCAGTTATTGCCTTAAGAATTATAAATGGAGATACAATTCTTGAAAGCGCCACAAATTAATATAATTAATTTCTTAATTGGAATTGTGGAAAACATTTTACTTTAGCCACTAGATGAATCTTATTATCTAGCATTTTCTGGAATTACATTCAACACATAGGCGTGCGCACAGGGTGTACCAGGTGTGCCCGGGCACACCCTAATCACCCAGTGTGGCGCAGATTTCCCCTGTGTAGACCCCTGATATTTCACCAAAGCCACCTAATGGGGCTCCTAAAAAAATTGTAAATATCATTTAAAAAAATAAAATAATAAAAATAAAAATAAAAACTACTGACAATGTCCACTGCCCTACTGACACCAAACTCTGCCCTACTGACACCATCCATTCCTCTGCTGACACAGTCAGTATATATACACATGCACACTCAAGCAAATGTGTTTGAGCTTTTCGGTGCACACCCTAATGCTATAGACTGCAATAGACTATGCACACCTATGCTTCAACGTATGACAAATGCCCATTTGTGACTGCTTCTCTTTTTATACCTTTTACATCTGGCTGTACTGTTATGTTAATGCACACATATTACATGCATTTTTTTATACATTAAAATACATTGCATTTAGACAGCCCAGTCATTAAGAATGGTCTGCCAATGCACACCTACAGAACAAAAACTAGACCTACGTTTCTTTAAAGCATTGTACCACAATGCATGGTATATGTGTTGCGCACTGCAGTGCAGGTCCCTTGGCACCTACTGTATTTGTACATTGGGGTACTATTCTAAATGAATGACACAGAAAGCAGCGTGCTGTGGTAACTTGTAATTTGTACATGTATTACTTCAATGTATAAGTGTGAAGCCAATCCTGAGGTACTTCTGAAGTATCTTTTTGTTAATCCTAAACACAAAGTACTAACTACTTAAAAAAATGAACTAAAAAAATAGATTTCTGTAAATGTTGAAAATTGTATTTTGCTTATTATTTAGTTATCTTTTTTTTCATTTGTAATTATGGAAATATGACTGAAAATGTATCACCATTGTGTGTTTTTTTTTTTTTAGAAAAACAAAATAAAAGGTTAGAACATCACCTCTTCTTCTCCTAATGAAATAAATTATTTTTTGGTGCACATATAACCTTAGTACAGGTCACCACTCCAATGTAATTATATCTTAAAAATGGAAACATATGCACTTGTGAGAATATTTTAATTGGTCATTGAGAAATTATAGAGGCTACAAAAATGACATACAACACCAATTCACCTTTACTGATTTGTACTGCCTTAAAATTACCTTTTAGGTTTCTCTATATCTCAAATGCAGCAATATAATCTACCAATAGATTGTCCAAAGTATATTACTTATAAAAGTACAACTATGTAAAAATATTAAGCTGCTTAAAAAACAATGTCCCACTAACAATTTATTGTACTGTCATAACCCTGCGTATAAGAATCTTTATATTAAAACTGTATTAAACGTACAACCAAAAATGCCTTACTGGCTATTAGTGCACTTATTTTGTGAGTTCATTTTAGTCTGTTTTTAATAAATCACCATTGGCATTTTAAAGCGGTAAAACACTATGTTCAGTTTCTATTCCTTTATTTTTATATATATAATCTTTATTTAAGGTGTTATACAGAAAAAAAAGGGTCATAAATAAACAAAAAAGAAGAAATAAAACATAGAGAAATAACTAAATTAGTCATCCTCTTTCGCATTTTATAAAAGACTATATCGTTAACCAGTGAGCAGTATCGATCCTATCTTAAGCCTCATACACACGATCGGATTTTCCGACCAGAAATGTGTGATGACAGGCTGTTGGCGGAAAATCCTACCGTTTGTATGCTCAATCGGACAATTGTTGTCGGATTTTCCACGGACAAATGTTGTATAGCAGTTTTTAAAATTCAGACAAATGTCTGTTGTTGGATTTTCCAAGCGTGTGTACACAAATCAGTCGGACAAAAGTCCAAAGTACAAACACGCATGCTCGGAAGCAGGGACGAGATGAAAGCGATCGGTCTTGTAAACTAGCCTTCATAATGGAGAAAGCATTTGTGACATGGCAAATTATTAAATCTCAAAATGCAGCACACATTCTCTTCTTCTTTATTGGGATAATAATGAAGTTGCTTTGCTGGTGATACTGATGGAGTTATGGCAAATGTATTTTAAAAGGATTTTATTTTCTAGTGATTTCAAGAATAATATTTTTATGTTTTTTTTCTTATTTGGGCAAGTTACCACAACACCATTATCCTGTAGTTTTTAACCACTTCAGCACCCGGCCATAGTAATATGACATCCACAGATGGGATCTCCCATCCTGGGTGGACATCATATGACGGCCTGGGATTCCTGGCCGTCTAGGGGGCGCGCGCGCCCGCCGCGTTGCTCCGACGGGCACCCGCAATTCCCCGTTAACCAGGCCGGACCGTGGATCTGTGTGTGTAAACACACAGATCCACGTCCTGTCAGTTGTGAGGAGACCGATCTGTGTTCCCAGTACAGCGGAACACTGATCGGTCTCCTCCTCTTGTACGTCCCCTACAGTTAGAAACACTCCCTTAGGAAACATATTTAACCCCTTGTGTCCCCCTAGTGGTTAACCCCTTCACTGTGTCAAAAGTGTCCGATGTGTCCGCCATAATGTCGCAGTCACGAAAAAAAACTGCGATCGCCGCTATTACTAGTAAAAAAAAAATACATTTTTTTTAAAAATGCCATAAATCTATCCCGTATTTTGTAGACGCTATAACTTTTGCGCAAACCAATCAATATACGCTTATTGCGATTTTTTTTTTACCAAAAATATGTAGAAGAATACGTATCGGCCGAAACTGAGGAAAAAATTTGTTTTTTTTAAAAAAAATTGGGATATTTATTATAGCAAAAAGTAAAAAATATTGTGTTTTTTTTTTTAAATTGTCGCTCTTCTTTTGTTTATAGCGCAAAAAATAAAAACCGCAGAGGTGATCAAATACCACCAAAAGAAAGCTCTATTTGTGGGGAAAAAGGGACGTCAATTTTTTTTGGGTACAACGTTGCACGACCGCGCAATTGTCGTTTAAAGTGCGACAGCGCTGAAAACTAAAAATTGGCCTGGGAAGGAAGGGGGTGAAAATGCCCTGTATTGAACCGGTTAAGATCAAAAATGCAACTATGTTGGTGTCCCCTGTCATTTTACATTGTATTTTTTTAAATTCACCTTCCTACTTCCAAACTGTCATTTGAAGTAAAACACATAGCCAAGTATTATTCTCCACAATTTTTTTTATTGTGCATTAAAAAAAGAAAAGAAATAAAATTAGACATGCTGTCTGCCAATAGAACTTAACCAAAAAGTACATTCTATGCATCCAAAAATATAGAAAATATTATTCATTACATAAGCAAAAGATAGACATCATTTTGTTTCAAGAAACACACTTTCGTTCAAATCACATTCCGAAAATAAATAATAGGAATTATATTACTTGGATTCACGATACATTTTCATATTCCAAATCAAGAGGTGTATCTATTGCGTTCCACAGGTATATACACCACCAAATATTGCAATATCATAAAGGTAAAGATGGCAGATCCTTAGTTGTAAGAGTTATGATATACGGCAAAATTTTTACAATTATTAATCTTTATTTACCAAATTATGAACAAATTAAAAGTGGAGTGAAAGCTCTGTCGGATGCAATGGAGAAAGCGGAAGGAACAATAATCTTGGGTGGAGACCTTCATTTTATAATGGATGCAAAAATCGATACTACTAGCATCCATATTTATAGGAATAATAGTCAATTAAAGGAATTTAAAAACCTGCTGAGAAATCATCATTTGATTGATATTTGGAGGGCTCAACATCAATTGGAAAAGAATTACTCATACTATTCAAATATTCATGATTCATATCATAGAATAGACTACTTTTTTATTAATCAATCTGGTATGATGATGACTCCTTCAACAGATATAGGGGGATTCTTATGGTCAGATCATGCTCCGATATATCTGGAGCTTAAGATAAACGAACACAAAAAAACGAAGGGGACATGGAGGTTGAATGACAACTTAATTAACCACGGACCATTATGCTGCCTAAGGACCAGAGGTCTTTTTCCAATTTGGCACTGCGTCGCTTTAACTGCTAATTGCGCGGTCATGCAATGCTGTACCCAAACGAAATTTGCGTCCTTTTCTTCCCACAAATAGAGCTTTCTTTTGATGGTATTTGATCACCTCTGCGGTTTTTATTTTTTGCGATATAAACGGAAAAAGACCGAAAATTTTGAAAAAAAAATGATATTTTCTACTTTTTGTTATAAAAAAAATCCAATAAACTCAATTTTAGTCATACATTTAGGCCAAAATGTATTCGGCCACATGTCTTTGGTAAAAAAAATGTCAATAAGCGTATATTTATTGGTTTGCGCAAAAGTTATAGCGTCTACAAACTAGGGTACATTTTCTGTAATTTACACAGCTTTTAGTTTATGACTGCCTATGTCATTTCTTGAGGTGCTAAAATGGCAGGGCAGTACAAACCCCCCCCAAATGACCCCATTTTGGAAAGTAGACACCCCAAGGAAATTGCTGAGAGGCATGTTGAACCCATTGAATATTTATTTTTTTTGTCCCAAGTGATTGAATACTGACAAAAAAAAAAAAATATTTACAAAAAGTTGTCACTAAATGATATATTGCTCACACAGGCCATGGGCCTATGTGGAATTGCACCCCAAAATACATTCAGCTGCTTCTCCTGAGTATGGGGATACCACATGTGTGGGACTTTTTGGGAGCCTAGCCGCGTACGGGGCCCCGAAAACCAATCACCGCCTTCAGGATTTCTAAGGGTGTAAATTTTTGATTTCACTCTTCACTGCCTATCACTGTTTCGGAGGCCATGGAATGCCCAGGTGGCACAAAACCCCCCCAAATGACCCCATTTTGGAAAGTAGACACCCCAAGCTATTTGCTGAGAGGCATATTGAGTCCATGGAATATTTTATATTTTGACACAAGTTGCGGGAAAGTGACACTTTTTTTTTTTTTTGCACAAAGTTGTCACTAAATGATATATTGCTCACACAGGCCATGGGCATATGTGGAATTGCACCCCAAAATACATTTAGCTGCTTCTCCTGAGTATGGGGATACCACATGTGTGGGACTTTTTGGGAGCCTAGCCGTGCACGGGACCCCGAAAACCAATCACCGCCTTCAGGATTTCTAAGGGTGAAAATTTTTGATTTCACTCTACACTGCCTATCACAGTTTCGGAGGCCATGGAATGCCCAGGTGGCACAAACCCCCCCCAAATGACCCCATTTTGGAAAGTAGACACACCAAGCTATTTGCTGAGAGGCATGACGAGTATTTTGCAGCTCTCATTTGTTTTTGAAAATGAAGAAAGACAAGAAAAAACATTTTTTTTTTCTTTTTTCAAATTTCAAAACTTTGTGACAAAAAGTGAGGTCTGCAAAATACTCACTATACCGCTCAGCAAATAGCTTGGGATGTCTACTTTCCAAAATGGGGTCATTTGGGGGGGGGGGTTTTGTGCCACCTGGGCATTCCATGGCCTCCGAAACTGTGATAGGCAGTGAAGAGTGAAATCAAAAATTCACGCCCTTAGAAAGCCTGAAGGCGGTGCTTGGTTTTCGGGGTCCCGTGCGCGGCTAGGCTCCCAAAAAGTCTCACACATGTGGTATCCCCGTACTCAGGAGAAGCAGCAGAATGTATTTTGGGGTGTAATTTCACATATTCCCATGGCATGTTTGAGCAATATATCATTTAGTGACAATTTTGTGCAAAAAAAAAAAAAGTTGTCTCTTTCCCGCAACTTGTGTCGCAATATAAAATATTCCATGGACTCAACATGCCTCTCAGCAAATAGCTTGGGGTGTCTACTTTCCAAAATGGGGTCATTTGGGGGGGGGGGGGTTTGAACTGTCCTGGCATTTTATGCACAACATTTAGAAGCTTATGTCACACATCACCCACTCTTCTAACCACTTGAAGACAAAGCCCTTTCTGACACTTATTGTTTACATGAAAAAGTTTTTTTTTTTTGAAAGAAAATTACTTTGAACCCCCAAACATTATATATATTTTTAAAGCAAATGCCCTACAGATTAAAATGGTGGGTGTTTCATTTTTTTTTTTCACACAGTATTTGCGCAGCGATTTTTCAAACGCATTTTTTGGGGAAAAAACACACTTTTTAAAATTTTAAAGCACTAAAACACACTACATTGTGTACATGGATACCAAACATGACATGCTTTAAAATTGCGCACAAACGTGCAGTGGCAACAAAATAAATACATTTTTAAAAGCCTTTAAAAGCCTTTACAGGTTACCACTTTAGATTTACAGAGGAGGTCTACTGCAAAAAATACTGCCCTCGATCTGACCTTCGCGGTGATACCTCACATGCATGGTGCAACTGCTGTTTACGTTTGACGACAGACCGCCGCTTGCGTTCGCCTTAGCGCGAGAGCAGGGGGCGACAGGGGTGCTTTTTTTTTTTTTTCTTTATTATTTTTTTGCTTTTTTATCTTATTTTTAAACTGTTCCTTTCATTTTTTATTTTTTTTTAATCATTTTTATTGTTATCTCGGGGAATGTAAATATCCCCTATGATAGCAATAGGTAGTGACAGGAACTCTTTTTTGAAAAAATTGGAGTCTATTAGACCCTAGATCTCTCCTCTGCCCTCAAAGCATCTGACCACACCAAGATCGGTGTGATAAAATGCTTCCCCAATTTCCCAATGGCGCTATTTACATCCGGCGAAATCTAAGTCATAAAATGCTCGTAGCTTCCGGTTTCTTAGGCCATAGAGATGTTTGGAGCCACTCTGGTCTCTGATCAGCTCTATGGTCAGCTGGCTGAATCACCGGCTGCATTTTCAGGTTCCCTGTTGAGACAGGAGAGCCAGAGAAAAACACGGAAGACGGTGGGGGGGGCATTCCCTCCCACGGCTTGTAAAAGCAGTCTAGAGGCTAATTAGCCGCTAGGATTGCTTTTACATGAAAGCCGACCGCTGGCTGAAAAGAATGATACCAAGATGATACCTAAACCTGCAGGCATCATTCTGGTATAACCACTCAAAGTTGTGAATGGCGTACCTGAAGACAAAAAAATGGTTAACAATAAAGCACAGTAAACGGTAAAGTATAAAAAACTGCATACCTGAAAAGCAAACATGATAAAACATAATAACAATAAAACATTGCAGAATAGAATACAGTAAAAAAGAGCAGAACAATAGAGAGAATAGAGAGAGAGAGAACAATAAAACGACAACTATTTTTTTTTATTTTATATATATATATTTTTTTTTTACACTTTTTTTTGTAACTGTAACTTTTATAACTGTAACCGGTTCCAGGTTCGGGTCTCTCAAAATGCGATGGCATCTTGGGAGACCCTGTGAAAGTGTGCCTAGTCTGTGGAATGCTGTACCCTACGCTAATACTCAACTAGTGTATAGTAGCGTTCAAAACATTCACCAATGCAAAGACCAGGATTGTCAGGACAGGAGGGACAATAATAGCGGGTGTCACGCCTATATCCGCACTTGCTGCAGACACAACATCTTTTTTGGGGGGGTTTGTTGGGTAGGGGTACTCGGGAGGACATAAAGAAAATGCCTCTCATGCAGCCAACTGCATTTGGTTGGGCATGTGAATGGGGGAAGTACGGGCGCTGCAGAAGCGGTGGGTTCCCAATTAGGATTGGCGAATGCAGCAGGAAGGGCACTATGGGCACGACGGGCCTGTGTTTGTCTTTTTGGTGGCAGCGGGACACTACTTGTGCTTGCCACCTCACCAGCTTGAACTGCACTTATGGGACTCGCCACGTCACCAAGTGTTACTGCAGTGCTGGTTTGACTACGACCGGGGTGTACTAGGCCACTGGTGCTTGCCAGTTCACCAAAACGCTACCAAAAAAACTGTTAGTGATCGCAGGGATCAGGCCTGACTCTGTGAACGCTGCAGTTATGCGTTTAGTCTTTTGTAAGTGACAGTGATCGATCGATACTGCACTTGGGTGGGCTGGGCCGGGCCGGGCGGAGGGGCAAAACGCAGATGCTAGCAGGTATCTGGGCTGATCCCGCTAACACTGCGTTTTTGGGAACCCTAAACTGCTGGGGACGCTAGTATAGATCTGATCGGATCAGATATTGATCCGTTCAGATACTATACCACTAAGGGAGGTGTACGGTGCGTGCGTGGGTGTTAGCGGTACTGGCGCTAACCTGACGCTGCCTGGGGCTGGTGCTTGCCAGTTCACCAAAATACTACCAAAAAAACTGTTAGCGATCGCAGGGATCAGGCCTGACTCTGTGAACGCTGCAGTTATGCATTTAGTGTTTTGTAAGTGTCAGTGATCGATCGATACTGCACTTGGGTGGGCTGGGCTGGGCCGGGCGGAGGGGCAAAACGCAGGTGCTAGCAGGTATCTGTGCTGATCCCGCTAACACTGCGTTTTTGGGAACCCTAAACTGCTGGGGACGCTAGTATAGATCTGATCGGATCAGATATTGATCCGTTCAGATACTATACCACTAAGGGAGGTGTACGGTGCGTGCGTGGGTGTTAGCGGTACTGGCGCTAATCTGACGCTGCCTGGGGCTGGTGCTTGCCAGTTCACCAAAATACTACCAAAAAAACTGTTAGCGATCGCAGGGATCAGGCCTGACTCTGCGAACGCTGCAGTTATGCGTTTAGTGTTTTGTACGTGACAGTGATCGATCGATACTGCACTTGGGTGGGCTGGGCGGAGGGGCAAAACGCAGGTGCTAGCAGGTATCTGGGCTGATCCCGCTAACACTGCGTTTTTGGGAACCCTAAATTGCTGGGGACGCTAGTATAGATCTGATCGGATCAGATATTGATCCGTTCAGATACTATACCACTAAGGGAGGCGTATGCTGCGTGCGTGGGTGTTAGCGGTACTGGCGCTAATCTGACGCTGCCTGGGGCGACGCATATCACCGCCAGGCGATCAGGGGGCTAAACCTTTATTCGGTAATAAACGGCGGGTGCCCTGACACTATAAAAAATAAACAAACTAACCAGCGTCACCCGTAACACTTATACGGTGAACAGTGGTGAAAGGGTTAACTAGGGGGCCATCAAGGGGTTAAAACATTTATTAGGTAGTATATGGGGGTCCCTGTCGCTATAAAACGCTGACAGCGAACCTAAATATTTACGTCCCTAACTAGCGTCACCAGCGACACTAATACAGCGATCAGAAAAATGATCGCTTAGTGACACTGGTGACAGGGGGTGATCAAGGGGTTAAAACTTTATTAGGGGGGGTTAGGGGGGTACCCTAGACCTAAAGGGGGGTAATACTCACTGTCCCAACACTGTAACTGTCACAAACTGACACCAATGCAGTAATCAGAAAAAAAACAAAAACCTGCTGGTGTCAGTTTGTGACAGGGGGGGGGTGATTGGGGGGGGATCGGGGGGCGATCGGGGGGGGGGGATCGGGGTGTTTTGTGTGCCTGGCATGTTCTACTGTGTGTGTGTAGTGTTGTGCATTCACATACCTGTCTTCTCTCCTCGGGCCGGAACGGAAATTACCGAGCCGAGGAGAGATGACATCATTTCCTTTGCTGCTGTTTAGCATACAGCAGCAAAGGAATGATTCGATTGGATGGCGGCGATCGCGAGGGGGGGGCCACGAACGGATGGCCACCCCTCACCTCTGATCGCCGTGGGACAAAAGACGACCGCCTCGGGCACCGGGGGGGGGGGGGGGTCCGATCGGACCCCCCACCCGCGGAAGGCAAATCACGTACATGTACGTGATTTTGCCTGTCCGTGCCACCTTGCCGACGTACATCGGCGTGAGGCGGTCGTCAAGTGGTTAACGATAAAGAAAGCGAAAGAGATATTCGTCAAGCAATAAGGGAATTTTCAATAATTCATGAAAAAGATGAAACTTCAATTCCCATGCAATGGGAAACATTAAAATGTGTGCTACGGGGGCTATTCATCAAGTACGGTTTAAGGTTGAAAAAATAAAAAGAACATAAGAAATCTCATCTGACGAAAGAAATTGAGAATTCAGAAAAAAAACCCCATAAACAGAGCCTTAATTCATTTGACAAAATAAGTCTAAAAAATAAACGAATGGAGTTACAAACTATACTTGATGAGGGGTCCCTTCGATTAAGAGAGAAAATAAAACACAGTGGTATCAATATGGAAACAAAACAGGGAAAATATTAGTTAAAAGATTAAAAAATCAACAGTCTACGACCTCCATAACAAAAATTTTAAAAACAAATGGGCATTTGATGTATGATCCTACAGATATATCTAAAACTTTTCATACCTATTATAGGGCGTACACACGGTCGGACTTTGTTCGGACATTCCGACAACAAAATCCTAGGATTTTTTCCGACAGATGTTGGCTCAAACTTGTTTTGTCTACACATGGTCGCACAAAGTTGTCGGAAAATCCGATCGTTCTAAATGCGGTGACGTAAAACACGTACGTCGGGACTATAAACGGGGCAGTGGCCAATAGCTTTCATCTCTTTATTTATTCTGAGCATGCGTGGCACTTTGTCCGTCGGATTTGTGTACACACGATCGGAATTTCCGACAACGGATTTTGTTGTCGGAAAATTTTATCTCCTGCTCTCCAACTTTGTGTGTCGGAAAATCCGATGGAAAATGTCAGATGGAGCCCACACACGGTCGGAATTTCCGACAACACGCTCTGATCGGACATTTTCCATCGGAAAATCCGACCGTGTGTACGGGGCATTATTCTAAATTGTATAATATAAACATACAACAAGGGAATAAAGAAAAGGAAGAGAAGGGGGAAGAGATTAGAAAATATATAAAGGAAACAGCTTTACCTATGTTCCCTAGAGAACCAATTGAGGATCTGGAAAAAGAAATCTCATCAGAAGAGATTCAACAAGTTATTTCCAAACCTGGTCCTGGGGAAAAGCCCAGGACCGGATGGATTTACTTCCAGATTCTACAAGACATTCCAGGATATAATGATACCTATTCTTAAAAAAACATATAATTCCATATCCAGCACACAAACTTTTGTACCACAAAGTACAGAAGCTCATATTATATTAATTCCAAAACCAGAGAAAGATCACACATTATGTAACAACTATCTTCCAATTTCTCTGACTAACATAGATATAAGACTATATTCAAAAATTATCTCTAACAGATTAACACCTATCTTACCTGGACATATAAAGTTAGATCAGATGGGCTTTACAAAAGGACGAGAAACTAGGGATAATTTTATAAAAACTTGCGCATTGGTGGAATATCTTCCGAGAGCCACCATCCCAACATGTCTTTTAGCTGTCGATGCAGAGAAAGCATTTGACAGAGTGGGATGGCGGTTCTTAGAGGAAACACTAGTCCAGATAGGAATGGGCCCTAAAATGCTTGGTAGGATTGTCGCATTGTACTCCAACTCAAGAGCTAAGGTAAGAACAAATGGAATATTATCAGATTATATAAAAATATCAAATGGAACTCGTCAGGGATGCCCCCTATCTCCTTTGTTATATATATATATTGTAACCTGGGGGACAGGTAGCAGGTACAAAGCTCCCTGGGATGAGCAGTCTTTCAGGCACAGATACCAAATCCAGTGAAATAGTGACAAACAGTGCGGTGTTTATTTGTGATATATACAAGTCTATATACAGGTGCTGTACAGTGTTCCAAAGAAAACAAATAGGAACCAAAAATAGCCAAAACAAAACCTAGCCGTGTCTCGGCACTAACTAAACAGTATTTACAAATCCTAACTATCAGGCTGAGCAAGCCTACAGCTTGTCAGCTTCCACATACCTTTTTGCTCTCCTACACAGAAGCTTGTCTGAGTATCCCAGGCCAAGAGCAAAGGCTGTCTGCTCAGGTGAGCTTAAATTAGCCTGGGGGAGAGGACCAAGACCTGAACCGGACCATGGATCACAGATCCCTGAACCTGTATGAGAGGAGCCTGGGAGATGTATAAACCCCGAACAGGACTTTTCCTGGCTCTCTCTGGGACGCTCTGCTACATATCCTCCCCCCTTGTTTCAACCCCAGGGTTGGAACACCTGTAGCCCAACAGGAGTGAACACGGGACAGGGCATCTACATTCCCCATCTCAACACCTGGCCTGTGTTTTACAGTGAAGGAGTAATCCTGTAGAGCCAAAAACCACCGGTTCACCCGTCTATTAGTCTCCTTCTTTTGGGCCATCCATTTCAGAGGAGCATGGTCAGTTATTAAGTCAAACTGGAGCCCTAACAAATAGTACCTGAGTGCGTCCACGGCCCACTTTATGGCTAAACACTCCTTTTCAATGACTGCATACCTTTGCTCATGGTCATTGAGCTTTCTGCTTAGGTACACCACAGGGTGTTCTTCCCCATTGTGTACCTGTGATAGTACTGCCCCGATACCAACATCAGACGCATCCGTCTGAACCAAAAAATCTTTGGAGAAATCGGGGGAGTACAGTACTGGCTGTGCACAAAGAGCCTTCTTCAGGACTTGAAAAGATTCCTCTGCTACTGCGGACCATTTCACCATTACAGAGTCTTTCCCTTTCGTAAGGTCTGTCAGTGGGGCAGCTATAGTTGCAAAATTTGGGATAAATCTTCTATAATACCCCGCAATGCCAAGAAAGGCCCTGACCTGCTTCTTGTTTGCAGGACGTGGCCATTCCTGGATGGCTTCTATTTTATTCACTTGAGGTTTTATGACCCCACGCCCAATAGTGTAGCCCAAATACTTGGCTTCCTCTAGACCAATGGCACATTTTTTTGGATTTGCTGTAAAACCTTCTTTGAAGAGGGAATCAAGGACAGCCTGGACACGGGGCAAGTGAGACTCCCAGTCAGTGCTATGTACCACTATGTCATCTAGATATGCTGCTGCATATTGTCGGTGGGGTCTTAGAGTCCTGTCCATGGCCCTCTGAAATGTCGCGGGGGCATTTTGTAACCCAAAAGGCATTTTTTTGTATTGAAAGGAACCCTCTGGGGTCACAAATGCGGTCTTCTCTTTGGCGCTACCAGTCAGGGGTATTTGCCAATAACCTTTTGTTAAGTCCAAAGTGGTCAGATAGCGAGCCTTGCCAAGTCGGTCTATAAGTTCGTCCACTCTGGGCATTGGGTACGTGTCAAACTTTGTCACTGCATTAAGCTTCCTGAAGTCATTACAGAACCTCCAAGTGCCATCCGGTTTTGGGACTAACACGATGGGGCTAGACCAGTCACTATCCTTCCAGGGCTTTAACAGGTTTATATGGTAAATCTGTTCGGGCTTCCTTTTCCCTGGTTGATATACCTTGTAATTGACCTCCCCAACTCTTTCAATTACTTCAAAGGGACCCTGCCACTTAGCCAGGAACTTGCTCTCAACAGTGGGAACTAACACCAGGACCCTGTCACCAGGTGAGAAAACACGGAGTTGGGCCCCCCTGTTGTATATCCTCTGTTGAGCTGCTTGGGCCTGCAGTAAGTGTTCTTTTACCATCGGCATGATTGCTGCAATCCTGTCCTGCATTTGAGCGATATGCTCAATGACACTTTTATGGGGTGTCTGCTCCCCCTCCCAAGTTTCTTTGGCTATGTCTAAGAGTCCCCGAGGGTGTCTCCCATAAAGCAACTCAAAGGGAGAGTACCCCGTGGAGGACTGGGGAACCTCCCTGATGGCAAACATCAAGTATGGTATCAGGAAGTCCCAGTTTTTCCCATCCTTGTCAACAACCTTTTTTAACATGCTCTTTAATGTCTTATTGAAGCGTTCCACCAAGCCATCCGTTTGAGGATGGTACACCGAGGTTCGCAATTGCGACACCTTAAATAACTTGCACAGCTCTCTAGTTATTCGTGACATAAATGGGGTGCCCTGGTCTGTAAGGACTTCTTTAGGGATTCCAACTCGACTGAACACCATAAACAGCTCTTTGGCAATGTTTTTAGCAGACGCAGTGCGTAAGGGAATGGCCTCAGGGTAACGAGTAGCATAATCCATGATTACAAGGATATGCTGGTGACCTCGGGCAGACTTGGGGAGTGGACCCACAAGGTCCATGGCAATCCTCTCGAAGGGCACTTCAATAATGGGCAAGGGCACTAAAGGACTTCGGAAGTGTTGTAGTGGGGCTGACATCTGACACACAGGACAGGATTGACAATAATTCGCAATATCCTTCTGTATCCCGGGCCAATAAAACCTGCGCAACACCCTTTCAGTAGTTTTCTCAACCCCTAAATGACCTCCTAGCAAGTGCCCATGGGCAAGTTCCAACACCACCCGTCTGTATGGCTTAGGAACCACCAACTGCTCAACCACTTCATCATTTTTTTTACATACACGATACAGTAAATCCTCATTGCTGCTAAAATAAGGAAAACAGAGCCTGTCCCCTGATTCGACAGGTACATCATTAATCACCATTACATTTTCCCAGGCCCTGGCAAGGGTTGGGTCTTTTCTCTGCTCGGTACCAAAATTTTCCTTGTGTACATTAAGGTCAGCAAACTCCAACGTAGGCTCAGATTCAGCAGATGACTGTCCAGCTCCACTGGTTGTGGGGACCTCCTCAGGCTCCTCCAGCTCTCCTGCCATAACTGAGAAAGGAAAACCTGGGGAGCCCTGAGAAGAGTCCCCTGAACCCATATTGTCAGCAGCGGCCAGGAGTTCTGGCTCTGTCACTGAGTCAGCTACTGCGACCGGGTCGGGACGATCCCACAGTTCCCAAAACGTAGGGAAGTCCCTACCAACGATGGCCTCGTGCACCAAGTGGGGCACAAGTCCGACCGGATGGGTCACCGTACCTAAGCCAGTTTTAAACTGAACAGTGGCTATAGGATACTCGCGGGTATCCCCATGTACACAGATCACAGCAATTTTTTTAGCATGCAAATTCACAGTTTCAACCATCTCAGCTGTAACCAAAGTCACTAGACTTCCAGAGTCCAGCAAGGCCGTAATAGGCTTATTATTAACAGTCATTTGGCACATGTGTTTTCCCATACTTGGTGCTGCAGCGCATGAAACAGCAGCAAACATAGATTGCCTTCTAATAGATAGATCACACTGCATTGGTTCATCTGTCAATGGACAGTTTGCTGCAACATGTCCCAGTTCTTGGCAACGAAAACACCTGATGTTTCCCCAGTTTGGTTTGCTGACAGGCAGTAGCTTCCCTTGTTTGGGACGCCAAACTTCAGTCCTGGCACCAAAAATCCTCCCCCCTATTTCCTTGCCATGCTTACCACCCACTTCCCCTGGAACAGTCTTACCGGTTGCCTGGGGGGACCGTGGCTTTGGGCGGAAAGTCCGTACGGCTGTAGGGGTGGTGACAAGGTTCTCTGCAGCAAAGTACCTTTCAACAAGTTCCACGAGGTTGTCCGCCGAGTTGGGGTCTCCTTGACTCACCCACTTCTGCAGGGGAACTGGTAGTGACCTCAGGAACTGGTCCATGACCACACGCTCCACTATTTGTGGCCCAGACAGGGACTCCGGCTGTAGCCATTTCCTCACCAAGTGAATTAGGTCGAACATCTGCGATCTTGGGGGCCGCTCGTCTTGGAAGAACCAGTTGTGGACCCGCTGTGCTCGAACTGCCAAGGTGACACCAAGTCGCGCCAGGATTTCCCGCTTGACCTTTTCATAGTCTCCTGCTTCTGCTGACTCCAAATCATAGTAGGCCTTCTGCGATTCTCCAGACAGCAAGGGGGCGACCAGTCCTGCCCACTGGGTTTTGGGCCAACCTTCCCTCTCAGCGGTACGTTCAAACGTTAAGAGAAATGCCTCTGGATCATCATCTGCAGTCATCTTAGAAAGAAAGCGACCCACATGGATGGCTGAGGGCTTGTCTCCAACAACATTAACTTTAGCAGGTGACCACTGTGCTAGCGTCTCCACAACCGCCGCCAGAGTTTTCCTATCCTCTTTTGCATCAGTGGCTAGCTGTTCAAACAGCCTCTGCGATAACTCATTTGTTTGTTGCTGTGTAGCATTTGCTCGTTGCTGTGCAGCATTGGATTGTTCCTGTGCAGCGTTGGATATCACCAATTGTTTTAGGATTTCCTCCATGTTTAGTCACTCTAGGTACTGGCCTTTTAAGTAGTAACTTACTACAGCTGGTCGCAGTCTCCACCATATGTAACCTGGGGGACAGGTAGCAGGTACAAAGCTCCCTGGGATGAGCAGTCTTTCAGGCACAGATACCAAATCCAGTGAAATAGTGACAAACAGTGCGGTGTTTATTTGTGATATATACAAGTCTATATACAGGTGCTGTACAGTGTTCCAAAGAAAACAAATAGGAACCAAAAATAGCCAAAACAAAACCTAGCCGTGTCTCGGCACTAACTAAACAATATTTACAAATCCTAACTATCAGGCTGAGCAAGCCTACAGCTTGTCAGCTTCCACATACCTTTTTGCTCTCCTACACAGAAGCTTGTCTGAGTATCCCAGGCCAAGAGCAAAGGCTGTCTGCTCAGGTGAGCTTAAATTAGCCTGGGGGAGAGGACCAAGACCTGAACCGGACCATGGATCACAGATCCCTGAACCTGTATGAGAGGAGCCTGGGAGATGTATAAACCCCGAACAGGACTTTTCCTGGCTCTCTCTGGGACGCTCTGCTACAATATATATATATATATATATATATATATATATATATATATATATATATATATATATATTATTGGTAATGGAACATCTCATTACGGCAATAAGAAAAAATAAAGATATTAAAGGGATAAAGGTTAAAGATAAAGAATATAAGACAGCTGTATATGCAGACGACTTATTAATATATGTAACTAATCCTATTATAACAATTCCAAATTTAATAAAAGAATTTAAACGATTTGGGGAAATAAGTAACTTTAAAGTTAATTATGAGAAATCAGAGTTGTTGAATGTATCGTTAACAGAAAGAACATACTTACTTTTGCAAAAAGATTTTCCAATTAAATGGAAACAAGAAGCGATTAAGTACCTGGGAATATATATCCCGAATAATTTGAATCAATTGCAGGACTTGAGTTACAGTGCGACAATCCGAGAAGTAATTATTACAAAAATATGATAAAATAACTTATTCATGGATAGGAAGAATACATATAAAATAAATAGATATATTACTTAAATTATTATATATTTGTCAAACAGTACCCCTAGTCCCTCCTAGAAAATTGATGTTGGAATTAAGAAAAGCAGTAGTAAGTTTTATCTGGGCTCAAAAAAACCCCTGAATAAAAAGAGAAATTTTAATTAGAACAAAAAAAAATGGAGGTCTAGCACTACCAGATTTTTCAAAATATTTACAAGCAGCATCATTAACTAGTATTATTGATTTGTATCATAACAAGGATACTAAACAATGGGTTAAGCTAGAAGAAGAAATAATAGGAGCAACTTAGATTTTTGCCCTGGATAAAACCCCATTTAAAACAAAAAAAAAAAGAATTAACGATTTTCGTAAGAGCTGCACTAAAAATATGGGATACTGTAATAAAAAAGGGGAAACTCTCCACCATGATCGGTCCTATGACCCCATTGTTTTCCAATCCAGAATTTCCAGGCAGCTTTAGAAACCACAAATTACTTAAAATGGAATATATTGGAGAGCGCAAGGGTGGTACAGATCTTGGAGGATGGTAAATTACCTAAACTACAAGATTTGGGACCTGAATATAAAAATAAATGGTTACAATACCACCAATTAAAGACATTCATTGAGGTAAAAATACCCTCGATAAAAAGACCAAAATCCAAATTTGAAAAAATATTAAGGGAGGAACAAAAACCAACTAAAAAACTATCGAAGATATATGATCTATTACTCCCTTCTGGTTCTCTCAGAGAGTTAACAGGAATGAAAAAATGGGAAGAGGAAATTGGAAACACTATATTAGAGGAAGAATGGGAACATTTTTTTGAAATAATACATAAGTCACCTACAGCGATCAAATATCAAGAGAGAAATTACAAATTAGCAATGAGATGGTATTGGAGTCCAGTAGCCTTGAATATAATTAATAAAGGAAATACAGAGATTTGTTGGAGATGTAAGGTAGGAAGAGGGACTATGGATCATATTTGGTATGGGTGTCACATGGTGAGGAACTTCTGGAATAAGAAATATGAGATCTATCATAAAGTGTCGGGAATGGAAATGAGTCCAAGCTTAAACATCTCGATATTCTCTCTTACGTCAGACTCAACACAAGCGATTAAAACAGATATTCTCCACCATATGACAATTCAGCTAGAACATTAATAGCACGAAAATGGAGGAAAACAAATAGTCCAACAGTGACGGAATGGATATGTGAAATGAACGAAATTCAATATATGGAAAAACAGATAAGGATGTTATATAAAAAAACAAATGCCAGAAATATGGCAAAAATCTGATGAATTTCGGTCCTCAACAGGAATGGTAGAGTATCTATAAGTTGAAGAGAACAGGTGGCCCACGAGGGGGCATGGGGGGTAGGGAGGAGGGGAGGTCGCGAGAAAGGTGATGAGAGAGGGGCATTACAAAGATGTCCTTTTTTTTCCCTCAATTTTATGAGTAAAGTGGGGTGAAAGGTTGGTGAAAGATTTGAATGATGTAAGAGTAATAGGAAATTAACGTAGGAATATTTAGATATGAAGGAAGGAAATAAGGAAAGTAATGAGTAGGGATGAGCCGAACACCCCCCGGTTCGGTTCGCACCAGAACCCGCGAACGGACCGCAAGTTCGCACGAACGTTAGAACCCCATTGACGTCTATGGGACTCGAACGTTCGAAATCAAAAGTGCTCATTTTAAAGGCTAATTTGCATGGTATTGTCCTAAAAAGGGTGTGGGGACCCGGGTCCTACCCCAGGGGACATGTATCAATGCAAAAAAAACTTTTAAAAACGGCCGTTTTTTCGGGAGCAGTGATTTTAATGATGCTTAAAGTAAAAAAAAAAAAAGTGAAATATTCCTTTAAATATCGTACCTGGGGGGTGTCTATAGTATGCCTGTAAAGTGACGCGTGTTTCCCATGTTTAGAACAGTCCCTGCACCAAATGTCATTTTTAAAGGAAAAAATCTCATTTAAAACTGCTTGCGGGTTTAATGTCATGTCGGGTCCTGGCAATATGGATGAAAATCAGTGAGACAAACGGCATGGGTACCCCCCAGTCCATTACCAGGCCCTTTGGGTCTTGTATGGATATTAAGGGGAACCCCGCACCCAAATTAAAATAAGGAAAGGTCCCTATATACTCTGAACAGCAGTATACAGGCGGTGCAAACAAGACAGGGACTGTAGGTTTGTTGTTAAGTAGAATCTGTTTGTAATTTTGAACATTTTTAACGTGTTTAGCTCCAGCCAAAAAATCTTTTCTAAGCTTTTTGGAAAACATAGGGAAGGGTTATCACCCCTGTGACATTTGTTTTGCGTCTTTCCTCCTCTTCAGAAGATTTCACCTCACTTTTTTGTCCCAATGAAAAATGTTTTTTGAAAATTTGGGTTTTTTTGTGGAACAAGGATTGGAAAGCATCAGTGGAAAGGAGAAATTGTTTTCCCATATTAACTCTTACATGAGAGAATTTCCCTTCCTAGGGGTAGATTTCATCTCACTTCCTGTTGTCTCCTTCCGTTTGCAAGTAGGAGTCGTTTGTAAGTTAGATGTTTGAAAGTAGGGTCCTGCCCTATATACTCAGCAGAAATTTGGGCCTTAGGTGTTGCTGTGGCCAAAACACTGTAAGCCCTCACAGGGCCCTGCTGTGAAATATTAGATCAAGAATTGTAATTACATGCCCCTGTTGAACAGGAGCTGAAAAATTAGGCCTTAGGCACTGGTGCTGGTGCCACAACACTGCAACCCCTCACAGACACTCTAGTTGGAACGCAGGAACGAGCCCTGCTGCAAAGTATTGCATCAAAAATTGTAATTACACGCCCCTGTTAGACAGGGGCAGAAAAATTGGGCCTTAGGCACTGGTGCTGGTGCCACAACACTGCAACCCCTCACAGACACTCTAGTTGGAACGCAGGAACGAACCCTGCTGCAAAGTATTGCATCAAAAATTGTAATTACATGCCCCTGTTAGACAGGGGCAGAAAAATTGGGCCTTAGGCACTGGTGCTGGTGCCACAACACTGCAACCCCTCACAGACACTCTAGTTGGAACGCAGGAACGAGCCCTGCTGCAAAGTATTGCATCAAAAATTGTAATTACACGCCCCTGTTAGACAGGGGCAGAAAAATTGGGCCTTAGGCACTGGTGCTGGTGCCACAACACTGCAACCCCTCACAGACACTCTAGTTGGAATGCAGGAACGAGCCCTGCTGCAAAGTATTACATCAAAAATTGTAATTACACGCCCCTGTTATACAGGGGCTGAAAAATTGTGCCTTAGGCACTGGTGGTGGCGCCCAGAACCAAAAATGTTCTTACAAGCTATCAGCGTGATGATTGAGGAGGAAGAGGATAATTACTCAGGGATAGTCACTCAGCATCAGCATAGGCAGTCTTTGAAGGGATCTGAAAAAAATTATTCAGTTACATCAGCATCAGGTGCTTGGTAGCTGGTGGTGATCCAAGACTGATTCATTTTTATGAAGGTCAGCCGATCGACCGAGTCAGTGGACAGACGCACCCTGTGATCGGTTACCACGCCTCCAGCAGCACTGAATGTGCGTTCCGAAAGAACGCTGGATGCAGGACAGGCCAGTAGCTCAATTGCATACTGTGCAAGCTCTGGCCAGTGATCCATCCTCAAGACCCAGTAACCCAGAGGATTTTCGGTGGGAAAGGTGTCCAAGTCTGATCTTGCCCCTAGGTATTCCTGCACCATGTAAAACAGACGCTGGCGATGGTTGCTGGAACCGATCATACCTTGGGGCTGCGGACCAAAAAATTGTCTGAACGCATCGGTCAGACGGCCACCTTCTCCACCGCTCCTTCTTTGACTGACCGAAGCCTCAGCAACACGTTGTCCAGAAACAGGAGTTTGTAACCTCCCAGTCTCTAGGAACGCGTTGCACAGACCTTTCTGCAAGGCCTCCCGAAGATGTTTCATCCTCTGCTCCCTCTGCGATGGCAAGATAAGGTCCGCAACCTTACCCTTGTAACGTGGATCAAGGAGGGTTGCCAGCCAGTATTGGTCCTTCTCCTTGATACCACGAATACGAGGATCCTTACGCAGGCTTTGCAGGATCAGGGAGGCCATGCAGCGTAGGTTTGCTGAGGCATTCGGTCCGGAGTCCTCTGGGTCACTAAGGACAAGCCACCTCCTCCCAGCCACGTACAAGTCCATGTGTTCCTTGGGACTGATCCCTTAAAGACTGCTGATGCTGAGTGCCAGGCTCCACCTCCATACTGACACAATCTTCCTCCTCCTCCTCCTCCTCCTCCTCGTCCTCTTCCTGTGTGATCGGCGGGCACGCAGGAACACTGTCTGGATAAAGGGGGCCTTGAGAGCTAAGGAAGTCCTCCTCTTCCTGCCTCTGTTCTGCCTCAAGTGCCCTGTCCATTATTCCACGCAGCGTGTGCTCCAACAGGTGGACAAGGGGGACAGTGTCACTGATGCATGCACTGTCAGTGCTCACCATCCTCGTGGCCTCCTCGAATGGTGACAGGACAGTGCATGCATCCCTGATCATGGCCCACTGGCGTGGGGAAAAAAAACCAAGGTCCCCTGACCCTGTCCTGGTGCCATAGTCGCACAGGTACTCATTTATGGCCCTCTGCTGCGTGTGCAGCCGCTGCAGCATGGCCAATGTCGAGTTCCACCTGGTGGGCATGTCACAGATTAGGCGGTTCTTGGGCAGGTTAAACTCCTTTTGGAGGTCCGTCAGCCGAGCACTGGCATTATATGACCGGCGGAAATGCACACAGACTTTCCTGGCCTGCCTCAGGACATCCTGTAAGCCCGGGTACCTGCCCAAGAACCGCTGCACCACCAAGTTAAGGACGTGAGCCAAACAGGGCACATGGGTCAGTTGTCCCTGTCGGAGGGCAGAGAGGAGGTTGGTGCCATTGTCGCAAACCACCATTCCTGCCTTAAGTTGGCGTGGCATCAACCACCTCTGAACCTGCCCCTGCAGAGCTGACAGAACCTCTGCCCCAGTGTGGCTCCTGTCCCCCAAGCACACCAGCTCAAGCACCGCATGGCATCTTTTGGCCTGCGTACTTGCGTAGCCCCTTGAACGCCTACGGAGCACCGCTGGTTCCGAGGAAGAGGCCATGGAGGAAGAAGAAGAGGAGGGGGTGGAGGAGAGAGGTGTGTCACAATCAGCATTTTGGAGGCGTGGTGGCGGAACAACCTCCAACACTACTGCACCTTGTCCTGCATCCTTCCCAGCTGCCAGCAGAGTCACCCAATGCGCCGTGAAACTTAAGTAACGTCCCTGTCCATGCCTGCTGGACCATGAGTCAGCGGTAATATGCACCTTACCGCTGACCGCCCTGTCCAGCGAGGCATGGACATTGCCTTCCACATGCCGGTAGAGAGCTGGAATCGCCTTCCCTGAGAAAAAGTGGCGTTTGGGTACCTGCCACTGAGGAACCGCACATTCCACAAACTCACGGAAGGGGGCAGAGTCTACCAACTGAAAAGGCAGCAGTTGAAGTGCTAGCAATTTTGCCAAGCTAGCATTCAACCGCTGGGCATGTGGATGGCTGGGAGCAAACTTCTTTCGGCGGTGCAGCAGCTGGGGCAGGGAAATTTGCCTGGTACAATCTGGCGTCGGTGTACCAAAAGCAGATTGCCCACAAGTACTTGGCTGTGACACACCTAATTCTACACCTTCATTCCTCTCACTGCAGGTCTCAGAGAGGACTGAAGGTCTAGTGGGGTTGGAAATCTCAGCTGATGAGGAGCAAGGAGAGATCCTCTTTGTTCTTTGGTGTGGGTCTTTTAGATATGCTTGCCAACGAACTGCATGGCAGGTCAACATATGTCTGGTCAAGCATGTGGTACCCAAGCGGGAGATGTTTTGGCCACGCGAGATACGCTTGAGACATATGTTGCAAATAGCAGCGGTGCGATCTGATGCACTCGTCTCAAAAAAGGCCCACACCAAAGAACTTTTTGAATAACGCGCAGAGACTGCAGCGCCCTGCACATGTGGAGCTTTGGGGTGTGATGCAGTCAATGTGCTGCCCTTAGGCTGGCCCCTGGAGGGCATCCTGCCTCGTTGGTGATGTGCCGCCTCCTCCTCCTCCTCCTCCTCCTCCTCTCTCCTATCAGGCACCCACGTTGAGTCAGTGACCTCATCATCCCCTCCCTCCTCATCACTGGAGCAAACCTGGCAGTATGCTGCAGCAGGGGGAGCATGACTGCCAGATTGCTGTCCTTCTTGGGCACCCCCTCTGTCCGTGCTCATGTTACTGCCTTCATCGAGCTCAGTATCATCATCAGAGCCTTCCAAACGCTGGGCATCCTCCTGGAGCATGTACCCAACACTGTGGTCAAACAGTTCGAGGGAATCCTCAGGAGGACATGGTGGAGCTAGGGAAGGAGTCACTGATGACATTGAGCTGAGGGAAGAGGCCGCTGCTTTGCCAGACAAAGCACCCTGGGCATGGGTGAGAGAGGATGAGGAGGATGAGGACGGCTTGGTCATCCACTCGACCAAGTTTTCTGCATGTTGCGGCTCAACACGGCCAGCTGCCGAAAAAAAGGCCAAGCGTGTCCCATGGCCACGTGCTGATGAGGATGCACCGTCTCCACGACCAGCACTAGACACAGAGCCTGCTTGCCCTCTCTTATTGGCTTGTGACTGTCTGCCTCTCCTTCTTGGCCTTCCAGACATACTAATGGCCTGTAGCTGCACTAAGCTGGGATAGAACACCTGTAATTTTCTTCAGGTAGCTTTATATACTGTAACCAGACAAGCCTGCCTGTCAGTAGGAAGATAACAGGAACGGATCTAGCTGAACACTGTGAGCAGGACGCACTGCACTAAATGTAAATAGCAGGAACGGATCTAGCTGAACACTGTGAGCAGGACGCACTGACTGCACTAAATGTAAATAGCAGGAACGGATCTAGCTGAACACTGTGAGCAGGACGCACTGCACTAAATGTAAATAGCAGGAACAGATCTAGCTGAACACTGTGAGCAGGACGCACTGCACTAAATGTAAATAGCAGGAACGGATCTAGCTGAACACTGTGAGCAGGACGCACTGACTGCACTAAATGTAAATAGCAGGAACAGATCTAGCTGAACACTGTGAGCAGGACGCACTGCACTAAATGTAAATAGCAGGAACGGATCTAGCTGAACACTGTGAGCAGGACGCACTGACTGCACTAAATGTAAATAGCAGGAACAGATCTAGCTGAACACTGTGAGCAGGACGCACTGCACTAAATGTAAATAGCAGGAACAGATCTAGCTGAACACTGTGAGCAGGACGCACTGCACTAAATGTAAATAGCAGGAACGGATCTAGCTGAACACTGTGAGCAGGACGCACTGACTGCACTAAATGTAAATAGCAGGAACAGATCTAGCTGAACACTGTGAGCAGGACGCACTGCACTAAATGTAAATAGCAGGAACAGATCTAGCTGAACACTGTGAGCAGGACGCACTGCACTAAATGTAAATAGCAGGAACGGATCTAGCTGAACACTGTGAGCAGGACGCACTGCACTAAATGTAAATAGCAGGAACGGATCTAGCTGAACACTGTGAGCAGGACGCACTGCACTAAATGTAAATAGCAGGAACGGATCTAGCTGAACACTGTGAGCAGGACGCACTGCACTAAATGTAAATAGCAGGAACGGATCTAGCTGAACACTGTGAGCAGGACGCACTGACTGCACTAAATGTAAATAGCAGGAACGGATCTAGCTGAACACTGTGAGCAGGACGCACTGCACTAAATGTAAATAGCAGGAACGGATCTAGCTGAACACTGTGAGCAGGACGCACTGCACTAAATGTAAATAGCAGGAACGGATCTAGCTGAACACTGTGAGCAGGACGCACTGACTGCACTAAATGTAAATAGCAGGAACGGATCTAGCTGAACACTGTGAGCAGGACGCACTGACTGCACTAAATGTAAATAGCAGGAACGGATCTAGCTGAACACTGTGAGCAGGACGCACTGACTGCACTAAATGTAAATAGCAGGAACGGATCTAGCTGAACACTGTGAGCAGGACGCACTGCACTAAATGTAAATAGCAGGAACAGATCTAGCTGAACACTGTGAGCAGGACGCACTGACTGCACTAAATGTAAATAGCAGGAACAGATCTAGCTGAACACTGTGAGCAGGACGCACTGCACTAAATGTAAATAGCAGGAACGGATCTAGCTGAACACTGTGAGCAGGACGCACTGCACTAAATGTAAAGAGCAGGAACAGATCTAGCTGAACACTGTGAGCAGGACGCACTGCACTAAATGTAAAGAGCAGGAACAGATCTAGCCTAATCTAGCTCTCAAATCAAATGACACTGTCTGTCTCTCTCTCTATCAGCACACCGGAACACACTACACAGGGCCGCCGTGCAGGCGGCCTTATATAGTGTGGGGCGTGTACTAAATCCCCTGAGCCATAATTGGCCAAAGCCACCCTGGCTTTGGCCAATTACAGCTCTCTCTACTGACGGCGCTGTGATTGGCCAAGCATGCGGGTCATAGTGCATGCTTGGCCAATCATCAGCCAGCAATGCACTGCGATGCCGCAGTGAATTATGGGCCGTGACGCGCCACACGAATTTGGCGCGAACGGCCCATAACGTTCGCAATTCGACGGACGGTCGAACAGCCGATGTTCGAGTCGAACATGGGTTCGACTCGAACACGAAGCTCATCCCTAGTAATGAGTAATATTCATGATCCTTTATTGATTTTTAAATGAAGAAAACAATGTATGTTTTAATGAATGTTGTATGATGTTCAATTGTTAATACTATTTAAAAAATTTTATAAAAAGAAATTGACAACAAAAATATATATTTTTTTGTTTCCTGTGTAGCTAGATCTCACTGCAGGCCAATCCCAAGGTACGTATTCAAATACACTTTCAGGCAGGCAGGCAGGCCAGGCAGGCGATTCAGTGATCTGCAGTGCATAAAATATATATACAGTCTCCTACATATATATATCAGCTGCATTCTAGTCTAGCCAAGCCTATATCTGACTGCAGGTAGTTCCCGGTGTACGTTTTCAAATACACTTTCAGGCAGGCGATTCAGTGATCTGCAGTGCATAAAATATATATACAGTCTCCTACATATATATATCCACTGCCTTCTAGTCTAGCCAAGCCTATACCTGACTACAGGCCATTCCTGGTGTACCTTTTCAAATACACTTTCAGGCAGGCAGGCAGGCAGGCAGATGATTCAGGGATCTGCAGTGCATAAAATATATATACTGTCTCCTACATATATATCCACTGCATTCTAGTCTAGCCAAGCCTATACCTGACTACAGGCCGTTCCTGGTGTACGTTTTAAAATACACTTTCAGGCAGGCAGGCAGGTGATTCAGTGATCTGCAGTGCATAAAATATATATACTGTCTCCTACATATACAGTATATCCACTGCATTCTAGTCTAGCCAAGCCTATACCTGACTACAGGCCATTCCTGGTGTACGTTTTCAAATACACTTTCAGGCAGGCAGGCAGGCAGATGATTCAGTGATCTGCAGTGCATAAAATATATATATACAGTCTCCTACATATATATCCACTACATTCTAGTCTAGCCAAGCCTATACCTGACTGCAGGCCATTCCTGGTGTAATTTTTCTAGTAAACTTTAGGCAATGTTTTGCTAATCCAATTTTACAGCATGTCTGGAAGGCCACCAAGGAAAGGCAGACGCTCACAGGCCACTAAAAGAGGGCAAGCAGGCTCTGTGTCTACAGCCAACAGTGCTGGTTGTGGACACGGTGCATCCTCAGCACGTGGTCGCGGGGCACGCTTGTCATTTTTTTCGGGCAGCTTGCTGCGTTGAGCCACAACATGCAGAAGAGTTGGTAGAGTGGATTACAAAGCCGTCCTCATCCTCCTCGTCCTCTGTCACCCAAGAGAAGTTTGGCTGCCAAAGCAGCCTATTCCAACGGCTCAATGGCATCAGTCACTCCTTCCCTAGCCCCAACATCATGTCCTGAGGAGTCCCCCAAACTGTTCGACCACAGTGTCGGGTACATGCTGCAGGAGGATGTGCAGCATTTTGAAGGCTCTGATGATGGTACCCAGGTTGAGGATGAAGGCAGTAACGTGAGCCCAGAGAGAGGGGGTGCCCAAGAAGGACAAGAAACTGGCAGTCATGTTCCCCAGCTGCAGCATACTGCCAGGTTTGCTCCAGTGGTGAGGAGGGAGGGGATGATGAGGTCACTGACTCTACATGGGTGCCTGATAGAAGAGAGGAGGAGGAGGAGGCACATCTCTAACGAGGCAGGATGCCCTCCAGGGGCCAGCTTAAGGACAGCCAACCGACTGCATCACAACACAGAGCTCCGCATGTGCAGGGCGCTGCTGACTCTGCTCGTTTTTTCAAAAGTTCTGTCTGCTGTTTGCAACATATGTCTGAAGGGTATCAAGCATGGCCAAAACAGCAGCCGCTTGGGCACCACATGCTTGACCAGACATATGTCGAGCTCCCATGCAGTCCGTTGGCAACAGTACTTAAAAGACCCACACCAAAGAACATGGCGGACCTCTCCTTGCTCCTCATCAGCTGGGATCTCCAACCCCACTATACCTTCAGTCCTCTCAGAGACCTGCACTGAGAGGAATGAAGGTGTAGAATTAGGTGTTCCAAGCACTTGCGGTCAATCTGCTAGCGGTACACCTAAATCCGATTGTAGCAGGCAAATTTCCCTACCCCAGTTGCTGAACTGGCGAAAGAAATTTGGTCCCAGCCATCCACTTGCTCAGCGGCTGAATGCTAGTTTGGCTAAATTGCTAGCACTCCAACTGCTTCCTTTTCATCTGGTAGACTCATCTGGTAGCCCACTTTCGAGAAATTGTGGAATGTGCAGTACCTCCAGTGGCAGGTTCCCAAACGCCATTTTTTTTTCTCAGAAGGCCATTCTGGCTCTCTACCGGCATGGGGAAGGCAACGTCTTGGCCACGTTGGACAGGGCGGTCAGCGGTAAGGTGCATATTACCGCTGACTCATGGTCCAGCAGGCATGGACAGGGACATTACCTTTCTTTCACGGCGCACTGGGTAACCCTGCTGGCAGCTGGGAAGGATGCAGGACAGGGTGCAGTAATGTTGGAGCTTATTCCACCACCACGCCTCCAAAATGCTGGTAGTGGTGATTCTGCCACACCTCTCTCCTCCACCCCCTCTTCATCTTCCTCCTATGGCCTATTCCTGTGCAAATTTGTCCTCGGAACCAGCGGTGCTCCATAGGCGTTCTAGGGGCTACGTAAGCACTCGAAAAACATGCCATGCAGTGCTTGAGTTGGTCTGCTTAGGGGACAGGAGCCAGACTGGGGCAGAGATTCTGGCAGCTCTGCCGGGGCAGGCTCAGAGGTGGTTGACGCCATGCCAGCTTCAGCCAGGAGTGGTGGTTTGCGACAGTGGCACCAACCTCCTCTCCGCCCTCCGACAGGGACACTTGACCCATGTTCCCCGTTTGGCTCACGTCCTTAATTTGGTGGTGCAGCAGCTCTTGTGCAGGTACCTGGGCTTACAGGATCTCCTGAGGCAGGCCAGGATCGTCTGTGGGCATTTCCGCCGGTCATATAATGCCAGTGCTCGGCTGGCTGACCTTCAAAAGGAATGCAACCTGCCCAAGAACCGCCTCATCGGTGACATGCCGACCAGGTGGAACTCAATGTTGACAATGCTGCAGCGGCTGCACACACAGCAGAGGGCCATCAATGAGTATCTGTGCGAGTATGGCACCAGGACAGGGTCAGGGGAGCTTTGCTTTTTTTCACCACGCCAGTGGCTACTGATCAAGGATGCATGCACTGTCCTGTCACCATTTGAGGAGGCCACGAGGATGATGAGCAGTGACAGTGCATGCATCAGTGATACTGCTCCTCTTGTCTTCCTGTTGGAGCACATGCTGCGTGGAATAATGGACAGGGCACTTGAGGCAGAACAGAGGGAGGAAGAGGAGGATTTCCTTGCCTCTCAAGGCCCCCTTTATCCAGATAGTATTCCTGCAGGTCCGCCTATCACACAGGAAGAGGAGGAGGAGGATTGTGTCAGCATGGTAGGGGAGCCTGGCACTCAGCATCAGCAGCAGACTTCAAGGGATCGTTTTCTGTCCCCAGAAACCCATGGACTTGTAAGTGGCTGGGAGGAGGTGGCTGCAGATCATGTCGTCTTTAGTGACCCAGAGGACTCCGGACCGAATGCCTCAGCAAACCTACGCTGCATGGCCTCCCTGATCCTGCAAAGCCTGCGAAAGGACCCTCGGATTTGTGGTATCAAGGAGACCGATCAGTACTGGCTGGCAAACCTTCTTGATCCACATTACAAGGGTAAGGTTGCGGAACTTATCCAGCCTTCGCAAAGTGAGCAGAGGATGAAACATCTTCCGGAGGCCTTGCAGAAAGGTTTGTGCAATGCGTTTCCAAAGCCTGGGAGGTTACAATTTCCTGGTCCTCCTGGACAACGTGTTGCTGAGGCTTCAGTCAGTCACAGAAGGAGAGGTGGAGAGGTGGCCGTCTGACCGATGCATTCAGACAATTTTTTAGTCCGCAGCCCCAAGGTTTGATCGGTTCCAGCAACCATCGCCAGCGTCTGATTTACATGGTGCAGGAATACCTTGGGGCAAGATCAGACTTGGAGACCTTTCCAACCGAAAATCCACTGGGTTACTGGGTCTTGAGGATGGATCACTGACCAGAGCTTGCACAGTATGCAGTTGAGCTACTGGCCTGTCCTGCATCCAGCGTTCTATCTGAATGCACATTTAGTGCTGCTGGAGGCTTTGTAACCGATCACAGAGTGTGCCTGTCCACAGACTCAGTTGATCGGCTCATCTTCATAAAAATGAATCAGTCTTGGATCACCAGCTACCAAGCACCTGATGCTGATGTAACCAATTAATTTTTTTATGAATGAATGAGATCCATTGAAGACTGCTTATGCTGATGCTGAGTGACTATCCTATTCCTCCTCAATGTTCATGTTGATAGCTTCTAAGAACATTTTTGGTTCTGGGCACCAGCACCAGTTCCTAAAGCCCAATTTTTCTGCCCCTGTTTAACAGGGGCACGTAATTACCATTTTTGCTGTAATATTTCACACCAGGGCACGTTCCTGCGCTCAAATAGAGTATCTGTGAGGGGTTGCAGTGTTGTGGCACCACCATCACTACCGCCGCCTAAGGCCCAATTTTTCTGCCCCTCTTTAACAGGGGCGTGTAATTACATTTTTTGCTGTAATATTTTGCAGCAGAGATTGTTCCTGCACTCAACTAGAGTATCTGTGAGGGGTTGTGGCACCAGCACCAGTGCCTAAGGCCCAATTTTTCTGCCCCTGTTCAACATGGGCGTGTAATTACAATTTTTGCTGTAATATTTCACAGCAGGGCCCGTTCCTGCGCTCAACAAGAGTATCTGTGAGGCTTTACAGTGTTGTGTCACCGCCACCACCACCACCACCGCCGCCTAAGGCCCAATTTTTCTGCCCCTGTTTAACAGGGGCACGTAATTACAATTTTTGATCTAATAGGCTCGTTCCTACGCTCAACAACAGAATCTGTGAGGGGTTACAGTGTTGTGGCATCATCACCACTGCCTAAGACCCAATTTTTCTGCCCCTGTTTAACAGGGGCGTGCAATTACAATTTTTGATCTAATATTTCACAGCAGGGCCCGTTCCTGCGCCCACCAAGAGTAATGCCGCGTACACACGATCGGAAATTCGGCCAGCAAAAGACCGATAAGAGCTTTTGGTCGGAAAATGCAAATGTGTGTATGCTCCATCGGACTTTTGCTGGCCGAATTTTAGCCAGCAAAAGATTGAGAGCATGTTCTCAATTTTTCGGTCGGAAAAAGTTCCTATCCGAAAATGCGATCGTCTGTAGCAATTCCGACGAGCAAAATTCCTACGCATGCTCGGAAACAATTCGACGCATGCTCAGAAGCATTGAACTTCATTTTTTCGGCTCGTCCTAGTGTTGTACGTCACCGCGTTCTTAACGGTCGAAAGTTTCAGCAAACTTTTGTGTGACTGTGTGTATGCAAGGCAAGCTTGAGCGGAATCCCGTCGGAAAAGCCATCATATCTTTTTCCGACCAAAATCCAGATCGTGTGTACGCGGTATAACTGTGAGGGCTTACAGTGTTGTGGCAACACCACCACACCACCACCAAAGGCCCAATTTTTGTGACCCTGTTCAACAGGGGCATATAATTGAAATTCTTTATATAATATTTCACAGCAGGGCCCGTTCCAGCGCCCACCAAGAGTAACTGTGAGAGCGTACCACCCAACACCTAAGGCCCAATTTTCTGCAGAGTATATAGGGCAGGCCGTATAGTATATACAGGCGGTCCCCTACTTTCAAACATCCGACTTACAAACGACTCCTACTTACAAACGGAGGGAGACAACAGGAAGTGAGAGTAAATCTACCCCTAGGGAATTCTATCCTGTAATGGGGCGTACACACGGTCGGACTTTCTAGAAAGCTAGGTCCGACATACTTGCCGCCAGACTTCCGGCGGACTACCGCCGGACTTTCTGAACGGCCGGACTTGCCTACACATGGCCGGACTTTCCAGAATCCGGTCTTCTCGACGGACTTCCGCCGGACTTTCAGAATGAACGGACTTTCCCACACACGGACAAGTCCGTTCATTTTGAACGTGACTCGGGTACGACGGGACTAGAAAAGGAATTCAATCTCGCCGTTTTTTGGCGAGATTGAAACCTTGCGAGCCCCGTCGCAGGCATCCCAGGCCCTTAGGTCTGGTATGGAACTTTAAGGGGAACCCCCTACGCCGAAAAACCGGCGTGGGGGTCCCCCCAAAATCCATACCAGACCCCGATCCGAGCACGCAGCCCGGCCGGTCAGGAAAGGGGATGGGGACGAGCGAGCGCCCCCCCCTCCTGAACCGTACCAGGCCGCATGCCCTCAACATGGGGGGGTGCTTTGGGGGAGGGGGCGCCTTGCGGTGCCCCCCCACCACAAAGCACCTTGTCCCCATGTTGATGAGGACAAGGGCCTCTTCCCGACAACCCTGGCTGTTGGTTGTCGGGGTCTGCGGGCGGGGGGCTTATCGGAATCCGGGAGCCCCCTATAATAAGAGTGCCCCCAGATCCCGGCCCCCCCACCCTATGTGAATGAGTATGGGGTACATGGTACCCCTACCCATTCACCTAGGTAAAAAGTGTCAATAATAAAACACAACAGGTTTTTAAAATAATTTATTAAACAGCTCCGGGGGGGGGTCTTCTTCCGTCTTCGGGGGTCCCTCCGGTTCATCTTCTCCCGGCGTCCGGTTGGTTCTTCTCCACTCTCCGGCCTCTGCTCCCGGTGTCCCAGGTCTTCGGCCGGCCCCTCCGCTGTCTTCAGGTAGCTCTATTGCCAGCGGAGGTCCGGACTTCTGGGCTTCTGGGCTTTTGGGCTTCTCTTCTCTTCTCTTCCCCCAGATGTTGACACAACGCTCTCTCCGGCTGGACTGGTCTCTGAGGGCTCCGTTGTAACTTATATAGGCGGAGACCCCGCCCCCATATGATGTCACAGTCCCTGGGCATGCTGGGACTGTGACGTTTTAGGGGGCGTGGTCGACCACGCCCCCTAAAACGTCACAGTCCCAGCATGCCCAGGGACTGTGACATCATATGGGGGCGGGGTCTCCGCTAAATATAAGTCACAACGGAGCCCTCAGAGACCAGTCCAGCCGGAGAGAGCGTCGTGTCAACATCTGGGGGAAGAGAAGAGAAGAGAAGCCCAGAAGCCCAGAAGTCCGGACCTCCGCTGGCAATAGAGCTACCTGAAGACAGCGGAGGGGCCGGCCGAAGACCTGGGACACCGGGAGAAGAGGCCGGAGAGTGGAGAAGAACCAACCGGACGCCGGGAGAAGATGAACCGGAGGGACCCCCGAAGACGGAAGAAGACCCCCCCCGGAGCTGTTTAATAAATTATTTTAAAAACCTGTGTTGTGTTTTATTATTGACACTTTTTACCTAGGTGAATGGGTAGGGGTACCATGTACCCCATACTCATTCACATAGGGTGGGGGGGCCGGGATATGGGGGCCCTCTTATTATAGGGGGCTCCCGGATTCCGATAAGCCCCCCGCCCGCAGACCCCGACAACCAACGGCCAGGGTTGTCGGGAAGAGGCCCTTGTCCTCATCAACATGGGGACAAGGTGCTTTGTGGTGGGGGGGGGGCACCGCAAGGCACCCCCTCCCCCAAAGCACCCCCCCATGTTGAGGGCATACGGCCTGGTACGGTTCAGGAGGGGGGGGGCGCTCGCTCGTCCCCACCCCCTTTCCTGACCGGCCGGGCTGCGTGCTCGGATCGGGGTCTGGTATGGATTTTGGGGGGACCCCCACGCTGGTTTTTCGGCGTAGGGGGTTCCCCTTAAAGTTCCATACCAGACCTAAGGGCCTGGGATGCCCCCCGCGCTCGCCGCAATGGGAAAATTTGTTTTTCCTATTGCAGCGAGCGCGAGATGCAGTAACCTGCTCCTCCGCCGTATCTGGTCCGTTGGACCAGCATACAGACGAACGGGCTTTCCGTCAGGAACTGAGTCCGGCGGAGTTACGACGTAAAGATTTGAAGCAAGTTTCAAATCTAAAGTACGTCGGATTTCCGACCGAAACGGTCCGTCGGAAGTCCGATGGAGACCACACAAGGTCGGATTGTCCGCCGGACTTGGTCCGGCGGCGTCCGTCGGACTTTTGCAGGTGAAAAGTCCGACCGTGTGTACGCCCCATAAGAGTTAATATGGGAAAAAGGTGTCTCCACTGATGCTTTATCACTAATCCTTGTTTCCCTAAAAAACCCAAATTTTCAAAATCCAATTGTCATTGGGACAGAAAGTGAGGTGAAATCTTCTGAACAGGGGCACAGACAGCAAAAAAAATGTTACAGGGGTGATGATAACCCTTCCCTATGTTATCCAAAAAGCTTAAAAATAGATTTTTTGGCTGGAGCTACACTTAAAAATGTACCTGTTCCAAATTAGAAACAGATTCAACTTAAGAACAAACCTACAGTCCCTATCTTGTTTGTAACCCGGGGACCGCCTGTATACTGCTGTTTAAAATATATAGGACCTGGGGGCCCCACGCCTTTTCTTTTTTTAATTTGGGTGCTGGGTTCCCCTTAATATCCATACAAGACCCAAAGGGCCTGGTAATGGGCTGGGGGGTTACCCATGCCGTTTTTCTCAATAATTTTCATCCATATTGCCGGGACCTGACATTACATTACAGCCGCAAGCAGTTTTAAATTACTTTTATTCCTTTAGAAATGTCATTTTGTGCAGGGACTATTCTAAACACGAGAAATACGCACCACTTTACAGGCATACTATAGACACCCCCAGGTATGATATTTAAAGGAATATTTCACTTTTATTTTTTTACTTTAAGCATCATTAAAATCACTGCTCCCGGAAAAACGGTAGTTTTTAAAACTTTTTTTTGCATTGATACATGTCCCCTGGGGCAGGACCCAGGTCCCCAAACCCTTTTTAGGACAATAACTTGCATATTAACCTTTAAAATTTCTCATGTTCCAGTCCCATAGACTTTAACGGTGTTCGAATGTTTGCACAAACTTTTGGTCCGTTCGCATGTTCTGGATGCGAACCGAACCGGGAGGGGGGGGGGTGTTCGGCTCATCCCTAATGCTTACTGACCACAGCCAAAAAGGGTTTCAGTATGGGACAATCCCCCATATGTGGAGAAGCGTTCCTCTCTGCCCGCAACCCTTCCAGCACAAATCGGAAGTCGATGGATAGATCCTGGACAGGGTCACCGGTACCTGATACCACCGTGAAAGTATTTTATAATTATTCTCTTGAGTCTTTGACTACACTGAGCTTGAGTGTGTTAGGTAATATAAGTGGTTCAATTGTTCATTAGTAAACTCACACTGGAGGTCTCTTTCCCACTCTCTAATGTAAATTGGTTTAGGGCTAGGCTTGGTTGCTTCAAATAATTTGTAAAGGGCAGAGATCATGTGTAGCAGAGTTTCTTGATCAGCCCAAAGGCTTTCAAAATCTGTAAGCCTAGCTCTAATCTGCGACTCATGATGCTGCAATGTGACAAAGTTAGCAAACTGGCGGTGTCTCCAAAAATCAAAGGGGTAACTGCCATAGCGCTCCCTAAGGGTAGTAAGCAGAACCAAAGTGTGTCCCTGCACAAAGCGCGTTAAGCATCATCCGCGTAATCAGAGAGCTTATGTTCTGTGGGGCCTACAGGGCCCCTCTGATGTTTGGATTTGATCTTATTCTCTGCAGCAAGTGCTCCAGGACCAGGGCAAATACTAGGGGTGAGAGTGGACACCCCTGCCTCGTGCCATTCCGATTAGGGAACACTGAGGATAGACCACCATTCACCTTTACCTGTGAACGGGGGGACGTGTAAATTGCTGTAATCCATCACAACATATGCGGGCCTAGGCCTAGCCTCCCTAGCACAGTCCTAAGGAAATCCCAGTCCACACGGTCAAGCGCCCTCTCCGCGTCAGTTGAAAGAATTAAATAGGCAGGCAGATGATCGTGTGTACGGGCCCAATGAATGAGCTGGAGAGCTCTGATGGAGTTGTCTCTTGCCTCCCGCCCTACTATAAACCCTGTCTGGTCAGGGTGGACTATCCCAAGGAGGAGGTGTTTAAGACGATTGGCCAGGATCTTAGTAAATAGCCTCAGGTCCGTGTTCAATAAAGAAATCGGCTAGTAATTCTGTGAGAGGCTATGATCCTTCCCCTTCTTCGGTAGGACTGAGACGTAAGCTAGCGAAGCCCCCAGCGGGAAGTGCTCAGTAGTAGCAAGAGAGTTAAAAGACGTACACATGGGGGCCTGAAGTTGTGTGAAAAATTTTAAGTAGTAGGGCTTCATGTATCCATCAGGACCAGGGCTCTTTCTGTTAGGGAGAGAGTGCACCGTAGCCAGCAGCTCGGCGGGCGTTATAGGAAGCTCCAAATCCATCTGCTGCTCAGAGGACAAGCTAGGGAAGCCTGGGGAGGAAAGATAGGCCTCGATGCGTGCTTGCTTCTGTGCGGTGTCTGTTGGGGAGGCATTCAAGTCTAATGCCGCGTACACACGGTTGGACTTTTCGTCTACAAAAGTCCAACGGACGCTGACGGACTAAAGCTGGCTGGTAATCCGATCGTGTGTGGGCTTCTCCGGACTTTCAACGTACTTTTTTAGCCTCAAATCCGACGTACTTTAGATTTGAAACATGCTTCAAATCTTTACGTCGTAACTACGACGGACCCCGAAATCCGCTCGTCTGTGTGCTAGTCCGACGGACAAAAAGCCACGCTAGGGCACCTATTGGCTACTGGCTATGAACTTCCTTATTTTAGTCCGGTGTACGTCATCACGTACGAATCCGTCAGACTTTTGTGTGGTCGTGTGTAGGCAAGTCCGTTCGTTAGAAAGTCTGCCGCAAGTCCGCCGAAAGTCTGCCGGAAGTCTGTCGGACAGGCTGTCTGACTTTTGTAGACGAAAAGTCCAACCGTGTGTACGCGGCATTAGTCATACAGGGCCGCATAATAGTCACGAAACATTGATGCAATTCTTGAGGTGTGCTGGACCAGTTCACCTGAGGAGTGTAGTTTATGAACATGTGACGACATGTGATTTTTTTCCTAAGCGCCCGAGCCAACATCCTCCCACATTTGTTACCGTACTCGTAGTACTTGTGTGCCACATATCGCAACCGCCGTCTAGTTCGGTGATCTAAGAGTTTAGAAGAGTGTGCGTAATTCTGTCAAGCGTCAGAGCTCCTCTGGATCCACTGTACGCTTATGACCCAATTCGGCTTGTTGCAGGGCCCACCTGAGGACCTGCTGAAAATCAGCTTGCCTCTCCCTCTTCAGCTTGGAGCCCCAAGCATTGAAGGAGCTTCGCACTTCCGCCTTGTGGCCCTCCCACAATATCCCGTCGGTGACCTCCCCATTAGGTTTTTCAATAAAGTAGTTGGTTAAAGTCTCCGCTATCCCTGTCACTACCCTGATATCATCCAGCAGGTTCTCATTAAGCTTCCAATGCCAGGCCCTGGCCGATTGGTGAGGCAATGAAGCATGAGGGTCACTGGAGCAGCGTGTCACGTCACAACATTCTCCGTCACGCTTCAGATGCTTGCCGTATAGCCACGCCCGACATGTTTCGTCACAAACGACTTATTCATGGGATTCCATGGAGTTTTGTGATGTGATAACCTTTTGGCTTGTTTTGGATTTGACACATATGAGTGCAACAGTGTGAGATTGTTTTAGCTTTTAATAAATTGGTTTGTACTATATCACACTATTGGAGCGTCTTTTCATTTGCATGTGTAACAATCATTTCTTGAGGAAAAAGGAATTGTGACATACACGCTTGGAGTTTGAAGATCTAGTTTAACCCCTAATAGTGTGGATTGAGGTGAGTTATGCCAAACACGAGAGTGGCAAATGCAGCTGGTGAGTGCAAGTCTTTAAGTGGGAGTGGAAGCACAAGCACAGAGGTGTGGTGGATGATCACAAGAACAACATAGAGATTATTTGTTTCTACACCATTCATCGGATTATTCACAATTTCATGGACTATTTATCAGCACTTGAGCAATAGATACTTAAATGTTTCACATTTGTCACAGGGTGTTCTTTTTTGTAATGTGGCATGTAATATATGTTTATATTATTCATCTATAATCTTTCACTGATTATTCAGGTGTCACTAATATTTGTTGATATCACTAGCATATTTATATTTGAATTATTGTGTATTTATCTTCACAATGTTTTCTGGTGCATTAGTTGTTCTATTAGAGCGCCATTATTTATTCCACTATTTTTAAGGTTTAAATATTGTTTACACATTTGTTTTATTTAAGTGGCAGCTGGAGGTTTTCTTTTATACACATTTATAATTTTTTCACTTATCCGGAAGCTCAGTGGTGGTAACACGGGTGTGAGGGCAGTGTACTTGTGAACCATCAGTTTTGTAGATTCGTGTGTATATCCCGTGAACCTTGGAATAGTAACTATAGTCCCTTGCTGGAGGGAACTTTATCCCTCGGAAATCGACCAATGCGTGGCGCTGAAGGGACCTGCGAAAGTGCCTCAGGAAAGCATAAGAATGTATTAAGCGGTTTGCCGAGATGTCCAAGGTAGGGTCTGGACTGACATTAAATTCCCCGCCCAGGACCAGTTTACCCTCCCTAAAGTCAGCTAAAAAACTAAAACTGAGTCTACAAGGGGGGGGGACGTGGCCTGCTGGGGAATGGAGTAGGACGCAAAAGAGAAGAGCTCCGTTTATGAATCCTCCTACCCACTAATCCTATCTCCCCAAGACATCATGAAAGACCCTAATCAGTGAGAATAAGATTGGGCACAAACCTCGGCATGTCTCCGCCAAAGTCCCAGAGCGCTGCCATCACTAAACTAGATCAATACCGCCGGCTGGAAAAGGACTGTGCTGGGGAAGATGGTGGCGCCACGAGTACTAAACAGGCCGCATCAGCAGAGATACAGAAACGCTCCTGGAGGCAATTACTTTCTGCCGCACCTCATTAACGGCACAAATCGAGGAGGTTAAAGTTGACATCTCTCTCATGCGGCAAGATTTCCAGAAACTTAGAGAGAGAGTCACGTCAGCTGAAACCCGAATTAGTGATGTGGAGGACGCCATCCCCCTGCTCCGAGCGGGTACCGATTGCATGCAATTGCAAATTTCCCAGCTTATCCATAAACAAGATGATATGGAAAATAGACTTAGGAGATGTAATCTCTGATTTATCGGCTTGCCTGAAGGAGCGGAGGGAAAAGATCCAACTACTTTTCTGAAACAGCTCCTCATTACCACTTATGGCCGCGAAGCCTTCTCCCCGACCTTTGCGGTGGAGAGAGCCCATCGTATGCTGGCCAGAGCTCCTCCACAGGGAGCTCCACCCCACACGTTTATCGCTAAGTTTTTGAACTTTAAAGATCGAGATGCGACTTTGAGGCTGGCCAGGGAGAGAGGTAATATTGAGCTTGGAAATTCCAGAGTTGCAATCTTTCCGGACTTCTCCGCTGATGTGCAGCGTCGCCGCCAAAACTTTACAGAAGCAAAGAGAAGACTCAGGATCAAGCACCTTAAATATTCTATGCTTTTCCCGGCTCGCCTCAGAGTACAGAGAGATGGTCGGGTATTTTTCTTTGAAGATCCGGAGGAAGTTCTAACCTGGCTGGAGCGCCCTGACTCCCCCAGAAGAGCAGCTGAATAGCCATAGAATACCCTATGACGGTTAGATGACGCTCTCCACAACTCATGTGCCTTCCTGCTGTGACATTCGTCTTTCGGGGGAATGGAGACTTGGTATGTTCATATAAGCAACATTCAATTGAATATTGAAAACCATACAGTAAAATTATTGTGTAATAAAGTGAAATAAATGACAAAAAGTGCAAAAAATGTTCAAAAAGTCCAAAGAGATGAGTCCATGGAAACAGAGCTGATAGAAGGTGATCAAACGGTTAACCAGTTAAACACTCAGCACCCAGTGAGAAATCCTCCACCACATAAGATGTACGCTTACCAGAGGTAAGCTGGATATTAGCTTATCTTTAGATATCCACACGGGGGGGCACAGCTCTATGGACCTCCTCGCAGAAAGGGGTAGGCAGGAAATCCCCTGGACCGGACCTCAAACAGCATACCAGGGGAACCCAGAAATAAAAGGAATTTCCTCCATAGTGTGAATCCGTTAGGTTATTTTATTGTAAAATAGGTAAAAGCACTTACATAAATCGTAGGTTAAAATCGCATCACAAAAAACAGCCGGCCGGCTAGCATACACCCGTTCGATGGAATGGAAACGATGACGTCAGCGCGTCGACCTTCCGAAGTACGTTTCGTCCTACTGGACGTCGTCATGGGAACGGGCGACGCACTGACTCATCGCTACTTATAGAGACAAAACGAAACCAAGCCTCGCTATGAAGCTCGGATGGCGTCATCACAACATCCTGTTAGAAGAGGATGTATGTATCGAATGGCAATGGGAAAGGCTGACATTACCCTCGTTGGCCAATCACAACCTCCTGTTTACGAGGGAAGGGTTAGATTGATAGAACAATAGAATGCATTGGAGGGCATGATCTAAACCTATACACGCCATCTAGTGGACCGAATGGAATTGACACTCAAAGCCACATACTATTATGTAGGAAGAAAAACTGGTAAATAAAAAATAATTTTTCTAATATAATTGAGATATCTAAATGTTAGAAAAAATAATAATAATAAAATGACCTACTGACGCCATCAGAGAATCAAAGAGAGTTTCCAAGATTTTATAGACAGCATATCCATATAAAAAATTGTAATGTACCTAAAATAAAAATAAAAATTTTTCTTAAAAATACAATAAAAATATCCAGATATTGTATTAGAAATGTCACCACTCATAAACCGACTCAGTGTTATGAATGGAATGATGGTAGGATAGTAGGATATTGTGGTATATTGATTTAAGAATTGTCTAGAAAAGCGTTTAAATCTACATCAACGTTGAGCCCAAAGGGGGTGTAACACTTCAATCTGTGTATCCAGGTCATCTCGAGCCTGGAAATTCCTCGTATGACAGACCCCCCCCTCCAATGTGGGGTGTACCTATCGATACCAAGGAAGATAGTTTTCCTAGGGTCACGATCATGTGCTTCCAGATAGTGTCTTGAGACCGGGTGTTTGGGGAAACCGGTGAGGATGTTAGTAATATGTTCGTTAAGCCTTACAGATAAGGGGCGCTTGGTTCTTCCTACGTATTGTAGGCCGCAAGGGCATTGAAGGAGGTACACCACTCGCTCTGTGGAACATGTAATGAATGATCTAATCTCAAATTCCATCTGGGTGCTGGTGGAAATGAAGTTATGTGTCCTTCTATGTGTGCAACCACTAAGAGAGCATACCCTACACCTCCTGCACTGATAGAAACCAGTCATGTATTCAAAAAATCCTTTTTTGATAGGAGGAGGATCTAGGACATTGGGGGCCACTTTATTCCTGAGCGAGGGGGCACCTCTATAGATTACCTGTGGTTTGGCCGGAAGGATGGGACCAAGCACATGGTCATTTTTGAGAACATGCCAATGCTTTTTTATTAGCTTAGCTACATTGTTATGTTGGGAGGAATAGGTGGTAATAAAGGGAATTGCGGGTACCCTCTCACGGTGAGGCTTCCTAGTTTCAAGTAAAGTGCATCTATCGATTTTGGCCACTTCCTCTAATGTGTTCTTCAGAGATGTTTCCACATAGCCCTTCTCTAGGAAACGTTTTAATAGAATATCTGCTTGGGCTAAAAACTCAGCATGGTTAGAACAATTACGTTTTAAACGAATAAATTGGCTCTTAGGCACAGACCTCAACCAGGCCTCATGATGGCAGCTGTCCGTCGGTATATAGGAATTCCGATCTGTGTTCTTAAAGAAGGTGGCTGTGGTAAATTCCCCATCCTTCACGCCAATCTTTAGGTCCAAGAAACTAATTTCAGACTGGCTGGCCTCATATGAAAGTCGGATCCCCCGGTCGTTATTGTTCAGCCCTACCATATATGCATCGAGATCTTCACGATCGCCATTCCATAGGAGGAGGATGTCATCTATATATCTAGCCCACAACACCACCTGAGGTTTCTGTTGGGCATAGATGACATCCTCCTCCCACAGGGCCATGAAGAGGTTCGCCAAGCTGGGGGCATATTTTGCCCCCATGGCGACCCCCCTGTCCTGCCTGTAAAACTGACCCCCAAACCAAAAATAATTTCTAGTGGCCACAAAATGGAGTAGTTGCATAATGAAACAAATTTGTTCATCAAACAATGACGAATCTCGTCTGAGATAATATTCAACTGCAAACAGTCCCAGATTATGGGGTATTATGGTGTACAATGAGGCGACATCTGCTGTCACCAACCACCAATTAGGCCCAGGGGTATAATTAGAAAGTAAATTGATTACATGACGGGTATCCTTAAGGTACGACGGCATCTTGGTAACTAATGGCTGTAGATAGAAATCTATATACCTGCCCACCCGGGACGATATGGAATCAATTCCACTAACAATGGGACGTCCCGGGGGGCAGGTAGGATGCTTGTGAATTTTTGGCAGGTAGTAAAGAACAGGGGTACGGGGGGCTTTAGGTACCAGATAGGCTTTCTCCTTGTTATCTAGGATACCCTGTTCTGACCCGAACTTAATTAGTACTTCCAGTTCTTTTTTGTATTGGACTTTTGGGTCTGATCTAAGGGGGGTATAGGTGTCACGATCTCCCAGGATGTTAGACATTTCTTTAAGATAGTCATTCCTGTCCAAAACTATAATGCCACCCCCCTTATCTGCCGGTCTAATGACTAAGTTTTTATTATGACACAAAGAATCTAGACCAGTTTTCAGATTTTTATCAAAGTATACTCTTTTGAGGGGTAATTGCTCTAAATCTTTAAGGACTAGATCTTTAAACACCTTCAATGAGGGGGCTATAGCCCCGGGAGGGTTGAAAAGGGAGGCATTTGATAACCCAGAGTGTCGGTATTCATTGGAACCAGTTGTAGTATTAGTAATAGGATTAGAGGTTAGATACCTTTTAATGTTGACCTTGCGGACAAATTTGTGCACGTCCATATAGGTTTGAAACTTATTTAAGCCTCTCGGTGGTGCAAATTTAAGACCTTTGTTAAGTAAAGATTTTTCAGAGTCATTTAAGGAAACAGAACTTAAATTGAATATACCATTATTGGTTATGCTTTTTTCCTTTTTAGATCGCAGTCGCCTCCCCCCTCTAGTTCCTCTCTTTGGTCTGCTGGCCTTTTGGTGCCTTGGCCTGGCCTGTGAAAACCCCATTGTTGATAATTAGAACTAGAGGGGCCAGGTTTACTCCCATCGTCTATGGGTCCCCCCAATCTAGGATGGAACTGTGGGGCCAATTGGTTACGTGCTTCCATGATGGTGGAACTAGTAGGGGGGCCTTCCAGATCACTTAGAGGGTAAAATTGATTGTGGGTGCTGATATTATATTCCGAATACTCTCTGTTAGTGATTCTGGGTCCAGGATTCTGAAAATCTCGAGGCCTACCCTCATAATAACCTAAATTGGGGTCATAATTAGGGCCATAAGGGTGGTCTGGGTGGGGCTCAAAATTGAAAATACGGGGAGATGGCAGATGATCTTTATACCCATTATACTGATCATGTGATCTGCCCCCAAAAGGGTGACCACCTATGGGTCTTTTGTTGCCAGAACCTCTACCCCTCCCTCGTCCTCCATGGTTGGAACCACCTGTCCCCCGAGATCGTCTTGGTTGAGAGGGCGGGTAATAAGGTGGGGTGCCTCCCCTCTCACCTACTCCTCGTCTGGAGGAAGAGGGTTGTGTTCCCTGTTGGGACTTACCAGAGGGGCCATTATGGCCTCCCGGAAAGGGCCCAGAAAGGTTGGGTTGTAATGGAGGGGGGGCATATACCATGGCTGGGGGTAGTCCTCCTGGGTTAGATGGACCCCACTCCATATTTTCAGCTGAGTATTGTTCAGCTAGTAATTTTTTTTGCCATTCAAAAACTACTGCCCCTTGGTAGTCTAATAGGTCTCTATTGTATTTCTTTTTCTTTTTGATTCTCTGATCTCTTTCCTCCTTTTCTAGTAAGGAAAGGAGGGAGAGCGATTTCTCTTTGTAATCATTACTCTCCTTGAGGGGGCTTAGTTTCTCTTTGATGCTTTTGATTTCATCATCTAACCTAGTGAGTTTAGTTTTTTTACGACCGATAAGAAATTTTAAAAAATCTATTCCCGCTGAATTAAAATAGCTAAACCACTCTTCTAGTTGGACATCGCCTTTCTGTGGGCTGACCTCCCATCTAAGACTTCTAGGCACCATACCCCCTTTAACGTAAGTGTCAAGATAGGCTATGTCCCACTGAGTGTGTATTTCAGATATGGTCAAATTCTTGAGCCTTGTAAAAAGGCCACTGAGGTCTCCCTCATCCTCTTTGTATGACTCAAATACACCATCAGTGTTAAACTGCCTAGCGGCTCTGTAATCAAAAACATCCATTGAGGGAGGTTTTAAATGAAACCAATGAAAGACACTGGTTGTGGTAAACCTATAAATAGCAGCAGTATTACAGCCACAAAATGTGAGTAGACAAAATAAACCATAAACAATACCGCGCTAACATAAAGGTTATTCTACTAATGATTAGCAGAGTAGAATGAATAATAAGCTGCAGTCTTAACGTGAGGCGTGCACACAAACATATAAAGAAAAATCAGAAAAAGACTGCGCTAAAAACACATATTGAACAACGTATATGATTAGGTGAATGATAAAAGCAACATTCAATTGAATATTGAAAACCATACAGTAAAATTATTGTGTAATAAAGTGAAATAAATGACAAAAAGTGCAAAAAATGTTCAAAAAGTCCAAAGAGATGAGTCCATGGAAACAGAGCTGATAGAAGGTGATCAAACGGTTAACCAGTTAAACACTCAGCACCCAGTGAGAAATCCTCCACCACATAAGATGTACGCTTACCAGAGGTAAGCTGGATATTAGCTTATCTTTAGATATCCACACGGGGGGGCACAGCTCTATGGACCTCCTCGCAGAAAGGGGTAGGCAGGAAATCCCCTGGACCGGACCTCAAACAGCATACCAGGGGAACCCAGAAATAAAAGGAATTTCCTCCATAGTGTGAATCCGTTAGGTTATTTTATTGTAAAATAGGTAAAAGCACTTACATAAATCGTAGGTTAAAATCGCATCACAAAAAACAGCCGGCCGGCTAGCATACACCCGTTCGATGGAATGGAAACGATGACGTCAGCGCGTCGACCTTCCGAAGTACGTTTCGTCCTACTGGACGTCGTCATGGGAACGGGCGACGCACTGACTCATCGCTACTTATAGAGACAAAACGAAACCAAGCCTCGCTATGAAGCTCGGATGGCGTCATCACAACATCCTGTTAGAAGAGGATGTATGTATCGAATGGCAATGGGAAAGGCTGACATTACCCTCGTTGGCCAATCACAACCTCCTGTTTACGAGGGAAGGGTTAGATTGATAGAACAATAGAATGCATTGGAGGGCATGATCTAAACCTATACACGCCATCTAGTGGACCGAATGGAATTGACACTCAAAGCCACATACTATTATGTAGGAAGAAAAACTGGTAAATAAAAAATAATTTTTCTAATATAATTGAGATATCTAAATGTTAGAAAAAATAATAATAATAAAATGACCTACTGACGCCATCAGAGAATCAAAGAGAGTTTCCAAGATTTTATAGACAGCATATCCATATAAAAAATTGTAATGTACCTAAAATAAAAATAAAATTTTTTCTTAAAAATACAATAAAAATATCCAGATATTGTATTAGAAATGTCACCACTCATAAACCGACTCAGTGTTATGAATGGAATGATGGTAGGATAGTAGGATATTGTGGTATATTGATTTAAGAATTGTCTAGAAAAGCGTTTAAATCTACATCAACGTTGAGCCCAAAGGGGGTGTAACACTTCAATCTGTGTATCCAGGTCATCTCGAGCCTGGAAATTCCTCGTATGACAGACCCCCCCCTCCAATGTGGGGTGTACCTATCGATACCAAGGAAGATAGTTTTCCTAGGGTCACGATCATGTGCTTCCAGATAGTGTCTTGAGACCGGGTGTTTGGGGAAACCGGTGAGGATGTTAGTAATATGTTCGTTAAGCCTTACAGATAAGGGGCGCTTGGTTCTTCCTACGTATTGTAGGCCGCAAGGGCATTGAAGGAGGTACACCACTCGCTCTGTGGAACATGTAATGAATGATCTAATCTCAAATTCCATCTGGGTGCTGGTGGAAATGAAGTTATGTGTCCTTCTATGTGTGCAACCACTAAGAGAGCATACCCTACACCTCCTGCACTGATAGAAACCAGTCATGTATTCAAAAAATCCTTTTTTGATAGGAGGAGGATCTAGGACATTGGGGGCCACTTTATTCCTGAGCGAGGGGGCACCTCTATAGATTACCTGTGGTTTGGCCGGAAGGATGGGACCAAGCACATGGTCATTTTTGAGAACATGCCAATGCTTTTTTATTAGCTTAGCTACATTGTTATGTTGGGAGGAATGGGTGGTAATAAAGGGAATTGCGGGTACCCTCTCACGGTGAGGCTTCCTAGTTTCAAGTAATGTGCATCTATCGATTTTGGCCACTTCCTCTAATGTGTTCTTCAGAGATGTTTCCACATAGCCCTTCTCTAGGAAACGTTTTAATAGAATATCTGCTTGGGCTAAAAACTCAGCATGGTTAGAACAATTACGTTTTAAACGAATAAATTGGCTCTTAGGCACAGACCTCAACCAGGCCTCATGATGGCAGCTGTCCGTCGGTATATAGGAATTCCGATCTGTGTTCTTAAAGAAGGTGGCTGTGGTAAATTCCCCATCCTTCACGCCAATCTTTAGGTCCAAGAAACTAATTTCAGACTGGCTGGCCTCATATGAAAGTCGGATCCCCCGGTCGTTATTGTTCAGCCCTACCATATATGCATCGAGATCTTCACGATCGCCATTCCATAGGAGGAGGATGTCATCTATATATCTAGCCCACAACACCACCTGAGGTTTCTGTTGGGCATAGATGACATCCTCCTCCCACAGGGCCATGAAGAGGTTCGCCAAGCTGGGGGCATATTTTGCCCCCATGGCGACCCCCCTGTCCTGCCTGTAAAACTGACCCCCAAACCAAAAATAATTTCTAGTGGCCACAAAATGGAGTAGTTGCATAATGAAACAAATTTGTTCATCAAACAATGACGAATCTCGTCTGAGATAATATTCAACTGCAAACAGTCCCAGATTATGGGGTATTATGGTGTACAATGAGGCGACATCTGCTGTCACCAACCACCAATTAGGCCCAGGGGTATAATTAGAAAGTAAATTGATTACATGACGGGTATCCTTAAGGTACGACGGCATCTTGGTAACTAATGGCTGTAGATAGAAATCTATATACCTGCCCACCCGGGACGATATGGAATCAATTCCACTAACAATGGGACGTCCCGGGGGGCAGGTAGGATGCTTGTGAATTTTTGGCAGGTAGTAAAGAACAGGGGTACGGGGGGCTTTAGGTACCAGATAGGCTTTCTCCTTGTTATCTAGGATACCCTGTTCTGACCCGAACTTAATTAGTACTTCCAGTTCTTTTTTGTATTGGACTTTTGGGTCTGATCTAAGGGGGGTATAGGTGTCACGATCTCCCAGGATGTTAGACATTTCTTTAAGATAGTCATTCCTGTCCAAAACTATAATGCCACCCCCCTTATCTGCCGGTCTAATGACTAAGTTTTTATTATGACACAAAGAATCTAGACCAGTTTTCAGATTTTTATCAAAGTATACTCTTTTGAGGGGTCATTTTATTATTATTATTTTTTCTAACATTTAGATATCTCAATTATATTAGAAAAATTATTTTTTATTTACCAGTTTTTCTTCCTACATAATAGTATGTGGCTTTGAGTGTCAATTCCATTCGGTCCACTAGATGGCGTGTATAGGTTTAGATCATGCCCTCCAATGCATTCTATTGTTCTATCAATCTAACCCTTCCCTCGTAAACAGGAGGTTGTGATTGGCCAACGAGGGTAATGTCAGCCTTTCCCATTGCCATTCGATACATACATCCTCTTCTAACAGGATGTTGTGATGACGCCATCCGAGCTTCATAGCGAGGCTTGGTTTCGTTTTGTCTCTATAAGTAGCGATGAGTCAGTGCGTCGCCCGTTCCCATGACGACGTCCAGTAGGACGAAACGTACGTCGGAAGGTCGACGCGCTGACGTCATAGTTTCCATTCCATCGAACGGGTGTATGCTAGCCGGCCGGCTGTTTTTTGTGATGCGATTTTAACCTACGATTTATGTAAGTGCTTTTACCTATTTTACAATAAAATAACCTAACGGATTCACACTATGGAGGAAATTCCTTTTATTTCTGGGTTCCCCTGGTATGCTGTTTGAGGTCCGGTCCAGGGGATTTCCTGCCTACCCCTTTCTGCGAGGAGGTCCATAGAGCTGTGCCCCCCCGTGTGGATATCTAAAGATAAGCTAATATCCAGCTTACCTCTGGTAAGCGTACATCTTATGTGGTGGAGGATTTCTCACTGGGTGCTGAGTGTTTAACTGGTTAACCGTTTGATCACCTTCTATCAGCTCTGTTTCCATGGACTCATCTCTTTGGACTTTTTGAACATTTTTTGCACTTTTTGTCATTTATTTCACTTTATTACACAATAATTTTACTGTATGGTTTTCAATATTCAATTGAATGTTGCTTTTATCATTCACCTAATCATATACGGTGTTCAATATGTGTTTTTAGCGCAGTCTTTTTCTGATTTTTCTTTATATGTTTGTGTGCACGCCTCACGTTAAGACTGCAGCTTATTATTCATTCTACTCTGCTAATCATTAGTAGAATAACCTTTATGTTAGCGCGGTATTGTTTATGGTTTATTTTGTCTACTCACATTTTGTGGCTGTAATACTGCTGCTATTTATAGGTTTACCACAACCAGTGTCTTTCATTGGTTTCATTTAAAACCTCCCTCAATGGATGTTTTTGATTACAGAGCCGCTAGGCAGTTTAACACTGATGGTGTATTTGAGTCATACAAAGAGGATGAGGGAGACCTCAGTGGCCTTTTTACAAGGCTCAAGAATTTGACCATATCTGAAATACACACTCAGTGGGACATAGCCTATCTTGACACTTACGTTAAAGGGGGTATGGTGCCTAGAAGTCTTAGATGGGAGGTCAGCCCACAGAAAGGCGATGTCCAACTAGAAGAGTGGTTTAGCTATTTTAATTCAGCGGGAATAGATTTTTTAAAATTTCTTATCGGTCGTAAAAAAACTAAACTCACTAGGTTAGATGATGAAATCAAAAGCATCAAAGAGAAACTAAGCCCCCTCAAGGAGAGTAATGATTACAAAGAGAAATCGCTCTCCCTCCTTTCCTCCTTTCCTTACTAGAAAAGGAGGAAAGAGATCAGAGAATCAAAAAGAAAAAGAAATACAATAGAGACCTATTAGACTACCAAGGGGCAGTAGTTTTTGAATGGCAAAAAAAATTACTAGCTGAACAATACTCAGCTGAAAATATGGAGTGGGGTCCATCTAACCCAGGAGGACTACCCCCAGCCATGGTATATGCCCCCCCTCCATTACAACCCAACCTTTCTGGGCCCTTTCCGGGAGGCCATAATGGCCCCTCTGGTAAGTCCCAACAGGGAACACAACCCTCTTCCTCCAGACGAGGAGTAGGTGAGAGGGGAGGCGCCCCACCTTATTACCCGCCCTCTCAACCAAGACGATCTCGGGGGACAGGTGGTTCCAACCATGGAGGACGAGGGAGGGGTAGAGGTTCTGGCAACAAAAGACCCATAGGTGGTCACCCTTTTGGGGGCAGATCACATGATCAGTATAATGGGTATAAAGATCATCTGCCATCTCCCCGTATTTTCAATTTTGAGCCCCACCCAGACCACCCTTATGGCCCTAATTATGACCCCAATTTAGGTTATTATGAGGGTAGGCCTCGAGATTTTCAGAATCCTGGACCCAGAATCACTAACAGAGAGTATTCGGAATATAATATCAGCACCCACAATCAATTTTACCCTCTAAGTGATCTGGAAGGCCCCCCTACTAGTTCCACCATCATGGAAGCACGTAACCAATTGGCCCCACAGTTCCATCCTAGATTGGGGGGACCCATAGACGATGGGAGTAAACCTGGCCCCTCTAGTTCTAATTATCAACAATGGGGTTTTCACAGGCCAGGCCAAGGCACCAAAAGGCCAGCAGACCAAAGAGAGGAACTAGAGGGGGGAGGCGACTGCGATCTAAAAAGGAAAAAAGCATAACCAATAATGGTATATTCAATTTAAGTTCTGTTTCCTTAAATGACTCTGAAAAATCTTTACTTAACAAAGGTCTTAAATTTGCACCACCGAGAGGCTTAAATAAGTTTCAAACCTATATGGACGTGCACAAATTTGTCCGCAAGGTCAACATTAAAAGGTATCTAACCTCTAATCCTATTACTAATACTACAACTGGTTCCAATGAATACCGACACTCTGGGTTATCAAATGCCTCCCTTTTCAACCCTCCCGGGGCTATAGCCCCCTCATTGAAGGTGTTTAAAGATCTAGTCCTTAAAGATTTAGAGCAATTACCCCTCAAAAGAGTATACTTTGATAAAAATCTGAAAACTGGTCTAGATTCTTTGTGTCATAATAAAAACTTAGTCATTAGACCGGCAGATAAGGGGGGTGGCATTATAGTTTTGGACAGGAATGACTATCTTAAAGAAATGTCTAACATCCTGGGAGATCGTGACACCTATACCCCCCTTAGATCAGACCCAAAAGTCCAATACAAAAAAGAACTGGAAGTACTAATTAAGTTCGGGTCAGAACAGGGTATCCTAGATAACAAGGAGAAAGCCTATCTGGTACCTAAAGCCCCCCGTACCCCTGTTCTTTACTACCTGCCAAAAATTCACAAGCATCCTACCTGCCCCCCGGGACGTCCCATTGTTAGTGGAATTGATTCCATATCGTCCCGGGTGGGCAGGTATATAGATTTCTATCTACAGCCATTAGTTACCAAGATGCCGTCGTACCTTAAGGATACCCGTCATGTAATCAATTTACTTTCTAATTATACCCCTGGGCCTAATTGGTGGTTGGTGACAGCAGATGTCGCCTCATTGTACACCATAATACCCCATAATCTGGGACTGTTTGCAGTTGAATATTATCTCAGACGAGATTCGTCATTGTTTGATGAACAAATTTGTTTCATTATGCAACTACTCCATTTGTGGCCACTAGAAATTATTTTTGGTTTGGGGGTCAGTTTTACAGGCAGGACAGGGGGGTCGCCATGGGGGCAAAATATGCCCCCAGCTTGGCGAACCTCTTCATGGCCCTGTGGGAGGAGGATGTCATCTATGCCCAACAGAAACCTCAGGTGGTGTTGTGGGCTAGATATATAGATGACATCCTCCTCCTATGGAATGGCGATCGTGAAGATCTCGATGCATATATGGTAGGGCTGAACAATAACGACCGGGGGATCCGACTTTCATATGAGGCCAGCCAGTCTGAAATTAGTTTCTTGGACCTAAAGATTGGCGTGAAGGATGGGGAATTTACCACAGCCACCTTCTTTAAGAACACAGATCGGAATTCCTATATACCGACGGACAGCTGCCATCATGAGGCCTGGTTGAGGTCTGTGCCTAAGAGCCAATTTATTCGTTTAAAACGTAATTGTTCTAACCATGCTGAGTTTTTAGCCCAAGCAGATATTCTATTAAAACGTTTCCTAGAGAAGGGCTATGTGGAAACATCTCTGAAGAACACATTAGAGGAAGTGGCCAAAATCGATAGATGCACTTTACTTGAAACTAGGAAGCCTCACCGTGAGAGGGTACCCGCAATTCCCTTTATTACCACCTATTCCTCCCAACATAACAATGTAGCTAAGCTAATAAAAAAGCATTGGCATGTTCTCAAAAATGACCATGTGCTTGGTCCCATCCTTCCGGCCAAACCACAGGTAATCTATAGAGGTGCCCCCTCGCTCAGGAATAAAGTGGCCCCCAATGTCCTAGATCCTCCTCCTATCAAAAAAGGATTTTTTGAATACATGACTGGTTTCTATCAGTGCAGGAGGTGTAGGGTATGCTCTCTTAGTGGTTGCACACATAGAAGGACACATAACTTCATTTCCACCAGCACCCAGATGGAATTTGAGATTAGATCATTCATTACATGTTCCACAGAGCGAGTGGTGTACCTCCTTCAATGCCCTTGCGGCCTACAATACGTAGGAAGAACCAAGCGCCCCTTATCTGTAAGGCTTAACGAACATATTACTAACATCCTCACCGGTTTCCCCAAACACCCGGTCTCAAGACACTATCTGGAAGCACATGATCGTGACCCTAGGAAAACTATCTTCCTTGGTATCGATAGGTACACCCCACATTGGAGGGGGGGGTCTGTCATACGAGGAATTTCCAGGCTCGAGATGACCTGGATACACAGATTGAAGTGTTACACCCCCTTTGGGCTCAACGTTGATGTAGATTTAAACGCTTTTCTAGACAATTCTTAAATCAATATACCACAATATCCTACTATCCTACCATCATTCCATTCATAACACTGAGTCGGTTTATGAGTGGTGACATTTCTAATACAATATCTGGATATTTTTATTGTATTTTTAAGAAAAAATTTTATTTTTATTTTAGGTACATTACAATTTTTTATATGGATATGCTGTCTATAAAATCTTGGAAACTCTCTTTGATTCTCTGATGGCGTCAGTAGGTCATTTTATTATTATTATTTTTTCTAACATTTAGATATCTCAATTATATTAGAAAAATTATTTTTTATTTACCAGTTTTTCTTCCTACATAATAGTATGTGGCTTTGAGTGTCAATTCCATTCGGTCCACTAGATGGCGTGTATAGGTTTAGATCATGCCCTCCAATGCATTCTATTGTTCTATCAATCTAACCCTTCCCTCGTAAACAGGAGGTTGTGATTGGCCAACGAGGGTAATGTCAGCCTTTCCCATTGCCATTCGATACATACATCCTCTTCTAACAGGATGTTGTGATGACGCCATCCGAGCTTCATAGCGAGGCTTGGTTTCGTTTTGTCTCTATAAGTAGCGATGAGTCAGTGCGTCGCCCGTTCCCATGACGACGTCCAGTAGGACGAAACGTACTTCGGAAGGTCGACGCGCTGACGTCATCGTTTCCATTCCATCGAACGGGTGTATGCTAGCCGGCCGGCTGTTTTTTGTGATGCGATTTTAACCTACGATTTATGTAAGTGCTTTTACCTATTTTACAATAAAATAACCTAACGGATTCACACTATGGAGGAAATTCCTTTTATTTCTGGGTTCCCCTGGTATGCTGTTTGAGGTCCGGTCCAGGGGATTTCCTGCCTACCCCTTTCTGCGAGGAGGTCCATAGAGCTGTGCCCCCCCGTGTGGATATCTAAAGATAAGCTAATATCCAGCTTACCTCTGGTAAGCGTACATCTTATGTGGTGGAGGATTTCTCACTGGGTGCTGAGTGTTTAACTGGTTAACCGTTTGATCACCTTCTATCAGCTCTGTTTCCATGGACTCATCTCTTTGGACTTTTTGAACATTTTTTGCACTTTTTGTCATTTATTTCACTTTATTACACAATAATTTTACTGTATGGTTTTCAATATTCAATTGAATGTTGCTTTTATCATTCACCTAATCATATACGGTGTTCAATATGTGTTTTTAGCGCAGTCTTTTTCTGATTTTTCTTTATATGTTTGTGTGCACGCCTCACGTTAAGACTGCAGCTTATTATTCATTCTACTCTGCTAATCATTAGTAGAATAACCTTTATGTTAGCGCGGTATTGTTTATGGTTTATTTTGGTATGTTCATATGTTTCTCTTTCTATTCTCCCTCTCCTTGTTAGACTTTTCTACCTTGTTCCTGACCCCTGGAGAGACACTGTCATTTCTTGAATAACCCCCATCTTATATACTCTCCGATGGTGAACTAGAGCCCGCGTTGATACCTACCAGCTCTACAGATGCTATGTTCCTCACACCCTGAACTATTGGGGGCATGAATATAGAGCACGCTCAGTCCTAGATCTTACCTACTTAATGCCCCCCCTTAGCAACCAAGAAGAGTATTATCTCTGCCGGACCCAGAGGTAACTTTACCTGCATATATCCCACTCTGCATCTGTGGTTTACAGTGCGGCGGTGGTTGACCTTATGTTTTTGGTCCATGAACCGTCCGGGTCCCTGGGATTTACCTATTCATGTAGCTTTATTACCCAAGGACATGATATGACCCCTTTTTTGGTTGCTATCTTATGTTTTGTTATGGGTTATGCCCGCATCAGTTGGGGTCGATGCAGGGTGGGGTGGGGGGAGGGGTTGGTTAATGTTCTTATGTTAAATGGCAATACAAATGGTTTCATGATAAATTTGCTATTAGTGAGACAGGATAATAATATCATATATTTGCAATGTGTTTCTTTACTCCTGCGACTAGCTTGTGACAGACATGGTGTAGGATGGGCTAAGCCTGATATATCACCTATACTCCCCTCTGTTAGATGGCCACGTTAAAACTACTTACCTGGAATGTCCGGGGTCTGGGTGATAGTGTGAAGAGATCTGCGGTGTTTGCATTCCTATAAAAACAGAGAGCAGATGTGGTGGTGCTGATCGAGACACATGTAGATGGCCCGCTCCAGGTGGCTCTTAAGCGACCATGGATAGGATGGGCGTATCATTCGACCCATTCGTCCCATGCTCGCGGGGTCTCGATCCTGATTGCCAAATCAGTGCACTTTGAACTTTGTGATATACTCTCTGATTCGCAGGGACTGTATGTATTCCTTTCAGGAAAGATATATGGGGAGCCTTTTCTGATATTGGCATTTTATGTGCCCCCCCATTTAGCTCTGCTGTTATCTCTGAAGGGCTAATGTTCATGACTCGCTACCCCTCAACACAAGCGATCTGTTTGGGGGATTTTAACACTACTTTGAACCCCAGCCTTGACAGACCCCAGCCAGCGCCGTCACGCAGTACAGTTCTGACACACTCCAGGTTCTCCAGACTTATCTCCACTTTTAACCTTATTGATACTTGGAGCCACAAATTCCCCCTTACCAGAGCCTACTCTTGCTTCTCGACATCTCATAATACTATGTCCCGTATCGACCTTATACTTATAACAGCTGCTCTTGCTCCAAGACTGATAACGGCAGAGTTCTCCCCCAGATTACTGTCAGACCACAGCCCCTACTGGGTTACCCTCTCCATTCCAATTGACAAACCTCCTCCCCTGTGGCGGCTGAACCCTTTTTGGCTCTCCTTATTATCAGAAGATGAAGAGCTCATGCGCTCTTGGACTAACTTTTTTACAGAGAATGCTAGATCTACTTCCCCTGACCTTTAAACTACATGCCCGTATGATATTAACCTCCCGATTCAATAGGTTCAAAACTGACCCTGTTGCTGCCCTAGATAGAGCTCTAAGTGACCTATCAACCACTGAGCGGCTGTATGTGGCTGACCCGTCTACTGCGAGAGCTGGCCAGCTTCGCCTTCAGGCCAGAGTGGTAGATCAGCTCCAATATGAGGCAGCCAGACGCAAATTATTCTTTGCCAAACAGAAACTATTTGAGCATGGAGAAAAAGCAGGCAAACTACTAGCCTACCTAGTTCATAATGAAGACAAACCCCCGACTGTTATTGCACTTACAGGCCCTGACGGAAATAAGATCACGGACCCACAGGCGGTTACCAACCAGTTTAGGGACTTCTTCTCACAATTGTACACTTCCCAGGAGATTAGATCAGCCGACCAACTCGCAGATTTACTGGCAGGAATTAACTTTCCGAAATTGACAGACACCCAATTTGCTACTCTAGAGGCACCCCTCACGTCCGACGAAGTGGCTATGGCAATCGCCAGTTTTCACAGATCCAAGGCTCCAGGATCTGATGGACTACCCATAGAATTTTATGCACAATATAGTGAAATACTCCCCACTACATTGTGAACCATTTATAATCACCTCTTTAAAACTTCTACCTTGCCCCCTTCTATGAGAGAAGCAACCATTGTTCTTATATCAAAACCGGGGAAAGGACCTAGGCCTCCCAGAATCGTATAAACCTATATCACTCTTGCAGGTGGATATAAAGATCCTTGCTAAAATTTTGGCACTCCGTTTGAATCAGGTGATACTGAGTCTAATCCATGCTGATCAAGCTGGTTTTATGCCGGGGCGTAACACCTCGTTCAACCTCAGGAGACTCTATATCAACCTGCAAGCGGTGCATGCCGATGTCGGCTCCTGAGTCATTGTAGCCTTGGACACAGCCAAGGCATTTGACTCTGTAGAGTGGCAGTATCTCTGGGGCTGTCTTAGGGGGTTTGGCTTTGGCCCAAACTTCATTAAATGGATTCAGCTATTATACCAGGCCCCAAAGGGTAGGGTTGTCGCCAATGGTTGGACCTCCCAGTCCTTCGATCTGACCAGAGGCACTAGACAGGGGCCCCTTGTCTCCCTTGCTATATGCCCTGGCAGCTGAACCCCTAGCAATTTCTATTAGAGACAACCCTATGATTCATGGTCCCCGCCTGGGTTAGCTAGAGGAGAAAATTAGCCTCTACGCGGATGATACATTACTTTTTTTAGCTGACTCTGACGTCTCCCTACAAACAGCATTACAAACTATTGAATATTTCGGATCTTTTTCTGGTCTTAAAATTAATTGGGACAAATCTCAAATATTGCCCATAGATAGCTTCCCCTAAACTGCAAGAACACCTGCCATTGCAACGGGTCAGCTCTATTAAGTATCTGGGGTGTCTGTTTCCAGGTCACCAGCCGATTACATCTCCCTGAACATAGAGCCTCTTTTTGCTCAAATTAAATCCAAGATCCAGGTGTGGACTCGGCTGCCATTAGGGGTGTGGGGACGCATCAACGTCATAAAAATAATTTTGTTACCCAAGATACTATACATGCTCTATATACATACCCTTAAAGCACTTTAAATTAATGGAGGCCTTGCTTGAGACATTTGTATGGGGTAGTAATCGGCATAAATTGGCTTGGAAAGTACTCAAAAACACCACTGACTTGTGTGGAACAGCACTCCCAGATTTCAATTCATATTATCTTGCATCCCAATTGTCCAAATTATACCATATCGACAAAACCAACAGAATCCGGTTTCTTACGCTCCTCTGCCCACAATGGGCCCAGCATACCACGGATCCCCTAACGGCAATCGCAGTAGGTAGGGCCGGCAATGAATCTGAGGGTAACCGCAAGTCCCTCCTATATCACTTTAGATGCATATGGGACATCACCACTAAGTTAATCAAGATTCCCACATTTAATGATTATACCCCTCTCTGGCACAATAAATCACTACCTGAATTTCGACGGCTCCCAGACACGGAGGTGTGGAGCAAGAGAGGGGTATATTATTTACATCACATAATGTCTGAGGGGACTATTAAAACCTTTGAGGACCTCCAAAATCACTACATGCTTCCTAGATCTATGCATTATAGATTTCTCCAATTGAGCCATACAGCACGCTCCCAATTTTCCCCGACCCCCCCCCCCCCCCACAGACTGCCTCTAATGTTTTGGTGGCGGTGATCAAGGGGTCAGACCCGCGCAGATTAATCTCTGATTTTTATAGTATGCTCCTCACTCCATCGGCTACTGTATTGGCATACAACCTCAAACCAAGATGGGAGAGAGATGTGGGTCCGATGGAAGATGAGGAACGGAATGAGGCGCTGGATGCCTACAAACGTGTTTCCCCTAAACTGTCTGATAGGTTATCGCAAATATATATCCTACATCGAGCGTATCTTACCCCTCTTAGGGTCACTCGTTTTAGACCTGAAACCACTACAGCCTGCTCAATGTGTACACAAGCGACTGGTACATTTTTCTATCTACTCTGGCAGTGTCCTATACTTCAGAGTCTATGGAAACTGATCGTAGATTTCCTACATGACGATATGGGCTCTCCCCTGTCCCTAGACCCTAAACAATGCCTATTAGGCATTTTTCCTGACTCGGACCTTGACAAGTATACCAAACTGTTCCTTCATGAAACACTTTTTTCAGCTATTAAGGTTATTGCCCGACAGTGGATGAGGTCTACTCCCCCAAGCTTTTCTGAGTGAAAAAGCAGACGTAAATACTACCCTACCGTACAAAAGATTTATGTATCTTAATAGAGGCTGTCCAGATAAGTATAATAAAACCTGGGACAGGTGGCTTAAGTCCTCTACCACATGCACGGACCGACTCTAAAGATTACAATTTATGGTATATCTGGTGCCTGCTCTTAACTGGAGATTTGTGAATGTTCTCATCCCGGTGCCCTTCCTCCACTCAATAATACTTGTATGAAGTATTTAGACTATACCTGCACCAATCCCATAGGTATTAATGTATGTATCCATTGTCTTTGCTAAATTTCCTTGCTATTATTATTGCCATGTACCTTGCAATGTTATGTTTCACTTGTACAGTGTTTAATTAAAAAAAACAAACAAAAACTGAGTCTACAAATGTCAGCTGTTGTGAGTTTGGGGCATATAGTGTCACAAATGTGTATACCTGTCCCATGATGGTGCCTTTTGAGATTACATAATGCCCTTGGGAGTCTGTATAGTGGTCTATGGGTTGAAATGGACAACTAACAAATGGATAGCGATAGCTGTAGATTTTGGTTTTGGGGAATTGCTAAGGTACCACTGTTGAAAAAGGTGGAAGGGTAATTTGGGAGACGAGCCATCTGCAAAGTGTGTCTCCTGCCGAAATAGCACCTGTACCCTCAGTTGCCTCAGTTCGAGCCACAGCCTATTACGCTTATTTGGAGAACAGAGACCACGAACATTGTATGACACTACCTTAACCGTAGCCATGGCAAATCAGGTGCAGGGTATCCAAACGTAACCTACTGAAGAGTCGAACCAGGTGTGATGAACAGCGGATCAATTTCCTAGACATGTAGAAAAAAGACATGTAAAAAAAGATGTAAAAAAAATAAACAGGTCAGAACATAAAAAGATAACAATGTCAACAGAAAGATACACCTAAGCGGAGTAACAAAGGGCCTCCTTTGGTCTAAAATCAACTGCATGCCTGACCCTGGAGGCCTCTCCGGCTGGAGGAAGCCACCCAGGTGAGGCATGATGCCCCTATCAGGGCCCATACCAAGAGAGGTATTCCTATGGGGGAAACATGATCAGACATGTCCAGTCCGAGGTGTGCCAGCTCCTCACAGAGTGTTCCGCTGTACAATCCTGTATGCAGTTTAGAACATACTGTGCTATTTTCTAAAGGAGACTAAGAGCTCCTAGTCAGAAGTGTAACTAGAACCTCCAGGGTTCTGGTGCAAGAAACTGAACCCCTGACTCTCCCCCTTACATTAGAGTCCTTGGCTTCCAGTTCTGGGAGGGCATCCATGGACATCTCCCCAGAACCCTGCCTCCCGTGTGCCCCCTTGGTCGCACATCCAGCGTGCACTGTGAATACTTTGTTCTTTGGACACAGCTGATCACGGTAAAGGGCCAATCACAGCGGCCCTTTACCATGGGATGAGCTGAGCACATGTAAACAGACTTACTGGTTATTGGCAGTCCTTTCCTCCCACGCTGTGTCAGTACATTGTTTACACTGATAATCAGGGCACTGATCACCAGTGCCCTGATTATAAGTGCAGCCCCAACAGTGTCACCTATAAGTGCCCATCAGTGCCACCTATCAGTGCCCATAAGTTTTGCCTATCAGTGCTGCCTATCAGTGTCCATCAGTGCTGCCTATCAGTGCCCATCAGTGCCAACTATCAGTGCTGATCAATGCCGCCTATCAGTGCTGCCTATCAGTGCTTATCAATGCCGCCTATCAGAGCAAGCCTATCAGTGGCTATCAGTGCTGCCTATTAGTGCCGCCAATTAGTATCACCTATCAGTGCTCATCAATGCCTCCTATCAGTGAAGTCTATCAGTGCTCATCAGTGCCGCCTATCAATGCCCATCAGATTCTCACAGAGATTCCACCAAAAAATGAACCACATGAAGAGACTTGGAAGTGCACCTTACATGCGTGCCCACCACCACCATAAAGCCTCCTAGCAAATGGATTTGATCCCCAATTACAGAGATCAACAGGGCATACAGTAGGGGGCCTCAAATCCTCAGCGGGAGTCTCCAAATCAAGTAAGTTTGGTTAGCAGGGTCTCAGTATAAAACATTACTTAGTAATCATCACCACTCCAAAGGGAACTCAGATAGCCCTCATACAGGGAAAAGGAATACAGGCATCACCTAGCGTCAATACAGCTAGTACATGTATATTATTAAAAGCACAAAAGGTCCTCACATTGCTCAGGCAGATACAAGACAATCAGATAGTGGATGGCCTTGCCGACAACCGGCATCAGCGGGCGTGATGATGTCACGTGTTTGTGGCCCCGTCCAACATGTTTCGTGTCACCACGCGTCATCAGGGGTAACCAGAGCAAGGTTGTATGATAGCTATCCGAGTTCACTTTGGAGTTGTGACAATTACTAAGTGATGCTTTTCTACTGAGACCCTGCTGACCATACTTACCTGATTTGGAGATTGGCTGAGGATTTGAGGCTCCCTATGCCCTGTTGATCTCTGTAATTGGGGATCACATCCATCTGGTAAGAGCCTTTATGGTGGTGGTGGAAACACATGTAAGGTGCACTTCCTAGTCTCTTCACGTGGTTCATTTTTTGGTGGAATCTCTGTGAGAAGATCTACCTCAATTTATTCTGTTACAATATAGACTGACCACCTTTTAACCCATCACATTTCTGAACGTGTAATGGTTGTTTTGCTTAATGTATATACACATAGCACAGATAGATAATTATGTTGCGTATACCATAAGAAGCACACTATTATTTGCATATGTATATGTAAATTGTTATCATTCTATAGGAAAAAAAAATGTTTTTGTTGATCAGTTAGCATACATCACAAATTAAAAGTTATATTTCCTTTTGTTTCTTCTTAGGTTTTTGCCCATGTTCTGCCTGCAATTACCTGGAACTATCAGAAGCTTTGAACATGTCTTCTGCTAATCTGACTGTGCGTCCAGTAAAAAACTGGGAAGACCCGACGATTGTGCAAGTTAACATAATTCTGTACACTGTTGTAAAGCTGGTGAGATCCTGTGGAACATTTAGAGTGCTTTCTACATAACTCAAGTTTGCAGCCTGGCTCTATAGAGTACACAGTCCAAACTCTATATGTGTCAAGTTGGCCTTGCCTGTTCATTTTGTGTTTATTCAGCCAACTGTTAACTCCATTCACAAAAATGAGACTGAAGGAGTTATACTGCCTGCTGGGATATGTATTCTGACAGTGGCACCCACAACTATTGTAAGTGCTGCTTCTCTGCTGGCCACCTCTTTCTGTAATTTCCTGGATTCCCTGCATGCTTTGCAGCTTCTCCTATGCTGTTTACTTTCTAAGGACTACATATCCCATGGTACCTTGCTGCCTTCAAGCAGGGATTCCTGTACTGACTCCACTTCTCAGCACCTCTGTAGTTCAGAAGGCAGACTCTGTTAAATGTGTTATTCAGCAGCCTTTCAAGAGGGCATATTGAATATGTGTATTGGCTTCAAGGAAGTAAATGTGTGGGGAGCTTCACAAAGTAAATTGTAAAACTTATACCTAAAATTTAAAAAGAGAAGGTGTACAAGGGAGCCTCTAAATGCACACTGTAAAAAGATTTATTAGATAAAAGGTTTAAAATCCAAAACAGTACAGGCACATAAAAGTCCATATCGGATGAGGCAGCACTCGTGCTGGATATAATCACGGCCACTCGGCTGGGTCCATGAGCCAGCTTGTTCACTGTGGAGGAACCAGACGGAGGGCTGGAACGCTGGTGAAGCACAGCGACTATAATTAAAAGTAATAGTAGTTGGTTCAAAGCAATAGTTTATATGATGTGGAAATGAATATATGATTTTACATTTTCACCATATACAGTTGGGTCCATATATATTTTGACACAGGCACAATTTTTATACTTTTGGCTCTGTATGCCACCAGATTAAAATTAAAACACAAAAATCCAAATGCATTTGAAGTGCAGACTTTCAGCTTTAATTCAAGGGGTTGAACATAAATATCAAGTACAAATTTTAGGAACTGCAACCATTTATATACACAGGCTCAAATGTAATTGAACAAATGAATATAATCATAAATAAAATTTTCATTTTTAATATTTTGTTGATAATCCTTTACTGGTAATGACTGCCTGAAGTCTGGAACCCATAGACATTACCAAAGACTGGGTTTCCTCCTTTCTGATGCTTTGCCAGCCTCTAACTGCAGCTAACTTCAGTGGTTCTTTGTTTGTGGGCCTTTCTGCCTTAAGTTTTGCCTTCAGCAAGTGAAATGTATGCTCAATTGAGTTGAGATTAGGTGATTGGCTCAGCCATTGCAGAATATTCCACTTATTTTCCTTCAAAGCTCCTGGGTTGCTTTTGCAGTGTGTTTTGGATCATTGTCCATCTGTATTGTGAGGCACCGTCTAATCAATTTTGCTGCATTTGGCTGAATCTGGGCTGACAGTATATCTCTTAACATGGCAGAATTCACCCGGCTGCTTCTGTCTTCTGTCACATCAACAATATACACCAATGACCCAGTGGCACCGGAAGCCATGCATGCCCATGCCATCACACTGCCTCCACCATGTTTTACAGATGACATTGTGTGCTTTGGATCATGAGCTGTTTCAAGCCTTCTCCACACTTTTTTCTTCCTGTCATTCTGGTACAGATTCATTTTAGTTTCATCCGTCCAAAGAATGCTTTTCCAGAACTAGTCTGGCTTTTAGATGTTTTTTGGCCAAGTCTAATCTATCTTTTCTATTCTTCAGGCATGTGAATGGTTTGCACCTTGGGGTGAACCCTCTGTATTTGCTCTAGTGAAGTTTTCTCTTGATTGTAGACTTTGAGAATGATACGGCCACCTCCTGGAGAGTGTCCTTCACTTGTCTGTGATGTTGTAAATGGGTTTTTCTTTACCAAAGAGAGGATCCTGCGATCAATCGCCACTGTTGTCTTCTGTGGAACTCACCGGTGCATTCTTCTTTCCTCAGAATGTACCAAACTATATATTTGGCCACTCCTCATGTTGCTGCTATCTCTCTGATGGATTTGTTTCATTTTTGAAGCCTTACAATGGCCTTTTTCATTTGCATGGACATCTCCTTTGACCGCATGATGTAGGTTCACAGCAATAGATTCCAAATGCAAATACCACAGAATCAACTCCAGACCTTTTACCTGCTTAATTGATGAAGAAATAATGAAGGAGTAGCCCACACCTGGCCATGAAACGGCTTTTGATTCAATTGTCCAATTACTTTTGGTCCCTTGAAAAAGGGGCATTGCTATTCTTAAGAGCTGTAATTCCTAAACACTTCCCCGATTTGGATGTATATACCCTCAAATTAAACCAGAGAGTGTGCACTTTCAGCCCATACCCATTATATAAATATAGCTTGAATATGTTTTGGTAAATACCTGGGAAAGAAAACTAAAATTGTGCCTGTGTCCAAATATATATAGACCTAAATGTATATGCTTTAAATAACTGACGTCTATTGAGAAGGAGACCCCGCACACTGATTAGCCAAATTTCAGTGAGTGTATGGCCAGCTTTAGCATTTGGTGGACCCACCAGCAGAGACAGAGCATTACTACATTTCAGGACTAAACCCCTTTAAGAGACTTCCAGCTCGAAATATCCTTGATCCCCCAAATCCTACTTTCTTATTTTGTTATGTTTATGTAAATTAACAATGATTAAGCACTTAACCACTTTAGCCCCAGAAGGTTTTACCCATTAATGACCAGGCCATTTTTTGCGATACGGCACTGCGTTACTTTAACTGACAATTGCGCAGTCGTGTGACACTGTACCCAAATAAAATGTATGTCCATTTTTCCCTACAAATAGAGTTTTCTTTTGATGGTATTTGATCACCTCTGCGGTTTCTATTCTTTGCGCTATAAACAAAAAAAGACCGACATTTTTGAAAAAAAAAAACAATATTTTTTTCCTATCTGCTATAATACATATCTGAAAAAAAAAGTGTAAAAAATCGAATTTCTTCATCAATTTAGGCCAATATGTATTCTTCTACATATTCTTGAAAGAAGAAAAAATCCCAATAAGCGCATATTGATTGGTTTGCACAAAAGATATAGTGTCTACAAACTATGGGATAGCTTTATGGACCTTTAATTTTTTTTAATAGTTTTTATTGGTAATGGCGGTGATCAGTGATTTTAGCAGGACTGCAACATTGCGGCGGACAAATCTGACACCAATAAAGTGATCAGTGCTAAAAAAATGCACTGAAGCTGTAAAAATGACACGGGCAGGGAAGGGGTTAACATCAGGGGCAATCAAAGGATTAAGTGTGTTCCCTATGAGTGTTTTCTAACTGTGTGGGGGGATGGACTGACAGGAAGAACACAGAGATCGATGTTCCTGTATACAAGGAACAGAAGATCTCTGTGTACTTCCCTGTCAAAATGGGGATCTGCCTTGCTTACATAGGCAGATCCCTGTTCTGCCTCTCTGTAGAACGTTTTCGGGTGGCCAGCAAACATTGGGTTCGACGGACCCGCTGATTGGCTTCCCCTCTGTGCAGCCTCCCGCGCGCGCATGCGCCCACAGTATCTATTGCATGAAATGACGTACAGGTACGTTGTTTCATGCAATAGAGCCGCCCTGCCGCAGTATATATGTGGTGGGCGGTCTTTAACTGGTTAAAGTGTTACTAAACCCAGGACCCTGCATTCACTATATCTGGTCTCCCAGAGTACACAGAACATGGAAATGCAGTTATTTGCATAAATATAAACTGCTAAAAAACCTTTTCTCATCAGAAGTATGTAAGTGGGGGAATTAGCGTGGCTGTATTATAGAGGGAAACACACTGGGTGGTATTGTAAATGAAGTAAATTTAATTGCCAGATAAGCAACAGTGGAAAATGATATTTACAAAAGTGGAGTAAACAGTTCTCTTGTTAGCATATAAGGCACAGATTCACAGTCCATTCACCAAAGATAAAGAATGCAGCTCAGTAAACTGGCACTGTAGTTATTATTCCTCTCTTCAGGCACATCAGTGGTATACAAGGCACATTTTGATTACTTGCCATAGGCTGCTGTCCATAAGCAGGTTTCCACAGATGCAGCAGTGTTCATAGGCAATACTCCTGAGGAACCCTGTTCTGTCCCTGTAGGCTGGAACACTCTCCCTGAGTAAGGCCTAGCTTTCCCTCACAGGCAGTATACGTTTCCCTCACTCATTCCACACATTTCTCAAAATGATGGCTGGGCTCTCTTTTATATGGAAGCTAACAGAAAATGGTCGACAAAATCTGAGAGCTCTTGGTAACAATCAGAACATGAGGCTTCTTCAAGATGGCTGCTGGAGACGAGTTAGAGAACAGTTAGAGCCTCAACAGGATTTCAAAAACGGCAGAAAAACACACATTCTGAATATAATATGATATTTCTGCATGAGAAAGTAAGTTTGATACAATTGTAGTCCCACTTCTCCTCTCAGCCAGCAAGACTGTCCTGTCACAATTAACAGTATGTGAGGAGGCTACCTACATTTATATAGCAGTCTTGTGACTTCTATCAGTGTCTGGTTAAAGCTTCTAGGAGGAGTTTTCATTTTGCTCTGTCCTTTCTGCAAGACCCCTGACCCTCTGTCTGGACAGTGCGGATTGGCCCTGTGCTGATCACATGCTCCCTCCCAAGAAAAACAAAAACTCTCTAGCAATACTCACCAAACTGAGCGTGTACAGAGTGACTCCAAAGGCTCTGTTCTATCAGGAGATAGATTAGGGACAGTGGAAGCGGGGGAGGATCAGAGAAGACAGGATCAAACAGCCTTTTACATAATGTGCAGGATTAACCTCTTAGGTTCCACAGTGAGTATAACAAGCATGCTTTACTGTATATACAGACTGATTTTACTGTAACACTTTAAAAATTTCAATTTCTGTCCAATGTCTGCAGCTTTTGCAAAACCAGTTGACCCTTTCATGCTACCTATGTATTCATAATTTAGAATATACAAGTCTACCTGGAGACAGCGACACCTTCATATTACCCTAGTGGGAGGAAGAAAATTGATTGGATACTTCAGCATTATGATCGCTTCACTGGGAGAGTAATAGAACCTGAACTGTGCAGTGTATTGCTGTCTCCCAGGGGCACGCTGGATTATTTGTATCCTGAATATGCAGCGATGGGATTGAGCCTTCAGCATTGCTGATACTAAATCCAGGATCTAAGTGGTGCATCCGGTGTTGGCCCTCCTCCCTCTAATGGCTGCTCCCTTAATTAGGAATATTGTTTACATGCCCCTGCTGAGATATTTAGCTATATCTAATATACTTTCTTATTGCTGATTGAACTTTCTCATGCTACCGTGACTTGCATGATTTTGCATTCCAATTTAAGATAGAGAGACATATTCCCTTCCCTGTCTCATCTGTGAACCTTGGCCGTGTCCTGAGGAAGCCTAACGGTGAAACGCGTAGACATACAAGGGCTCACTGCACAATCATCATAGATGCTATATGTTACATTTGTCATTGTTTTTTAGATATTGTATTTTTCAATAAATTTATATTTTTTATACTGCTATATCTTCTCCACTGTTTCTTATCCTAAAAAGTCCGCCTCCCTGGTAATACTCAGTACTACCTTATTATGTATCCTCAATGATTTATGGACATGGCTTATTTTTGGTGCACTTTCCTCTTTTTTTCAGAACCTGAACTGCATCATTAAAGTGACCTTGTCGCTACGGAAAAAATAAAAATAAAAATAAACAGAGTGACCCTGTAAAAGAAGAGATTGGTTTGCTTTCTGGCAGGGGGTGAATCAAATCTTCACTTTCTTGAAGAGTTGCTGACAATCAACACTGGTGTTTTAGGTTCCTGGCCCCTGTTGGTTCTGTGGTTCATCCTTCCAGCTGTTACATTTACTACTGTGTCCTGTAGTATTGTAACACCTGGTGGGGGAACCACAGTGCCCAGCAGGAGGACCAGATCTCTAACACAACCAAAACCATTACCAGTAGCTTTTCAAGTTTTGAGTTGCCAAAAATATGGGTAGTAAATCTCTTCTTTTAGAGGGCCATTCTGTTTCATTTCTTTTAGCATAGCATTGGGATTGTTTACTGCAGATGTGGATATCTTCAAGTAGTGCAGTGCAGCATGATATCTGTGCTTTGTCACCTGTTTGAAAGTATCAGAACTACACTTTTCCTGCTCTCTGCCATAGGGGCATTAATCAAGCACCCTTATTGACACCTATATGTGGGCAACTGAGAGAAGTCATATGTACAAATAGCAAATGTTTAAATGTGGTGTTCCAAACTGAACAGTTTTTCTATATCTTTTTAGGATACAAACACACAGACTCTGACAACATTTTTATGGTTTACATTGGTAAGAGAACCATTGATACATTTTTTTTTTTCTCTGCCTAAATACTGTATGCTACAAATATGTTTTGTGATAGTTAACATTACATAAGAAAATTATCTTGTCATTTGTAAAAAGTGACAAGCTCCTCAAGGTAACTTTCAAAACACCTTTGGGCCTATATGAATTTAACAGAATGTATTTAAAGTGGAACCAAACTATAACCAAGCACTTTAAACTCAAAATGCTATGTAGTTCTTTTTAATACTTAAAACAAGTTCACCACTCCGTTCATGACTACATGCTTTATTTTGTTGAGAAATTACCCCCCTGGAATTTTACTGTGGCACGCTATAGTTCCCTCCCCTCCCAGGGGCTTCCTATTCCTCTGCTCTTTCTCCCCTCTCTTCTTCCCCTTTTTATTCTTTTCTTTTTTTCCCTTGCTTCTATCTACTTAATTCTCTGTTACTGAAACATTGGAGCTGTAAGCTGATACTAGATGGTCCTCCTTTTTTTTTTTTTTTGCTAGCCCTGTAGTACATGGACATGTCCCCAAGGTGCCATATTCGCTATTAGTTCTTCTTTTTCCATCCTCTTTATTGAGGTCCTGATGTTTTGCCATTAATTTTTTTAGACTTACCCTAGACCAATGGGGACCAATTATGTATATAGGTATTCAGGCCAGCCAGGCTGCTCCATATGTAGGTAAGCCCAAAAAGAGTAAAAACAAATACATGTGTTGTTGCTTCGGTCTCCCCAGAAAGTTAAGGGTCAAGGCCACCGCATCGAGTCTACAACGCCACTGGAGGCAGCAAAGCAGGACCGAACCGACCACCTGGGACCTCAGTGAAAGGGAGGGTATAATCTGTGCAAAAAAGGAACAAATTAGATCTGTATAGGCATGTAAATTGCCAGCTGGAATGCAGGATTCAAAATAGGCTGCTGAATCAGAATCAGATCTACTCACTCCCACTTTCACAAGATCAGAGAGACATCCTAGAGACATGATGCAGCTGAGCTGCCTAAATGTCAGTACATTAGTATTGATCAATTTTCAGATATACTGTATATACCATAGTGACTCTATAACTAACTTTCACGCAGACTAAATAACATACTGTACACTGGTATGGGTTATTTTTACCAAAGAAATATAGCAAACATTTTGGCCTAAATTTATGAAGAAATATTATTTGTTTGCAAACTTTTGTAACAGAAACACTTATTTTTTTTCAAAATGTTCAGTATTCTTTTAGTTTATATAGCAAAAAAAAAAAAACAGTGGTGAATAAATACTACCAAAAGGCAGCTCTATTTGTGTGAAAAGATTGATAAAAAATGTAATTTGCATACAGCATTGCATGGTTGAGCAATTACCAGTTAAAATAGCACAGTACTGAATAGCAAAACATTGTCTGGTCATGAAGGGGGTCAAACCTTTTGATGGCTAAGTGGTTAAAACAAGTAAATATACCCAATAAAGATACTACAGATATCACTATCTATAGACCAATATCTCGGATCAACTGTGATCTAAAAATATTCACTAAATTTCTTGCACTGCGGTTTAACTCACTGTGTAGCATTATATACACAACGATCATTTGGGCTTCATCTGATACTGCTAGATGTTAGATGAAATAAGCAAGACCCTAGCTTTAATATCACTTGTCCACTCTTGGTGTGACGTCCCAATTCACAGTGAAGTTATGTTTCTGTTGCTACATCGCAACAAAAAAATTGATGGCTTCTCTTTTCTGTGTCCTGGATAGGGATGAGCCGAACACCCCCCGGTTCGGTTCGCACCAGAACCCGCGAACGGACCGAAAGTTCGCACGAACGTTAGAACCCCATTGACGTCTATGGGACTCGAACGTTCGAAATCAAAAGTGCTCATTTTAAAGGCTAATTTGCATGGTATTGTCCGAAAAAGGGTTTGGGGACCCGGGTCCTACCCCAGGGGACATGTATCAATGCAAAAAAAACTTTTAAAAACGGCCGTTTTTTCGGGAGCAGTGATTTTAATGATGCTTAAAGTAAAAAAAAAAAAGTGAAATATTCCTTTAAATATCGTACCTGGGGGGTGTCTATAGTATGCCTGTAAAGTGACGCGTGTTTCCCATGTTTAGAACAGTCCCTGCACCAAATGTCATTTTTAAAGGAAAAAATCTCATTTAAAACTGCTTGCGGGTTTAATGTCATGTCGGGTCATGGCAATATGGATGAAAATCAGTGAGACAAACGGCATGGGTACCCCCCCAGTCCATTACCAGGCCCTTTGGGTCCTGTATGGATATTAAGGGGAACCCCGCACCCAAATTAAAATAAGGAAAGGCCCTATATACTCTGAACAGCAGTATACAGGCGGTGCAAACAAGACAGGGACTGTAGGTTTGTTGTTAAGTAGAATCTCTTTGTAATTTTGAACGGGTACATTTTTAACGTGTTTAGCTCCAGCCAAAAAATCTTTTTTAAGCTTTTTGGAAAACATAGGGAAGGGTTATCACCCCTGTGACATTTGTTTTGCTGTCTTTCCTCCTCTTCAGAAGATTTCACCTCACTTTTTTGTCCCAATGAAAAATGTTTTTTGAAAATTTGGGTTTTTTTGTGGAACAAGGATTGGAAAGCATCAGTGGAAAGGAGAAATTGTTTTCCCATATTAACTCTTACAGGAGAGAATTTCCCTTCCTAGGGGTAGATTTCATCTCACTTCCTGTTGTCTCCTTCCGTTTGCAAGTAGGAGTCGTTTGTAAGTTAGATGTTTGAAAGTAGGGTCCTGCCCTATATACTCAGCAGAAATTTGGGCCTTAGGTGTTGCTGTGGCCACAACACTGTAAGCCCTCACAGGGCCCTGCTGTGAAATATTAGATCAAGAATTGTAATTACATGCCCCTGTTGAACAGGAGCTGAAAAATTAGGCCTTAGGCACTGGTGCTGGTGCCACAACACTGCAACCCCTCACAGACACTCTAGTTGGAACGCAGGAACGAGCCCTGCTGCAAAGTATTGCATCAAAAGTTGTAATTACATGCCCCTGTTAGACAGGGGCAGAAAAATTGGTCCTTAGGCACTGGTGCTGGTGCCACAACACTGCAACCCCTCACAGACACTCTAGTTGGAACGCAGGAACGAGCCCTGCTGCAAAGTATTGCATCAAAAATTGTAATTACACGCCCCTGTTAGACAGGGGCAGAAAAATTGGGCCTTAGGCACTGGTGCTGGTGCCACAACACTGCAACCCCTCACAGACACTCTAGTTGGAATGCAGGAACGAGCCCTGCTGCAAAGTATTGCATCAAAAATTGTAATTACACGCCCCTGTTAGACAGGGGCAGAAAAATTGGGCCTTAGGCACTGGTGCTGGTGCCACAACACTGCAACCCCTCACAGACACTCTAGTTGGAATGCAGGAACGAGCCCTGCTGCAAAGTATTACATCAAAAATTGTAATTACACGCCCCTGTTAAACAGGGGCTGAAAAATTGTGCCTTAGGCACTGGTGGTGGCGCCCAGAACCAAAAATGTTCTTACAAGCTATCAGCGTGATGATTGAGGAGGAAGAGGATAATTACTCAGGGATAGTCACTCAGCATCAGCATAGGCAGTCTTTGAAGGGATCTGAAAAAAATTATTCAGTTACATCAGCATCAGGTGCTTGGTAGCTGGTGGTGATCCAAGACTGATTCATTTTTATGAAGGTCAGCCGATCGACCGAGTCAGTGGACAGACGCACCCTGTGATCGGTTACCACGCCTCCAGCAGCACTGAATGTGCGTTCCGAAAGAACGCTGGATGCAGGACAGGCCAGTAGCTCAATTGCATACTGTGCAAGCTCTGGCCAGTGATCCATCCTCAAGACCCAGTAACCCAGAGGATTTTCGGTGGGAAAGGTGTCCAAGTCTGATCTTGCCCCTAGGTATTCCTGCACCATGTAAAACAGACGCTGGCGATGGTTGCTGGAACCGATCATACCTTGGGGCTGCGGACCAAAAAATTGTCTGAACGCATCGGTCAGACGGCCACCTTCTCCACCGCTCCTTCTTTGACTGACCGAAGCCTCAGCAACACGTTGTCCAGAAACAGGAGTTTGTAACCTCCCAGTCTCTGGGAACGCGTTGCACAGACCTTTCTGCAAGGCCTCCCGAAGATGTTTCATCCTCTGCTCCCTCTGCGATGGCAAGATAAGGTCCGCAACCTTACCCTTGTAACGTGGATCAAGGAGGGTTGCCAGCCAGTATTGGTCCTTCTCCTTGATACCACGAATACGAGGATCCTTACGCAGGCTTTGCAGGATCAGGGAGGCCATGCAGCGTAGGTTTGCTGAGGCATTCGGTCCGGAGTCCTCTGGGTCACTAAGGACAACAACGTCTGCAGCCACCTCCTCCCAGCCACGTACAAGTCCATGTGTTCCTTGGGACTGATCCCTTAAAGACTGCTGATGCTGAGTGCCAGGCTCCACCTCCATACTGACACAATCTTCCTCCTCCTCCTCCTCCTCCTCGTCCTCTTCCTGTGTGATCGGCGGGCACGCAGGAACACTGTCTGGATAAAGGGGGCCTTGAGAGCTAAGGAAGTCCTCCTCTTCCTGCCTCTGTTCTGCCTCAAGTGCCCTGTCCATTATTCCACGCAGCGTGTGCTCCAACAGGTGGACAAGGGGGACAGTGTCACTGATGCATGCACTGTCAGTGCTCACCATCCTCGTGGCCTCCTCGAATGGTGACAGGACAGTGCATGCATCCCTGATCATGGCCCACTGGCGTGGGGAAAAAAAACCAAGGTCCCCTGACCCTGTCCTGGTGCCATAGTCGCACAGGTACTCATTGATGGCCCTCTGCTGCGTGTGCAGCCGCTGCAGCATGGCCAACGTTGAGTTCCACCTGGTGGGCATGTCACAGATTAGGCGGTTCTTGGGCAGGTTAAACTCCTTTTGGAGGTCCGTCAGCCGAGCACTGGCATTATATGACCGGCGGAAATGCACACAGACTTTCCTGGCCTGCCTCAGGACATCCTGTAAGCCCGGGTACCTGCCCAAGAACCGCTGCACCACCAAGTTAAGGACGTGAGCCAAACAGGGCACATGGGTCAGTTGTCCCTGTCGGAGGGCAGAGAGGAGGTTGGTGCCATTGTCGCAAACCACCATTCCTGCCTTAAGTTGGCGTGGCGTCAACCACCTCTGAACCTGCCCCTGCAGAGCTGACAGAACCTCTGCCCCAGTGTGGCTCCTGTCCCCCAAGCACACCAGCTCAAGCACCGCATGGCATCTTTTGGCCTGCGTATTTGCGTAGCCCCTTGAACGCCTACGGAGCACCGCTGGTTCCGAGGAAGAGGCCATGGAGGAAGAAGAAGAGGAGGGGGTGGAGGAGAGAGGTGTGTCACAATCAGCATTTTGGAGGCGTGGTGGCGGAACAACCTCCAACACTACTGCACCTTGTCCTGCATCCTTCCCAGCTGCCAGCAGAGTCACCCAATGCGCCGTGAAACTTAAGTAACGTCCCTGTCCATGCCTGCTGGACCATGAGTCAGCGGTAATATGCACCTTACCGCTGACCGCCCTGTCCAGCGAGGCATGGACATTGCCTTCCACATGCCGGTAGAGAGCCGGAATCGCCTTCCGTGAGAAAAAGTGGCGTTTGGGTACCTGCCACTGAGGAACCGCACATTCCACAAACTCACGGAAGGGGGCAGAGTCTACAAACTGAAAAGGCAGCAGTTGAAGTGCTAGCAATTTTGCCAAGCTAGCATTCAACCGCTGGGCATGTGGATGGCTGGGAGCAAACTTCTTTCGGCGGTGCAGCAGCTGGGGCAGGGAAATTTGCCTGGTACAATCTGACGTCGGTGTACCAAAAGCAGATTGCCCACAAGTACTTGGCTGTGACACACCTAATTCTACACCTTCATTCCTCTCACTGCAGGTCTCAGAGAGGACTGAAGGTCTAGTGGGGTTGGAAATCTCAGCTGATGAGGAGCAAGGAGAGATCCTCTTTGTTCTTTGGTGTGGGTCTTTTAGATATGCTTGCCAACGAACTGCATGGCAGGTCAACATATGTCTGGTCAAGCATGTGGTACCCAAGCGGGAGATGTTTTGGCCACGCGAGATACGCTTGAGACATATGTTGCAAATAGCAGCGGTGCGATCTGATGCACTCGTCTCAAAAAAGGCCCACACCAAAGAACTTTTTGAATAACGCGCAGAGACTGCAGCGCCCTGCACATGTGGAGCTTTGCGGTGTGATGCAGTCAATGTGCTGCCCTTAGGCTGGCCCCTGGAGGGCATCCTGCCTCGTTGGTGATGTGCCGCCTCCTCCTCCTCCTCCTCCTCCTCCTCTCTCCTATCAGGCACCCACGTTGAGTCAGTGACCTCATCATCCCCTCCCTCCTCATCACTGGAGCAAACCTGGCAGTATGCTGCAGCAGGGGGAGCATGACTGCCAGATTGCTGTCCTTCTTGGGCACCCCCTCTGTCCGTGCTCATGTTACTGCCTTCATCGAGCTCAGTATCATCATCAGAGCCTTCCAAACGCTGGGCATCCTCCTGGAGCATGTACCCAACACTGTGGTCAAACAGTTCGAGGGAATCCTCAGGAGGACATGGTGGAGCTAGGGAAGGAGTCACTGATGACATTGAGCTGAGGGAAGAGGCCGCTGCTTTGCCAGACAAAGCACCCTGGGCATGGGTGAGAGAGGATGAGGAGGATGAGGACGGCTTGGTCATCCACTCGACCAAGTCTTCCGCATGTTGCGGCTCAACACGGCCAGCTGCCGAAAAAAAGGCCAAGCGTGTCCCATGGCCACGTGCTGATGAGGATGCACCGTCTCCACGACCAGCACTAGACACAGAGCCTGCTTGCCCTCTCTTATTGGCTTGTGACTGTCTGCCTCTCCTTCTTGGCCTTCCAGACATACTAATGGCCTGTAGCTGCACTAAGCTGGGATAGAACACCTGTAATTTTCTTCAGGTAGCTTTATATACTGTAACCAGACAAGCCTGCCTGTCAGTAGGAAGATAACAGGAACGGATCTAGCTGAACACTGTGAGCAGGACGCACTGCACTAAATGTAAATAGCAGGAACGGATCTAGATAAACACTGTGAGCAGGACGCACTGACTGCACTAAATGTAAATAGCAGGAACAGATCTAGCTGAACACTGTGAGCAGGACGCACTGACTGCACTAAATGTAAATAGCAGGAACGGATCTAGCTGAACACTGTGAGCAGGACGCACTGACTGCACTAAATGTAAATAGCAGGAACGGATCTAGCTGAACACTGTGAGCAGGACGCACTGCACTAAATGTAAATAGCAGGAACAGATCTAGCTGAACACTGTGAGCAGGACGCACTGCACTAAATGTAAATAGCAGGAACAGATCTAGCTGAACACTGTGAGCAGGACGCACTGCACTAAATGTAAATAGCAGGAACGGATCTAGCTGAACACTGTGAGCAGGACGCACTGCACTAAATGTAAATAGCAGGAACAGATCTAGCTGAACACTGTGAGCAGGACGCACTGCACTAAATGTAAATAGCAGGAACAGATCTAGCTGAACACTGTGAGCAGGGCGCACTGCACTAAATGTAAATAGCAGGAACGGATCTAGCTGAACACTGTGAGCAGGACGCACTGACTGCACTAAATGTAAATAGCAGGAACGGATCTAGCTGAACACTGTGAGCAGGACGCACTGCACTAAATGTAAATAGCAGGAACAGATCTAGCTGAACACTGTGAGCAGGACGCACTGCACTAAATGTAAATAGCAGGAATGGATCTAGCTGAACACTGTGAGCAGGACGCACTGCACTAAATGTAAATAGCAGGAACAGATCTAGCTGAACACTGTGAGCAGGACGCACTGCACTAAATGTAAATAGCAGGAACAGATCTAGCTGAACACTGTGAGCAGGACGCACTGCACTAAATGCAAATAGCAGGAACGGATCTAGCTGAACACTGTGAGCAGGACGCACTTACTGCACTAAATGTAAATAGCAGGAACGGATCTAGCTGAACACTGTGAGCAGGACGCACTGCACTAAATGTAAATAGCAGGAACAGATCTAGCTGAACACTGTGAGCAGGATGCACTGCACTAAATGTAAATAGCAGGAACAGATCTAGCTGAACACTGTGAGCAGGACGCACTGCACTAAATGTAAATAGCAGGAACGGATCTAGCTGAACACTGTGAGCAGGACGCACTGCACTAAATGTAAATAGCAGGAACAGATCTAGCTGAACACTGTGAGCAGGACGCACTGCACTAAATGTAAATAGCAGGAACGGATCTAGCTGAACACTGTGAGCAGGACGCACTGACTGCACTAAATGTAAATAGCAGGAATGGATCTAGCTGAACACTGTGAGCAGGACGCACTGCACTAAATGTAAATAGCAGGAACAGATCTAGCCTAATCTATCTAACTCAAATCAAATGACACTGTCTGTCTCTCTCTCTATCAGCACACCGGAACACACTACACAGGGCCGCCGTGCAGGCGGCCTTATATAGTGTGGGGCGTGTACTAAATCCCCTGAGCCATAATTGGCCAAAGCCACCCTGGCTTTGGCCAATTACAGCTCTCTCTACTGACGGCGCTGTGATTGGCCAAGCATGCGGGTCATAGTGCATGCTTGGCCAATCATCAGCCAGCAATGCACTGCGATGCCGCAGTGAATTATGGGCCGTGATGCGCCACACGAATTTGGCGCGAACGGCCCATAACGTTCGCAATTCGACGGACGGTCGAACAGCCGATGTTCGAGTCGAACATGGGTTCGACTCGAACACGAAGCTCATCCCTAGTCCTGGAGACTGTTTTGATGCCTCCTTTCTGCACGTTACATGCTTTACATCACACCAAACCACAAGTATCTATGAAAGACCAATGATTACCATTCAAAGGGGCACTGGACAAGGCTGCCCCTTATCCCCCTTATGCCCTGTACACACGGTCGGACATTCATCAGACATTCCGACAACAAAATCCATGGATTTTTTCCGACCGATGTTGGCTCAAACTTGTCTTGCATATACACAGTCACACAAAATTGTCGGAAAATCCGATCGTTCTGAACGCGGTGAGGTAAAAAACGTACGTCGGGACTATAAATGGGGCAGTAGCCAATAGCTTTCATCTCTTAATTTATTCTGAGCATGCATGGCACTTTGTGCGTCGGATTTGTGTACACACGATAGGAATTTCCGACAACGGATTTTGTTGTCGGAAAATTTTATAGCAAGCTCTCAAACTTTGTGTGCCGGAAATTCCTATGGAAAATGTGTGATGGAGCCCACACACGGTCGGAATTTCCGACAACAAGGTCCTATCACACATTTTCCATTGGAAAATCCTATCGTGTGTACAGGGCATTAGTCTTTCCTATAGATATGGAGCCCCTTGACATTGCTATATGCTGTAATCCAAACATACGGGGAATTCTCTGTGGTCAATAAATGTGCCCTTTTTGCAGATGATGTCCTTATGTACATTTCTTCTCCACAAACGATACCCAACCTACTACAATTACTTCATAGGTTTTTGAAACCGTTGGGCTTGTCATTAGATCAAAATAAAATTGTAGCTTTGAACATTGGCTTACCACAAAACATAGTCAATCTGATAATCTGCTCCATAGCAAATTTGAATTCCAAAGAGCAACCAAGTCTATTCTTTATTTAGGGATTCACTTGACCCCATCTTTGGACACTTTATATTCAGAAAATGACCCATCCCTTTTACACAGGGAATTTTTTCTAAGAGAATAGGTGCAAGGACTCCACCATGCCCCCTAACCCCTTCTTCAACTACCAGAACCCCCCCCCCACTGAACAGCATCAAATGGTGAAATGGTGAATGTAGCCAAACACTGGTAGGGTCTTAAAGGGGCAATAAATATCAGGTGCGCACTGTGTACATAGTGCAGAGTTCAGGAGTGTACTATGTACAGAGTGTAGTGTTCAGTAGTATGCTATTTGCAGAGTTTTGGATTCAGAAGTGCTCTATGTAAGGAGTGCAGAGAGAAGTGTGTTATGTACTGAGTGCACAGTTCAGGAGTGTGCTACGTACAGAGTGCAGAATGCAGGAGTGGCTTTGTACAGAGTGCAGGGTTCAGAGGTGTGCTATGTACAGACTTCAGAGTTCAGGAGTGTGCTGTGTACAGAGTGCAAAGTTCAGGAGTGTGCTACGTGCAGAGTTAGAGAGTCTGCTACACACAGGGTCCAGATTTCAGCAGTGCACTATGCACAGAGTGCAGAGTTCAGCAGTGCACTATGTACAGAATGCAGAGTTCAGCAGTGCACTATGTACAGAGTGCAGGGTTCAGGTGTGTGCTATGTACAGAGTGCAGGGTTCAGGAGTGTGCTATGTGCAGAGTTTAGGAGTGTGCTACTTACAGATTGCAGAAATCAGGAGTGTGCTATATACAAAGTGCAGAGTTCAAGATGTGTGCTATGTGTAATAGCACACATCTTGAACTCTGGGGAATTTAAGGATGGAAAAAGATCTAATAGACCACAGGCACAGCAATAGCATTAAATGCCAAGCTGCAGTTAGAAAAGCCAGCAGACTACTATCATGTTTCAAAAAGGTATTTATTCAAGATAAAACTATAGTTCTACTACTTTAGAAAACACCAGTTTGGCCTCACCTTAAGCATACTCTTCAGTTTTGCTGACCACTCCTCTTTAGAGAGAGTTTATAGAAGGGCCATTAAATCAATAAGGGGATGGAGGATCTAAATTATAAGGAACAACTGCAAAAACTATTCTTATTTTCCCTGGAGGAAAGTTATTTAAGAGGGAATATGACCACGATATACATATTTATCAATGGTGATTACAGTGTCAGGAAAAACACTGTCTATTATAGGATCTCTGAAGAAGACATAACATGTATTGCTAGAAACATGAAATGCTAGAAGCGATTTAATCTTAAATTGCGTAAAGGGTTTTTACTGTTAGAGCAGTAAGATTGCAGAACTTCCTTCCACAGTACGTGGTTTATTTTGAGAGCATAGTTTACTTTAAAACAACTTTTGATTACGTTTTTCAGCAAACACAATATACAGGGGTATGGAAATCCATAATGACACACACACTGAAAAAGACCTGTGTCTTTATACAACCTTGCCCTCTATGTAAGTATGTAACTATAAAAACACCCACACTTATTTCTCAGAAAGGCAAGCTTGGGTTTTGGGCTACATGTTTTTCCCTTATATTCACACACAGATCCCAGTTTCTGCATCCATTAATGTTGATAATATTTTTATTACTGCATCCAATTACTTACTCTTGACCTCTGAACTCAATCAATTACGTACTCCTGATCCCTGCACTCTGTATGTAACTTACTCCTGACCACTGCAACCTGTGTGTTACTTACTCCTGACCTCTTCACTATGTGCATAACTTTCTCCTGACCTCTGCACTCAATACGTTTTGCACTCCTGACCTCTGCATTGCACACCCCTGACCTGAGCGTTACACACTCTTTACCCAGAGGAGAGTAGGCTCAGGTTTTATTTAACCATACCACTTTCATCCCCTCCCACTGGTACTGCAATTTGGCCTCACCAATCATTCGGCATGGTGCACGAGTTGTGCCATGATTAGTCCCATTCTAGCCCTGCCCCTACCCTACCTTTTTTACCAGAACAAAGCTGGCAACCCTAGTCATATACCTCCACTATACCCTGAAGTGCTGGATATTGCACTGGCTGTGATGGAAGAAGGTGGGGTGTGGGAAAGATGGCAAGGTAAGTATTGCTGGGCCAGAGCCGCCTTTGCAGAGACTGTCGCTTAACCCTGAATGGACAAGGTGACAGCATCTCTTTAACCGCTTGCCGACCAGTCGCCGCAGTTGTACTGCGGCAACATGGCTTGGCTGCGCGAATCGCCGTTATTTTATGCCGTTCCCTCTGGTGGCCACTAGGGCGCACGCGCCCGCAGCTTGCCCCCAGAGCTGATGCAAATGCCCGGCGGTCTCGATGACCGCCGGGCTCCCGCGGTCGCTCGTAGCATGGCGAGAGCCGGGATCTGTGTGTGTAAACGCACAGATCCCGGTTTTCTGAGGGGAGAAGTGACAGATTGTCTGGTCATACAAATTATGAACAGTGATCTGTCATCTCCCCTAGTCAGTCCCCTCCCCCCTTCAGTTAGAACACACACTAGAGAACACAATTAACCCCTTGATCGCCCCCTAGTGTTAACCCCTTCACTGCCAGTGACATTTTTACAGTAATCAATGCATTTTTATAGCACTGATCGCTGTATTAATTCCAATGGTCCCAAAAATGTGTCAAAATTGTCCAATGTGTCCGCCATAATGTCGCAGTCATGATAAAAATCGCAGATCGTCGCCATTACTGGTAAAAAAAATAAATAATAATAAAAATGCTATAAATTGATCCCCTATTTTGTAGGCGCTATAACTTTTGCGCAAACCAATCAATATACGTTTATCGCAATTTTTTTTACCAAAAATATGTAGAAGAATACATATCAGCCTAAACTGAGGAAAAAAATAGTTTTTTAATATATTTTTTGTGGGATATTTATTATAGCAAAAAGTAAAAAATAATGCGTTTTTTTTTCAAAATTGTCGCTCTTTTTTTTGTTTATAGCGCAAAAAATAAAAACCGCAGAGGTGATCAAATACCACAAAAAGAAAGCTCTATTTGTGGGACAAAAAAGGACGTCAATTTTGTTTGGGTACAACGTCGCACGACCGCGCAATTGTCAGTTAAAGCGATGCAGTGCCGAATCGAAAAAAGTGCTCTGGTCAGGAAGGGGGTAAAATCTTCTAGGGCTGAAGCGGTTAAGTCGGGAAGGAGAAGTTCTACATACAGCAGATTGTACAGAAGGCCCATGCTATATTGCTGGATTAAAGACAAAAACAAACCTTGGCTACCAGTGAGCAGTTCCTTATGGAAATCCTGATTGTGTAATACACATTTTGTTTTGCATATAGCACACACACAGATACAACCAAGTGTAAATCAATATTTACAGGTGTCAGACTGGAAATAAAGAGGCGCAATGAGATCTAAAGCACATCAAAATGCATTTGTGGGAATATCCAAACCTGCACCAAACAATAATAATAAACTGACCACGGTTGAAATTCATCTTAGGTGATAAGCCCTGGGTTCAAAGCATTATACAAGTTTAATTACTAAAAACTGCTTAAAATACAAATGTATCTTATTCCACCAGAATGATATCAGCTCTTATATTTCATAATGCAGGAATGGGAAAATGAATTTATATCCTGGATTCCAGAAAATTATTGTGGGATTGAAAGCTTTTTTGGGTCATTTGACATCTGGCAACCAGACATCTATATTTATGAAATGTAAGTCTAAAATGTACATAACGTCTTAACGAGAAGATCCAGATTACACTGTATTACTTTCAAACAATACAAAAGATTACATATTTACTCTATATGTTAGAGTAGAATAAGCTAAAGCATTATATTACATTTTTATTTGTTTATCTAATATATATGTTAGTGAGTAAAATAAGCTTATATATGCCAGCTTTTGAAGCCTGCGGATCTCTTCTTCAGGTAATTTTCTCTGATGGCTAACATGGTACAACACTCTGCTGCTATCTTGTACATAGTTATATTTTAAATCCTGATACAATCTAGATTATTAAGATAAAGCACTTCTATTGCTCAAGGACAGGATGATGTTTATTGATGAGATAAATTGAAACTTGACTTAAAACTAACTTTTGTTTGATTACATGTGTTTTATTATGCAGGACTGAGGCAGATAACAAGAATACAGTTATTCTGTACCACAGTATTAGTTATAATGGAACCATCAAAGATAGCAAACCATTACGGATTGTGAGCACCTGCAATCTTAATCTTTTTATGTACCCTTTTGACATCCAGGACTGTACTCTGTCCTTCTCAACGTTTATTGGGAATAGTAAGTTTCTAAACCTCATAGGTTGCTAACAAAGTTGATTCAATTAGAGAATGTATTAAGTCTGTAAAGTTCCCCATGTTGATATAAATAAAACAGTCAATAGTATTCCTGTTTATACCTTTATAAATTTCAACTACATAATATAAAAAACTCAACTTTAAATTAAGTAGATATACACCACCATTTTGATTGATAGAGTGATGTGCATCAATTTTTTTGTGCCTCTACACCAAATCTGACTCTCTGTTATCAAGTCAGCTTAGATGCTGCCTGCCTGTATGCTACCTGACCTCGGTGACTGATCCTGTGCCCTGGGAGGACCCATAAATGGTGAGCTGTAAACAGATCCTGTATTACCGAATACTCTTCCTCCCCCCCCCCATTTACCCATTTACCCTCTTTTTCCCACCCCTCTCTCTCTCCGCCCTCTTTGATTCTCCATCCCTGTCAAAAACCATGAAATCAGACCAAGACAGAAGTACAGTTAAATCACACTTGTTTAATAATAAAGGTAATAAGAACAAACGTAGTCAAAACATAGCCAAAGTTCAGTAATCGGAACGGATAGTCAGCCAAGCCAAAAGTCAGGGATCAAAGTAGTGGAACAGCAAGCAGGATCTGGAGCCAGAAGGGATGTCAGCGAAGCCAGTCTTGAAACAGGATTGCAGGAGATAGTTTCTTGTGATGTGACCAAGGCAAAGGCAGAGCTCCCCTGGACTGGACGGCTTAAGTAGGCAGGACTGATGAGCAGGATCATCAACAGCTGAGTAACTGTGGAGAGAGATGGGAGCTGGCAATTAGCCAACAGCTGAGCGGCCAGCTCAGAGAAGGAAGGGCTGAGCCCAGCCCTGACAATCCCCCTTACCATCTTCTTCCTCTCTCCTACCTCTCTCTCACTCCCTCTACTTGGTCGTGGCTAAAGTTTTCATTGTCTCAACAGCTGCTGTTAAAGAAGTTGTTCTTAGACTCAGGAAAAGTGATGGCTTTTTGTGTGCAGAAAACCTTATGTAATAAAATAGTATTTTTTTCTAACCACTTGCCCACTGGGCACATAAACCACTTTTCTAACCAGCCCAATTTTCAGCTTTCGGTGCTTTCACATTTTAAATGACAATTACTCAGTCATGTAACACTGTACCCATATGACGTTTTTGTCCTTTTTTTTACACAAATAATTGAAAAGAAAAAAGTGGAAAGTTCCCCACGGGGCTTTTTAGCAGCAGATAGGAGTCAAAATTTTTTTTGTAAAAAATCACAGATTTTTTATTATTATTTCAAAGGATGGTTAGACACAAAACATATAAAAAAATAATTAAAATATGAGCTCTGGTATATACAAAGCGAGACAAATTAGGCTAGGAAAGGTTATACATCAAGGGTGATACATTGTTACACTTGAAATTGCACTATCCGATGTATGGAAATGCCCCAATGCATTTTGACCTCAAAGGTTATTGTCAAAGACTATACTCACCGAGGCCGAGATGCCGAGAGCGGCTCGCCCTTACGACCACGCGCACCCGACCCCTGGAGGTGATACAGGGAGTTGGGGGCACGCGGAGGCACGGGCTTCCGGTGGTGACTGGATTCCTGAAGGAAGTCCGTGTAGCCGTTGGGCACTGGAGAAGCTGCAAGACAAGTGGTTAAATAGAACTGGGGTATCAGGTCGGGCAAGTCCGTTATTCAGGCAGAGATCAGGACCGGGGTATCAGGCAAGAGCAAGTCCATGTAACAGGCAGAGATCAGGGGTATCAGGCAGGCAGAGAGTAATCCGTTTAACGAGCAGAGGTCAGGGGTATCAGGCAGGCAGAGAGTAGTCCGTTTAACAAGCAGAGGTCCGGGGTATCAGGCAGGCAGAGAGTAGTCCGTTTAACAAGCAGAGGTCCGGGGTATCAGGCAGGCAGAGAGTAGTCCGTTTAACAAGCAGAGGTCAGCACAGGTAATACACTAGGAAGCAGAGAATATCAGGCACAGGGGACAGGGCACAGCTGACGACAAACCAGCAACCCGACTGGGTGCTGGAGCCGTCAGAAGTAGCCCACCGGCGAGCGCGTCACCGTGACGCGCCGCCGGGCACCCGCACGGCCACGGCGCGCACACGGGGACCGCCGTGCACCCACGTGCGCCGCACCATTGGGCCGCGAACGGGTGTACGGCGCAGCGTGAGTCCTCCGCGCATGCACCGTGGAACCCGGCGGACGGAGGCGGCTTGTGCCTCCTGACAGTGCCCCCCTCCTAAGGGCGGACACTGGACGCCCAGACTGGACATCACCTCCGGGTGGTCTCGGTGAAAAGCTTGAATTAAGCGTGGTGCATGTAGATTCTTCGCGGGTTCCCAAGAGTTGTCCTCAGGTGGATAACCCTTCCACTGGATCAAATACTGCAGTTGTCTGCCCTTCTTCCTACAGTTAAGGATGGACTCCACCTCAAACTCGTTTTCTCCATCCACCCTAACTGGTGGCGGAGGAAGCTCCCCTCTTTTCGGAAAAGTGCTGTCCACTACGGGCTTCAGTAAGGACACGTGGAAGACAGGATGGATTTTGTAAGTCTTTGGTAATGCTAGCTCCATAGCCACAGGGTTGATAATTCTTTTGATGGGGAAAGGACCTATGAACTTGGGTCCCAATTTCCGCGAAGGCACGGATAGTTTAAGGTTGGTAGTGGATAACCAGACCTCTTCTCCTAGTTTAAAGGTTGGATTCTCCCTCCTGCCCCGATCATACTGCTCCTTGTAATCCGTTTGAGCCCTTTGCAACATATCTTGAATCCTCTGGAAATTTGCTTGTAAAGAGGCTATTCTGTCATGCACTGCAGGGACTGCTATCTCAGGAACATCGTTGGACAGAAAGGTGGGATGGAATCCACAATTTGCCCAGAAAGGCGTTTGGTTGGTAGCAGCGTGAACAGAATTGTTATACGCGAACTCTGCGTATGGGAGAAGACTTGCCCAATCATCTTGAGATCCCGAGCAGAAACACCGCAGATATTGCTCTAGAGCAGAGGTCTCGAACTGGTGGCCCTCCAGCTGTTGCAAAACTACAAGTCCCATCATGCCTCTGCCTGTGGGAGTCATGCTTGTAACTGTCAGACTTGCAATGCCTCATGGGATTTGTAGTTTCGCAACAGCTGGAGGGCCACCAGTTCGAGACCCCTGCTCTAGAGTCTGGTTCGTCCTCTCCGTTTGGCCATTACTCTGAGGGTGGTAAGCTGATGAGAGGCAGACTTTGATATTTAAGGCTTTGCAGAGCTCCCTCCAAAATTTGGACGTAAATTGTACACCCCTGTCTGATACAATGTTCTTTGGTACTCCATGGAGCCTGATGATTTCCTTTAGAAAAATATTGGCAGTCTCTAGGGCCGAGGGGGTGCCCTTCATGGGCAAAAAATGGGCCATCTTGGAGAGACCATCAACCACGACAAAAATAGTGGTAAAACCCCCCGAGGCTGGCAGGTCCACTATAAAATCCATGGAGACGTCAGACCATGGTCGTTCGGGGATAGGTAGAGGTCTTAGTAAACCCCAAGACTTGGCGTTTCGACCCTTGTTTCGCTGACACAGAGGGCAGGATGCCACATATTCTTTGCAATCCCGTCTCCACCCATGCCACCAAAAGGAACGAGAGACCAGCTCGGACGTCTTCCTTACTCCAAAATGCCCTGCGAGTTTGTGGTCATGGCACATCTTGAGGGTTAGTGACCGTGTCTCCCGAGGTACAAAGATTTTTCCACGGATCCAAAAGAAATTACCATTTCTTTTCAAGGATTGCACCTCTGGTTCCATGCAAGAGTTGGATGATGATTTAATGGATGACATCAAATCCACTTGTGTTACCCCAAGGAAGTTTTAGGAAGAGAGGATTGTACCAGGTTCTGAAGTTTGGGACTCTGCTGAGAACATCCGTGAGAGTGCGTCTGCCTTTCCATTCTTTGAGCCAGGTCTATAGGATATGTGGAAGTTGAAGCGAGAGAAAAAGAGAGCCCAGCGGGCTTGTCTAGGTTTTAGTCGTTTTGCTGTCCGTAAATATTCAAGGTTTTTATGATCTGTAAAGATCATTACCGGATGTAATGCGCCTTCGAGCAGATACCTCCATTCTTCTATAGCAAATTTTATGGCCAGCAGCTCCCTGTCACCCACGTCGTAGTTTAACTCTGGCGGGCTGAGTTTCCGAGAGGCAAATGCAACGGGGTGAAGGATGGCTTTGGGCCCTTGTCTTTGAGAGAGAATTGCCCCTGTGGCAATTTCCGAAGCATCCACCTCCAAAACATATGGCTGAGAAGGATCGGGGTGGCGAAGAATTGGAGCCGAGCTAAACAGATCCTTTAATTTTAGAAAGGCCTCTTGTGCGGCCTCACTCCACCGGAAAGGGTTGTGCTGACGGGTTAGCTGGGTGATAGGTGCTACAATGGTCGAGAATCCGATAATGAACTTCCGATAAAAGTTAGCAAATCCTATGAATCGTTGGACCCCTTTTTTATCGGATGGAGCTGGCCAATCTTGGATGGCTTGTATCTTTTGGGGATCCATTGCGATCCCGCCGGCCGATATGATGAACCCCAGGAATTGTACCACTGACCTCTCGAATTCACACTTCTCCACTTTCAGATAAAGCTTGTGCTGTTTTAATATAGTGAGGACTTTTTTGACATGCCCCTTGTGTAGCTCAATCGTGGGAGAGAAAATGAGTATGTCATCTAGATAGACAACAAGGAAGTCATCCAGGTGTTCTCGGAAGATGTCATTAACTAGGTGCTGGAAGGTGGCTGGAGCATTGCATAGCCCGAATGGCATCACCAGGTACTCGAAGTGTCCAAACCTGGACCTGAACGCTGTCTTCCATTCATCCCCGGCTCTGATTCTAACAAGGTTATAGGCACCCCGCAGGTCTAATTTGGAAAAGACTTTGGCAGATCGGAATCGTTGGAATAACTCCGGGATAAGTGGTAGTGGGTACCTGTTCTTAATGGTAATATTATTGAGCTGCCGGTAGTCCACACAAGGTCTAAGGGACCCATCTTTTTTCCCGACAAAGAATATCCCTGCTCCAGCAGGTGAGGATGAAGGACGGATAAAACCCTTTTCCAGGTTCTCATCGATGTACTGTTTGAGCGCCTCCAGTTCAGTCTCGGAGAGAGGGAATATACGACCGAACGGGATCACTGATCCTGGCAACAGGTCGATCGGACAGTCATAAGGCCGATGAGGTGGTAAGCGATCAGCCATTTGTTTATTAAAGACCTCCTGGAACTCCAGATATTCAGAGGGAATCTGCTGAAGTTTGTCTGACGAGGTAGTAACCGTGGCACAAACCTTCGGGGTTAAAGGGAGGCAATGCTCAGAGCAGTATGGAGAGGAGAAGGACACCACCTTGGTGCTCCATTGGATCTGCGGATCATGAGCTTGTAACCAGGGCAGACCGAGGATGACTGGGAAGATGGGAGAATGGATGAGGTCGAGCCGTAGGAGTTCCTGATGCCCGGAGTCGGTGGTTACTAGGATATGCTGGGTCTCTTGGGTGATTGGACCTGAACTAGGAAGAGACCCATCAGCTAGATGCACTTGTAAACCTTGGGCCCTTGTTTGCAAGGGAATACGGAGGCTGCGGGCCAAGGCTGCATCCATGAAGCAGCTACAAGCCCCCGAATCAATGATGGCGGGTAGGCGAGACTCCCCTTCCGGTAGCTGCAAGGAAACAGACAACATCACATAAGACTTTGGAGCATCATTATCCTGGTAATTCATCAATCTAGGCTGAAGGGACTTACTGGGCCTTATTGGACAACCGCGCAGGAAGTGTCCCGCTCCCCCGCAGTACAGACACAAATTGGACTGCCGTCTGCGTTGCCTCTCTTCCGAAGTTAGCGGGGCCCGGACCAGGCCTAGCTGCATGGGTTCAACTTCAGGAGGTGCGGTGGAGGATGTAGACGGCATGGGTGGGGCTCTGAATGGCGTCCACGAAGGGCGTGGACCCTTAAACCGCTCCGAGCGGCGTTCTCGCAAGCACCTGTCCAGTATCGTGGCTGCCTGAATGAGCTCTTCCAAGGTCTCCGGGGTCTCCATCCTGGCTAGCTCATCCTTAAGGAGTTCAGACAAGCCTTGACGGTACTGGTAACGAAGAGCCGGCTCGTTCCAGTTCGTGTCGGCCGCCCATTTACGGAACTCTACCGTGTAATCTTCAATGGGTCTCCTTCCTTGGGACAAGTGGTGTAGAGTGGCTTCAACGGTAGCCTTCCGTTGCGGGTCATCATAAAGTTTGGACATACCCTCGAAGAAGGTATCTATGGAATTTAACACAGGACTTCCCTGTTCCATTAAGCCGTGGGCCCAAGCCTGAGGTTCCTCTGACAGCAGCGAGATAGCGAACCCCACCTTGACGATCTCTGATGCAAATGTCCGAGGCTGGAGGGCAAAGTAAAGAGAACATGCGTTCTTAAAAGCTCTGAATCTTTTATGGTCCCCTGAAAACCGTTCGGGCGTAGGGACCCTAGGCTCGGGAAGCGCCATGACAACGGTAGGGCTGGCGGTGGCCTGGGGAAGCGGACCTTCATTGCTGGGTGCCGGAACTGCAGCGGCGGGGGGAAGTACTCCAGTAATCTGTTGGAGGCGGTTGTCAATCTGAGTATACCCTCTTGTAACTTCTGGACTGAGTCGGCCAAAGTGGAGACCTGTTGACACAGGATCTCCAGAGGAGAGCGCGCTCTGTCGGCCTCGGACATCTGGCTGGTTTGTACTGTCAAAGACTATACTCACCGAGGCCGAGATGCCGAGAGCGGCTCGCCCTTACGACCACGCGCACCCGACCCCTGGAGGTGATACAGGGAGTTGGGGGCACGCGGAGGCACGGGCTTCCGGTGGTGACTGGATTCCTGAAGGAAGTCCGTGTAGCCGTTGGGCACTGGAGAAGCTGCAAGACAAGTGGTTAAATAGAACTGGGGTATCAGGTCGGGCAAGTCCGTTATTCAGGCAGAGATCAGGACCGGGGTATCAGGCAAGAGCAAGTCCATGTAACAGGCAGAGATCAGGGGTATCAGGCAGGCAGAGAGTAATCCGTTTAACGAGCAGAGGTCAGGGGTATCAGGCAGGCAGAGAGTAGTCCGTTTAACAAGCAGAGGTCCGGGGTATCAGGCAGGCAGAGAGTAGTCCGTTTAACAAGCAGAGGTTCGGGGTATCAGGCAGGCAGAGAGTAGTCCGTTTAACAAGCAGAGGTCAGCACAGGTAATACACTAGGAAGCAGAGAATATCAGGCACAGGGGACAGGGCACAGCTGACGACAAACCAGCAACCCGACTGGGTGCTGGAGCCGTCAGAAGTAGCCCACCGGCGAGCGCGTCACCGTGACGCGCCGCCGGGCACCCGCACGGCCACGGCACGCACACGGGGACCGCCGTGCGCGCGCCGCACCATTGGGCCGCGAACGGGTGTACGGCGCAGCGTGAGTCCTCCGCGCATGCGCCGTGGAACCCGGCGGACGGAGCTGGCTTGTGCCTCCTGACAGTTATGGTCTTCTTCAGGGGGTCCTTACATTTCTATAAATACATCAAGGGGACAGATTTCAATATTCTAATTATCATGTAATTTAATATCCAATACAGTATCATTTATTACGTCTACATTGTTTCGTGTTTGATTTATGTAATCACAGTGTATTTATCCTTTCCGCAAGGAAAGCTCGCTTAACCAGAGACTTCTTTAAAAACCAATTAATCCTCTCAAGTACGATCCCAGACCCACTGAGAGCCTGTCCATGCCCTCAACCCAAGGGGGCGACCCCGATCTGTGAGGCTTACAAGTGGTCACATGTTTAAAGGTCCCCCAATGGGGAATCAAATGGGCAGGAGCATCTGAAAATTGTAATTATACATAATTAGCATACCAAAGAGGTAAGGGTAGTTTTTTAGGACATTGTGAGAGGAGGAGAATCTTAATGAAAGGAGTCCCCCTCTGTGCACTGCTGGGGTTGTTTCAATGTTAACTTGGTATTTAATCTAGGTTTTTTCTCCATAGAGGGGTTGAGAAGTTTATATCCAATCCCTATATAGGAGAAACCATGTCACCCCGTACATGGTATATCATTTTCTATTTGGTTGCGATGGTGAATTATGCGTTGTTCCCACAGTCATCTTAGTATTAGGCATACAACAGATGATCTAGGTATGTTATAAACAGTAAGGAGTGACACAATGATATTGTGTCAGCAAGATAGAGAAAATAGGTGCATGTGTGTGTGTGTGATTACCGCTTATGGCGGCCATATGAGTGTAATCCATTAGAAAAGATGCATGTCATAAAAAAGGGTGTAGTGTGGAAAATACGTGTATGGTGTAAGGTGATACCACATGTGTATGGTGATACCACATGTGTGAGACTTTTACACAGCGTGGCCACATAGAGAGGCCCAACATGCAGGGAGCACCATCAGGCGTTCTAGGAGCATAAATTACACATATCATTTCTTGACTACCTCTTGCACTTTTGAAGGACCTGGAGCACCAGGACAATGTAAACGCTCCAAAAATGACCCCATTTTGGAAAGAAAACACCCCAATGTATATTCTACGAGGCATAATGAGTCTTTTGAAGGTATCATTTTTTTCTACAAGTTTTTGGAAAATGTGGAAAGAAAATGAAAACGCATTTTTTTTTTTTTTTACACAAAGTTGTCCATATTTCTAACACATAGCATGTACATAACAAAAATTTAAAAAGTACACCCCAAAATAGATTCTCCTACTCCTTCTGAGTATGGCGATACTACATGTGGGAGACTTTTCCACAGCCTGGCCACATACAGAGGCCCAACATGCAGGGAGCACCTCAGGTGTTCTAGGAGCATAAATGTCAAATCTAATTTGACTACCTATTACACTTTTGTGAGACACTGCTGGGCACTGTAGTGGCATGGATGTGGCATGGATGAGCATGAATGGGTATGGCTGAGTATTGCTGGGTATGGCTGAGTATGGCTGGGTATGGCTGGGTATGGCTAGGTATGGCTGAGATGGATGGATGGCTGAGTATGAATGGCATGGCTGAGCATGGATGGCTGAGTATGGATGGGGCTGAGCATGGATGGATGGATGAGTCCTGCAGTGGGCACAGAGCAGCGCTGTGGGCACTACAGATCCAGCCCACAGCGCTGCTGCCCCGATCTTTCCCTCTCCGCTAGCGATAATTACAGAGAGGGGAGAGAGGAACCGGACATGACGCTCATTTGTTAACAAGTGGTCGCTCCATCATTTGACAGAGCGATCGCATGGTAAACAGCCGCTGTCAGCAGCCATTTACTGTGATCCGTTCTCGGGACCTGGCGGTCATGGACACTCTCGTGTGTGGGAGCACGATTCTGGAGGACGTCATAGTACACCCTCCCAGAGTTATTGAGCCGTGTTGTAGCTGTTATTCTGCTATAGCGTGGTTGTTAAGTGCGTCATAATGATCCTTTGTACTGAGATTTATGGCTGGCTGTGATACTGTCACTTCTAGCTGAGTAATTAGGATTATAATTGAAATACAATAGGAGTATAAGAATTGTAGCATATGTGTGCATTGTTGGACTGTATTACATACTCCTAACTCTTGCACTCTCTGTGTTACCTACTTTAGAGCTCTGCTTTCTGTGCATTACTTACTACAGACCCCTGCACTCTGTGCATGACTTACTCCTGAACTCTGCACTCCATGTGTTCCTTACTCCTGTGACCTAATTGTTACTTACTCCTGACCCCTGCACTCAATGCCTTACTTTTTCTTGACCAGAGCAAAGTAGGCTTAGGTTTTATTTAACCATACCCCTTTAAGTCCTCCCACTATTAAGTGCAATTTTGCCACACCCACAATTCCCCACAGTGGCATCATTGCTCTTCTTGGGGTGCCCAAGGGTCTTTCACAATTCTAGTTGCACCCCTGACTTGCACAAGGACCGTTATTCCAGGAACACCAGGTATTATTTTAATGAAAGCTGTAAATATAAAAGAATGAAAATGTTTTTCATGGCTACATTAAAAGCACTGGCATATCATCTATGTGTGCACAAGGGCCCAAGGAAGGGAGTGTGGAGGGGGGCGGGGGGGGGGGGGGGCTACTGTGCCCTGACACACACTGCACACATGGAGTAAATAAAAGTCCATAGCATATCCTTGGGCCCCAAGAGGCAGTAGCTAGCACTGCAGCGATGGAACTTTTTTACATTTCCACTGCTGCCAACAGCCACTGCTAGTAGCACTGGCAGAATGATATATAGCTGCCTCGCTCTCCAATAAGTCCAGAGGATGGGGGGCCAGGCTGTGTCTAAGAGCAGGATTATAGTCATCAGCACCTGTGATCATCATCATTATCATGAAATAGAAAAAGGAATGCATTATTTCAGAGACAATTGCCAAAATAACGTACAGTGACTGGACAGTATGTAAGCAGCTTAGTTAGGCCACAACATAAGGCCATAGCAGATAGATAAATTGATAAGTAATAATTGTGCTGCTCTGTGGGATATCTGATGAGTGCTGTGAAAATATCTACATCAAAGTGCAAGTGCAAATGATAAAAATGTGAAAGGCTAAATTGTGAAAGCTAAGATCTGCACAGATAAAAATATCTAAAAAAAGCCTTAGTACAATTTCTTACAACCATTTCATGGTGTATTTCATTCTTTTGCAGATGAGAATGTTAAAATAGTACATAAATATGATTCTGGAACAGTATATAACCTTTCGAAATCATCTTTCTTTAGCATAGGGGAATGGGACCTGCTAAACATTTCAGTGATGCAGAATAACAACAAAGTCACATATACGGTAAGATGGTTGAAGCATTTATGCCTTTTAAAAGGGATTATTGGTTAAAATCAACACTTTGCATGAATCAGTAGCTCATGTCAGGATCACCACCTTATATGGCACCTACAGTACCATGGGCAACCTTGATTGAATGGGTGAATGAGTGGGGGAGGGGGGGGGTCGGGGTGTCTAATGTCATTATGTACTATTACATTAATGTACTATGTATGTCTCATAGTTAGTAGTACAGCAGCTCCAACTATAGCTGTCAGGTTTTTTTTTTTGTGCAACCAGCGGGTTGCTTGAAAAAAAAAACTGTAATGCTGCGTACACACGGTCGGATTTTGCGACAGGAAATGTTCGATGGGAGCTTGTTGTCGGAAATTCCGTGTTTAGCCTTCATCGGACATTTTCAGTCGGAATTTTCGACAAACGAAATTTGATATCTGGATCTCAAATTTTCCAACAACAAAATCTGTTGTCGTAAATTCCGATCGTGTGTACACAATTCCGACGTACAAAGTTCCATGCATGCTCGGAATCAAGCAGAAGAGCCGAACTTCATTTTTCTCGGCTCGTCGTACGTGTTGTACATCACCGCATTGACGTTCGGAATTTCCGACAAGATTTGTGTGACCGTGTGTATGCAAGATAAGTTTGAGCCAACATCCGTCGGAAAAAAACATGGATTTTGTTGTCGGAATATGTGCGATCGTGTGTACGCGGCATTAGTGTGTACCAGGCTACAGGCTACCATGGGCAATGTCCTGTTTTCAGAAAAGATAGCATACCTACATTTTAAGTTAAATAGATACTGTCTGGCAGATTTGTTGTGAAATATGACAATGAAGAAGGTAAAACCAAGAAGCAAAGCATGTGTGTATATAATGAGCAAATTTGATCCCCCCTGCTTTTATAAATTTAGACATATACAAATAAATGCGGATGGTTTTTGGGAGATAATCTTTAAGGCGCTATTTGGCTCTCCATTGGTTTGGAAGCCAATCTTTTTCTGGTAAGCAGCCACCCCTCACTGATTGGTTCTATTCACGTAGGATTTGGGATGCTGGTTCTCTTCACGCATGCTTCTATTATTCCCTGGGAAAAACGCATTTGGGAACATTACTACCATTTTTTTCTTTGTATTTTTTTTTTTACTTGATTTCACTCATGTATATTTTTATGTTGTGCCATCTGTTTATGTTGTGCAATCTGTGCCATTGTGCCATCTGTATAAGGTGTTGGAGCAATTGATTGCATGATTATGAGCATACACTGACTAGATCATATACATTTTTTGTCACTTATATTAATAAGCGCTGCACTTTTGTATGTATACACATTGTTTAGGTTTTCATCTATTAGTCTGTGCTAGCAGCTGTCACTGTTGTTTATCACATATTTAGTGCAGATTTTTCACAGTTGTTTTTATAAATATAGATATATTGGCTGTAGACACACTTGAGTGATGGTGCCTTTTTGTACACAGCAAATTAATCGATCATGCCATGCACCTTATGATTAACATTGAAAGAAGGATAGAAACAGTGCTTTAAAGCTGAACTCCAACCTTGTTTTCACTAGAACTGAATGAAATGATCAATCCCAGCATAGATTGTACTTCTGTACCATGTTGCTCAGTTGTCTGCAGATCCCCTGATATTCTGGGTTTAGTTGTGGCTTTGTACCATGTGACACTATGCATATCCTGCTGATAGACTCTGTCTCTTCCACAGCCACTTCCTGCAATGCTCAGAGTCTGTACACTCCCCTCTATGTAAATTATGTCATTGCCCTCACAGCTCTGATGGTGGGTGGGATTGAATACATCCTAATTAGCATTCAGTCCGGCCCGGGCACACCTTCAGGAACAGTCCAAACCTCCCAAGTCCCACCTCACAGTTCCCAACTTTATTCAAGAAGGAAACCCCTTCACATAATATACACAGCCTGCTGGGAAAGATAGCTGTGCTGAGGCTGGGAGGGATTGGATCACAATTGGCCCTGGTCCACACTAACACAACATGAAAGTTCTGCGACTTCCAGCTCGACTTTGCTGTATGACTTCCTTGCGACCAGGTGTGACTTCAAAGCGACTTTACTGATAAGATTTCGATTTTGATGGATCTGTGTTTTTTTTCTTTAACCACGTACATATACTGCGGCAGGGAGGCCCTTAAAGTGGTTGTAAACCTACTTTGAAAAAAACAAAAACAAAAAACACCTGCAAGACAAAGGCATAGCATACTAGCTCATTATGTAATACTCACCTGAGATCAAAGCCTCCGCTACAGTGCCCGTACACAGCACTGGTCGGCAACATTTCTCCCCGGAGTTACTTCCGGATATTGCGGCTCCGGCACTGTGATTGGCCGGAGCTGCGATGATGTCACTCCCGCGCGCGGGAGCCACCGGTAACGGCACATTCACTGAAGCAAACGGCACGTACGTGCCATTGCTTCAGTGCGCATGTGCCAATGACTTCGGCACATGCAGATACAGGGGTTATCACCCCATGGTGTCACTGGTCCCCAAAAAGTGTCACTTAGTGTCAGATTTGTCCGCTGCAATGTCACAGTCCCACTAAAAATCGCTGATTGCCACCATTACTAGTAAAAACATTTTAAAAAAGTCCATAAATCTATCCCATAGTTTGTAGATGCTATAACTTTTGCGAAAGCCAATCAATATACGCTTATTGGGATTTTTCTTACCAAAAATAAGTAACAGAATGCATATTGACCTAAATTGATGAAGAAATTTGATTTTTTCACATTTTTTGTTTGATGTGTTTTATAGCAGAAAGTAAAAAATATTGTTTTTTTTCCCAAAATTGGTGGTCTTTTTTTTGTTTAGAGTGCATAAATTAGAAACCGCAGAGGTGATCATATACCACCAAAGAAAAGCTCTATTTGTGGTGAAAAAAAAACATTTATTTGGGTACAGTGTCGCACAACCACGCAATTGTCAGTTAAAGTAACGCAGTGCCGTATTGCAAAAAATGGCCTGGTCATGAAGGGGGGTAAATCTTCCAGAGGGCAAGTGGTTAAACCTCACCTCCCAGGTCATCTTTGCTGCCTAAAAACTTCCTCCCAAGCACATTACATTCACACCTGAGTGTAGCGGAAATGCAGGTTCCCACTCAGGATTTTTTGCACATTTTGCAAGTGTAAACATACGTGGCACATAGGGCAGCCTATCCACTTGAATGGGCTGCCCTATACGTGACCAATGCTCCAAAATAGCACTATAACGTTTTCAGTCATGGAGTGTAACATGTTTTTCAGTGCACATTTTGGCACGTTTGGCACGCAGCAAAACACACATCTGCTAATTGTGATTGGGGTGTCATCACCAATTATGCTGCATTTACCTGTGCATGTTTCCGAATGCGCGGTAACTCACACAGAAAACGCATGCTTTGCTACACATTTCAGAAATGTGCTGCAAACATGCATTGCACTTGCGTCACCATAATGGCAAGCGCAGTGCGCGTTCCCAGCAAAGCGTGCGTTTTCTGTGCAGGTTGATTCATGTTCAGAAACGCTCAAAATGTGAATGCAACCTAAATGGTAACGGAAATGTGATGCACATTGTCACGCGTTTTCAAAACGCACGGCAAAGCGTACATCTTCTTGCAGGTTGCCATGTCTTTAGAAACGTGCTGCTGCTAACAAATGATAATGCAAGCACTACGAGCATTGCCACTCGTTTTTAAAACGCTTGGCAAAGCGTGTGTTTTCTTGCGGGTTGCCATGTGTTTGGAAAGGCGCAGATGCGAACGAATGGCAACACAAGACACATGCCGTGCATTTTTTGAAATGCAGGGCAAAATGTACATTTTCTTGCGGGTTGCTATGCGTTTGGAAACATGCGCATTGCCGCTTCTATTTGAAATGCATGGCAAAGAACACATTTTCTTGTGGGTTGCGGTGTGTTTGGAAATGCGCAGATGCCGAAGGAATGGTAACACAAGCGCGATGCTTGTACAGGATTAGGGTCAGTTATAAATATAAAAGGGGACTTTGTTGCAAAAATTGAAAAGTGTGGGGTTCTTCCCCAATATCTATACCAGACCCTCATCCAGAATTTGGGTTTATTATGAATATAAAGGGTAACCGCAAATATCAAGTGTGGTATTCCTTTTTAATATCCACACCACATCCCCATACAGGATTAGGGTCTGCTATGGTTTTAGAAGGGAACTCAGTGTCAAAGATTAAAAGCTGGTCGGACACCCCTTGAACCACTTCAACCCCGGAAGGTTTTACCCACTTAATGACCAGGCCATTTTTTGCGATACGGCACTGCGTTACTTTAACTGACCATTGCTCAATCTAATTTCTTCATCAGTTTAGGCCAATATGTATTCTGCTACATATTTTTGGTAAAAAAAAAAATCCCAATAAGCGTATATATATTGAATGGTTTGCGCAAAAGTTACTGCGTCTACAAACTATGGGATATTTTTATGGCATTTCAATGGCGATCAGTAATTTTTAGCGGGACTTGACACTTTTTTGGGAACCAGTTACATTATTAAAGTGATCAGTGCTAAAAATATGCACTGTTACTGTACTAATGACACTGGCAGGGAAAGGGTTAACACCAGTAGTGATCAAAGGGTTAAGTATGTCCCTAGGGGGTTCTTGCTAACTGTGTGGGGGGTGGACTGACTGGGGGAACCCAGAGATCCGTGTTCCTGCTTAGCAGGAACACAAGATCACTCTGTTCTCCCCTTTCAGAATGGTGATCTGCCTCTCTGGGGAATGATCAGCAGGTCCCGACGGACATCGCTGATTGGCTCCCCCTCTGGCCAATCAGCGAGTGCGCGTGCCTCTAGCAGCGCACGCACAACACTGTCTATTTCACGAAACGATGTACAGGCATGTGGTTTTGTGCAATATAGCTGACCTACCGCAGTATATCTGCGGTAGGCGATTAGCAAGCGGTTAATGACCCAACCCTCATGCAGGATTAATATCCTCTATGATTCCAAAGGGTAACTGCTGAAAAATTGTGTTCTCTTTTATTATTCCTACCAGAGCCTCATCAAGTATTAGTGTCTGATGTGAACATAAATGGGAGCTCTGCAGCTTACAAAAAAATTGGTGGATTCGCCCTGGATTAGGGTCTGCTATGTATAATATATAATATAATATAAAAGGGAACTCCATATCAAAAATTAAAAACTGTGTGGGGTTCCCCTGTAATATCATATTAGACCCTCATTCAGGAATAATGTCTGATATGAATATAAAGGATAACTCTGCAAAAAAAAATTAAAATTGTGGTGTTCCCTTTTAATACCCATACCAGGCCCACATACAGAATTAGGGTCCGCTATGAGTATAAAGGGGAACTCCCCTGCTGCTGTCAATCACAGCCATTGAGGAGTGAGCAGGGGGGGGAACTGCTAATCAACGCTCTGTGTGTCTATGCAAGCTACTTGCTATGGGGACACTGGGCGGGGGACCAGGAGCGCTGGCAGGGGACCCAAGAAGAGAAGGGTCGGAGCAGCTTTGTACAAAACCTCTGCACAGAGCAAGTATAACATGTTTATTTTTTATTTTTTTAAACGCCTTTAGACAGAGGCGGCTCTAGGCTTTGTGAGGCCTTAGGCAAAACTTACACATGAGGCCCCACGGACTGGGACGCTCCGTGATGAGGCCGCTATTCCTCAGGCTGCGGGCAGTATCTGATTTGTCCGTCAGCTCCTAAGCCACAGAGTCCCAGTGGGGGTAGACGGAGCCGTCGCGTCAACTTCAGTGATTGAGAACAGGCAAATTAGGCGGCCGCGAGGCCCCTGTGAGTGCGAGGCCTTAGGCGACCGCCTAATTTGCCTAATTAGAGAGCCGCCTCTGCCTTTAGAATTATTTTAATTTTCTGCCTAAAGTTATACTTTAAAGCAGTTATACTTCCTACTTGTTCCCTATCTACTGTACAGCACAACGGAGTGTGGGGGGTATAACAAAATTCCATTCCTCCCCCATTCACCACCCACATGAAGGCCCAGAAACACCCACAGTAACCTGAAGACCCGCCCACATCAACTCCCACAGCTGCTACAAGTGACTCCCATAGCCCACCCTGTAACTACAGAGGTTCAAAGGATCATGGGACATATAGTATCAGGAAGGAAACAGGAAGTCAGATCACTTAGAAATTCAGCCAGGAAGAGGAGTGACATCACAGACACCGAAACCTGCTCTATACAGCTAAATGAGGGATGTTACACAAAAACTTACAGCGGGGTTGTGATTCATTCACATACACAATGCATCTGTTGTTCTGGGGAGGAAAAGCTGGAGTTCAGCTTTAAAGTTGAACTTGAGTAAATTTTCAAAAGATGGTTAACTACTTCTCACCCGTAGGACATCCAAGGATGTCCTTGGATTGTGGCGGGTATACTTAGGACTCCTCACCAATCAGGTCTCAGGACCCACTTCCTGTTTGGTCGGGAGGAGAAGCAATGGCCCCGGAGTGAGGAGTACCTGGAGTGAGGAGCAGCAGCCCTACTCCGGATCCTTGTCATCTATCTGCCTCCTAAGGTAAGGAGGCCTCTGATCGCCGCCTTCCCTTCTGTTGCCCCCACGGGGGGGGGGGACGGGGAAAACCCCGCCATCCTATCCATCTCCTGCCGGGGGGGTGGTGGCTTTGGTTTGCCGCCCCCCCACAAAATATTGAGCACCAGCCACCACGTAACAACTGACGTTGTTTCTCTCTCTCTGTGACCCCGGAAACTGGGGGTGGTGCCTAGGTCATCACTTCCAGTTCCGCCTCTTTGTTTACTGGACAGTTAGCATCTGATCAGCTGCATTAGAGGCCAGAGGAGAGATTTGGGGGCCCATGCTTTCCAAGGGATGTCGTTCATCCCTTGTGAGAGCAATAAAGTTAATCCAAAAAAAAAAGTGTAAAAAAAAAAAAGGTTTATATAAAATAAACATTAATAATAATAATAATAATAATAATAAAAAAATGTAAAGCACCCTTGTCCCCCCGTGCTTACGCGCAAATGCGAACACATACGTTACTCCCGCAGGCTTATGTAAACGTAAATGTACTGTATGAATGACTAGCCAATCCCTGGAGCCTATTGGACTCCACAATCATAGCTAGAAATCCTGCACAGCTGATGTAATTGAAAAATGGAGGTAATGATAATGTTTTTTTTTACATAGAAACATAGCAAAGTGACGGCAGAAAAAAGACTGAGTAGTTTGAGTCTGCCTGTTGACTGTTTCACTACCTCTGCTAGAAGTTTATTCCAAGCATCAGCTACCCTTTCAGTAAAATAATACTTTCTAGAATTCATGGCAATTATGATAGGTCTTAACTGTAGGTACATCTAAATCAATCCTAAGCTGCACCCCTTAGCAAATAGCAATGTCAGCTTGGCTGATGATGGCACATGCACAGTTACCTCTGCATTCAGGGCACACTCCCTATGCCCTGAATGCAGAGAGCACCATGCTGCAAGTTTGACGTCATCGTGGCAAGCACTGGCAGCAGTGACAGCTCAGTGCTGGAGAGCTTCATTTGCCAGGTAAGCCTGTTATAATGTGCTAATATTCAGTGCATACTAGCACATTATGCCATCAACCACCTGGGGCCGGTATAAAAAATAAATAAAGCAGGGTTTACTATCACTTTAACCTACTGCTATGTTTGCCTATATGTAATTACAAGCTTGGCTACATCTTCACCCTATCTGGATCCTAATTGACTGGACTGGATTTTTATATGCTTGTCCTGACAAATTGCTTCCCCCTGCTGCAATAATATCCTTCAGCTTATGCATGCTTTACTATGATTAAATGCAATCAAGTATTTTTTTGGTAGAACTGAATTATTCTATGTCTGTGATATAAACCTGCTTTCTTTTGCTGCAATTTATTATTATTATTATTATTATTATTATACAGGATTTATACAGCGCCAACAGTTTACGTAGCGCTTTACAACTTGAGGGTAGACAATTAATATTTTCCAGCTTATGCATGCCTCTTTGTGCTGATACGCAACTAATGAGCTTGTGCCTAATTTCTGCAAGGAGGGGTGATGGATTTTTTAATCAAAGCATTTTATTTGTGATGATCAGAATTTTTAAGGAGTTGCTCATCTTCCCAAATTGTATATGTAAGCTGATCCTTTTTTTTCCATTTTTTTTTTCCAATGATCTTTTTGAAGGAAATATTTCTAATTCCATGAACTATCCATTTTGTATTTTTGGAACTGGTTTTATAAAGTTATGAGTATTTATTTATGATAACGGTGCTTATATTTAGTTATATACTTAGTGTTTATTATATTATCGGACATAGTTTCTATAGCTTATATTGTATATATTTATGTAAGTTTGGCAAGATACTTGGAAAAAACTAGATTATTGCTGAATTGAGTTATACAGTATGCAGGCCCCTGCTGGTTTTTAAGTGGTTATGGGGTATGGCATGTGGGGTTGGATTGACGTATCAATTAATAAAAGATATATATTTTTTATAGTGATAAATTGGTAATACATATATACAGTGTGTGCCAGTGTTCTTCTCTTATTCAGTTCAATAGAATAGCAATAGGACCCATAGCAATCAAAGTTAGGCTTAACATTTTTTCATATTGCACTGAGGTTTAGGGGGACATAATACATTTTGGGTTTTTTTTATATCTTCTATAGCAATATCTATATTGCACATAACTATTTCTGACCCCTCAATCTGGCCTTGTGTGGTGGTAAGATTGTGCCAGTTTTTATGTCTAAATAAAATCAAACTTCAAAGCAGTAGCATCCCTAAAAGGTATTTCAAATTTTAGTTAAGGCCCAACACTAGGCAAAATTTTTTTTTTTAAAGTGCATTGTAAATCAGTTACCTTACTCCTCAGTCTTGATTGCAAACACCACTTCCTAAGTCCTTCTGCAGTATTGGATCAAAGTCACAGTTTCCTCTATGGAGCAAGCTAATTTCCTGCCCTGGGGACCAGACTTTTTTCCCTGTCCATTCTCTACTTGTACACCTGTCCCTTCACCGCCCCCATGAGGTCTTCAGCCTTTTGGAGCCTATGAGAGAGGACCTGGCCACTGGAAGTGTTGTCTCCACCAACAGGAGATGCCCACATCATACAGGCAGCGATGTGGACATTCGAAGAAGTACCCCAGGAGTAAACAGAAGAAGAGAGAGGTATTGTCACATGATCGTGGCTTCAGGTAAGTAAAATGGACATATGAATAGGTTTTCTTTATCATACTAGCAGTTAGAGAGGGGTGGAAGGGAGGGGTGGGAAGAAGGTTGCTAACATCCTGGAGTTGGGCTTTAAAGTTCTATTACTGTATTTTACGCACAAAATATATGTATTCCTTGTCACACAAGCCAACATTATACAGGTGGTATGCAAATGACAGTAGTGTCACATATAGTAATATAATTTAGCATTGGATGTGATAAAACGTTCAGGAAGTATGAAGCATTGTAACGCTTCAAACATAACTGTAGTCTGTCTGGGAACATGGTGGAGGAAAAAAAAGGTATTAAGTGCAATACATTTGAACAGTGACACGCATAGTCATGAAAGAGTTCCTGTGCATTTTTTTGGGCTCCTCAATTCAACTACTAGTACTACTGAAGTACAAATACTTTTTTTTACTGTGGATCATAGATAGATAGATAGATAGATAGATAGATAGATAGATAGATAGATAGATAATTAAGTGCAGATGAGAATAGCCCATCTATAAACAGACCCCATAAAATGATATTTTCCCTTTAGGCCAAATCAAGAAAATCAGAGAAGCATGCTGCGTGTTTCTGCCATCAGGCTGGAAACCTACTTGGATATTACAAACTTGGAGCACAGTTAGGGCAAAATTTAAGATGTCTTCTGCTTCTCGCACCTGCTATAGAAATGAGCTCTGTCCAGGTCTATATGAAAACAGGAGACGCCCAAGCACCAACCCAACCAACATTTAGTATAAATGGGCCATGTGGTCTAAAGCCTAGTACACACTGCTAGTTTTTTTTGGTTGAACGAAACAAACTGACAGCTCAGGTTGGAGTCGCTGTGCTAACTATCCCATGTTAGTACAGCAATCTTCCCTGCTGTTCTATTGTGTTCTGACAGGGGAACGGTCCCCCGCCACAACACTCCAGTCAATGCTCTCAGCCATTGGTCGAGAGCGCTGACCGGAAGCCAGTGGGCAAATCGTTTTCGGTCATGCCCCTTCAACAGAAGCTGGCCGGCTTCTGTCAGACTGGCTGCAGTACACACAGACTGAATGTCAGACAGTTTCTATTAAACCAGCCGATGCCGCCCAACATTCAGCCCATGTGTACAGGGCTTAAGAGGGCCCCTTGTACAGACTGCACAAATTGTAGCTCCACCCCTATACCTGTTTATTTTTATTGTATATCTCTCTGTATATATTGGGTTTGTCACATTTCCTTGCCTCACATCTGTTCATTTTACAAAAGCTTCCTGTTTGACTGTTTTTATTAAAGTCCTTCCATGTAGATTTTCTATCTATATGCAAATGAGCCAAAGGTGGCTTTCTGATTTTATTGAAATAATAAGATTTATTTACTAAAGACAGAGCTCAGTGAATGTAGTGAAATTTCACTTTGCAAAGATTACCCAATCACATGCAAAACAAAACTGAATTTTGCATTGCACATGATTGGATGATGAAAATCAGCAGAGTTTCACTTCATTCACTAAGCTCTGGGGATAATTGCCATGCAAAGTGCAACTTCACTTGCAAAGTGAACAGTCATTTGTAACACACTCATATACTGTACAGGCTTTATGAATGTAATGTAAGATTTATGTGACAGGAGGCAAGACTGCTGTATTATGTATACAACAACATCTATTCTATTTTATAGATTTCTTTGAAAAGGAGCCCCACAGTTCAGATCATTGCATTTATCATTCCAATTTGCTTTTTGGTCATTTTGGATGTAGCTGGCATGTTTATCAATTTCATGGAAGGGGATAGGATTATGTTTAAAATCGTGGTTGTTTTGGGATTCTCTGTGCTGATTGTTGTCCTGAACCAAATTCTTCCCACCGCTGACAGTCCTCCATTGTTATGTAAGTTTCATATAACTATATATAACTAACTATATAACTATATAAATATAAATATATAATATATATATATATATATATATATATATATATATATATATATATATATATACACACACTGAGCAAAATTATAAATGCAACACTTTTGTGTTTGCCCCTATTTATCATGAGCTGTATACAAAAGGCCTATTTCTCTCAAATATTGTTCACAAATCTGTCTAAATCATTATGGCCAGCCTTAGTGAGCACTTCTCCTTTGCCCAGATAATCCATCCACCTCACAGGTGTGGCATATCAAGATGCTAATTAGACAGCATGATTATTGCACAGGTGTGCCCTAGGCTGGCCACAATAAAAGGCCACTCTAAAATGTGCAGTTTTACTGTATTGGGGGTCTGAAAACCAGTCAGTATCCGGTGTCACCGCCATTTGCCTCACGCAGTGCAGCACATCAACTTCGCATAGAGTTGATCAGGTTGTTGATTGTGACCTGTGGAATGTTGGTTCATTCCTCTTCAATGGCTGTGCAAAGTTGCTGGATATTGTCAGGAACTGGAACACGCTGTCGTATATGCTGATCCAGAGCATCCCAAACATGCTCAATGGGTGACATGTCCGGTGAGTATGCTGGTCATGCAAGAACTGGGATGTTTTCAGCTTCCAGGAATTGTGTACAGATCCTTGCAACATGAGGATGTGCATTATCATGCTGCAACATGAGGTGATGGTCGTGGATGAATGACACAACAATGGGCCTCAGGATCTCGTCACGGTATCTCTGTGCATTCAAAATGCTTCAATAAAATGCACCTGTGTTTGTTGTCCATAGCATGCGCCTGCCCATACCATAACCCCACCGCCACCATGGGCCACTCGATCCACAATGTTGACATCAGCAAACCGCTCACCCACACGAAGCCATACACGCTGTCTGCCATCTGCCCTGTACAGTGAAAACTGTAAAACTGTGCCAAGTGCCATCAAATGTGAGCATTTACCCACTCAAGTTGGTTTTGATGACGAACTGCAGTCAGGTCGAGACCCCGATGAGGACAACGAGCTTCCCTGAGACGGTTTCTGACAGTTTGTGAGGAGATTCTTTGGTTATGTTAGGTCGAATGTTGCAGCAGCTGTCCGGGTGGCTGGTCTCAGACAATCTTGGTGGTGAAGATGCTGGACGTGGAGGTCCTGGGCTGGTGTGGTAACACGTGGTCTGCGGTTGTGAGGCCGGTTGGATGTACTGCCAAATTCTCTGAAACGCCTTTGGACAGCTTATGGTAGAGAAATGAACATTCAATTCAAGGGCAACTTGCAGCTCTGGTGGACATTCCTGCAGTCAGCATGCCAATTGCATGTTCCCTCAAAACTTGCGACATCTGTGGCATTGTGCTGTGTGATAAAACTGCACATTTTAGAGTGGCCTTTTATTGTGGCCAGCCTAAGGCACACCTGTGCAATAATCATGCTGTCTAATTAGCATCTTGATATGCCACACCTGTGAGGTGGATGGATTATCTCGGCAAAGGAGAAGTGCTCACTAAGGCTGGCCATACATGGTCGAATTTCGAAAGAATTTTCTTTTGAAAATCAAAAAATTTGTGCGATTTGTGATCCGATGGTGCCACCATTGATTTTGAAATTCGGCCAACCAAGCCTTCAATTTCACCTCATGTTGCTACAGAAAAGTATTTTCATGGCTGGGAATCTTCTTTTCTTTCCGGTAATTTTCTTTTCTTGCACATTTTTTTTTCCGATTACATTTCTCGCACGATTCTCCCATCATTGATTAGAAAATCGTTCATTTTTCAAAAAAATTTCCAACATGTCAGATCACTCAAATTCGATGGCCGCACGAAAATCGTCTGTTGCTCCAGCCCACTAATGGTGCAAAATACAAACTAAAATTCTTAGATAAGATTTTTGGAAGAAAATTCTTTCGAAATTCGACCCATGTATGGCCTGCCTAACACAGATTTAGACAGATTTGTGAACAATATTTGAGAGAAATAGGCCTTTTGTGTACATAGAAAAAGTCATAGATCTTTGCGTTCAGCTCATGATAAATAGGGGCAAACACAAAAGAGTTGCATTTATAATTTTGCTCAGTGTATCTGTTTGTGTGTATATATGTATATATATATATATGTATATATATGTATATATATATATATATATATATATATATATATATATATATATATATATATATATATATATATATATATATATATATATATATAAATTTTTTATTGTTTTATAAATAGGATTTCTACAAATACAAGTTTTTTTTTGTTTTCTTTGCTTCTTTTTTCATATATTATGTTTCATTTTGGGCAGTGTTCACTGATTTTTCTTTTTTTTAATTAAATTTAGGGAAAAAAAGAAGTAGCAAGATGTGATACAGATTATTGACTTAAGTGTTCAAATTATGGCAATTCATGATGCCCACATTGTTACATTACACTTGGGGGTCTATGTATTAAAAAAAATTGCTATTGCCATTACATCAATGCCCCATAATGTATCTTTTATATACTGTATGTATTTCCTATGATTGTCAGCTCCATCTATTGCCCATATGGCCATTTCCCTGATTGTGGATTTAAAAAAAAAAACACATTATGGCCTATGGAGATGACAATTATAGGAAAAACACATATTGGACACATTATGGGGAATTGTCGCAACAGCTGTGCAAATGCCTCAGCATTTGCATAAACATTTTTTTTATAAGTAGACATCATAAAATTAATACTTCATTTATGCAAATCCATCATATCTTAGTAGCCTATTTTTATTAGGAAGAGTATATTTCCAGAGGTCTGCTAATATACAGCAGCAGACAGATTTATAAAACAAGCTTGTCTTAGTTCATATGGTATTACGGAAGAGATCAGCCCGGCAATTCTACCCCAGGCTTAGGAATAATACAAAAAAAGAATAAATGAGGGACACAAATCTCTCAGGAATAGTATACCGTAAGTTTACAGTCATCTAAATTTGTGTAGAAGAATTAAGAATTTGTATAAGTTCTTTAACAATAGTAGTGATAAAACACTCTGTAACTGCTGTTTTTGGTATATGTTTGATTAATTAATTTAATTTTGTTTTAAAAGAATATACTCTTATTTAAAATGGCCTTAAAATAAAAGGGACAGGACAAAATGCTTTAGGTCTGAGTATATTTATTTTCAGAGACACAAAGCAATAAAAGTTACAGCTTTACAGCTGAGACACAGCTACTGAAAAAGTAGTAAGGGTATGCAGCTATTGGAAAATTGCTGCAGATTTGTCTCTCACCAGCCAGATGTTGCTGGACACATGGCTTGGCCCTTCTTGTTTTATTGGAAAACGACAGAAACACACTGGGGTTGATTTACTAAAACCAGAGAGTGCAAAATTTGGTGCGGCTCTGCATAGAAACAAATCAGCTTCCAGGTTTTTTTTTTTTGTCAAAGCTTAACCACTTCAGCCCCGGAAGATTTGGCTCCTCAATGACCAGGCCATTTTTTGCGATACGGCACTGCGTCGCTTTAACTGACAATTGCGCGGTCGTGCGATGCTATACCCATACAAAATTGACGTCCTTTTTTTGCGTTTCCTAGACCTTTGCGTTAATATCATGCGAAATAAAAAATTGGAACTACCGCTATTTTATTTTCTAGGGTGTCTGCTTTCAGAAAATATAAAATGTTTGGGGTTTTGTGTAATCTTCAGGCCTAAAATAGGTTTTTAAACATGTCTGCAAAAAACGCAAAAACGGCGAAAGGGTTAAAAGCTGATTGGCTAAAATGCACACTGCACCAGATTTTACACTTTGCACCTTTAGTAAATCAACCCCCCTGAGACAGGAATAATAACTTACATCATAACCATGAAGTTCCACAAGAGAAATAAATACATTATATAGGAATTAAACATAACACTACCACACTACGACATTATAATGGTTGTCTGTATAAACATCATGCTAACTGTAGCTTACCACACTGCAGTCCACTATAAAACACTGTATCTTTCTCTATACAGATTTCTCATCTTTCCCCAACCAGCTACAATACAAACTGACAAGATAGATGCTGGGAGGCTGACCTTAAATAGTGAGGGATAAGGATGAGCTCCAGCGTGTTCGCACAGCCCACATGCAGAGCCCGCCAGGAAGTCGGCACTGCACTGCGCTAATCACAGGCAGTGAGACATTGTCCTGATGTGCGGCTGCAGAGATCGGGAAATGTCTCACTGCCTGTGATTAGCGCAGCGCAGTGCCGACTTCCTGGCGGGCTCTGCATGTGGAGTGTGCGAACGTGCCTGAGCTCATCCTTAGTGAGGGAGCTAGCATGTTCATTTCTTCAGATTATTGTCTCTCTCTGGTACCATCATTGTTGCATCAAAATTGCTTTTTTCCCGAACAAAGTTAATTCAAATGCAAAAAAAATAAATCAATCCTGGAAGCTAGTCAGAAGGTCAGAATCATTCCAGAATTAGCTTAAAAGTTAGTGAAGCTGACCTCAGACAAAAACCCTTTTGCGAATAAAGCAACATGATGTGTTTGACCAGCTTTTGAGCCCATTCACACCCTAAGTAGTCAACTCTCCTAAGTATTCCAAGTAATGAAGAAAGTTGTGCTTCACAGTAACTGAACAAGGTTCAGCCTTTAGGTATCAATGCCTTTACCTGCTAAGAACTGACAAAAATCTAAAAGGGAAAATACAAAAACAAAAGCTTGTCTTAGTTCGTATGGTATTACGGAAGAGATCAGCCCTGTATTTCTACCCCAAGGCTTAGGAATAATACAAAAAAGAATAAATCAGGGACACAAATCGTGAGGGGACTCGCTTGTTCATTCCTTCAGATTATTGACTCTTATGGTACCATCATTGTTGCATCTAAATTGCTTCCCCACCCCCATTAAAGTGAATTTCAATGCAAACAAAAAAATTCCTGGAAGCAAGTCAAGGTCAGAATCATTCCAGAATCTGCTTAAAAGCTACTCAAGCTGACCTCAAATACGAACTCTTTCCCAAAGAAAGTAACTTGATGTGTTTGACCAGTTTTTGAGCCCATGTATACACACCCTAACTAGTCAACTCTCTTAAATATTCCAAGTAATAAAACAGTTGTGTGTCACAGTAACTGAACAAGGTTCATGCTTATACCTGCTAAGAACTGCCAAAAATCTAAAAGGGAAAATATAAAAATGGAGAAGATTCATGCAATGATGTCATCTCCTATCAGCTGCCTTCTTCTTTAGACCCAGATGATAGGAGATCTACTAGGTCTACTAAATAATAGTGCAATAATAGTGCATGTGGGGTGAAGTAACACAATGCAGTAGTCAGGAATGTGGGAAAGGTTAGATGCAGCAGATAATATACATTTTGTGAAGTATATTAGAATATTCTCAGCTCAGTTCAGATGCAGAATAAAAAACAAAACAAAACAAGAAAAGCACATACATTTCTACATTGTTAATTTCTTCACATCTTCATACACTATTTATTTCACAGTATTCCACCATAAACAATTATTTTGAGATCTCTAATAAGCATACTGACTTTATTTTTTTTAAGGTTTATTCTGTTTTACATGCATGGCCCTTATGGTTGTCAGTCTTATGGGTTGCATCTCAACTTTTTACTTGGTAAACCTGTCTGAGACTTCCACCAAAGCCCCTCCTTGGATGAAATTCTGGATCAAAACATGCTTGGCACGATTTCTCTTTTTCAACATAAATTGCTCTACACAAGACCAAATCTCTACGTCTGATGATGTTATAGAAAACGGTGAGTTTGTGCAGTGGCATTGAAATTAAAGACCCATTAAAGCTGCAGATTACTTTTCATTTTTTTCTGTCTGAAATATTTACATGTTTACAGTGGAAGTTCAGTCAAACATGCCCCACAGATGCTCAATAGGGTTTAGGTCTGGAGACATGCTTGGCCAGTCCATCACCTTTACCCTCAGCTTCTTTAACAAGGCAGGGGTTGTCTTGGAAGTGTGTTTGGGGTCATTATCATGATATCATTATCATCAGACCACAGGACATGCTTCCAGTAATCCATGTCCTTAGTCTGCTTGTCTTCAGCAAACTGTTTGTGGGCTTTCTTGTGCATCATCTTTAGAAGAGGCTTCCTCCTGGGACAGCCATTCAGACCAATTTGATGCAGTCTGCAGTGTATGGTCTGAGCACTGACAGGCTGACCCCCCACCCCTTCAACCTCTACAGCAATGCTGGCAGCACTCATACGTCTATTTCCCAAAGGCAACCTCTGGATATGACGCTGAGCACGTGCACTCAACTTCTTTGGTCAACCATGGCGAGGCCTGTTCTGAGTGGAATTTGTCCTGTTAAACCGCTGTATGGTCTTGGCCATCAAGCTGCAGCTCAGTTTCAGGGTCTTGGCAATCTTCTTACAGTCTTTATGTAGAGCAACAATTCTTTTTGTTAAGATCCTCAGAGAGTTCTTTGCCATGAGGTGCCATGTTGAACTTCCAGTGACCAGTATGAGAGAGTGAGAGCGATAACATCAAACACACCTGCCCCCTATTCACACCTGAGACCTTGTAACACTAACGAGTCACATGACACCAGGGAGGTGAAATGGCTAATTGGGCCCAATGCGGACATTTTCACTTAGGGGTGTACTCACTTTTGTTGCCAGCGGTTTAGACATTAATGGCTGTGTGTTGAGTTATTTTGAGGGGACAGCAAATTTACACTGTTATACAAGCTGTACACTCACTACTTTACATTGTAGCAAAGTGTCATTTCTTCAGTGTTGTCGCATGAAAAGATATAATAAAATATTTACAAAAATGTGAGGGGTGTACTCACTTTTGTACTGTATAATATAAAATAAAAAACCCAGTGGTGAGTGATCAAATACCGCCAAAAGAAAGCTCTATTTGTGTGAAATAATTATATAAATTTAATTTGGGTACAACGCCGCATGACCACGCAATTACCATCGCAGTGCTAAATAGCAAGAAATGGTCTGGTCATGAAGGGGGTAAAACCTTTCAGAGCTGAGGTGCTTAAAGCTGAACTCCAGGAAGAATTATGATAAAAATAAATGAATACAGCTCTTTGCCTAAATAAATGTAATTGTTAAATACAAGCAGTGTAAGTGCCTGAATTTAACTTAGTATCAGCCTCTTGCTGTACAGCAGAGCTTAGACTGTCAGAGGGAAAAGCCCCCTGCCACACCCCCTTAAAGGAGAATTAACCAAAAAAAAGGTTAATTAAATTCACAAGGGCTTTTTTTTAACCACTGCTATTACGTTATATTGGCTTTTTAAATTTACAAATGCAGCAATTTAGAATTTGGAGCTCTGGGAAACACTTTTTGAAAGATAAAAAGTGTATTTTATATACAACTATATAGATCAGACCAAAATGAGGGACAAATGAGGGGGACAGAGGGACATTGCTCCAAATCAGGGACAGTTAGGAGCTATGCACATGTGATGCTGAGCCTCAATAATTAACCACTTGCTTACTGGGCCCTTTAACCTTCTTCCTACCCAGGCCAATTCTCAACTTTCAGCTCTGTCGCACTTTGAATGACAATTGCTCGGTCATGTAAAACTGTACCCAAATTTTTATAAAGCTTAGACAGAGCTTTATTTTGGTGGTAATTATTAACCACTGGACTTTTACATTTTTTGCTAAACAAACGAAGAAAGAGGGAAAATGTTGGAAAAAATACAACCTTTTTTAAAATTTATGTTATAAAATTTAGCAAATAATTTTTCTCTTTCACTGATGTGCGCTGATGAGGCTACACTGATGGACACTGATAGGCTGCACTGATAAGGCTGTACTGATATGCGGCACTGGTAGCTGGCACTAATAAGCAGAACTGATGGTCACTGATAGGCAGGGGCGGACTGAAACTCATGGGGCCCCCGGGCAATAGGAGATTATGGGGCCCCCAGGCAATCAGAGATTATGGGGCCACACAGTATACACACACACAGTATACAATCACACAGTATACACATACATGTACACACAGTATACACAGACAGATGTAAAAAAAAACACAGATTTATACATACTGTCCCTGGTTTTACTGAGGCTGGCAACCCTGATGGGGCCCTCTAGTGGCCCAGGGCCCTCGGGCAGTGCCCGAGTGGCTCAATGGTCAGTCCGCCCCTGCTGATAGGTGGCACTGATGAGGAGGCACTGATGGGCAGCATTGATGAGCACTGATGGGCAGTGATGGGCAGCATTGATAAGGCTGCACTAATAATTATGAACAGTGCCCTGATTATCTGTGTACATGTCCCCTGTCCGGATTGCCGGTTAACGGCTCTCCTCTACTTACACTGTAACAGCGTGTGAGGAAAGTACTGCCGATAACCAGCAAATCTGTTTATACTGTGATCAGCTGTGATTAGCTCTATATCACAATCTGTGATCGGGTGTGACCAAAGGACACAGTGTTTACTGAGCCACTCGGATGCACGCCCCAGGGGGTGGGTTTCCGTGAGGACGGCCATGGATGCCCTCCTGGAACAACAGAGCCGCACTGTAGGCGTCTTTCAGCTATAGCGTGGTAAGGAAGTGGTTCAAAGAACTGAAATGTAATGAATGAAAGTGGTGAGCCAGGGATAGTAAGGCTTGGGGTGAAAGGACTATATGACACTGAACCACTGATCATCCAGCCAGGAATGAGGCAGGAGATATCTGATTTTTTTTCAGCTTCTAATGCACATTGTGAGAAGCACAATTTCAGTACTGGATGGGAACTTGTGTAATGCCCCGTACACACGATCGGATTTTCCAACAACAAATGTTGGATGTGAGCTTGTTGGCAGAAAGTCCGACTGTGTGTATGCTCCATCAAACATTTGTTGTCGGACTTTCCACCAACAAATGTTGGCTAGCAGGTTCTCAAATTTTCCGCCAACAATTTTTTGTTGTCGGACTTTCTGACCGTGTGTACGCAAGTCAGTCGCACAAAAGTCCACGAGTACGAGACGGAAGCGCTCCGTCTTGTAAAACTAGTGTTCATAATGGAGACATCAGGTATGTCTTGTACGTCACTACGTTTGTAATTGTTGGCCAACATTTGTGTGACCATGTGTATGAAAGACAAGTTGGAGCCAACAACCTTCAAACAAAAATCCACGGTTTTGTTGTCGGAAAGTCCGATCGTGTGTACGGGGCATAACAGTGCAAGACTGACGGTAAGACTGGAGTAGAACTTTAACTGCAGCAGAGAGAATCGCAGGTGAATCAGCTCCTTTATACTGTATGTATTTCATCTGTGTACTTTGCTGTTTACCTGGAGCTCAGATTTAACAATTGTAAAGATTCAAATGCTGAAATGACAGCCAGAAAAAAAAAAAAATTACAAATATTAATTTCCAAATGTTGATGTCTAGCACGTATTGAGTATTGCTCATTATCATATTTCTTGGTTTTCTAATACCTTTTTAAAAACCTGTTTATGTGCCACTGTTATTACTTTGTAGGTGTTATTAATCCAAGATTTGCCCATAAGAGGGAAGATGCTTCACCTGTAATCGTAGATATAAATAATGTAACTGAAAACCAACTTTTGGAGATGTTGCTGTTAGAAGTTCAAACTATCCAGCAGGAACTGATCTCTCATGAGGCTAAAGAAGGTGGTGAATCAGATTGGCACATTATCGCAAAGGTGTTGAATCGATTGTTCATAATATTGTACTTGCTATCTATTATCATTACATTTATTGTAGTCTTCTCTCGTTGGGGGTCGTAAGGAATACCCATTATAGTAGTTATGGAGCTTCTGTAGTTTTGAAACAAATCATGTGCTCTAAAGTAACACAAGGTTCAGTGCTGTTAGGAACAATGATATTATACCTTGCTCGCCATTAGGGATGAGCTGAACACCCCCCCAGTTCGGTTCGCACCAGAACCTACGAACGAACCGAAAATTCGCACGAACGTTAGAACCCCATTGACGTCTATGGGACTCGAACGTTCGAAATCAAAAGTGCTCATTTTAAAGGCTAATTTGCATGGTATTGTCCTAAAAAGGGTTTGGGGACCCGGGTCCTACCCCAGGGGACATGTATCAATGCAAAAAAAAGTTTTAAAAACTGACGTTTTTTCGGGAGCAGTGATTTTAATGATGCTTAAAGTAAAAAAAAAAAAGTGAAATATTCCTTTAAATATTGTACCTGGGGGGTGTCTATAGTATGCCTGTAAATTGGCACGTGTTTCCCATGCTTAGAACAGTCCCTGCACAAAATGTAATTTTTTAAAGGAAAAAAAGTCATTTAAAACTGCTTGCGGCTTTAATGTAATGTCGTGTCCTGGCAATATGGATGAAAATCAGTGAGACAAACGGCATGGGTACCCCCAAGTCCATTACCAGGCCCTTTGGGTCTTGTATGGATATTAAGGGGAACCCCGCACCCAAATTAAAAAAGGAAAGGTGTGGGGCCCCCAGGCCCTATATACTCTGAACAGCAGTACACAGGCAGTGCAAAAAAGACAGGGACTGTAGGTTTGTTGTTAAGTAGAATCTGTTTGTAATTTTGAACTGGTACATTTTCAAAGTGTAGCTCCAGCCAAAAAATCTGTTTTTAAGCTTTTGAAAAACATAGGGAAGGGTTATCACCCCTGTGACATTTGATTTGCTGTCTGTGCTCCTCTTCAGAAGATTTCACCTCACTTTTTGTCCCAATGACAAATGTTTTTTGAAAATTTGGGGTTTTTAATGAAACAAGGATTGGTGATAAAGCATCAGTGTAAAGGAGAAAGGTTTTTCCCATATTAAATCTTACAGGAGAGAATTTCCCTTCCTATGGGGTAGATTTCATCTCACTTCCTGTTGTCTCCTTCTGTTTGCAAGTAGGAGTCATTTGTAAGTTGGATGTTTGAAAGTAGGGGCCTGCCCTATATACTCAGCAGAAATGTGGGCCTTAGGTGGTGTTGTGGCCACAACACTATAAGCCCTCACAGGGCCCTGGTGTGAAAATATTAGATCAAGAATTGTAATTACATGCCCCTGTTGAACAGGGTCAGAAAAATTGGGCCTTTGGTGGTGGTGGTGCTGGTGCCACAACACTGTAAATCCTCACAGTTACACTTGGTGTGCGCAGAAACGGGCCCTTCTGTGAAATATTAGATTAAGAATTGTAATTACATGCCCCTGTTGAACAGGGACAGAAAAATTGGGCCTTTGGTGGTGGTGGTGCTGGTGGCACAACACTGTAAGTCCTCACAGTTACTCTTGGTGGGCGCAAAAACAGGCCCTGCTGTGAAATATTAGATCAAGAATTGTAATTACATGACCCTGTTGAAAAGGGCCAGAAAAATTGGGCCTTTGGTGGTGGTGGTGATGCTGGTGGCACAACACTGTATGTCCTCACAGTTACTCTTGGTGGGCGCAGAAACGGGCCCTGCTGTGAAATATTAGATCAAGAATTCTAATTACATGTCCCTGTTTAACAGGGGCTGAAAAATTGGGCCTTAGGCACTGGTGCTGTTGCCACAACACTGCAACCCCTCACAGATACTCTAGTTGGAACGCAGGAACGAGCCCTGCTGCAAAGTATTGCATCAAAAATTGTAATTACACGCCCCTGTTAAACAGGGGCTTAAAAATTGGGCCTTAGGCACTGGTGGCGGCACCCAGAACCAAACTTGTCCTTACAAGCTATCAGCATGATCATTGAGGAGGAAGAGGATAATTACTCAGCATAGCAGGATAGTCACTCAGCATCAGCATAGGCAGTCTTTGAAGGGATCTGACATTTCCAAAAAAAAATATTCGGTTACATCAGCATCAGGTGCTTAGTATCTGGTGGTGATCCAAGACTGATTCATTTTTATGAAGGTCAGTCGATCGACCGAGTCGGTGGACAGACGCACCCTGTGATTGGTTACAAAGCCTCCAGCAGCACTGAATGTGCGTTCCGAAAGAACGCTGGATGCAGGACAGGCCAGTAGCCCAATTGCATACTGTGCAAGCTCTGGCCAGTGATCCATCCTCAAGACCCAGTAACCCAGAGGATTTTCGGTGAGAAAGGTGTCCAAGTCAGATCTTGCCCCTAGGTATTCCTGCACCATGTAAAACAGACGCTGGCGATGGTTGCTGGAACCGATAAAACCTTGGGGCTGCGGACTAAAAAATTGTCTGAACGCATCGGTCAGACGGCCACCTTCTCCACCGCTCCTTCTTTGACTGACCGAAGCCTCAGCAACACGTTGTCCAGAAACAGGAGTTTGTAACCTCCCAGTCTCTGGGAACGCATTGCACAGACCTTTCTGCAAGGCCTCCCGAAGATGTTTCATCCTCTGCTCCCTCTGCGACGGCACGATACGGTCCGCAACCTTACCCTTGTAACGTGGATCAAGGAGGGTTGCCAGCCAGTATTGGTCCTTCTCCTTGATACCACGAATAGGTGGATCCTTCTGCAGGCTTTGCAGGATCAGGGAGGCCATGCAGCGTAGGTTTGCTGAGGCATTCGGTCCGGAGTCCTCTGGGTCACTAAGGACGACATGATCCGCAGCCACCTCCTCCCAGCCACGTACAAGTCCATGTGTTTCTTGGGACTCTAAATGATCCCTTAAAGACTGCTGCTGATGCTGAGTGCCAGGCTCCACCTCCATACTGACACAATCCTCCTCCTTCTCTTCCTGTGTGATCGGCGGGCACGCAGGAACACTGTCTGGATAAAGGGGGCCTTGAGAACTAAGGAAGTCCTCCTCTTCCTACCCCTGTTCTGCCTCAAGTACCCTGTCCAGTATTCCACGCAGCGTGTGCTCCAACAGGTGGACAAGGGGGACAGTGTCACTGATGCATGCACTGTCACTGCTCACCATCCTCGTGGCCTCCTCAAATGGTGACAGGACAGTGCATGCATCCCTGATCATGGCCCACTGGCGTGGGGAAAAAAAAAACAAGCTCCCCTGACCCTGTCCTGGTGCCATAGTCACACAGGTACTCATTGATGGCCCTCTGCTGCGTGTGCAGCCGCTGCAGCATGGCCAACGTTGAGTTCCACCTGGTGGGCATGTCACAGATTAGGCGGTTCTTGGGCAGGTTAAATTCCTTTTGGAGGTCTGCCAGCCGAGCACTGGCATTATATGACTGGCGGAAATGCACACAGACTTTCCTGGCCTGCCTAAGGACATCCTGTAAGCCCGGGTACCTGCCCAAGAACCACTGCACCACCAAGTTAAGGATGTGAGCCAAACAGGGCACATGGGTCAGTTGTCCCTGTCGGAGGACGGAGACGAGGTTGGTGCCATTGTCACAAACCACCATTCCTGCTTTATGTTGGCGTGGCGTCAGCCACCTCTGAACCTGCCCCTGCAGAGCTGACAGAACCTCTGCCCCAGTGTGGCTCCTGTCCCCCAAGCACACCAGCTCAAGCACCGCATGGCATCTTTTGGCCTGCGTACTTGCGTAGCCCCTTGAACGGCTACGGAGCACCGCTGGTTCCGAGGACAAAGCACAGGAAGAGGCCATGGAGGAAGAAGAAGAGGAGGGGGGTGGAGGAGAGAGGTGTGTTACAATCATTAGTAGTGGCATTTTGAAGGCATGGTGGTGGAGCGACCTCCAAAACTACTGCACCTTGTCCTGCATCCTTCCCAGCTGCCAGCAGAGTGACCCAATGCGCCGTGAAACTTAGGTAACGTCCCTGTCCATGCCTGCTGGACCATGAGTCAGCGGTAATATGCACCTTACCGCTGGCCGCCCTGTCCAGCGAGGCCAAGACATTGCCTTCCACATGCTGGTAGAGAGCCTGAATCGCCTTCCGTGAGAAAAGTGGCGTTTGGGTACCTGCCATTAAGGAACCGCACATTCCACAAACTCACGGAAGGGGGCAGAGTCTACCAACTGAAAAGGTAGCAGTTGAAGTGCTAGCAATTTTGCCAAGCTAGCATTCAACCGCTGGGCATGTGGATGGCTGGGAGTGAACTTCTTTCGGCGGTGCAGCAGCTGGGGAAGGGAAATTTGCCTGGTACAATCTGATGTCGGTGTACCGAAAGCAGATTGCCCACATGTACTTGGCTGTGACACACCTAATTCTACACCTTCATTCCTCTCAGTGCAGGTCTCAGAGAGGACTGAAGATATAGTGGGGTTGGAGATCTCAGCTGATGAGGAGCAAGGAGAGGTCCTCTTTGTTCTTTGGTGTGGGTCTTTTAGATACGCTTGCCAACGAACTGCATGGCAGGTCAACATATGTCTGGCCAAGCATGTGGTGCCCAAGCGGGAGATGTTTTGGCCACACGAGATACGCTTGAGACATATGTTTCAAATAGCAGCAGTGCGATCTGATGCACTGGTCTCAAAAAAGGCCCACGCCAAAGAACTTTTGGAATAACGCGCAAAGACAGCAGCGTCCTGCACATGCGGAGCTTGTGATGTGTGATGCAGTCAGTGTGCTGCCCTTAGGCTGGCCCCTGGAGGGCATCCTGCCTCGTTGGTGATGTGCCTTCTCCTCCTCCTCCTCTCTCCTATCAGGCACCCACGTTGAGTCAGTGACCTCATCATCCCCTCCCTCTTCATCACTGGAGCAAACCTGGCAGTATGCTGCAGCAGGGGGAGCATGACTGCCAGATTGCTGTTCTTCTTGGGCACCCCCTCTGTCCGTGCTCACGTTACTGCCTTCATCTAGCTCGGTATCATCATCAGAGCCTTCTAAACGCTGGGCATCCTCCTGGAGCATGTACCCAACACTGTGGTCAAACAGTTCGAGGGACTCCTCAGGAGGACATGGTGGGGCTAGGGAAGGAGTCACTGATGCCATTGAGCCGAGGGAAGAGGCCGCTTCGGCAGCTGCTTTGCCAGACAAAGTACCCTGAGCATGGGTGAGGGAGGATGAGGAGGATGAGGATGGCTTGGTCATCCACTCGACCAAGTCTTCCGCATGTTGCGGCTCAACACGGCCAGCTGCCGAAAAAAAGGCCAAGCGTGTCCCACGGCCACGTGCTGAGGATGCACCGTCTCCACGACCAGCACTGTTGCCTCTAGACACAGAGCCTGCTTGCCCTCTTTTATTGGCTTGTGACTGTCTGCCTCTTCTTGTTGGCCTTCCAGACATACCAATGACTTGTAGCTGCACTAAGCTGGGATATATATATATATATATATATATATATATATATATATATATATATATATATATATATATATATATATATATATATATATATATATATATACTGATACTGCAGCTAGCAAAATCAACTGCCTGCCTGTAGTATGAGAACACAGGTAGCTTTAGCTGAACAGTGCAGAGGTCGCACTACACTAACATGTAAATAATTTAGCTGCCTGCGGTAGTGATAGGATCAGGAAAACACCACCAACCGTCTACAGGTAGCTTTAGTTGAACACTGTGCAGAGGTCGCACTACACTAACGTGTAAATACTTTAGCTGCCTGCGGTAGTGATAGGATCAGGAAAACACCACCAACCTTCTACAGGTAGCTTTAGTTGAACACTGTGCAGAGGTCGCACTACACTAACGTGTAAAAACTTTAGCTGCCTGCGGTAGTGATAGGATCAGGAAAACACCACCAACCTTCTACAGGTAGCTTTAGTTGAACATTGTGCAGAGGTCGCACTACACTAACGTGTAAATACTTTAGCTGCCTGCGGTAGTGATAGGATCAGGAAAACACCACCAACCTTCTACAGGTAGCTTTAGTTGAACACTGTGCAGAGGTCGCACTACACTAACGTGTAAAAACTTTAGCTGCCTGCGGTAGTGATAGGATCAGGAAAACACCACCAACCTTCTACAGGTAGCTTTAGCTGAACACTGTGCAGAGGTCGCACTACTCTAACATGTAAATACTTTAGCTGCCTGTGGTAGTGATAGGATCAGAAAAACACCACCAACCTTCTACAGGTAGCTTTAGCTGAACACTGTGTAGAGGTCGCACTACACTAACGTGTAAATACTTTAGCTGCCTGCGGTAGTGATAGGATCAGAAAAACACCACCAACCTTCTACAGGTAGCTTTAGCTGAACATTATGCAGAGGTCACACTACACTAACTTGTAGCTTTAGCTGAACACTGTGCAGAGGTCGCACTACACTATCTTGTAGCTTTAGCTGAACACTGTGAAGAGGACGCACTACACTAACTTGTAGCTTTAGATGAACACTGTTCAGAGGACGCACTACACTAACTTGTAGCTTTAGCTGAACACTGTGCAGAGGTCACACTAAACTAACCTGTAGCTTTAGCTGAACACTGTGCAGAGGTCGCACTAAACTAACCTGTAGCTTTAGCTGAACACTGTGAGGAGGACGCACTACACTAACTTATAGCTTTAGATGAACACTGTGAGGAGGACACACTACACTAACTTGTAGCTTTAGCTGAACACTGTGCAGAGGTTGCACTAAACTAACTTGTAGCTTTAGCTGAACACTGTGCAGAGGTCGCACTAAACTAACCTGTAGCTTTAGCTGAACACTGTGAGGAGGACGCACTACACTAACTTGTAGCTTTAGCTGAACACTGTGCAGAGGTCACACTAAACTAACTTGTAGCTTTAGCTGAACACTGTGAGGAGGACGCACTACACTAACTTGTAGCTTTAGCTGAACACTGTGCAGAGGTCACACTAAACTAACCTGTAGCTTTAGCTGAACACTGTGAGGAGGACGCACTACACTAACTTGTAGCTTTAGCTGAACACTGTGCAGAGGTCACACTAAACTAACTTGTAGCTTTAGCTGAACACTGTGAGGCGGACACACTACACTAACTTGTAGCTTTAGCTGAACACTGTGCAGAGGTCACACTAAACTATGTGAGGAGGACGCACTACACTAACTGTAAATAGTCTAGCTGCCTGACTGTGGTACTAATAGGATCAAAAGAACACCAGCAATTTTCTTCAGGTAGCTGTAAATACTGTAACAAGACAAGTCTGCCTTTCAGTAGGAAGATAACAGGAACGGATCTAGCTAAACTGAATACAGTGTGTATACATATATATATATATATATATATATATATATATATATATATATATATATATATATATATATATACACAATACACTGTAAGTGCAGCTAACTGACTGACTGTCCTGCCTAATCTAGCTAACTCAAATGAAATGACACTGTCTCTCTCTCTCTATCTCTCAGCACGCCGGAACACACTACACAGGCCTGCCGTGCAGGTGGCCTTATATAGTGTGGGGCATGTTCTAAACCCCCTGAGCCATAATTGGCCAAAGCCACCCTGGCTTTGGCCAATTACAGCTCTCTCTACTGATGGCGCTGTGATTGGCCAAGCATGCGGGTCATAGTGCATGCTTGGCCAATCAGCCAGCAATGCACTGCGATGCCGCAGTGAATTATGGGCCGTGACGCGCCACACGAATTTGGCGCGAACGGCCCATATCGTTCGCTATGTACCCTACTTCCTGTTCTGGTGGTCACTCCAGGCTGCTAGACTGGCTACCAGAACAGGCTCTTCGGCTCGGTTTACACTACTGTGATGCAATTTTCAGGGCCATTTTGTAGTGCTACTTTAATGTGAGTTTGATGTGAATTGGCTGTGTTTTGGCAATACACTATGTGGCCAAGTCACACTGTAAACTGTGGCAATTAACTAAGGAACCTTTTCCAAAATCACACGCACATTGAGTTGAATGGGCACCATTGAATACAATGTGATTTTCCTTGTCATGCAATTCTGTGCGACTCAAGTCGCCACAGAAGTCAATCTAGTGTGAACCAGCACTCAATCCACGTTAGAGATATCTACTCCAGGATACCACTTCCTAATACAATTTCTTTTAACCCACACCTGCATTTATATAATGCAAATATAATCTGATTTCCCTTGTCATGCAATTCTGTGTGACGCAAATTGCATCAGAAGTCACACTAGTGTGAGCCAGCACTCAATCCATGATACCACCTCTAAGTCCAATTTTCCATATACATGATGAGAATCTCATGTTCTACTACATCCCAAAGGTGCTCTATTGGATTGCGATCTGGTGACTGTGGAGGCCATTGGAGTACAGTGATCTCATTGTCATGTTCAAGAAACCAGTGGTGAGATGATTTGAGCTTTGTGACATGATGCATTATCCTGCTGGAAGGAGCCATCAGAAGATGGGTACAATGTAGTCATAAAGGGATGGACATGGTCAGCAACAATACTCAGGTAGGCCGTGGAGTTTAAACGATGCTCAATTAGTACTAAGGGGCCCAAAGTGCGCCAAGAAAATATTCCCCACACAATTACACCACCACCACCACCACCAGCCTGAACCGTTGTTACAAGGCAGGATGGATCAAGGCTTTAATGTTGTTTACGCCAAATACTGACCCTATCATCTGAATGTCGCCGCTGAAATCGAGACTCATCAGACCAGGCAACATTTTTTCCAATCTTCTATTGTCCAATTTTGGTGAGTCTGTGTGAATTGTAGCCTCAGTTTCCTGTTCTTAGCTGACAGGAGTGGCACATGGTGTGGTCTTCTGCTGATGTAGCCCATCTGCTTCAAGGTTCGATGTGCTGTCCATTCAAAGATTCAACGTTTTTCCAATCTTCTATTGTCCAATTTTGGTGAGCCTGTGCGAATTGTAGCTTCAGTTTCCTGTTCTTAGCTGACAGGAGTGGCACCTGGCGCGGTCTTCTGTTGCTGTAGGTCATCTGCTTCAAGGTTCGATGTGATGTCCATTCAAAGATGGTATTCTGCATACCTTGGTTGTAACGAGTAGTTATTTGAGTTACAGTTGCCTTTCTATCATCTCGAACCAGTCTGCCCATTCTCCTCTGACCTCTGACATCAACAAGGCATTTTCGTCCACACAACTGCTGCTCACTGGATATTTTCTCTTTTTCGGACCATTCTCTGTAAACCCTAGAGATGGTTGAATGTGAAAATCCCAGTAAATCAGCAGTTTTTGAAATTCTCAGACCAGCCTATCTGCCACCAACAACCATGCCAAATTCAAAGTCACCTAAATCCCCTTTCTTCCCCATTCTGGTGCTCGGTTTGAACTTCAGCAAGTAGTCTTCACCACGTCTAGATACCTAAATGCATTGAGTTGCTGCCATGTGAGTGGCTGATTAGCAATTTGTGTTACTGAGCAAGGTTTACCTAATAAAGTGGCCGGTGAGTGTATATATATATATATATATATATATATATATATATATATATATATATATATACTGTATATAATAATAATAATTATTATTATTGTTTTTTAACAGCTAACTAACAATTGCCTGAAAAAAATCCTATTTTGACTCTTCACCATCACATGCTTATCTTAATGTAGGGGTCACATGTGAACGAGGTCTACAAGTGGCCCACAAATTCGCCTCTCTGAAATTGCTCCGCCCCCCTATAGTGTTAGCCTTCACATGACCATCTTCTTAAGATTTACTGGGTAGTGAATTGGAACTTCCCTAATTAGTGTGATGCACAAATACTAATATTACCAGTTATCTCCCATGTGTTCTGAGTGCCATGCCTGTTCTGTTAAATAAGGTGCTGGAAAATTTTAACTCAAAACTCAAGGATATCTTCAGTCTTACATTCCTCCTTGCTACTGACCCAGTAGGAAGGCAGTGATTGTTGTCAACCTGTGAAGGAGTTCAATGTATTTAATGGAAATATTTAAAAAAAATGATTTTGTTTGTTCAGCAGAGGTAGTGAGTCAGTCAACATTAAGGGGGTTATTTACGAAAGGCAAATCCACTTTGCACTACAAGTGCAGACTACAAGTGTAAAGTGCACTTGAAATTGCACTGAAAGTAGATCGGAGGGGAAGATCTGAAATGAGGGGAAGCTCTGCTGATTTTATCATCCAATCATGTGCAAGCAAAAATGCTGTTTTTTATTTTCCTTGCATGTCCCCCTCAGATCTACAGTGACTGTACTTCCAAGTGCACTTTAAGTGCAATTTTAAGTGCACTTTGCACTTGTAGTTTGCACTTGTAGTGCAAAGTGGATTTGCCTTTCGTAAATAACTCCCAGTATAGCAGATGCTGTCTGCTTTGAGATTTGAGACACAATTTGTGTGGTTGAAACTTTAGACTAAACCATCAGGTACTTAAATTGTTACTAAACCCAGGACCCTGCATTCACTATATCTGGTCTCCCACAGTACACAGAACATGGAAATGCAATTGTTTTAGTAAATACAAACTGCTAAATACCTTTTCTCATCAGCAGTATATAGCTGTCTTGTGACATCTATCAGTGTCTGGTTAAAGCTTGTAGGAGGAGTTTTCATTCTCTTCTGATTGTCCTATGAGGCTGCATGACTCCTGACGCTATGTCTGAACAGTGCTGATTGGCCCTGTGTGGATCACAAACTCTCTAACAATACACACCAAACTGAGCATGTGCAGAGTGCCCCCAAGGTTCTGTTCTGTCAGCAGGTGTATTGGGGACAGTAAAAAAGGGGCGGATCAGAGAAGACAGGATCAAACAGCCTTTTTACATAATGCAGAGGATTAACCCCATAGGTTCCACAGTGCATATAACAAGCATTCTTTACTGCATATACAGACTGATTTTTACTGTGTATTTAGTAACACTTTAATATAGTTAAAGTGTTACTAAACCCACAACAGTAAAATCATTCTATATATGCAGTAAAGCATGCTTGTTATACTCACTGTGGAACCTATGGGGTTAATCCTCTGCATTGTGTAAAAAGGCTGTTTGATCCTGTCTTCTCTGATTCTCGCATTGTCCCCTAATCATTTCCTGATAGTACAGAGTCAGGGACAAGCTGCACATGCTCAGTTTGGTGTGTATTGCTAACAGTTTTTTTTTTCTTTTTTTTTTCTCTTGGAGAAGTGCATGTGATCAGCACAGGACCAATCATCGCTGTCCAGACAGAGGGTCAGGGGTCCTGCATCCTTATAGGAGGATCAGTGGAGAAGGAAAACTCCTCCTACAAGCTTTAACCAGACACTAATAGAAGTCACAAGACTTCTCTAACTGCTATATACTGCTGATGAGAAAAGGTATTTAGCAGTTTATATTTACTAAAATAATTCCATTTCCATGTTCTGTGTACTGTGGGAGACCAGATATAGTGAATGCAGGCTCCTGGGTTTAGTAACACTTGAATATATTGAGTTTCAAGCACGGCATATTTTGTTTTTAATACTCTATGCATTCCTATTAAGACTTAATCTTAGCCCTAAAATGTAACTTAACCTCAAACCACTAAAACTTAAATCTAGAATTAATTTAAAGTATAAGTTCAACCTAAAACTAACTAATGCCCCGTACACACGAGCGGATTTTCCGTCGGAAAAAACTTGGATGGTTTTTCAAACGGAATTCCGCTCAAGCTTGCCTTGCATACACACGGTCACACAAAAGTTCTCAGAACTTTCGACCGTCAAGAACGCGGTGATGTACAACACTACGACGAGCCGAGCGCTCAATGTTTGCGAGCATGCGTCGAATTGTTTCCGAGCATGCGTAGGAATTTTGTACAGACGATTGCATTTTCCGGATAGGAACTTTTCCCGACCGAAAAATAGAGAACATGCTTTCAATCTTTTGTCGTCTGGAATTCCGCCAGCAAAAGACCGATGGAGCATACACACGGTCGCATTTTCCGACAAAAAGCTCTCATCAAAGTTTTTCTGGTGGAATTTCCGTTCGTGTGTACGCGGCATTACTCTAAATCTACTGCCAGCCACATTCTAAAACAAATCTATCTAACCCTGTAAAGCAAAAATCACTATACATACCTTTTCTGCAACCGCTCCGGTCTGGTCCCATGCTGAGCTTTCAGCGGCGGCTTCTCTATGTTGGAGTGTGCAGGAGAGGCAGCCGACAATGGAAGCCCAATAGTAATTCTATGGGTGGCGTCACTTCCCGGGCATTTCCCAGCCATTGTCGGCTGTCTCTTCCACACAGCATCCTCTGCTGGAGACCGGACCAGATCAGCTACAGAAAAGGTATGTATAGCGTTTTTTGCTTTACAGGGTTGGACAGATTAGTCTAAAGCAGGGGTCCTCAAACTTTTTAGACAGGGGGCCAGTTCATGGTCCCTCAGACTGTTGGGGGGCCGCACTATAGTTTAAAAAAAAATATGAACTAATTCCTAAATTCCTATGCACACATCTTTTTTGTAGTGCAAAAGAATAAAAGAATCAATAATAAATAATAATATATATAGGGGATGGACAGGGGGACAGAGGGATGGACAGAGGGGTGGACAGGGGGACAGGGGGACAGAGGGACAGAGGGGTGGACAGTGGGGTGGACAGGGGGACAGAGGGATGGACAGGGGGACAGAGGGATGGACAGGGGACAGAGGGATGGACAGGGGGACAGAGGGGGGGACAGGGGGACAGTGGGGTGGACAGAGGGACAGAGGGGGGGACAGTGGAGTGGACAGGGGGACAGAGGGATGGACAGGGGACAGAGGGATGGACAGGGGGACAGAGGGATGGACAGGGGGACAGAGGGATGGACAGGGGGACAGAGGGGGGGACAGGGGGACAGTGGGGTGGACAGAGGGACAGAGGGGGGGACAGTGGAGTGGACAGGGGTACAGTGGGATGGACAGAGGGATGGACAGGGGGACAGAGGGATGGACAGAGGGATGGACAGGGGGACAGAGGGATGGACAGGGGGACAGAGGGGTGGACAGGGACAGAGGGACAGAGGGATGGACAGGGACAGAGGGACAGAGGGATGGAGAGGGGGACAGTGGGGTGGACAGGGGGACAGAGGGGTGGACAGGGGGACAGAGGGGTGGACAGGGGGACAGAGGGGTGGACAGGGGGGTGGACAGTGGAGTGGACAGGGGGACAGTGGGATGGACAGAGGGATGGACAGGGGGACAGGGACAGAGGGATGGACAGGGGGACAGTGGGATGGACAGGGGGACAGAGGGGTGGACAGAGGGACAGAGGGGTGGACAGAGGGACAGTGGGGTGGACAGGGGGACAGAGGGGTGGACAGGGGGACAGAGGGGTGGACAGGGGGACAGAGGGTTGGACAGAGGGGGGACAGTGGGGTGGACAGGGGGACAGAGGGGTGGACAGGGGGACAGAGGAGTGGACAGGGGGACAGAGGGGTGGACAGGGGGACAGTGGGGTGGACAGAGGGGTGGACAGAGGGGTGGACAGGGGGACAGTGGGGTGGACAGGGGGACAGAGGGGTGGACAGAGGGGTGGACAGAGGGGGGACAGTGGGGTGGACAGGGGGACAGAGGGGTGGACAGGGGGACAGAGGAGTGGACAGGGGGACAGAGGGGTGGACAGGGGGACAGTGGGGTGGACAGAGGGGTGGACAGAGGGGTGGACAGGGGGACAGTGGGGTGGACAGGGGGACAGAGGGGTGGACAGAGGGGTGGACAGAGGGGGGACAGTGGGGTGGACAGGGGGACAGAGGGGTGGACAAAGGGGACAGAGGGGTGGACAGAGGGGTGGACAGGGGGACAGTGGGGTGGACAGGGGGGACAGAGGGGTGGACAGAGGGGTGGACAGGGGGACAGTGGGGTGGACAGGGGGACAGTGGGGTGGACAGAGGGGGGACAGGGGGGTGGACAGGGGGACAGTGGGGTGGATAGGGGGACAGAGGGGTTTACAGAGGGACAGAGGGGTGGACAGGGGGACAGTGGGGTGGACAGGGGGACAGTGGGGTGGACAGGGGGACAGTGGGGTGGACAGGGGGACAGTGGGGTGGACAGGGGGAGACAGGGGGACAGTGGGGTGGACAGAGGGATGGACAGAGGGATGGACAGAGGGATGGACAGAGGGACAGAGGGATGGACAGGGGGACAGAGGGGTGGACAGGGACAGAGGGGGGGGCAGTGGGGTGGACAGGGGGACAGAGGGATGGACAGGGGGACAGAGGGATGGACAGGGGGACAGTGGGATGGACAGGGGGACAGTGGGATGGACAGGGGGACAGTGGGGTGGACAGTGGGGTGGACAGGGGGACAGAGGGGTGGACAGAGGGGTGGACAGGGGGACAGAGGGGTGGACAGGGGGACAGAGGGGTGGACAGAGGGGGGACAGGGGGACTGTGGGGTGGACAGGGGGACAGTGGGGTGGACAGGGGGACAGAGGGGTGGACAGAGGGGGGACAGGGGGACAGTGGGGTGGACAGAGGGGGGACAGGGGGACAGTGGGGTGGACAGGGGGACAGAGGGGTGGATAGAGGGGGGGGCAGGGGGACAGAGGGGTGGACAGGGGGACAGTGGGGTGGACAGGGGGACAGAGGGGTGGATAGAGGGACAGTGGGGTGGACAGGGGGACAGAGGGGTGGACAGGGGGACAGTGGGATGGACAGGGGGACAGAGGGGTGGACAGGGGGACAGAGGGGTGGACAGTGGGGTGGACAAGGGGACAGAGGGGTGGACAGGGGGACAGTGGGGTGGACAGGGGGACAGTGGGGTGGACAGGGGGAGACAGGGGGACAGTGGGGTGGACAGGGGGACAGTGGGGTGGACAGGGGGACAGTGGGGGGGGGACAGGGGGACAGTGGGGTGGACAGGGGGACAGTGGGGTGGACAGGGGGAGACAGGGGGACAGTGGGGTGGACAGGGGGACAGTGGGGTGGACAGGGGGACAGTGGGGGGGACAGGGGGAGACAGGGGGACAGTGGGGGGGGACAGTGGGACAGTGGGGTGGACAGGGGGACAGTGGGGTGGACAGAGGGAGACAGGGGGACAGTGGGGTGAACAGGGGGACAGTGGGGTGGACAGGGGGACAGTGGGGTGGACAGGGGGAGACAGGGGGACAGAGGGGTGGACAGGGGGACAGAGGGGTTGACAGGGGGACAGTGGGGTGTACAGGGGGACAGTGGGGGGGACAGTGGGACAGTGGGGTCCTCACTTGTTAGTAGGCTGTTGCTTGAAGCCTCCGCTCGCGCTGTCACTCTTCGCGCCTCCTGTCTCCGTGCGGGACTGTGCTGGGAACTACACATTTCCCAGCATGCAGCGCGGCACACGGAGCCCTCAATAACTGGGGTGGGGGAGGTGGCTTGAGCGGAGCGGAGCGGATATGCTCCCTGCCGAAGCCGAGCCGACCTGGCCCCGGCCCGAGCCTGGATTGTGGGGAATCCGGCCCTGGGTGGATTGGGCCGGATAAATGTCCTCGGCGGGCCGCATGTGGCCCGCGGGCCGTAGTTTGAGGACCCCTGGTCTAAAGCCTCGTACACACGCTTAGAATTTCGGACGACCGAGCGTCCATTTTTTGTGGCATGCTAGTCTCATGTCAAAAGTGAAGAGGTTACTCACAATACAAACATTTTCCTATGACAGAATACAATGTCAGAAGTGACGTAATGTGTTGAATAGTTTTGTATGTATTCTTTTTTTTCTGAGCATGCGTAGTCTTGCTCTTATGATTTTTTTTGTACGAAAATCGTACTAATGAAATGAAAATCGGACGTTGAGTTCACATCCGATAAAAATTTTATAGCCTGCACATCCAGCTTTTGTCTGACGAAACAGCGAAATCAGCTGTCGAAAGCACCGTTCAAATGATCCGAAAATCGTCAGACAGCTCGTCGTATGCATTTTTCAATCTGATTTCCGGATCGGGTGTACGGGCCTTTAGAATGTGGCTGCCAGTAGATTTAGAGTTAGTTAGTTTTAGGCTGAACTTCTGCTTTAAACCTGAACAAATGACTCTGAAGCCTCTTACACACGATCGGATTGTTGGCCAACAAAACCGTGGACTTTTGTCCGAAGGGCGTTGACCCAAACTTGTCTTGCATACACACAGCACATGAATGTTGGCCAACAATCACGAACGTACTGACGTACTACATGGTTTTTCAGCTGTTCAGCGCCACCCTTTGGGCTCCTTCTGCTAATTTCATGTTAGTAGAAGTTTGGTGAGTGTTGATTCGCGCTTTTCATTTTGCGCTTTTCATTTTGTGCTTTTCAGTTCGTTTCTGAATGGCCGTTTGTCAACCAGACATGTTGCGGAAACGGAGGAGATAACATGTTATTTATTATTGGCCTTGGAGTTATTGCTTTGACACAATTTTTTTGGTTGAATATTGATTTGATTTTGTATATTTTCTATATTTTTGGATGTATAGAATGCACTTTTTGGTTAAGTTCTATTGGCAGATAGCATGTCTAATTTTATTTGTATTCTTTTTTTAATGCACAATAAAAACAATTGTGGAGAATAATACTTGGCTATGCATTTTACTTCAAATGACAGTTTGGGAGTAGGCAGTTACATTTAAAAAAATACAATGTAAAATTGACAAGGGACACCAACATAGTTGTATCTTTGATCTTAAAAACTACGGGATAATGGTGTTGTGGTAACGTACCCCAAAAAAATTAATAAAAAATAATATTATTCTTTATCACTAGAAAAAAAAAGCCTTTGAAAATTTATTTGCAATAACTTCATCAGTATTATCAGAAAAGCAGCTTCATTATTATCCCATTAAAGAAGAGAATGTGCGCTGCATTTCGATATTTCATAATTTGTCACGTTACGAATGTTAATTCTCCATTACGAGAGCTAGTTTTACAAGACCGACCGCTTCTGGCTCTCCCTTGCTTCCGAGCATGCGTGTTTGTACTTTAGACTTTTGTCCGACGGACTTGTGTACACACGCTCGGAAAAACCTACAATAGACATTTGTCCGCGGAAAATTTTAAAACACGCTATCCAACATTTGTCCACGGAAAATCCAACAATTGTCCGATGGAGCATACACACGGTTAGATTTTCCGCCAACAGCCTGTCATCACGCATTTCCCGTCGGAAAGTCCAATCGTGTGTACGAGGCTTAAGCCTAAAAAAAGCATTTGGGATGAAACATGGAAAAAAGTTATATAGTCATTGACTTATTGCAAATCAATGTTGACATAAAAGACATGCTGCTCATCTCCCTGAGAATATTGCAGAGTTAGCATCATGTTGTAGGATTCTTTTCAGTGGTGGAGATGGAGCAACTGATCAGGATGGAGGGCAAAAGGGATGACAAATGCATCCTAATCCTCATTAAAACCCTTTTAGTCTGTAAGAAACCCAGACTGGGTTGGAGGCTAAATGTCTAGCAGGGATCTAAACAAACTTTCAAAACTACACTGCATTGGGGGTTTAAAACCAATAACTTAAATATTTTAGAAAGATAAAGCCCAGAACTTATTCCAACTGAGAATATGTGACAAGAATGTAAACTACTTCTCACCAAATGTCCCCATCCAACCTTACATTTTGGTAGGAAGAATAGGGGAAAATATTGGTCACTGTATTTGCATCCAAAGGTGTTCTGTGATTTGGAGTTAACACTTATACAAATATATGCTTCTTTGTTTATGGTAAAAACCCCCGGAAACATTCACTGTAAACCCAGGTTATAATCCTACAAAGTGTGAAAAAGTCAAGCAGGGGTGAATGCTCTGTAGTTATTGTGTCTTATAATGTATATCATAAAGTGGGTGTAATGCCCTCTGTAACAATGACATGCAAACTGGTGCCAAGCCGTGAAGATCAGGTTGCTCATCTGCTATTACAACCTGGGGTCGACTTGGGTACATTCAGCCTACTTATAGATCGTTCAAATCTCGGCCAGTACCTGCTAAACCGGCCAAGATTCAAACCATCTATGGTCGGCTTAAGGAGAACCTAAAAACTTGTCTGCATTATGCCCCCACTCCGGTTCACTTCTCTCTATTCTTTACTTACATGAAGAGATGAAGGATGGTACAACCAGTTCTGCTCACTTATCCAAAAAAATCCTGAAAAGGTATAAATTGTCAGCCCAGCAATTTCTCCATTGCACTGCCTAATATACACTACATGCAGCTGATCTTTTAAAACAGCGTTTATAGCCTCTAGTACTAATTGTCCAAACAATTGACAGGCAGCAGTTAAAGGATGAAGTGTCTGCTTAAAACTGACTATCATTTTCTATGCCTACACCCTTGATTTCTAAAATGTTTATTCTTGCTAGAAAAAGGCTTATGTAGAACTTTGGCCCTGGAGTAAAATCTATACATTAACTAAATCTGTTGCCTAGGCTACATACGTTACAAGTACAAGAGTCTCAAAAGTTAACATACAGTAGCTTTCCAACTCATTTACACAGAAACTTTACACTGACAAACCCAATAGGGTTGATTTACTAATGATAGTAGAGCATGTTTACTTTACAAAGGAATTTTCACTTAAAAAAGCAGAAGAAGCAGCACACAAGGATCCGTAAGTGTATCCGTTCTTACGTCAAAGCATAGCACACTTGCATCAAAGAGGACTGTCATCGACAAGAAGTACAGAGGGAAGTGGGAACACTGAAGATGGTATCAGGGCCAAGAGCAATAAGCCTCTATGGTGTGCCAGACCCGCCAAATGGTACTGGCAGCGTCTACGGCCATTGTACTCCCACATGCACCTCGTCTCACAGCAAAACACACTTCAGTGGGAGTAAATGGGCAGCAACATGTTTCAGACATCCCTCCTTTGTTGTTAAGCTTGATAAAAAGGAGGAGCCCCTGAAACATGTTGCTGCCTAGCTTGCGAAACATGTCACAAAAAAAGGGGGACCCAGGGGAAGGGAACGGGACAGGTGCCAGTTCCACCCAGGGAAAAAGAATTCATCAACAAGGAACCAGCAGATTAGCAAAAATATGAAAAATGTAATGTTAAGCTGAATAATTCCACATATACACCAAACACAAAATCAAAAATAATGACAATAAGTGAACCAAGACCTGACACTAAGAAAATAAAAATAAAATAGACAACGTTGTCTAGGAACAGAACAACACACAGATGGCCACCACTAAACACACACAACATGACGCCATCACGCTCCACCTAGCGTCACACACAGACCCACCCATCAGCCCTGGGCATTCCGTCCGCCCTCATGTGAAGCCTCACAGCATGGAACCAGGAAGTGGAAGCTGACCCACGCCGCACTTAGACGGCAAGTCCTAAAAACGCCTCCGCTCCTCATCACCGCTGCTGGCAAACCGAGCACACGGATCCACGAAGCCCCATCCAGCTTATTCGATCTGGATACAACTGCTCCGTACCATCTGAGATGATCCAAGCGGGATTGGAATGATCCACTAGCCTGCTCCACTTCGGTATCCCGGGACTGGTGAGACTGTATCTGTTCCTACTCTAATCGTGACTGATGTCACCATAGTCATACAGTTGTCTCCCACCCACTGTCAACTTCACTTCACAGTGATCATTACCGATGCAGGCACATCTATACTCTGATCTATGTACCATCCCCACATAGTTGCTCATTAATTTCACCAGTCACTGTATGACACTCAGCTGTTAGTGTCTCAATCAGCTATGTCCATGCAATACCTCTCAAGGCTCACATAAGGCCTGGCATTGGCATCCTATAAGGCGGACTTTTCCCCCCTAACCATACGGCTGCACACACCAATTTCCCAGCCTTAATTTACAACCTTCTGAGATACCTATGAGACTTTTTATGTTTTGCTGTGTATCCATTCATTTAATAATTCAGCTGGGCGTCTTTGTTGTGTGTGTTTAGTGGTGGCCATCTGTGTGTTGTTCTGTTCCTAGACAACGTTGTCTATTTTATTTTTATTTTCTTAGTGTCAGGTCTTGGTTCACTTATTGTCATTATTTTTGATTTTGTGTTTGGTGTATATGTGGAATTATTCAACTTAACATTACATTTTTCATATTTTTGCTAATCTGCTGGTTCCTTGTTGATGAATTCTTTTTCCCTGGGTGGAACTGGCACCTGTCCCGTTCCCTTCCCCTGGGTCCCCCTTTTTTTGTGATATGCCCCTAATTCAGAGGAACACACCCAACTATCCTAATTAGATTCCCCGGGTGTCATGCAATTAGCTTTATCTATATACAGATGTAGTTAGGGCACTTCCCTCATCTGTTATTATTTTTTATATTGAATTAATTTGAGTCTTTTGGATCATAAATTCCCTCTCCTCCCCTCCTTGTTGTTTGCGAAACATGTCAACTGCTTGTCCTGTGTTTGTCTGATACACTTGTGACAATAAGGTACATCAAGCAAGTTTTTTGGATATTCGGAGTGTGACCATTTCTTTATTTTATTCAGAGCAGAGTCTTGATAGGGCATAAGTACAAGAAGTTTAGACATTCAAATTTAATCTGAACTTTAGGTATGTTTGGCAGGAATTGTCCCTCCAAACGTCCAATAGTGCACTGAAAACAACTGTCATTGGCCAAAGTCTTGTACCTTGCCCAAAGGGAGAGGCAGAAATTGCTCTCAATCAGCTATCAGGGAGTATAGAGCATCTGTATCCATAGGCCAAAACAATGGTCATGATGAGCATCTAGAGGCAGGGTACATGTGCCTTTATTTTCTGCCACTGTGGAAGCACTATACACCCAGCGCACTCGGAGAAGTTGGTGGAGTGGTTAGCCTTCATCATTCTCCTCCATCTTCCAAGCACAGATTAGCTTGACATTATTAGCAGCTGCTAAAGTACCCAGTTCTGTCCATTTCTCCACAGTTATTCCTACTGTTGCCCCCACCAACTGGCACAAAGGAATCGACTGAGTTATTTGAGCATAGTATCAGTCAGTTTCTGAAAGAGGCTGTTTAGCAAATAGTTCCATCTGAGGTTGAGGAGGCGAGCAATGAAGCATAGCGGGAGATGACAACATGCAGGCACAGATGTCCCTGCAACTGCAGCCCACTGCCAAGCTGGCTCCAGCCATGGAAAAGGGGAGAGGTGAGATCTTCAACCATACCTGGGTGACAAGTATAGTAGAAGAGCAAAGTGGGGGGAAGTATAACATTGTTGAGAGAGGTTGTTATCAAGGTTGCAGCTCATATAGAAGTGGAGGGACCAGCCATCCTATTCCATTGAATGGCAGAGCTCCATGGGTGCAGGGCACTGTTATCCCCTAGTACAACTAGTAACGCCACAGTCCTCCAGACTATCTGTGTGACTGTCTGTCTGTACCTCCGATGTGGCCAAGCAGTTACCTAGAGTGCTCAACAGCGCCCTGGTAGCTGGCATTGAGAACTACAAGCCGACAGCCACAAAAGCTATAGAGAATTGTAGTTTTCCCATTCACAGAACACTGTGAATGGATGATATGGCCGGGCGAGTGGAGCCCCACACAGCCGCGCTTTTTTAGATTGTAACAACGAACAGGGGGAGAAGATCACCCGCTTGCTGTGAAAACAGTGACTCGGGGGGGTATGGGGGCCAGTGCATTTGTAACGTGTTACATGTTACATCCTGAATATAGGTATAACATGTAACATGTTACAAAAGGTGAACTCATCTTTTAATCATGGCGACATCATCAGTCATTTGGGTAACATGTGTATGAAGAGACACATGATTTCTCAGCTCACTCAGTGGGGAAGAATATCAGCATGGGACCATGCAGAGTAGGGGCAAACTTATGCCGCGTACACACGGTCGGACTTTCCGGCATACTTGGTCCGGCGGACCAGAGTGTGCCGGACAATCCGCCCATGTGTAGGCCCTGGCGGACTTTTCCCCATAAGCCCGCCGGACCTAGATTTGAAACATGTTTTAAATCTTTCCGTCTGACTCAGTTTCGGGCGGAAAGTCCGCTCGTCTGTGTGCTGGTCTGACGGAAAGCCCGCTCGTGTGTATGCTGGTCCAACGGACCAGATACGACGCGAGGGCAGGGTATTGCATTTCGCGCTCGCTGCAATAGGAAAAACAAATTTTCCTATTGTGGAGAGCGCGGGGCATACCAGGCCCTTAGGTCTGGTATGGATTATAAAGGGAACCCCCCTACGCCGAAAAAACGGCATGGGGTCCCCCCTAAAATCCATACCAGACCCCGATCCGAGCACGCAGCCTGGCCGTTCAGGAAGGGGGGTGGGGATGAGCGAGCACCCCCCCTCCTGAGCCGTACCAGGCCGCATGCCCTCAACATGGGGGGTGGGTGCTTTGGGAGAGGGGGGCGCCCTGCGGGGCCCTCCCACCCCAAAGCACCTTGTCCCCATGTTGATGAGGACAAGGGCCTCTTCCCGACAACCCTGGCCGTTGGTTGTCGGGGTCTACGGGCGGGGGGCTTATCGGAATCCGGGAGCCCCCTATAATAAGACGGCCCCCAGATCCCGGCCCCCCCACCCTATGTGAATGAGTATGGGGTACATGGTACCCCTACCCATTCACCTAGGGAAAAAGTGTAAATAATAAAACACTACACAGGTTTTTAAAATATTTTATTAAACAGCTCCGGGGGGAGGATCTTCCTCCGGCTTCGGGGGTCTTCTTCCGGCTTCGGGGGTCCCTCCGGTTCATCTTCTCCCAGCATCCAGTTGGTTCTTCTCCGCTCTCTTCTCCCGGTGTTCCAGTTCTTCGGCCGGCTCCTCCCCTGTCTTCAGGTAGCTCTCTTGCCAGCGGGGGTCCGGACTTCTGGGCTTCTTGTCTTCTCTTCTCTTCTCCAGATGTTGACACGACGCTCTCTCCGGCTGGACTGCTCTCTGAGGGCTGCGTTGTGACTTATATAGGCGGAGACCCCGCCCCCTTTTGATGTCACAGTCCCTGGGCATGCTGGGACTGTGATGTTTTAGGGGGCGTAGTCTACATCACCCACTACTACTGTCAGCCGCCGGAGATAGCCGAAGCTCAAACGCTTCAATCAGCTGTACACGGCACCTGCGCCCTAGGTCCAGGTTCCTTCCCCACCATCCAAGTGGACCTAGTGCCGAGCGCAGCGAGGCCGTGCCCGAAGCGTGGCGAGCGAAGTGAGCCCGCGAGGGGCCCTCTACAGGCGCCGTGTACAGCTGATTTTCAGCTGTTCCGCTTCGGCTATTTCCGCGAGATCCTACTGCGCAGGCGCAGTAGAGGGGGGAACTTATCCTCCGAGCGGAACTATCTCGGCAGAACACCGTAACTCCGGCGAAAGTCCGTCGGAAAGACGGGCGGACTTAGCCCGCCGCAAAGTCCGGTCGTGTGTGGGCAAGTCCGTCCGTTTCAAAGTCCGGCGCACCTGGCGGACAAAGTCAAATGACAGTTTGGGAGTAGGCAGTTACATTTAAAAAAATACAATGTAAAATTGACAAGGGACACCAACATAGTTGTATCTTTGATCTTAAAAACTACAGGATAATGGTGTTGTGGTAACGTACCCCAAAAAAATTAATAAAAAATAATATTATTCTTTATCACTAGAAAAAAAAAGCCTTTGAAAATTTATTTGCAATAACTTCATCAGTATTATCAGAAAAGCAGCTTCATTATTATCCCATTAAAGAAGAGAATGTGCGCTGCATTTCGATATTTCATAATTTGTCACGTTACGAATGTTAATTCTCCATTACGAGAGCTAGTTTACAAGACCGACCGCTTCTGGCTCTCCCTTGCTTCCGAGCATGCGTGTTTGTACTTTAGACTTTTGTCCGACGGACTTGTGTACACACGCTCGGAAAAACCTACAATAGACATTTGTCCGCGGAAAATTTTAAAACACGCTATCCAACATTTGTCCACGGAAAATCCAACAATTGTCCGATGGAGCATACACACGGTTAGATTTTCCGCCAACAGCCTGTCATCACGCATTTCCCGTCGGAAAGTCCAATCGTGTGTACGAGGCTTAAGCCTAAAAAAAGCATTTGGAATGAAACATGGAAAAAAGTTATATAGTCATTGACTTATTGCAAATCAATGTTGACATAAAAGACATGCTGCTCATCTCCCTGAGAATATTGCAGAGTTAGCATCATGTTGTAGGATTCTTTTCAGTGGTGGAGATGGAGCAACTGATCAGGATGGAGGGCAAAAGGGATGACAAATGCATCCTAATCCTCATTAAAACCCTTTTAGTCTGTAAGAAACCCAGACTGGGTTGGAGGCTAAATGTCTAGCAGGGATCTAAACAAACTTTCAAAACTACACTGCATTGGGGGTTTAAAACCAATAACTTAAATATTTTAGAAAGATAAAGCCCAGAACTTATTCCAACTGAGAATATGTGACAAGAATGTAAACTACTTCTCACCAAATGTCCCCATCCAACCTTACATTTTGGTAGGAAGAATAGGGGAAAATATTGGTCACTGTATTTGCATCCAAAGGTGTTCTGTGATTTGGAGTTAACACTTATACAAATATATGCTTCTTTGTTTATGGTAAAAAACCCCGGAAACATTCACTGTAAACCCAGGTTATAATCCTACAAAGTGTGAAAAAGTCAAGCAGGGGTGAATGCTCTGTAGTTATTGTGTCTTATAATGTATATCATAAAGTGGGTGTAATGCCCTCTGTAACAATGACATGCAAACTGGTGCCAAGCCGTGAAGATCAGGTTGCTCATCTGCTATTACAACCTGGGGTCGACTTGGGTACATTCAGCCTACTTATAGATCGTTCAAATCTCGGCCAGTACCTGCTAAACCGGCCAAGATTCAAACCATCTATGGTCGGCTTAAGGAGAACCTAAAAACTTGTCTGCATTATGCCCCCACTCCGGTTCACTTCTCTCTATTCTTTACTTACATGAAGAGATGAAGGATGGTACAACCAGTTCTGCTCACTTATCCAAAAAAATCCTGAAAAGGTATAAATTGTCAGCCCAGCAATTTCTCCATTGCACTGCCTAATATACACTACATGCAGCTGATCTTTTAAAACAGCGTTTATAGCCTCTAGTACTAATTGTCCAAACAATTGACAGGCAGCAGTTAAAGGATGAAGTGTCTGCCTAAAACTGACTATCATTTTCTATGCCTACACCCTTGATTTCTAAAATGTTTATTCTTGCTAGAAAAAGGCTTATGTAGAACTTTGGCCCTGGAGTAAAATCTATACATTAACTAAATCTGTTGCCTAGGCTACATACGTTACAAGTACAAGAGTCTCAAAAGTTAACATACAGTAGCTTTCCAACTCATTTACACAGAAACTTTACACTGACAAACCCAATAGGGTTGATTTACTAATGATAGTAGAGCATGTTTACTTTACAAAGGAATTTTCATTTAAAAAAGCAGAAGAAGCAGCACACAAGGATCCGTAAGTGTATCCGTTCTTACGTCAAAGCATAGCACACTTGCATCAAAGAGGACTGTCATCGACAAGAAGTACAGAGGGAAGTGGGAACACTGAAGATGGTATCAGGGCCAAGAGCAATAAGCCTCTATGGTGTGCCAGACCCGCCAAACGGTACTGGCAGCGTCTACGGCCATTGTACTCCCACATGCACCTCGTCTCACAGCAAAACACACTTCAGTGGGAGTAAATGGGCAGCAACATGTTTCAGACATCCCTCCTTTGTTGTTAAGCTTGATAAAAAGGAGGAGCCCCTGAAACATGTTGCTGCCTAGCTTGCGAAACATGTCAACTGCTTGTCCTGTGTTTGTCTGATACACTTGTGACAATAAGGTACATCAAGCAAGTTTTTTGGATATTCGGAGTGTGACCATTTCTTTATTTTATTCAGAGCAGAGTCTTGATAGGGCATAAGTACAAGAAGTTTAGACATTCAAATTTAATCTGAACTTTAGGTATGTTTGGCAGGAATTGTCCCTCCAAACGTCCAATAGTGCACTGAAAACAACTGTCATTGGCCAAAGTCTTGTACCTTGCCCAAAGGGAGAGGCAGAAATTGCTCTCAATCAGCTATCAGGGAGTATAGAGCATCTGTATCCATAGGCCAAAACAATGGTCATGATGAGCATCTAGAGGCAGGGTACATGTGCCTTTATTTTCTGCCACTGTGGAAGCACTATACACCCAGCGCACTCGGAGAAGTTGGTGGAGTGGTTAGCCTTCATCATTCTCCTCCATCTTCCAAGCACAGATTAGCTTGACATTATCAGCAGCTGCTAAAGTACCCAGTTCTGTCCATTTCTCCACAGTTATTCCTACTGTTGCCCCCACCAACTGGCACAAAGGAATCGACTGAGTTATTTGAGCATAGTATCAGTCAGTTTCTGAAAGAGGCTGTTTAGCAAATAGTTCCATCTGAGGTTGAGGAGGCGAGCAATGAAGCATAGCGGGAGATGACAACATGCAGGCACAGATGTCCCTGCAACTGCAGCCCACTGCCAAGCTGGCTCCAGCCATGGAAAAGGGGAGAGGTGAGATCTTCAACCATACCTGGGTGACAAGTATAGTAGAAGAGCAAAGTGGGGGGAAGTATAACATTGTTGAGAGAGGTTGTTATCAAGGTTGCAGCTCATATAGAAGTGGAGGGACCAGCCATCCTATTCCATTGAATGGCAGAGCTCCATGGGTGCAGGGCACTGTTATCCCCTAGTACAACTAGTAACGCCACAGTCCTCCAGACTATCTGTGTGACTGTCTGTCTGTACCTCCGATGTGGCCAAGCAGTTACCTAGAGTGCTCAACAGCGCCCTGGTAGCTGGCATTGAGAACTACAAGCCGACAGCCACAAAAGCTATAGAGAATTGTAGTTTTCCCATTCACAGAACACTGTGAATGGATGATATGGCCGGGCGAGTGGAGCCCCACACAGCCGCGCTTTTTTAGATTGTAACAGCGAACAGGGGGAGAAGATCACCCGCTTGCTGTGAAAACAGTGACTCAGGGGGGTATGGGGGCCAGTGCATTTGTAACGTGTTACATGTTACATCCTGAATATAGGTATAACATGTAACATGTTACAAAAGGTGAACTCATCTTTTAATCATGGCGACATCATCAGTCATTTGGGTAACATGTGTATGAAGAGACACATGATTTCTCAGCGCACTCAGTGGGGAAGAATATCAGCATGGGACCATGCAGAGTAGGGGCAAACTTATGCCGCGTACACACGGTCGGACTTTCCGGCATACTTGGTCCGGCGGACCAGAGTGTGCCGGACAATCCGCCCATGTGTAGGCCCTGGCGGACTTTTCCCCATAAGCCCGCCGGACCTAGATTTGAAACATGTTTTAAATCTTTCCGTCTGACTCAGTTTCGGGCGGAAAGTCCGCTCGTCTGTGTGCTGGTCTGACGGAAAGCCCGCTCGTGTTTATGCTGGTCCAACGGACCAGATACGACGCGAGGGCAGGGTATTGCATTTCGCGCTCGCTGCAATAGGAAAAACAAATTTTCCTATTGTGGAGAGCGCGGGGCATACCAGGCCCTTAGGTCTGGTATGGATTATAAAGGGAACCCCCCTACGCCGAAAAAACGGCATGGGGTCCCCCCTAAAATCCATACCAGACCCCGATCCGAGCACGCAGCCTGGCCGTTCAGGAAGGGGGGTGGGGATGAGCGAGCACCCCCCCTCCTGAGCCGTACCAGGCCGCATGCCCTCAACATGGGGGGTGGGTGCTTTGGGAGAGGGGGGCGCCCTGCGGGGCCCTCCCACCCCAAAGCACCTTGTCCCCATGTTGATGAGGACAAGGGCCTCTTCCCGACAACCCTGGCCGTTGGTTGTCGGGGTCTACGGGCGGGGGGCTTATCGGAATCCGGGAGCCCCCTATAATAAGACGGCCCCCAGATCCCGGCCCCCCCACCCTATGTGAATGAGTATGGGGTACATGGTACCCCTACCCATTCACCTAGGGAAAAAGTGTAAATAATAAAACACTACACAGGTTTTTAAAATATTTTATTAAACAGCTCCGGGGGGAGGATCTTCCTCCGGCTTCGGGGGTCTTCTTCCGGCTTCGGGGGTCCCTCCGGTTCATCTTCTCCCAGCATCCGGTTGGTTCTTCTCCGCTCTCTTCTCCCGGTGTTCCAGTTCTTCGGCCGGCTCCTCCCCTGTCTTCAGGTAGCTCTCTTGCCAGCGGAGGTCTGGACTTCTGGGCTTTTTGTCTTCTCTTCTCTTCTCCAGATGTTGACACGACGCTCTCTCCGGCTGGACTGCTCTCTGAGGGCTGCGTTGTGACTTATATAGGCGGAGACCCCGCCCCCTTTTGATGTCACAGTCCCTGGGCATGCTGGGACTGTGATGTTTTAGGGGGCGTAGTCAACATCACCCAGTGACCACGCTCCCTAAAACATCACACTCCCAGCATGCCCAGGGACTGTGACATCAAAAGGGGGCGGGGTCTCCGCCTATATAAGTCACAACGCAGCCCTCAGAGAGCAGTCCAGCCAGAGAGAGCGTCGTGTCAACATCTGGAGAAGAGAAGACAAGAAGCCCAGAAGACAAGAAGCCCAGAAGTCTGGACCTCTGCTGGCAAGAGAGCTACCTGAAGACAGCGGAGGAGCCGGCCGAAGAACTGGAACACCGGGAGAAGAGAGCGGAGAAGAACCAACCGGACGCCGGGAGAAGATGAACCGGCCGGACCCCCGAAGCCGGAAGAAGACCCCCGAAGCCGGAGGAAGATTCCCCCCCGGAGCTGTTTAATAAAATATTTTAAAAACCTGTGTAGTGTTTTATTATTTACACTTTTTCCCTAGGTGAATGGGTAGGGGTACCATGTACCCCATACTCATTCACATAGGGTGGGGGGGCCGGGATCTTGGTGTTCTCTTATTATAGGGGGCTCCCGGATTCCGATAAGCCCCCCGCCCGTAGACCCCGACAACCAACGGCCAGGGTTGTCGGGAAGAGGCCCTTGTCCTCATCAACATGGGGACAAGGTGCTTTGGGGGAGGGGGAGCCCCGCAGGGCCCCCCTCCCCCAAAGCACCCACCCCCCATGTTGAGGGCATGCGGCCTGGTATGGCTCAGGTGGGGGGGGGGGGGGCGCTCGCTCGTCCCCACCCCCCTTCCTGACCGGCCAGGCTGCGTGCTCGGATTGGGGTCTGGTATGGATTCTAGGGGGGACCCCACGCCGTTTTTTTGGCGTAGGGGGGTTCCCTTTATAATCCATACCAGACCTAAGGGCCTGGTATGCCCCGCGACGGGGCTCGCAAGGTGTCAATCTCGCCAAAATAAGCGGCAAGATTGACTTCCTTTCCTAGTCCCGTCGCACCTGAGTCACGTTCAAAATGAACGGACTTGTCCGTGTGTGGGCAAGTCTGTTCATTCTGAAAGTCCGCCGGTGTCTTGCCGAGAAAGTTCCCTCTGCGGATAAGTTCCCCCTGTACTGCGCAGGCGCAGCGCCTGCGCAGTACGTACTACTGTCAGCCGCCGGAGATAGCCGAAGCTCAAACGCTTCAATCAGCTGTACACGGCACCTGCGCCCTAGGTCCAGGTTCCTTCCCCACCATCCAAGTGGACCTAGTGCCGAGCGCAGCGAGGCCGTGCCCGAAGCGTGGCGAGCGAAGTGAGCCCGCGAGGGGCCCTCTACAGGCGCCGTGTACGGCTGATTTTCAGCTGTTCCGCTTCGGCTATTTCCGCCAGATCCTACTGCGCAGGCGCAGTAGAGGGGGGAACTTATCCTCCGAGCGGAACTATCTCGGCAGAACACCGTAACTCCGGCGAAAGTCCGTCGGAAAGACGGGCGGACTTAGCCCGCCGCAAAGTCCGGTCGTGTGTGGGCAAGTCCGTCCGTTTCAAAGTCCGGCGCACCTGGCGGACAAAGTCCGTCAGAAAGTGTGCCGGACCAAGTAGGCCAGAAAGTCCGACCGTGTGTACGCGGCATTAGGCTGCAACCTTGCTCTAATTCTGCAAACTCCTTTCATCTTCAGCTGTAGCATTTCCCCAAATTCTGGAATTTAAGCCACCCCCATGCCCAGCAGTTCAATGGCAGCTTGACAAAAATGCTAACTTTATGTCTCATGTCTGTCCAGCTGGTGGATTTAGCCTCCTTTCTTGAATTTGCAGCTATCAATCATCATGTGGAAGGTAATGTTTCAACATCGCTGGATCACAGGGTCAGCGAGAGGGTTCACCTGACCACAGACATGTGGTCCAGCAAGTATGGGCAAGGAAGTTATATATCCACTGGGTAAGAGGTAAATAGAAAACACCGCGCTAACCAGTAAAATAAATAAAAGCTGCTGCATACAGTTTGACAAAAACAACAAAATAGACATATGGAAAAATGCAGCGCATGTACAAATGAACATAGGTCTTTAAAATGGTGAAACAGTGAAGAAATCACTAATTGACCAGAGGTGCCTTGAAACACAAACGTCCATAGATGGATGTGAATGTCCAACCGCACAGGAGGTGTAAGTACTCCAAGGGGTAGTGATGGTCTGATGGTTGTCAGAAAACACCTGGCATCATACAGCGACTTCCCAACAGAGAAACTGGGTCCCAATGGGTCATTCAGAGAAAGTGCAAAAAAGCCTCTTACCAGATCCTGTGGATTCCCATGTCAGCGACAGGGAATCGCATGCGCAGTTTGTCACAAATGACGTGGAATGGGAGCTCAGGAATCGCCAATCTCTTGGATTGTGGTCTGTATGGATCTCAGCCGGCAACCGGATGGGTCTTCACAACGAACCATCCTCACACCGAACCGTCCCAGCGTGCATCAGAAGTTTCACAAACGGTCGCCCGAAAGGAGCAGTTGGAGGGACTAGATCTCATGCGGTAAATGTGGAAACAAAAAGAATGTGCCTCCACATGGTGCAGGTAAAAAAGGGTGTTTTTATTGACAAAAACGACCATACACAAATAAAAGCGTGATCACGGTGGATAAAAACAAATGGGCAACAAAGAGAGTGGTGTATGTACCCGACGCGTTTCGACCTAGGGGTCTTCAACAGGGGCATAGACCACTCACTCCAAGTTGCCAAATATATATAATAAAATTATTTAGAGAAGGACCAATCACAAGGGCTGAAAAACCAGGAGATTTGATTGGGTGAATACAATCACATGACTTGCTTGAATGTCTAGACATGAAGATCATACACAATTTCTATATAAATAAATGAATGACATTAAGGTGAAGCCCAGGAGACTGTATAAAGGTCTACCAGCAGAAAAATATATAACTCTATGATCTCTCTAACAAAAATAAAGCATTTAAAGATTAAATGAAAACAGCACTCCTCTGCTGACAGTCCGGCAGAATGTACCGCCCTGTCGGCCAGAGGAGCCAATCCTCAATAAGAAGACAAAAGGTGTTAAGTGGAGCTGACCAATAGGCCGCTATGTATGAGCCGGCCTCTATCCCTGAACGCCCACATGACCAGTCTGTGTAGGAAATGACCTCACGTCCGTGGGCGTGTCCGACGTCTCCCTCTCACATGACTCACTGGGCCAATCAGAGAGCAAACGTCCCACTCAACTCTGCTGTACGTACAATCCGTACACCGCAGAGGGATGGGACTTAAATAAATACACCCAGCGTCCCGGCAATGCAATCCAGCAAGCAACGGACGCTAAATGAGACAAAACAGCATCCCTATAGTGTATGTGTACAAAAATGTATTATGCAGCAGACCGGGACCCGATGACCCGGAAGTGTGCATAGAACTCCTGTGAACCGGAAGTGTATTGGAAGTGGGGACACATATAGTGAAATATAATGTGTTGGGAAATGACTAGCTGAGGTGAAATCACATAAATGTGTAAAAAAATTTACTAGAGTGGCATTGTAAATGTCTCTTAAGGTCCATGTGTGTTTTGGTGGGACTGAAATAAAAAATTAAAAAATTATGTGAACACAAAATCTCCGGAACGCACATTATAAAATGTGTTAAAATGATTATATATGTGGAGGGAATGTGTGGATTTGTAAAGTGACCCAAATATCTGGCAGTTATCCTGTTGATCCCTTGACTGTAAAAAATCATCAGCATAGACCGAATGGGTCAATTTTGATTGGACCAATTTCAATTGGGTGAATAGATAACCCTCTAAGGTGCACCATATATAAGCTGTGTAACAACTTGTGAATATAGGTGAAAAAAAGGAGAGGGGGAGGGGGGAGAAAAAGTGTTAAAATAATGAAATAAAAAAAATAAAAAAATTAAAAATAAAATAAATTTAAAAAAATATATATATAAAAAAAAAAAATAATAATAAAAAAATAATAATAATAAAGGGAAGGATGGACATGCATAGAGATGTGGAAGGAATTTCAGATTGGTTGATAAAGGAGTTGAGGTCCCACTCTACGTTTAAACCTAACGGGAAATAGGACCTCAACTCCCATATCCAATAAGTCTCGAGGCGTGACACTCCTCGGAGGCGGGACTCTCCTCTCCAATGTGGGACAAATTTGTCAATCACCTGGAATAAAGTCCCAGTAGGGTCTTTATTATGGTGTTCCAGATAATGACGGGGTACTGTATGTTTGTCCTTGCCTTTCTTGATACCTGCCACATGTTCATTAACTCGTATAGAGAAAGTTCTGATGGTACGCCCAACATACTGTTTGTGGCAGGGGCAAGTAATGAGGTAGACAATGTATTGTGATGTACAAGTAGTGAAGTGTTTCATCTGGTAAGTGAGGGAGGTGACTGTGCATTGGAAAGTGGTACTTTTTTGTCTGCCTCGAATGTTGTGGAGGCAGACATTGCATCTACGGCAGGGGTAATAACCCTGACATTCCTGAAAAAATGAAACTCTTTTGGGGGGTCTATTATATTCGGAGCAATCTGTCCTTGAATGGACCGTGCTCCCCTGAATACAACAGCCGCCCGTTCAGGAAGAACTGACCCCAGTAGATTGTCATTTAAAAGTACCTTCCAGTGCTTTTTGAATATAGCTTTTACTTGTTTGGACTGAATGGAGTGAGTGGTGAAGAAAGCCCATTTGTGCATAGGTTCAGCTGTGGATTTGGGGCGTTCTATCAAAGTGGATTCTCTATCAGTGGATAGTGCCCTATTGAGTTCCTTGTCTAGATGTCTGGGATCATAACCTTTTTCAATAAATCGATCTCTCAGAACTAGCGATTGTGACTGGAAATCAATAGCATTGGTACAGTTGCGTCGTAGTCTCAAAAATTGGCTACGGGGAACAGACTTGGGCCACTGCTCCTGATGACAACTGTCAATGGGAATGAATCCGTTCCGGTCGGTGGCCTTGAAATACGTGCGGAACTCCAAATGTTTGTCCACTACAAATATTTCAAGGTCCAAAAAATGTACACTGGTAGAGCTGGCCTCATAGCTCAAAGATATTCCTCTATCATTAGAATTGAGACTGGTCATGAAACTGTCAAGTGATGTACGGTCACCATCCCATAGGAAGAGGATGTCGTCTATGTACCTGGCCCAGAAGATCAACTCGGATCTCTGGGCCGCATAGACGACATCCTCCTCCCACTGGGCCATGAAGAGGTTGGCGAGGCTGGGGGCGAACTTGGCCCCCATAGCCACGCCCCTCTTCTGTAGAAAAAATTGATTCTGGAACCAAAAATAATTGTGTTCCGTTGCAAATATGAGTAATTGCATAATAAAATTACGCTGAAGGGAAGGGAGCTTGTTGTCTCTAGATAGGTGTTTCTCCACCGCCTTAAAGCCCAAGTGATGTGGGATGCACGTATAAAGTGCCGCCACATCTGCTGTGACTAAAAGCATCCCTTCTGAAACTGAAACAGGTTCCAGTAATCTAATGGTGTCTCTAGTGTCCTTGAGATAGGACTGCGTGGAACGAACCAACGGCTGTAAATAAAAATCGACGTATTTACCAATACGGGCTGTGACTGAGTCAATCCCGCTGACAATAGGTCTGCCAGGGGGATTGACTGAGTCCTTGTGGACTTTAGGAAGATAATAGATAGCTGGAATGCGTGGGACTTGTGGGACTAGAAAACTTTTTTCCTTTTTGTTTAAAATCCCTAGCGCATAACCTTCCTCAATAAGTTTGACCAGAGCCTTTTTGAAAGGTGTAGTGGGGTCCGTGGGAATAGGGCTGTAAGTGTTTGAATCGTTAAGAATTCTATACATCTCTTTAAGGTAATCAACCTTATCAAGAACTACAATCCCGCCCCCCTTATCCGCAGGGCGGATTATAAGGTTCTTTTTCTCACAAAGAGATCTGAGGCCGTTTTTTATGTCAGATTGAATATAGACACGTTTTTTCTGTTTGTTTAATTTGTCCAGATCCCCCAGAACAAGGTTTTTAAAAACCTGTATGGAGGGAGCTAGAGAGCCTGGGGGGTTAAATATAGATGGATTGGATAATCCTGAATGTGTAACTTGTACGTCAGACAAGCTGGAATCTACGGGTTCAGAACCTGTATGTGTATTGGCTGAAGCCGGGGGGATTGTAGTGGATGAAATCCCCTTATTAAATAAGACATAAAAAACGGCCTCAGATCTCTTTGTGAGAAAAAGAACCTTATAATCCGCCCTGCGGATAAGGGGGGCGGGATTGTAGTTCTTGATAAGGTTGATTACCTTAAAGAGATGTATAGAATTCTTAACGATTCGAACACTTACAGCCCTATTCCCACGGACCCCACTAAACCTTTCAAAAAGGCTCTGGTCAAACTTATTGAGGAAGGTTATGCGCTAGGGATTTTAAACAAAAAGGAAAAAAGTTTTCTAGTCCCACAAGTCCCACGCATTCCAGCTATCTATTATCTTCCTAAAGTCCACAAGGACTCAGTCAATCCCCCTGGCAGACCTATTGTCAGCGGGATTGACTCAGTCACAGCCCGTATTGGTAAATACGTCGATTTTTATTTACAGCCGTTGGTTCGTTCCACGCAGTCCTATCTCAAGGACACTAGAGACACCATTAGATTACTGGAACCTGTTTCAGTTTCAGAAGGGATGCTTTTAGTCACAGCAGATGTGGCGGCACTTTATACGTGCATCCCACATCACTTGGGCTTTGAGGCGGTGGAGAAACACCTATCTAGAGACAACAAGCTCCCTTCCCTTCAGCGTAATTTTATTATGCAATTACTCATATTTGCAACGGAACACAATGATTTTTGGTTCCAGAATCTATTTTTTCTACAGAAGAGGGGCGTGGCTATGGGGGCCAAGTTCGCCCCCAGCCTCGCCAACCTCTTCATGGCCCAGTGGGAGGAGGATGTCGTCTATGCGGCCCAGAGATCCGAGTTGATCTTCTGGGCCAGGTACATAGACGACATCCTCTTCCTATGGGATGGTGACCGTACATCACTTGACAGTTTCATGACCAGTCTCAATTCTAATGATAGAGGAATATCTTTGAGCTATGAGGCCAGCTCTACCAGTGTACATTTTTTGGACCTTGAAATATTTGTAGTGGACAAACATTTGGAGTTCCGCACGTATTTCAAGGCCACCGACCGGAACGGATTCATTCCCATTGACAGTTGTCATCAGGAGCAGTGGCTCAAGTCTGTTCCCCGTAGCCAATTTTTGAGACTACGACGCAACTGTACCAATGCTATTGATTTCCAGTCACAATCGCTAGTTCTGAGAGATCGATTTATTGAAAAAGGTTATGATCCCAGACATCTAGACGAGGAACTCAATAGGGCACTATCCACTGATAGAGAATCCACTTTGATAGAACGCCCCAAATCCACAGCTGAACCTATGCACAAATGGGCTTTCTTCACCACTCACTCCATTCAGTCCAAACAAGTAAAATCTATATTCAAAAAGCACTGGAAGGTACTTTTAAATGACAATCTACTGGGGTCAGTTCTTCCTGAACGGGCGGCTGTTGTATTCAGGGGAGCACGGTCCATTCAAGGACAGATTGCTCCGAATATAATAGACCCCCCAAAAGAGTTTCATTTTTTCAGGAATGTCAGGGTTATTACCCCTGCCGTAGATGCAATGTCTGCCTCCACAACATTCGAGGCAGACAAAAAAGTACCACTTTCCAATCCACAGTCACCTCCCTCACTTACCAGATGAAACACTTCACTACTTGTACATCACAATACATTGTCTACCTCATTACTTGCCCCTGCCACAAACAGTATGTTGGGCGTACCATCAGAACTTTCTCTATACGAGTTAATGAACATGTGGCAGGTATCAAGAAAGGCAAGGACAAACATACAGTACCCCGTCATTATCTGGAACACCATAATAAAGACCCTACTGGGACTTTATTCCAGGTGATTGACAAATTTGTCCCACATTGGAGAGGAGAGTCCCGCCTTCGAGGAGTGTCACGCCTCGAGACTTATTGGATATGAGAGTTGAGGTCCTATTTCCCGTTAGGTTTAAACATAGAGTGGGACCTCAACTCCTTTATCAACCAATCTTAAATTCCTTCCACATCTCTATGCATGTCCATCCCTCCCTTTATTTTTTTTTTTATTTTTTTATATATATTTTTTTAATTTTATTTTATTTTTTATTTATTTTTATTTTTTTTATTTCATTATTTTAACACTTTTTCTCCCCCCTCCCCCTCTCCTTTTTTTCACCTATATTCACAAGTTGTTACACAGCTTATATATGGTGCACCTTAGAGGGTTATCTATTCACCCAATTGAAATTGGTCCAATCAAAATTGACCCATTCGGTCTATGCTGATGATTTTTTACAGTCAAGGGATCAACAGGATAACTGCCAGATATTTGGGTCACTTTACAAATCCACACATTCCCTCCACATATATATTCATTTTAACACATTTTATAATGTGCGTTCCGGAGATTTTGTGTTCACATAATTTTTTAATTTTTTATTTCAGTCCCACCAAAACACACATGGACCTTAAGAGACATTTACAATGCCACTCTAGTAAATTTTTTTACACATTTATGTGATTTCACCTCAGCTAGTCATTTCCCAACACATTATATTTCACTATATGTGTCCCCACTTCCAATACACTTCCGGTTCACAGGAGTTCTATGCACACTTCCGGGTCATCGGGTCCCGGTCTGCTGCATAATACATTTTTGTACACATACACTATAGGGATGCTGTTTTGTCTCATTTAGCGTCCGTTGCTTGCTGGATTGCATTGCCGGGACGCTGGGTGTATTTATTTAAGTCCCATCCCTCTGCGGTGTACGGATTGTACGTACAGCAGAGTTGAGTGGGACGTTTGCTCTCTGATTGGCCCAGTGAGTCATGTGAGAGGGAGACGTCGGACACGCCCACGGATGTGAGGTCATTTCCTACACAGACTGGTCATGTGGGCGTTCAGGGATAGAGGCCGGCTCATACATAGCGGCCTATTGGTCAGCTCCACTTAACACCTTTTGTCTTCTTATTGAGGATTGGCTCCTCTGGCCGATAGGGCGGTACATTCTGCCGGACTGTCAGCAGAGGAGTGCTGTTTTCATTTAATCTTTAAATGCTTTATTTTTGTTAGAGAGATCATAGAGTTATATATTTTTCTGCTGGTAGACCTTTATACAGTCTCCTGGGCTTCACCTTAATGTCATTCATTTATTTATATAGAAATTGTGTATGATCTTCATGTCTAGACATTCAAGCAAGTCATGTGATTGTATTCACCCAATCAAATCTCCTGGTTTTTCAGCCCTTGTGATTGGTCCTTCTCTAAATAATTTTATTATATATATTTGGCAACTTGGAGTGAGTGGTCTATGCCCCTGTTGAAGACCCCTAGGTCGAAACGCGTCGGGTACATACACCACTCTCTTTGTTGCCCATTTGTTTTTATCCACCGTGATCACGCTTTTATTTGTGTATGGCCGTTTTTGTCAATAAAAACACCCTTTTTTACCTGCACCATGTGGAGGCACATTCTTTTTGTTTCCACATTTACCGCATGAGATCTAGTCCCTCCAACTGCTCCTTTCGGGGGACCGTTTGTGAAACTTCTGATGCACGCTGGGACAGTTCGGTGTGAGGACGGTTCGTTGTGAAGACCCATCCGGTTGCCGGCTGAGATCCATACAGACCACAATCCAAGAGATTGGCGATTCCTGAGCTCCCATTCCACGTCATTTGTGACAAACTGCGCATGCGATTCCCTGTCGCTGACATGGGAATCCACAGGATCTGGTAAGAGGCTTTTTTGCACTTTCTCTGAATGACCCATTGGGACCCAGTTTCTCGGTTGGGAAGTCGCTGTATGATGCCAGGTGTTTTCTGACAACCATCAGACCATCACCACCCCTTGGAGTACTTACACCTCCTGTGTGGTTGGGCATTCACATCCATCTATGGACGTTTGTGTTTCAAGGCACCTCTGGTCAATTAGTGATTTCTTTACTGTTTCACCATTTTAAAGACCTATGTTCATTTGTACATGCGCTGCATTTTTCCATATGTCTATCCACTGGGTAAGTTCACTCTTCCGTATTCTCTTAAAAGCAATCTACAGTGGTTTGCTTTTTAGAGGGTGGCTAAGCAGTCACTTCCAGACACTCAGAAGGCGATCCTGCTGCATTAAATCTGTTTAATTTTTTAATATAATGTTTGAGGAACAATAATTTTCATGTAATATTTCTGCCTGATAAATGCACACACTCCGCCTCCCAAATACCAATTAAAAACTATTAAAAAAAGAATGAGATTCTGTACCTAGATTTTTGTACAATTTTTATACAATTGGTAAAATAGTTTCACTTTAAATTTCTGGGTGAAATATGCTTACTCTCTCCCTCCAATACCGCCTCACATCATAAAGAATGTGATTCAAATCAGCAAATAATGCAACTTGTTTTAAAAAATGTTTTTAGGAAACAACAATTAATATTTATAACTGAAATATGCCAGCTCCTTGCCTCCCAAATTGTCTACCATGAAAAAGCATATGATTTTGTTAAGCAAATCCGTACAAATTACTTGTGGTGTCTTAAAAATACACTTTCATTTAATTTTGCATGCTGGAATAGGACTAATTCCTGTCTACAAGATTAGCTCTCATTAAATAGATAAGATTATTATTTTTAGATAATCCATTAGGTTTGTATATCGTATCTTTCTAGAAAGTATATTTGTTTTTTGTATTTTTGGCTAAAAGAAGCCAACTCTGCTTTCAAACGTGCCTAATATTAAAAAGAATGAGATTCTGTTCTGCAAATATATGCAATTTTTATAAGATATCAACAATATTTTAATGATAATGATGTAATGATAATACTATTATAGTTGCTAACGAAAAGGAACATATGGTGCAATATATATATATATAGTGATCACAGTGTGAAGGTGGTAGGGATTGATGGGATATGTGGCAATGCGATAGACCTACACCAGACCGGCAGGTATTTTGGAGTAGCAATATTCCTCAAAGGTACATGTTTTTTAACACAATGCCCAGCTTGATGTGCCTCTGCCTGCTGCCCAGCTATAAGTGCTTCTGCCCGCTGCCCAGCTTGATGTGCCTCTGCCTGCTGCCCAGCTTTATGTGCCTCTGTCCGCTGCCCAGCTTGATGTGCATCTGCCCGCTGCCCACTGCCCAGCTGATGTGCCTCTGCCCGCTGCCCAGCTTGATGTGCCGGTGTCCACTGCCCAGCCTAATGACCCGGAGCCCGCTGCCCAGCCTGATGACCCAGAGTCCGCTGCCCAGCCTGATGACCCGAAGCCTGCTGCCGAGCCTGATGACCCGGAACCTGTTGCCCAACCTGTCACAAAGACCTGAAGCACCAAACTGTATGCTGTCTACCGGGCGCTCAGGTTCGGCACATCATGGATCTGGTGGACAGATTACTGGGACGGGCTGGGGAAGACCCGGCTGTCAGTGCACGTTGGCACCAATGACAAAGTCAGAGGCATGTGGAGTGTCCTAAAGAATGATGTTAGGAACTTAGGAGCTAAATTAAGGAAAAGGACCTCCAAGGTAGTATTCTCAGGAATACTACCGGTACATCGAGCCACACCAGAAAGGCAGAGGGAGATTAGGGAAGTAAACAAGTGGCTGAGGAGCTGGTGTAGTAAGGAGGGGTTCCTGGAGAACAGGGCCGACTTCTCAGTCAATAACTAGTTCTATAGAAGGGACGGACTGCACCTAAATGAGGAGGGTGCAGATCTGCTGGGAGTAAAGATGGCCAAAAAGTTAGAGGGGTTTTTAAACTAGGTGACGGGGGGAGGGTCCAGATGTAGATATAGTCAGCAATGAACATATTCTAGAGGGTAGTATTGGGGGCATTAGTGGTAGGTTGACTAAAGCACAAAAACCCGAGGTAAGTATAGTAACAGGTCCTATTTGCAATCTCGGAACACCCAATAAGAGGAGAGTATGCGACCGGTCTAAACTACGTGGCATGTTCAACAATGCCAGGAGCCTGGCGGACAAGATGGGTGAACTATAGATACTGTTGAACGAGGAGGATTTAGATTTTGTCTGATTTTCAGAGACCTGGTTCAACAGCTCTCATGATTGGCTGGCAACCATTCAAGGGTATTCCCTTTATCGCAGGGACAGAGAGGGTAAAAAAGGGGGAGGGGTATGCCTATATATCTAGAATAATGTACAAGTGAATGTGAGAGATGACATTAATAAAGGAGCTAGGGAGGAGGTGGAATCCTTATTGGTAGAGCTCCAAAGGCATGAAGCTAAGGGGAAAATAATACTGGGAGTATGCTATAGGCCCCCTAACCTGAGGGAGGAGGGGGAGACGGACCTCCTATCACAATTAGGATTAGTAGCAAGGATGTGAAGTGTTATCATAATGGTGGATTTTAATTATCCAGACATAGATTGGGCAGAGGGAACCACACATTCGTCTAAGGCTCGCCAGTTCCTAAATGTCTTGCAGGACAATTTCATGGGGTCAGATGGTAGACACACCAACTAGAAACAAGGCATTACTAGATCTACTGATTACCAACAATACAGACCTGATCACGGATGTGGAAATACGGGGCAATTTAGGAAACAGCGATCACAGGTCAATTGGCTTCAGTATAAATCACACAAATAGGAAACACAAGGGGAACACAAAGACACTGAATTTCAAAAGAGCCAACTTCCTTAAACTACGAACCTAGAAACAAAGAACACGGAGGAGACATGGGTTTGCTTTAAGAGCATATTAAATAAGGGCATTAGCCAGTGCATCCAATTGGGAAATAAATTTAAAAGAGCGAACAAAAGTCCTGGATGGCTTAACTCTAATGTAAAAATGCACATAAAAGCAAAGGAGAAGGCCTTCAAAAAATACTAGGCTGAGGGATCATCCTCAGCATTCAGACTTTACAAAGAATGCAACAAGATATGTAAGGATGCAATTAGGGCGGCTAAGATAGAACACGAAAGACACATAGCAGAGAAGAGCAAAAAAAATTCTTTAAGTATACAGGTAAAAGCCAGTAAATTAGAATATTTTGAAAAACTTGATTTATTTCAGTAATTGCATTCAAAAGGTGTAACTTGTACATTATATTTATTCATTGCACACAGACTGATGCATTCAAATGTTTATTTCATTTAATTTTGATGATTTGAAGTGGCAACAAATGAAAATCCAAAATTCCGTGTGTCACAAAATTAGAATATTACTTAAGGCTAATACAAAAAAGGGATTTTTTAGAAATGTTGGCCAACTGAAAAGTATGAAAATGAAAAATATGAGCATGTACAATACTCAATACTTGGTTGGAGCTCCTTTTGCCTCAATTACTGCATTAATGCGGCGTGGCATGGAGTCGATGAGTTTCTGGCACTGCTCAGGTGTTATGAGAGCCCAGGTTGCTCTGATAGTGGCCTTCAACTCTTCTGCGTTGTTGGGTCTGGCATTCTGCATCTTCCTTTTCACAATACCCCACAGATTTTCTATGGGGCTAAGGTCAGGGGAGTTGGCTGGCCAATTTAGAACAGAAATACCATGGTCCGTAAACCAGGCACGGGTAGATTTTGCGCTGTGTGCAGGCGCCAAGTCCTGTTGGAACCTGAAATCTCCATCTCCATAGAGCAGGTCAGCAGCAGGAAGCATGAAGTGCTCTAAAACTTGCTGGTAGACGGCTGCGTTGACCCTGGATCTCAGGAAACAGAGTGGACCGACACCAGCAGATGACATGGCACCCCAAACCATCACTGATGGTGGAAACTTTACACTAGACTTCAGGCAACGTGGATCCTGTGCCTCTCCTGTCTTCCTCCAGACTCTGGGACCTCGATTTCCAAAGGAAATGCAAAATTTGCTTTCGTCAGAAAACAAGACTTTGGACCACTCAGCAGCAGTCCAGCTCTTTTTTTCCTTAGCCCAGGTGAGACGCTTTTCGCGCTGTTTCTTGGTCAACAGTGGCTTGACACGAGGTATGCGGCAGTTGAAACCCATGTCTTTCAAGCGACTCTTGGTGGTGGATCTTGAAGCACTGACTCCAGCAGCTGTCCACTCCTTGTGAATCTCCCCCACATTTTTGAAGGGGTTTTTTTTCACAATCTTGACTAGGGTGTGGTGATCCCTATCGCTTGTACACTTTTTCTGACCACAGTTTTTCCTTCCCTTTGCCTCTCTATTAATGTGTTTGGACACAGAGCTCTGAGAACAGCCAGCCTCTTCAGCAATAACCTTTTGTGTCTTTCCCTCCTTGTGCAATGTGTCGATGGTCGCCTTTTGGACAGCTGTCAAATCTGAAGTCTTCCCCATGTTTGTGTAGGCTTCAGAACTGGACTGAGAGACCATTTAAAGCCCTTTGCAGGTGTTTTGAGTTAATCAGCTGATTAGTTTGTGGCACCAGGTGTCTTCAAAATTTAACCCTTACACAATATTCTAATTTTGTGACACACGGAATTTTGGATTTTCATTTGTTGCCACTTCAAATCATCAAAATTAAATTAAATAAACATTTGAATGCATCAGTCTGTGTGCAATGAATAAATACAATGTACAAGTTACACCTTTTGAATGCAATTACTGAAATAAATCAAGTTTTTCAAAATATTCTAATTTACTGGCTTTCACCTGTATAAACAGTAAAAAAGGGAGGACAGACCATATTGGCCCCATAAAGAATGAGGAAGGACATCTGGTTACAAAGGATGGGGAGATGGCGAAGGTATTGAATTTATTCTTCTCCTCGGTCTTCAGGAGGGAATCGGGGGGCTTCAGTAACCAAAACTGCAGTGTTTGTCCTCATGACACATCACAGGAAGCACCCTCATGGCTAACAGAGGACAGAATTAGAAATAGACTTGGGAAACGCCACATTAATAAATTACCAGGACCAGATGGCTTGCATCCGAAGGGGACTTAGGGCACTCAGTCAAGTAATTGCCAGACCATTGTTCCTAATTTTTACTGACAGTATACTGACTGGAATGGTACCATCTGACTGAAGAAAAGCCAATGTAGCACCAATATTTAAAAAAGGGCCAAAATACATCCCTGGGAATTGCAGACCAGTTAGCCTAACATCAATAGTATGCAAGCTCTTGGAGGGGATGATAAGGGACTATATACGCGATTTTAGTAATGAAAATGGTATCATTAGCAATAATCAGCATGGATTCATTAAGAATCATTCTTGCGAAACCAATCTATTAGCCTTCTCTGAGGAGGTGAGCTGCCATCTAGATAAAGGAAGGCCCTTAGACGTGGTGTATCTGGATTTTGCAAAAGCATTTGACACAGTTCCCCATAAACGTTTACTGTACAAAGTAAGGTCTGTTGGCATGGACCATAGAGTGAGTACATGGATTGAAAACGGACTACAAGGGCGAGTTCAGAGGGTGGTGATAAATGGGGAATACTCAGAATGGTCTAGGGTGGGAAGTGGGGTCCCCCAGGGTTCTGTGCTGGGACCAGTCCTGTTTAATTTGTTCATAAACAACCTGGAGGATGGGGTAAGCAGCTTAATCTCTGTATTTGTGGACGACACTAAGCTAAGCAGGGCAATAACTTCTCCGCAGGATGTTGAAACCTTTGCAAGAAGATCTGAACAAATTAATGGGGTGGGCAACTACATGGCAAATGGGTTTTAACGTAGAAAAATGTAAAATAATGCATTTGGGTGGCAAAAATATGAATGCAATCATGCAATCTACTCACTAGGGGTGAACCTCTGGGTGAATCTAGGATGGAAAAGGACCTGGGGGTCCTAGTAGATGATAGGCTCAGCAATAGCATGCAATGCCAAGCTGCTGCTAACAAAGCAAACAGAATATTGGCATGCATTAAAAAAGGGATTAACTCCAGGGATAAAGCGATAATTCTCCCACTCTACAAGACTCTGGTCCATCCTCACCTGGAGTATGCTGTCCAGTTCTGGTCAACAGTCCTCAGGAAGGATGTACTTGAAATGGAGCGAGTACAAAGAAGGGCAACAACGCTAGAAAAGGGTCTGGAGGATATTAGTTATGAAGAAAGGTTGCAAGCACTGAACTTATTCTCTCTGGAGAAGAGACGCTTGAGAGGGGATATGATTTCAATTTACAAATACCATACTGGTGACTAGGGATGCCCGGTTCGGTTCGCATCCAGAACATGCGAACAGGCAAAAAATTTGCTCGAACACGTGAACACCGTTAAAGTCTATGGGACACAAACATGAATAATCAAAAGTGCTCATTTTAAAGGCTTATATGCAAGTTATTGTCATAAAAAGTGTTTGGGGATCTGGGTCCTGCCACAGAGGACCTTTAGAAATGTCATTTTGCTGTCAGACTGTTCTAAACAAAGGAAACGTGCGCCCCTTTACAGGCATACTATAGACACCCCCACAACCACCAGGCAAGGGTTGTGGGGATGAGGCCCTTCTCCCCATCAACATGGGGACAAGGTGCTTTGGGGGGCTACCCCAAAGCACCCTCCCAATGTTGAGGGCATATGGCCTGGTACGGTTCAGGAGGGGGCGCTCTCTTGTCCCCCCCTCTTTTCCTGCGGCCTGCCAGGTTGCGTGCTCGGTAAGGGTCTGGTATGGATTTTTGGGGGGACCCCACGCCATTTTTTTTTAATTCTGGCGCGGGGTTCCCCTTAAAATCCATACCAGACCTGAAGTGCATAGTCATTTGCTTTTCTAACACAGCTGAGTGACCTGCGAGGTCACCTTTTTTGATGCCTATTAGAGCCTATGGCTCTAATCCGGTGCTTCAAACCCCCACCCGCCGCTGTAATTCAGGTTCCCTGTGCCCAAAAAGGGGCTGGGCGCCTGAATAGGGGGTGGCAGCGGCGGCCATAGATAGATTCATGCAATGCATGAATCTATCTATTGGTGATAGAGGGGTGGCTGGAGAGAGGGGGCGGCGCCCGTGCGCCCTTAATGCATGGGCCACCACTGCATCTAAACACACACACATACACATAGATAAACACACACATAATATACACACACATATACTGTATATACACACACAAACGCATATAAATACACACATAAACACATGCAAGCACATACACATACATGAACACACATATAAGAACACACACATACACACATACAGAAAGCCTTTTCAAAAACGGCAGTGCTTTACCTTACCTCTTCCTGCCGGGTACTGCACTGTAGGGGGAGACAAAGAGCACAACACACACTGCTTTCACTTTAGATCAGTGTGACAAGCTCCCTGCACAGTGCCGATTACAGTTCGGCCGACGATGGGAAGATCGATCTCAGCCGCTCCTCCTATCAAGATAAACAGGGGGGCCCTCAAGGGCCCCCTGCAGCATGGGACCCAGTCGCCATGGCGACCTCAGCGACCCCTATACTTCCGCCACTGGTCTATAGTATGCCTGTAAAATGGCGCGTGTTTCCCGTGCTTAGAACAGTCCCTGCACAAAATGTCATTTTTAAAGTCATTTAAAACTGCTTGCGGCTTTAATGTAATGTCGGGTCCTGGCAAAATGGATGAAAATCAGTGAGACAAACGGCATGGGTACCCCCAAGTCCATTACCAGGCCCTTTGGGTCTTATATGGATATTAAGGGGAACCCCGCACCCAAATTAAAAAAAAGGAAAGGTGTGGGGCCCCCAGGCCCTATATACTCTGAACAGCAGTATACAGGCGGTGCAAACAAGACAGGGACTGTAGGTTTGTTGTTAAGTAGAATCTGTTTGTAATTTTGAACTGGTACATTTTTAACATGTTTAGCTCCAGCCAAAAAATCTATTTAAAGCTTTTTTGGAAAACCTAGGGAAGGGTTATCACCCCTGTGACATTTGTTTTGCTGTCTGTGCTCCTCTTCAGAAGATTTCACCTCACTTTTTGTCCCAGTGACAAATGTTTTTTGAAAATTTGGGTTTTTTTGTGAAGCAAGGATTGGTGATAAAGCATCAGTGGAAAGGAGAAAAGTTTTTCCCATAATAACTCTTACAGGAGAGAATTTCCCTTCCTAGGGGTAGATTTCATCTCACTTCCTGTTGTCTCCTTCCGTTTGCAAGTAGGAGTCGTTTGTAAGTTGGATGTTTGAAAGTAGGGGCCTGCCCTATATACTTAGCAGAAATTTGGGCCTTAGGTGTTGTTGTGGCAACAACACTGTAAGCCCTCAACGGGCCCTGCTGTGAAATATTAGATCAAGAATTGTAATTACATGCCCCTGTTAAACAGGGGCAGAAAAATTGGGCCTTTGGTGGTGGTGCTGGTGCCACAACACTGTAAGTCCTCACAGATACTCTTGGTGGGCGCAGAAATGGGCCCTGCTGTGAAATATTAGATCAAGAATTGTAATTACATGCCCCTGTTGAACAGGGGCTGAAAAATTGGGCCTTAGGCACTGGTGCTGGTGCCACAACACTGGAACCCCTCACAGATGCTCTAGTTGGAGCGCAGGAACTAGCCCTGCTGCAAATAATTGCATCAAAAATAGTAATTACACGCCCCTGTTAAACAGGGGCTGAAAAATTGGGCCTTAGGCACTGGTGCTGCTGCCACAACACTGCAACCCCTCACAGATACTCTAGTTGGAGCGCAGGAACTAGCCCTGCTGCAAAGAATTGCATCAAAAATTGTAATTACACGCCCCTGTTAAACAGGGGCTGAAAAATTGGGCCTTAGGCACTGGTGCTGGTGCCACAACACTGCAACCCCTCACAGATACTCTAGTTGGAGCGCAGGAACTAGCCCCGCTGCAAAGAATTGCATCAACAATTGTAATTACGTGCCCCTGTTAAACAGGGGCTGAAAAATTGGGCCTTAGGCACTGGTGGCGGGACTGGCGGCGCCCAGAACCAAAAATGTTCTTACAAGCTATCATCATGATCATTGAGGAGAAAGAGGATAATTACTCAGTATAACAGGATAGTCACTCAGCATCAGCATAGGCAGTCTTTGAAGGGATCTGACATTTCAAAAAAATGTATTCGGTTACATCAGCATCAGGTGCTTGGTAGCTGGTGGTGATCCAAGACTGATTCATTTTTATTAAGGTCAGTCGATCGACCGAGTTGGTGTACAGACGCACCCTGTGATCGGTTACAAAGCCTCCAGAAGCACTGAATGTGCGTTCCGAAAGAACGCTGGATGCAGGACAGGCCAGTAGCTCAATTGCATACTGTGCAAGCTCTGGCCAGTGATCCATCCTCAAGACCCAGTAACCCAGAGGATTTTTAGTGGGAAAGGTGTCCAAGTCAGATCTAGCCCCTAGGTATTCCTGCACCATGTAAAACAGACGCTGGCGATGGTTGCTGGAACCGATCATACCTTGGGGCTGCGGACTAAAAAATTGTCTGAACACATCGGTCAGACGGCCACCTTCTCCACCGCTCCTTCTTTGACTGACCGAAGCCTCAGCAACACGTTGTCCAGAAACAGGAGTTTGTAACCTCCCAGTCTCTGGGAACGCGTTGCACAGACCTTTCTGCAAGGCCTCCCGAAGATGTTTCATCCTCTGCTTCCTCCGCGATGGCAAGATAAGGTCCGCAACCTTACCCTTGTAACGTGGATCAAGGAGGGTTGCCAGCCAGTATTGTTCCTTCTCCTTGATACCATGAATACGAGGATCCTTCCGCAGGCTTTGCAGGATCAGGGAGGCCATGCAGCGTAGGTTTGCTGAGGCATTCGGTCCGGAGTCCTCTGGGTCACTAAGGACGACATGATCCACAGCCACCTCCTCCCAGCCACGTAAAAGTCCATGTGTTTCTTGGGACTGTAAATGATCCCTTAAAGACTGCTGCTGAGTGCCAGGCTCCACCTCCATACTGACACAATCCTCCTCCTCGTCCTCTTCCTGTGTGATCGGCGGGCACGCAGGAACACTGTCTGGATAAAGGGGGCCTTGAAAGCTAAGGAAGTCCTCCTCTTCCTGCCTCTGTTCTGCCTCAAGTGCCCTGTCCATTATTCCACGCAGCGTGTGCTCCAACAGGTGGACAAGGGGGACAGTGTCACTGATGCATGCACTGTCACTGCTCACCATCCTTGTGGCCTCCTCAAATGGTGACAGGACAGTGCATGCATCCCTGATCATGGCCCGCTGGCGTGGGGAAAAAAAACAAGCTCCCCTGACCCTGTCCTGGTGCCATAGTCGCACAGGTACTCATTGATGTTCCTCTGCTGCATGTGCAGCCGCTGCAGCATGGCCAACGTTGAGTTCCACCTGGTGGGCATGTCACAGATTAGGCGGTTCTTGGGCAGGTTAAATTCCTTTTGGAGGTCTACCAGCTGAGCACTGGCATTATATGACCGGCGGAAATGCGCACAGACTTCCCTGGCCTGCCTCAGGACATCCTGTAAGCCCGGATACCTGCCCAAGAACCGCTGCACCACCAAGTTAAGGACGTGAGCCAAACAGGGCACATGGGTCAGTTGTCCCTGTCGGAGGGCGGAGAGGAGGTTGGTGCCTGTCACGTACCTGGTAGGTTTTGAGCCCGAAGTGCAGAGAAGGACCTCCCCTACAGCTCACACTCCTGTTCCTCTGGAATGGAGACAGAAGGCCAGGAGTGAGGAGTGGTATGGGTGCCTGGCAGGATCGACAGTCACCAGAAAGTTCAGGAGTGGTGATACCCTCTGGATCCAGAATCTGAAGAGGAAGCTGGAATGCAGAGAGGACCCAGAGCCACAGCAGGTAAGGAAGCAGGTAAGTAGGCAGGTAAGTAGGCAGGACTGGAACCAGGAACAAAGCAGCAGGTAGTAGCCTGGAACGCTGGTCTGGAACTTGGAACAAGCAGCAGGTAGTAGCCTGGAACGCTGGTCTGGAACCTGGAACAAGCAGCAGGTAGTAGCCTGGAATGCTGGTCTGGAACCTGGAACAAGCAGCAGGTAGTAGCCTGGAACACAGGACTGGAACCAGGAACAAGGCAGCAGGTAGTAGACTGGAACCAGGAACAAGGCAGCAGGTAGTAGACTGGAACGCTGGACTGGAACTAGGAACAAGGCAGCAGGTAGTAGACTGGAATGCTGGACAGGAACCAGGAACAAGGCAGCAGGTAGTAGACTGGAACGCTGGACTGGAACCAGGAACAAGGCAGCAGGTAGTAGACTGGAACGCTGGACAGGAACCAGGAACAAGGCAGCAGGTAGTAGACTGGAACGCTGGACAGGAACCAGGAACAAGGCAGCAGGTAGTAGACTGGAACGCTGGACAGGAACCAGGAACAAGGCAGCAGGTAGTAGACTGGAACGCTGGACAGGAACCAGGAACAAGGCAGCAGGTACCAGGGACAACACAGAGGGATAGTCAGGCAAGCCAAGAGGGTCTGGTGCAGGCGGATAGCAGGATGGTCTAACAGGAAGCCGGGTCAGATAGCAGAGTACACAGGTCAGATCAGGTTAAGGCACACGGAACGCTGTAGAGCAGACAGCGGGGATGGAGTGTGACAGGCCGGTTTAAATAGCCCGCCTGGCACTAGCGGGAGTGCGCGCGCGCGTGCCCGTGCGTGACAGCACCCGTGAACGCGCGCGCATGCGCAGTGGACCCGCGGCCGTGTCCCCCTGCGTCTGGATCGCTGATTACTGGCAGGACCTTCATGACATTGCCCCCCCCCCCCCCCCAAGGGGCAGCCTCCGGATGCCCCTTTGAAGGAATTTCTCCGGATGGGCTCTTTTAAAGGATTGCAAAAGATTTTCAGCATGAATATTATCCTCGGGTTCCCAAGAATTTTCTTCTGGGCCGAACCCCCTCCATTTTATCAGAAATTGATTTTGGTTGCCTCTTCTCCTATGGTCCATGATAGCCTCCACCTCGAATTCTTCCTCCCCATCTACCAAAATTGGATCAGTAGGATCCGTACTTCGGCCTGGAAATGGGTTAGAAACAGAGGGTCTGAGTAGAGACACGTGGAATACTGGGTGCACTTTTAATGAATCCGGAAGTTCAAGTTCGTATGCCACCTCATTAATTCTTCGCTTAACAGGAAAAGGTCCAAGAAACTTGGGACCCAATTTCTTTGATGGGCAAGCCATCCTGAGATTCACTGTAGACAACCATACCAGGTCCCCGGGTGTAAGTAACAGCTCACCTCGTCTCTTCTTATCAAAAGTTGCTTTATTATACTCCTGGGTCCTGGTCATGGTCTCCTGCAAAACTTGATTGTTGGAAGTGAAGAAGTCCAACCTCTCCTGAACTGCGGGTACTGTGCACTCTGGAAGAGAATTAGGCAGAAAAGAAGGGTGGAAACCATAATTTGCAAAAAATGGGGTTTGTTTGATAGCGGAATGAATAGAGTTGTTGTAGGCAAACTCAGCCAATGGAAGAACAGAAATCCAATCATCCTGGGCAAATGAAGAAAAACAGCGTAAATATTGTTCAAGAGTCTGGTTTGTTCTCTCTGTTTGCCCATTAGTCTGGGGATGATAAGCAGATGAAAATGAGAGTTCAATCTTCAATGTTTTGCACAGAGACCTCCAGAATCGGGATATTAACTGGTACCCCATGGAGCCTGATGACTTCTCTAATGAATGCCTGTGCCGTTTCTGTAGCTGAGGGAGTGCCCTTCATTGGGACAAAGTGGGCCATCTTCGACAACCGGTCTACTATGACAAAAATTGAGGTAAAACCCCCAGCCGGAGGTAATTCCACAATAAAATCTATAGAAAGCATCTTCCAAGGCCTATCTGGGACAGGTAATGGCTTTAGCAAACCCCATGCCTTGGTCCTGTACCCCTTGTTCCTGATACAGGTGGTACAGGATTCAACAAATCTCCTACAATCCTCACGTAACTGAGGCCACCAAAAGGTACGCTGTACCAGATCAGTAGTCTTGGCCACTCCAAAATGCCCAGCCAATGCATGGTCATGACAGAGTTCTAGTACTAAAACTCGTAGTTCTTCATGTATAAAGATCCTATTCTCGTGCCATAATAACCCATCCTTAACTTGGAGTTCTGACCTAATGGAAGACCCCAATTCTGCGGAAGCCTGCCTAATCTGGGAAAGCAGATCTCCCTGAAGTAGAAGAAAATTCCCCGGCGACAGAATGGTGTCCGGAGGGGAAACCTCTTGGGGCTTGTGAAACATCCTGGATAGGGCATCAGGCTTGGTATTCTTGGAGCCAGGACGATAAGTGACGTGAAAGGAGAACCTGGAGAAAAAGAGGGCCCACCTGGCTTGGCGTGGCTTCAACCTCTTTGCAGACCTCAAATACTCCAGGTTCTTATGATCTGTAAAAATTAAGACTGGATGAGCGGCACCCTCTAGCAGATAGCGCCACTCCTCCAACGCGGATTTGATAGCCAATAACTCTCTGTCACCTACATCATAATTTCTCTCTGCCGTGGACAATTTACGAGAGAAGAAGGCCACAGGATATAACAGGGCCTTAGTTCCCTGTCTTTGGCACAACACTGCCCCTACTGCAATTTCGGATGCGTCCACCTCTAGTACAAATGGCAGAGAGGAATCTGGATGTTTTAACACGGAAGCAGAAGTAAAAAGGCCCTTGAGAGTCTCGAAAGCCTTTTGAGCCTCAGCAGACCAGTGGAAAAGTGTACCCTGTTTAGTTAGCTGTGTGATGGGTGTGATAATGGCTGAAAACCCCTTAATAAATTTACGGTAAAAATTAGCGAATCCAACGAATCGCTGGATTCCCTTCTTATCTGTCGGGATTGGCCAGTCTAGTACTGCAGTGACCTTTTGAGGGTCCATCTTAATGCCCTTGCTGGAAATGATTAACCCCAAAAATTGAATACTTTCCTGCTCAAGTTCACATTTCTCAGCTTTTGCATATAGACCGTGTTGTCGAAGCCGGGCCAACACACTTCTGACGTGCCTGCGATGGGATTCAAGGGAACAAGAAAAAATTAGTATGTCGTCTAAATAGACGATAACAAACAGATCTAGAAAGTCTCGTAACACATCATTGATGAGGTACTGGAATGTAGCAGGGGCATTACACAGACCAAACGGCATCACAAGGTATTCAAAATGTCCATAACGGGTACGAAAGGCGGTCTTCCATTTGTCTCTGTCCCTAATACGAACCAAATTGTAGGCTCCACGGAGGTCAAGCTTAGTGAATATGGTAGCCGTCCCAAGTCGTTGGAACAACTCTGGTACCAGGGGAAGAGGGTAACGGTTCTTTACAGTGATTTTGTTCAACTCGCGGTAATCTACACATGGTCTGAGGGTCTTGTCCTTTTTTTGTACGAAGAAGATACCTGCACCTGCTGGAGATGTGGATGGACGAATGAAGCCTTTCTTTAGATTCTCATCGATGTATTCTTTTAAAGCCCCTTGTTCCACTTCTGTTAAAGGAAATATTCTTCCAAAAGGTATCTCGCTACCAGGGAGTAATTCGATAGGACAGTCATAGGCCCGGTGAGGGGGTAAGACCTCTGCCCCCTGTTTGCTGAATACATCTAAGAAATCATGATATGCAGAAGGGATGGAAAGGTGTAGACTAGAATCTGTGTTCAAACAGAGCAGGGTAGGGTCCTCCTGAGTGTTCTGAAGTCTACAAGACTGTTAGCAATATGGGGAGGAAAAGGTAACCTCACCTGTGATCCAATTAATGTCAGGATTGTGGACCTGTAACCATGGCATGCCGAGGATTATGGGGAACAGAGGTGAAGCGATGATATCTAGGCGTAACAGTTCTTGATGAGAATTGGAGATGGAAACGGGTATTGGAACAGTCTCTTGGGTAACAGGCCCAGACTTAATGGCTGTTCCATCAGGTAGATGGATGGAAAGTCCATGGGTTTTAGGCAACAGAGGTATCCGGTGTTGGGTAGCAAAAAGAGAGTCCATGAAACAACTGCAAGCTCCAGAGTCAATAATGGCGGTTATTTGCAGAGTCTCTCCTGGAAGATGTAACAGGAGAGAGAGAGCAAGGTGAGTGGTGTTCTTAACCAGAGGTGCGACATAGTCAGTGGACAGGGATAGGCACTTACGGAGTTTAAGGGGACAGTTCCTGACATAGTGCCCAGGTTCCCTACAATACAGGCACAGATTATTCACTCGACGACGTTGTCGTTCCTCTTGAGTAAGAGAAGGCCGCAGAACCCCTAATTGCATTGGCTCAGGTGGGTTAAACGCAGACATTGGTGGTGCTGGTGATGTATGATGAGGAACTTTAGGGGTAACCAGAGTTGGGCGAGAAGATCCCATAGCTCTCGCAGTCCTCCGTTCTCTTAAACGTCGATCGATCTGGATGGTTAGATCGATCAATGCATTCAAAGTCTGTGGGGTACCCACCCTGGCCAATTCATCCTTCAGAGAGTCAGAGAGTCCCATTCGAAACTGATAGCGGAGAGCCGCATCATTCCAATTGGTGTCCGCACTCCACTTTCTGAATTCCACCACATAGTCCTCTGCAGCCCTGCGACCCTGCTGAAGGGTGTGCAAAGCCACTTCTGCAGTCACGGACAGCTGGGGGTCATCATACAGCTGACCTAGTGCGTCAAAGAAGGTGGAGAGACTAGTCAGGGATACGTCCTTTTGCTCCAAGAGGCGGTGGGCCCAGGTTTGGGGGTCACCAGAAAGAAGAGAGATTACGTAGCCCACTTTAGTAGCTTCTAGGGAAAAGGTACGTGGCTGAAGAGCAAAGAACAATTCAGAGGAGTTGCGGAAAGCCCTGAATTTGAGGTGATTTCCGAAGAAACGTTCAGGCGTCGGGACCTTGGGTTCTGGAGGGAGCATCACCACAGTTGAGGGAGGCCCGACTGAAGGAGCAGGAGCGTAAGGAACTCCCTGAGCCCCCATGGGATTAGACAAGGTTAACACTCGTTCCTCCAGCCTGGTGTATCCTTGCTGTAGATTCTTGACTGCTTCAGTCAATCCTGCCAGGTGTGCACATAGTTCCTCCATGGGAGACGTTCCCTGCTCAGGCTCAGACATGGCTGTCTGCTACTGTCACGTACCTGGTAGGTTTTGAGCCCGAAGTGCAGAGAAGGACCTCCCCTACAGCTCCCACTCCTGTTCCTCTGGAATGGAGACAGAAGGCCAGGAGTGAGGAGTGGTATGGGTGCCTGGCAGGATCGACAGTCACCGGAAAGTTCAGGAGTGGTGATACCCTCTGGATCCAGAAGCTGAAGAGGAAGAGCCACAGCAGGTAAGGAAGCAGGTAAGTAGGCAGGTAAGTAGGCAGGACTGGAACCAGGAACAAAGCAGCAGGTAGTAGCCTGGAACGCTGGTCTGGAACCTGAAACAAGCAGCAGGTAGTAGCCTGGAACGCTGGTCTGGAACCTGGAACAAGCAGCAGGTAGTAGCCTGGAACGCTGGTCTGGAACCTAGAACAAGCAGCAGGTAGTAGCCTGGAACACAGGACTGGAACCAGGAACAAGGCAGCAGGTAGTAGACTGGAACGCTGGACTGGAACCAGTAACAAGGCAGCAGGTAGTAGACTGGAACGCTGGACTGGAACCAGGAACAAGGCAGCAGGTAGTAGACTGGAACGCTGGACAGGAACCAGGAACAAGGCAGCAGGTAGTAGACTGGAACGCTGGACAGGAACCAGGAACAAGGCAGCAGGTAGTAGACTGGAATGCTGGACAGGAACCAGGAACAAGGCAGCAGGTAGTAGACTGGAATGCTGGACAGGAACCAGGAACAAGGCAGCAGGTACCAGGGACAACACAGAGGGATGGTCAGGCAAGCCAAGAGGGTCTGGTGCAGGCGGATAGCAGGATGGTCTAACAGGAAGCCGGGTCAGATAGCAGAGTACACAGGTCAGATCAGGTTAAGGCACACGGAACGCTTTAGAGCAGACAGCGGGGATGGAGTGTGACAGGCCGGTTTAAATAGCCCGCCTGGCACTAGCGGGAGTGCGCGCGCGCGTGCCCGTGCGTGACAGCACCCGTGAACGCGCGCGCATGCGCAGTGGAACCCGCGGCCGCGTCCCCCTGCGTCTGGATCGCTGATTACTGGCAGGACCTTCATGACAGTGCCATTGTCGCAAACCACCATTCCTGCCTTAATTTGGTGTGGCGTCAACCACCTCTGAACCTGCCCCTGGCAGAGCTGACAGAACCTCTGCCCCAGTGTGGCTCCTGTCCCCCAAGCACACCAGCTCAAGCACCGCATGGCATCTTTTGGCCTGCATACTTGCGTAGCCCCTTGAACGCCTACAGAGCACCACTGGTTCCGAGGACAGGCCATGGAGGAAGAGGAAGAGGAGGGGGTGGAGGAGAGAGGTGTGTCAGAATCATTAGTAGTGGCATTTTGGAGGCGTGGTGGCGGAACAACCTCCAACACAACTGCACCTTGTCCTGCATCCTTCCCAGCTGCCAGCAGAGTCACCCAATGCGCGGTGAAACTTAGGTAACGTCCCTGTCCATGCCTGCTGGACCATGAGTCAGCAGTAATATGCACCTTACCGCTGACCGCCCTGTCCAGCGAGGCATGGACATTGCCTTCCACATGCCGGTAGAGAGCCGGATTTGCCTTCCATGAGAAAAAGTGGCGTTTGGTTACCTGCCACTGAGGAACCGCACATTCCACAAACTCACGGAAGGGGGCAGAGTCTACCAACTGAAAAGGTAGCAGTTGAAGTGCTAGCAATTTTGCCAAGCTAGCATTCAACCGCTGGGCATGTGGATGGCTGGGAGCGAACTTCTTTCGGCGGTGCAGCAGCTGGGGCAGGGAAATTTGCCTGGTACAATCTGACGTCGGTGTACCGAAAGCAGATTGCCCACAAGTACTTGGCTGTGACACACCTAATTCTACACCTTCATTCCTCTCAGTGCAGGTCTCAGAGAGGACTGGAGGTATAGTGGGGTTGGAGATCTCAGCTGATGAGGAGCAAGGAGAGGTCCTCTTTGTTCTTTGGTGTGGGTCTTTTAGATACGCCCGCCAAGGAACTGCATGGCAGGTCAAATTATGTCTGGTCAAGCATGTGGTTCCCAAGCGGGAGATGTTTTGGCTACGCGAGATACGCTTGAGACATATGTTGCAAATAGCAGTGGTGCGATCTGATGCACTCGTCTCAAAAAAGGCCCACATCAAAGAACTTTTGGAATAACGCACAGAGACAGCAGCGCCCTGCACATGCGGAGCTTTGCGGTGTGATGAAGTCAGTGTGCTGCCCTTAGGCTGGCCCCTGGAGAGCATCCTGCCTCATTGGTGATGTGCCTCCTCCTCCTCTCTCCTATCAGGTACCCACGTTGAGTCAGTGACCTCATCATCCCCTCCCTCCTCATCACTGGAGCAAACCTGGCAGTATGCTGCAGCAGGGGGAGCATGACTGCCAGATTGCTGTCCTTCTTGGGCACCCCCTCTGTCCGTGCTCACGTTACTGCCTTCATCAAGCTCAGTATCATCTTTAGAGCCTTCTAAACGCTGGGCATCCTCCTTGAGCATGTACCCAACACTGTGGTCAAACAGTTCGAGGGACTCCTCAGGAGGACATGGAGGGGCTAGGGAAGGAGTCACTGATGCCATTGAGCCGAGGTAAGAGGCCGCGTTGGCAGCTGCTTTGCCAGACAAAGTACCCTGAGCATGGGTGAGAGAGGATGAGGAGGATGAGGACGGCTTGGTCATCCACTCCACCAAGTCTTCCGCATGTTACGGCTCAACACGGCCAGCTGCCGAAAAAAAGGCCAAGCATGTCCCACGGCCACGTGCTGATGAGGATGCACCGTCTCCACGACCAGCACTGTTGCCTCTAGACACAGAGCCTGCTTGCCCTCTTTTATTGGCTTGTGACTGTCTGCCTCTCCTTGTTTTGCCTTCCAGACATACTAATGGCCTGCAGTGAGATGTAGCTGCACTAAGCTGTGATATATATATATATATATATACTGATACTGCAGCTAGCAAAATCAACTGCCTGCCTGTAGTATGAGAACACCACCAATCTTCTACAGGTAGCTTTAGATGAACACTGTGCAGAGGTCGCACTACACTAACTTGTAGCTTTAGCTGAACACGGTGCAGAGGACGCACTACACCAAGGTTAAAATAATGTAGCTGACTGCGGTAGTGATAGGATCAGGAAAACACCACCAACCTTCTACAGGTATCTTTAGCTGAACACTGTGCAGAGGTCGCACTAGACTAACGTGTAAATAATATAGCTGCCTGCAGTAGTGATAGGATCAGGAAAACACCACCAACGTTCTAAACATAGCTTTAGCTGAACACTGTGCAGAGGACGCACTATACTAACGTTAAAATAATGTAGCTGCCTGCGGTAGTGATAGGATCAGGAAAACACCACCAACCTTCTACAGGTAGCTTTAGCTGAACACTGTGCAGAGGTCGCACTACACTAACTTGTAGCTTTAGCCGAACATTGTTCAGAGGACGCACTACACTAACTTGTAGCTTTAGCTGAACACTGTGCAGAGGTCGCACTACACTAACTTGTAGCTTTAGCTGAACACTGTGCAGAGGTCGCACTACACTAACTTGTAGCTTTAGCTGAACACTGTGGAGGAGGACGCACTGCACTAACTTGTAGCTTTAGCTGAACACTGTGAGGAGGACGCACTACACTAGCTTGTAGCTTTAGCTGAACACTGTGCACTACACTAACTTGTAGCTTTAGATGAACACTGTTCAGAGGACGCACTACACTAACTTGTAGCTTTAGCTGAACACTGTGAGGAGGACGCACTACACTAACTTGTAGCTTTAGCTGAACACTGTGCAGAGGTCGCACTACACTAACTTGTAGCTTTAGCTGAACACTGTGAGGAGGACGCAGTACACTAACTTGTAGCTTTAGCTGAACACTGTGAGGAGGAAGCACTACACTAACTTGTAGCTTTAGCTGAACACTGTGAGGAGGACGCACTACACTAGCTTGTAGCTTTAGCTGAACACTGTGCACTACACTAACTTGTAGCTTTAGATGAACACTGTTCAGAGGACGCACTACACTAACTTGTAGCTTTAGCTGAACACTGTTCAGAGGACGCACTACACTAACTTGTAGCTTTAGCTGAACACTGTGCAGAGGTCGCACTACACTAACTTGTAGCTTTAGCTGAACACTGTGAGGAGGACGCACTACACTAACTTGTAGCTTTAGCTGAACACTGTGAGGAGGATGCACTACACTAACTTGTAGCTTTAGCTGAACACCTCAGTATGAAAAGGTAAACATTGTAAGTCACTGTACAGATGTATCAAACGCACAGCAATATATATATATAAAATATGAAAAACATGAACTCTAAACAATAGTCCATAGATATTCCCAAGACAGGACACCGTGCAGGAAAGGTGAGGTTTCTGGAAAATAATCCACCAAATCAATCAGTGTTAGTGACTCCTCTCCCCTTGAATTCACCACTCACCAGCTCCATATGCCTCACACTCTCGTGTTTTGGCAAAAAGGCATAAGTATAAGGTTGGTCAATGAAGGGTCAAAGGATCCAGATTCTTTAATGTTCCGAGTATTACCTCAATTCATAAAAAAGAACTCAAGATAGTGTGATACCGTAAAAAATGTGTAAAATTTATTCAACTTAAAACTTCAATCATTGCACTCACATGAACAACTCTTGATTCAAGCCAAACTGACACTGCAAAGCATTTCCAAATCAAACCAAATCCTCCTCTGTGAAACGCCCAGCACCACTGTAAAGCTGAACACTGTGAGGAGGACGCACTACACTAACTTGTAGCTTTAGCTGAACACTGTTCAGAGGACGCACTACACTAACTTATAGCTTTAGCTGAACACTGTGCAGAGGTCACACTAAACTAACTTGTAGCTTTAGCTGAACACTGTGAGGAGGACGCACTACACTAACTGTAAATAGTCTAGCTGCCTGACTGTGGTACTAATAGGATCAGAAGAACACCAGCAATTTTCTTCAGGTAGCTGTAAATACTGTAACAACACAAGCCTGCCTGTCAGTAGGAAGATAATAACAGGAACGAATCTAGCTAAACTGAATACAGTGTATATATATATATATATATATATATATATATATATATATATATATACACAACACCTGGGATGCATATATATACACAATATTGAATGAATGAATGAAAAATTTATAGAGCGCTGCAAATGCGAACTGAATCGCCTTAAGGCGCTAATACAATATAATAATACAATACACTGTAAGTGCAGCTAACTCACTGACTGTCCTGCCTAATCTATCTAACTTAAATCAAATGACATTGTCTCTCTGTCTCTGTCTCTGTCTCTCAACGCCGGAATACACACTACACAGGGCCGCCGTGTAGGCAGCCTTATATAGTGTGGGGCGTGTACTAAACCCCCTGAGCCATAATTGGCCAAAGCCACCCTGGCTTTGGCCAATTACAGCTCTCTCTACAGACGGCGCTGTGATTGGCCAAGCATGCGGGTCATAGTGCATGCTTGGCCAATCATCAGCAAGCAATGCACTGCGATGCCGCAGTGAATTATGGGCTGTGACGCGCCACACGAATTTGGCGCGAACGGCCCATATCGTTCGCAATTCGGCGAACGGGCGAACAGACGATGTTCGAGTCGAACATGGGTTCGACTCGAACATGAAGCTCATCCCTTTGGCCTTTATTTTCACACATGAATGTTTATATTGGTCCCACAGTGGAGTCCTGAACATTCCTTTGGATGTGGATTTTCATTTTATTACTGTATTGTTTGATTAATATTGTATATTGTTTCATCTTTTCACTTTATTGGTAATTTTATTTGTTGATGTTGATATTATTTATATCATTTTATTGTCTGATTTCATTGTGAGATTTATAGTTAGAGGTTTTGAGCACTCTTTTTGTTTATTATTAATGGTAAATTATAGTTATTGTTAATTTTTTTATAAATTATAGAAAAAGGCAATGAGAACTCTTCCTCTCTTCTGGGTACCCCTGCACTCGCCTGTGGAGGAATCACATGGCTTCACTGTTGGCGCAGCTTGAAAATAAGCAATCATTCTACATAAGTTAAAAATGCTAATAAATGTATAATTAGTGAGATGCAAAGAAATACTTATGTATAATATCTATGTGCTAATAATTAATGTTTGTAATTATTGTAGCCAGACCTCTCTTGTACTCCTGAAGAAGCAGCGCCTATCACAAACTGTGCAACATGTCAAAATATATCCATTCCATTGTGGGACCAGCATGAAGATGTTAAAATACACCTAGAAATATACTAAAAACAATCAATAATAGCATTCTATTAAAACTAGTCTGGCATTATGGATAATATTTAGATAGAGGTCTCATACAAATCACCAATAAATTTAATTTTTATATATTGACAGGTCACATATTTTTTTAACTTTTTTTATATATGTTAAAAATATATATATTTTATCAAAACAAGTATGTGAGTTGTACCTCAAGAGTTGGTCATACATTTCAAATTTTCTGAAAATTTGCTGTACACTTGCAGATGTGGTACTGTCATTACGTGCCTCACCCTATTAAGTAGAATTGCAATTAAGTATAAAAATTTAAACCTTTGTCTGAAACAATGCAGGTTCCGGTAATGTTTCTGGCTGAAATAGGCTCAATCTCTGCTTCAAAATTACCCTCCCATTAATAAAAATTGGATTCTCTGCAGTAGATCTGTATCATATTTACATTATGTCTACACAAATATTCTGTCTATTTTCATATTTATTGCAAAAAATATAAAAAAAAAAAAAATTTCAATTAATAATAGAATAAAGCCTTTTTTCAGATGGAATCTGCATGCTCTCAACCTCAACACCATAAGCCTGTCCAAAGGAGTATAAAAGCGGTGCTACAATTAGCTGTGTTACAATCCTTTACAGAGTTTCTCTCTTCTGTCTGCGAAGGAATAGCCTTATTTTTTTCAAAAGATGTCATCTGCATGTTGTGTGGCTGACATATAGCTGCTTGTCCAAACAAGCTTAAAAACTGTTTTGCAATGGTTCTGTCACATTTCCTACAGATCTTGCAGCGATGTGTGCTCAACTACATCTGTGGCAGTACTAGACCTCATCTCTCAAGAACCATTTTATACCTTTCTAAACCTAAAGGTGGCCTAGGGCTCCCCAATTTCACCAAATATTATCAAGCTGCAAATTTGGTCCAACTACCCAAATAACATGTGACATGAGAGATACCATTATGGGTGGCATTATAGCCTGTAGATTGTGATCTTTTAACTGTAACCAACTTATTATGGCTCCACCCAGGTGACCGCAGGTCTCTACGGAACCCTATAACTTGTCACTACTTAGCTATATGGGACAGACTTTAAACTAAGTTTAGCTTCATATCCCCCCACAATCTGCTTCTGTCATATCTCCGCAACCCAGCCTTCCATCCTGCCTGGATTTCCCCTTCATCGCTTCATAGTTGGTCTTCTGTCAACCTCATCTGAGCCTATAAGTTTGTGACTCCTGATGCATTTAAGCCATTTCCCCCCCTCTGTGTGTCACATGATCTCTCAACTTCAAAATTTTTCCATTATCTTCAAATTAATTTTTTTTTTCGCCTCTTGCCTATGAAGGCACTCATCCCTACCTGCTATGACTGGTTTTGAGCGCACATGCAAAAATTACCCCCCATGCCTGTAGTCTGATTTCCGCTTTCTATGCTCAGCTGTTGGATCCACCGCCCTATACCTCCCTCCATTATGCAGTTAAGTGAGAGAGAGGTTTGGGTCTTCAATTGGATGCCAAAGGCTGGTCTGATATTTGGGCCGCCACCAAGTCGACTTCTCAGAACATAGTGGCATTAGAAACAAACTAAAAGGTTCTCATGCGCTGGTACCTGGTACCTGGTTCCTGTCCGAATCACCAATTTCTTTCAATGTACCCCCCGCTTGATTTTGTGGCTGCTAAATACAGGAACACATCACCACATCTAGTGGACATACCCACTGGCCCAAACATTTAGGGCTGAAATTTTCCACATTCTATCTACCCTGTTTAAGGGTTCTCTGGACCCAGACCCAGCCACGGCCCTATTCAACTAAAAAACCTTCTTGATCTGTGTTATTTTAAACAGAGGAGTAATCACTACTCATTGTAATTGTTTATGTTGGCCCTGCATGGCCTACCGCTACTATGTTTTTGCACTTTTCAAAATTCCTAATAAAAATAACTTTCAAAAAAACAAAAAAACCTTTAGAGGTAACTCACTTACAATTTAACCTCCTGTAGGTCACTACTGCTGCGAAGCAAACCATCGCTAAGGCCAGGAAAACTCCTCTCCTTAACATCACAGAAACCAAAAATAGAATCACCAGAGCCATTATACATGCCAAAGTTGAAGCAGTTTTATTGGACAGGGTCAGGATATATGAACGCTTGTGGAAACCTTGAGTGGATCACTATCTCCCGGCTGACTTTGTGGAAACATTAATATCCCCTTGACCATTTCAAATGTGTGCCCTCAGAGTTCTGGGATTTGTTCTTGCCCTTTTCGTCCTCCCCTGCCCTTTTTATGTCTCTGGTCTTATCTCTTTTCTCCCTCCTCCTTTTTTTATGATTCATGCTGGAGTAGCCCGTTTTAAAGATATAATTTGACAGGACTTCAGTCGCACTCAATTATGTGCGAATCCAACTCGAATCTCAACTGCCATGGGGTAGTTTACCCAGTTTCCTCATTTTGCCATCCCCTAACCCCCTAGTTCCTCTTTTCATATAATGATTGCTGTTCCTTGCATGTTATATTACAAGATATAATTCGTAGGTTTGGCGGTTAAGAGGGATACTCCTTCTTTTTTCCTTTACCCTCACACATTCAAGTTGGGCATATGAGGTTACTTATATTTCCACATATAGTGCTGTACAACATTCAATAAATGTTTAAAATCATCATCGCTTTGTTGTTTTTCTTAACACGCTTTTTAGGACCGCAGTTAATTAGGTGCCTTATTGTACACTCTGTTTTGCCTCCTTTTCCTTGTGGTTAATTTGCAAAAGTTGCTATTCTCTGTATGTTACCCTTTACTGTACTAATAAAAGTATTTGAAAATGAAAAAACTGTTTTGCAAATCTGTTAACATGTACTGCCTTGATTCATTCTTTGAAAAAAAAATATTTTCTCCAAATCTATTATCTCTACTTGCAATCTACTTGCTGCATGCCTGTCAGAGGAGGGTTACACCCTTAACAACAAATCTGTCAAATGTTTCTTGTGAAAAGTGAAACCAGTTTTGTAGACGTCAAATGTGTGGTGAAAACTGGTTCTTTTTTTATTTTCAATTTAACACAAAAAATCCGCATTTTTACAGAAAATATCCCCAAAAGATTTCAGCTGTAATATGCTCGCTTAGTCACTCAGAAATTGTAACCGGACCACATAGGTTTAATATCTAAGGTGAAAACCTGTAATCTTTTTCTATGTTCAGTCTCTGAAATGTGCATTTCTACATGCAAACTGCTTGCTCTCTCCCTTAAAAATTGTGGCCTATTCAATAAAGACATAAAAGGTGTGCTGCAAATCTGTACAATTTGTGTGACATATTTAGAAAAAATGCAATTATAGGTAAAAGCTTGTATCATCAAGACTCATGAGGAGGATAAATTTGCTTTGCTGTGTATGCCTTGTTGACATTGATCTCCATGATCATAAGCAGGAAAACATTTTAGGCTTCCAACTAGACAGTGGCTGTAGACCACAGGATGATAGTTAAGTTTATGTTTCATACTTATGCACAATGCATGACGATTTAAGAGTTAGGTAGTAAAGTGAAACAATAATGGCTATAAATACCAGTGGAGTAAATGAAATGTTACCAATCTCCTCCTCGTACTCGATTATCTAATCTGCCCGCACAAAGGAGAAAGATGTAGAGTCATGAGCACCAAGAGGGGCTTGCAGCCTAACACGGGAGAACTTTCTATAGAAAAACAGAACAGACAAATTGCAGTAAGTATGCAAGTATGCAGATGACCCTACACAAATTGGGTAGATACAGATAGTGAGGGAACCAATCATTATATAACATTGAGAAGTGGAACTGGCTATAGCTATTTGGACATAGCAAATAGAGAAAAGCAGCAATCATGACTTCAGAAGAAGGTGCAAATGAGGAACTTTCAACCAGAAATAATTGACATGCAAATTTTTATTGCTGTAGGCTGTAATGGTATCGATGGTAATACAAATAGCATGTCAGTGACAAACGAGCAGGTTGGATTGTTAGAAACTTACAGTGGCATATAAATACGCATGGGTATCCAGCCATCTGGTCGCAATCTGGGGATTGTTAAAAAAAAATTGTTTTTCTTTTAGAAAATTGCTTATGAATATCTTGAAAATGGTCCATTTAGCGCCCTTTCACTCAGGCATTCAGCCTGGATCTGTCTGTCAGTTTCTCAGGCGAATCTAGACTGAAAGGGGGAGTTCTCGGCTCTTGATTGGATAGATTGGATAGATCGATAACAGCGCAGCCATTGGCTTCCGCTGCTGTCAATCAAATCCAATGAGGTAGGCACCGGGGGGGGGTCCGGAATTCTGTGTCTATGAATGCAAATGCTGTTCTAGGGCGTGCCCGCATGGTAACCCCCTGGGAGAGCACTTCTCCTAGGGGGTTTACAGATGCCAGGAGGAGCCACGAGCGCTGGGGGGGGGACCCCAGAGGACGAGGTTAGATATAATAAAATATTTACAAAAATGTGAGGGGGTGTACTCACTTTTGTGAGATACTGTACTGTGCTGTACCGTTTTGCACAGAGTGGCCCCGAACCTCAAATTTTCTGGTCAATGTTTCCTTTCTAAGAATAAGGTTTAGATGTGAGCTTCATGTTTTAAATATGATAGAAGACCTTGATATATTTTTAGAATGTTCAAGGATAAGCCTCTAAATATTTTTTTTCATTAAACTTTTTTTTCTGTTATGATTAGTAGGTTTTTTTTTTCTCTTCTCTTATTTTTTTTTTTTTATTAAATTAAAAAAAAAAATTCTGGCTTGTATGTAGTTGGACGCAAATTGCATTGCCATTTTTCCTGAGTAATATGGTTTACCAATAATGCTTGCTTAGTATAGGAATATATGGCAATTGTTCCCCCAGCATTACAATAAATGGGAAAAGGCTTGGAGGACTCAAAAAGTCAATTGTCTTGATAATTGTGTGTAATCATTGTCTTTGTGTTCCTTTTAAACTGGTTTGGATACTAATGTTTGTGTTTTGTTTGCAGGTCCTTCAAAGTGAGAACAACAGTGGGCAAATTTAGCAAAACAGGGGTTAGGTTATTGTAAATGCATAATCGATTATCACATGGTACCATGAGCTCATTAATTAGTAATTGTTTACAAACAATTAAAAAATTAAACAATAGTCAGGCATTATTGGATTAAAAAGTTACAAATAAAGTTACAAATATTGTGATGAGGTACAGATGTTTTTGTTTTTTGTTTTTTTTTCCCATTAACTAATTGTCTTTGAGATGGAAATAATCACTTACTCTTCTCATGAGGAAAGTTCATGGATGTCTTTAATTCAAAGTTGAGTGTTTGTCATTGTTTTATGGTGGTTGTCTTATGTTGTTTTTGTGTGATAATGACCAGAATTTTAATTTTTTTTATAATTTTGGTATTTGTTAAGTCATCTATTTTATTTTTGTTTTGTTAATGTGGAAAAATTGTTAGGTTAGTTCACCTGAAAGGGGGGGGGGGGGGGGGCATTGGTTATGCCCCCAATTAGCAGCTCAATACATTTTGTCTAAGACAAGAGTTGTTGGTAGGAAGCCATTCTAGCCTCTGGAGTTCGTTTTTTTTCTTTGTTTTTATTTTTCATTCAGGTGGAAAAGAGTTCCAAAAGGTTTAGCCTTTGTCCACCTGAAAGAGGAGTTAGTGCATAGATCTTATACAGATAAATGCATTCTTTCTTTTAGTGTTTAAATTGAAAATTTTTGGAAAGCAACATTCATGTTCATTTTTGAAATTTTTGCTTATACCATGGGGATCCATTTTAGAGTGGGTTCAGCCTAAAGAGGTCATGGTTGTTTTGATAGTTTGGTCAGAGTTGCAGAAGCCAGGAATACTAAGTTCCTGGGTTCCAAGGAAGGAATATAAATAAACGTAGCAAGCAAGCAGATATTATGGATAAGAATTTGATTCCGCTCTTGTTTTTTTCACTTCCAGAATCCTGGGGGAGCAAGATTGGAGAGGTTTCTGGAAGATGGATGACAGATGTTCATCTGGTTTGCAGTTTGTCTGTGCCATACCACACCGCAAAAAAACATCAGTAGAGAAGGGACAAACGAAAAGATTCAGTTTAATACTTGTTTTTGCTTATGGACAATTTAGGGCTAATGCTGAATCTGAAAGACTGTGCCTATCAACAAGACTTGTGAAATATTTTTGCCGGAGTCTCTCCTGATGAATGCAAATGTGCTATTAATACATGTACGATGGCTTGGAGGTTGGGGAAGCAATATACACATCCAATCCGTCAGAACATGAAATGTAAAATATACGTTTTTTTTTTGTTGGAGGGAGGAATTGAAAGAAGAAAAGGTTTTTAATGTATGACATATATTGACTTAACGGAATTAATATGGTGCAGGTACCCAGGAGGCTGGCACTTATGCATAATAAGGTGTCTGTTGGCCAGACTAGAGGTTGGCCAGGTGACACATCAATGGGGTGAAAATTTCCTTGTATAGGGGAGATACGCCTGGTTGATGTCTCACCTGAGAGGTTGAAACCCTGCACAGGTAATGCCAGTGACTACACACAGGAGCATGCTCCGTTAGATAAAGGGAACAAACGCTGGCTACCAGGGTACAGTATGCCTTCACCACATGGCGCTGCATCTCACAGTGGTTGATGGAAACCTATTACCCTGTATGTGCTGAGTATACACTGAATCAAGTACGGTCATATACCAGTGACTTACTCCCAGAGATGTGTGGACACAGGACGCTTATGTCTGAGGAGTAGCCGAAAGAGGAGGGATGTATTCAGAACTATGTTGGGGGAATAGGAGCTGGGATGGGTGTTGTTAATGGAGTGGACATCGGCCTTCTGAAGAACAAACTCGTAGCCATAGCTTCAGACAATAAGCGGGGCTTTGTTGCTCAGAGAGATTGGTGGCATCCATGATAGCATGCAACAAAGTCACATAAACACCCAGGTTAAAGTGGCTCCAGATTTTCTCAACCATGTTTAGAGGTTGGTAGAGAGTGTGATGGTACAGGACAGAAATCTGTCATGGGCTCTGGCATGCACGCAGTGGCAGGCGGAATTATCAACCAGCATTAAGCCAATTGTACAGTATCTGTATGAGGGGCAGTGGCCTGATGAGTTAGCATCACCGCTCAGTAAAACTTTGCCAAAACACATTGCTTACATTAATCCAAAGTGGTGGTCGAATGCCTGGATGGGCTGTACTAGTTTGGATTGTGAGAGGTGTTATGCTGTATGATCCCATATATAAAAATGCAGAGTCGGTCTGTATACTTGGTGGCATCAATGGGCTTACTGACTGAGGATTCTATCTTGTTGCATTTGAGGCTAAATTACCCACATGTGATCAGAGGAGATGGAAGCTGGGGGCAAGTTGATTCTTCCCTCTGTCGGAAGCATGACCATGACGTCCTTTGTATGCCAGGTCAATACATGGCGGTGAACGAAAAATGTTGGGAAGATATTGCACTCTGTGCTCTGGATGAAGAGATCAGTGCTGGGAAGGAAGCACCTGGGTATTATTTGGGACACAGACGAGTTTGCTTCGTTGTCCTACAGAATACCGATGTAACGTTAGTCATGGAACTAGAGGGTTCCTTGAACCTAACCATAGGTAGAGGTGCATGGTATACCCTGGGCACGGTCTCTGAAATCCAGGCACAGGGATAGAATTGTGTGGGTTGTGTCGTTGTTGCAGATTTATATGTGTAGTTAGACTCAAATTTTATATAGAAGGGTCTCCCACTTATCTATGCAAGCTGGCGGACGAATTGATGGTAAGGTCTATTCATACAAGGTAGAGGCTTTGCTGCCAGTTCAGAGCCCTGAAATACCGCAGACATGCCAAAACTGCAGTAGGAAAGGCCATTATGAGCAAGCCTGCCTAATCCCGACCCGTATTTACAGTAAAGGGTTATAGGAGGTTAGGAGCAGGATGCATAGTTGAAGGGGTCATGTATATATGTATATATTATGGTAATGGGTTGATTCATGTCATGGTATAGTGTGATAAAGGTGTATTTCAGGCTAGTAATACGGGGCGAAAGGCCCTCCTCAAGACTTTATATCTGAAAGCTGGTTGATATGTTGCTCTGAATGTGTGCTGGTAAATGGTGAGTGAATGGACACCCCTTGCCTGTACTGCACCCCGTCTTGAAGATATCAGAAAGAAGAAGACACAGAATGGTGACATGGAAGCTGTCACGGAAGAGTGATGTTGGTGTGTCACCCAGTAGCAAAGCGGCACGTGTTGGGAAACACAGCACATTAGAGTCAAATATATTTTTATTAAGTTTACAAAGTTATACAATGCCAGTCAACATTTGGCAAAACGCTCCATACAGCAAATAACATGGTAAAGGTCAGTTTGCCTGGGTAACAAACTATACATATAAGTCAGTATAGCATAGAGAAATTAATAAGTGTTAGTTCGGCTTAATTTCAATACAGTAAATTATAAAGTAACCATGTTACAGAACAACTAAAAATCATTAGTTTCAATATCTGCTACATGAATCATAAGAGGAAGGGGAAGAAGGGGATGGAGAGGGAAAGAGAAAGAGAAAGGAAAGGAGAGAGGGTAGGGAACAGGTAAGGGGATCAAGACAAGTGAGCAGGCCCTGGGGCAACACACTGAGGATTCTGGGTAGAGTTTGTTGAGTTAGATGGCGTTAGCAAGGGGGAAACACAGCACATTAGGACCGTTATGGACTGTTCCACAGGAGCTGGTCCTGAGGCCTATGTTGAGAGGCGCAACACGCGTTAAGACATTTATGGACTGTTCCATAGGGGCTGTTTCTGAAGCATATGTTGAGAAGCTCAGCACGGTAAGACAGTTAAGGACTGTTCCATAGGTACTGGTTCGGAAACACATGTTGGGGAGTGACATGCGTTAAGACGGTTATGGACTGTTCAATAGGTGTCGTATCTGAAGAAGGGTGATATGCGCCCTTTAGGCGCAAAGCAGATAATGTTGGAATTCAACATAAATTACTATCATATTTCTGGATGTTGTACATATGTTTCCTTATTTCCAAGACGAGCCATGCTGACACTTGCAGTCCCACAGTTTTAAAAGGTACAGAGGAATGTGGCCCCAAACAGAATCTGCATAGCAAAAGGGCTTATCTCCAGCCCACCTGGGGTGCTAGAAGCTTCAAAGAGATTGATAACAAAGATGGCCCAGGGCGCATGGACTGCAATGCTGCCCCCAGAGGCCAAGTATGGCAGGACAGTAATATAAGGAGAATTGTCATGTGAACACTGATTGGTCCAAAGCAAATATGACTGGCAATGGGGGGAGTTTGAATGAGTGATGATTGAGTTTGTAAAAAGGGTTGTTACAGAGAGTTCTTTCTTTTTGCTGCTGCAAAACCTTGCCATGAGGATGTCTCTCTGCCATCTTGGGACTTTGCTCTGAATGCTGGTTTGGGCCTAAGCCATGCGGCACAGAGCTCTCTCTCTTTCAACACCTGGAGACCAGCCGATAGGAGTCTATAGCTATAGGACATGATAAGTAAATTCTTGTATTGTGTTCTGTTTGTAAGCTAATGTAACATTGTAATACCTTTTTAATACTTTTATGTTAGTTTCCTAATTCCTTGGGAAATAAATAAGACTTGATTACTTACTAAGCAGATGTGTTTGTTATATCATTGTGCTTATCAGACTCTGATAGACTAGCAATTATAGGGACTAGACAATTTAATACATGTATGCAATAGTTATAGGATATAATAGATTGTATATTATTGCATCGATTACTTCACCTTGTTACCTGCACAGGCTGAAGCCCCTCCTTCCACTCCCTCTGGTATGCTTTTTGTGCGCCTGGCTCTTCATCTGCAGGTATTGCAGCAGGTACATGCATCGAAGCTTGCAGCACATCCAGGATTTAGACAGACTTTTGAGATTATCTCTCGCAACCTCTGGTGGCCATCGATTAGGCAGGATGTGTTAGCCTTCGTCCAGGCCTGTGAAGTTTGTGCCAGAAGCAAGAGCAGTACCTCTAAGCCCTCCAGTCTCCTACGTCCTCTTCCGATACCTACTTGTCCCTGGACCCATTTATCTATGGACTTTATCACTGACTTGCCTCCGTCCCAGGGATGTTCCACGATCTGGGTGGTGGTAGACAGTTTCAGTAAGATGGCCCACTTTGTTCCGCTTCTGAAACTTCCATTGGCTAAAGAACTGGCATCATTATTCATTAAACATGTTTTCAGGCTCCATGGGGCACCAATTAACATTGTCTCAGACCGTGGCTCTCAGTTTATAGCCCAGTTTTGGAAGGCCTATCGCTCTCAGCTGGGGATCAAGTTATCGTATTCTTCAGCATATCATCCTGAGACAAATGGTCAAACAGAAAGGACTAATCAGACTCTAGAGAAGATGGTACATTGTCTGCTGTCCAATGATGAGGTGGAGTGGGTCAACATACTTGCATGGGCGGAGTTTGCCTTTAATAATTGTGCCAGCACATCTACAGGGACCTCTCCTTTCTTCTGTGTATACTGGTTGCATCCTCGTGTGTGCTCCTTTGATCTTCCACCCTCCGATGTTCCTGATGCCAACACTACGATTGAAAATTTCTCTAAAATCTGGTCCAATGTTAATCATGCTATTTCTCGCTCTGTGCAGGCTTTTAAGAAAATAGCTGACAAGAGGCGCTCAAAGGCACCAGGAAATAAAGTTGGTGATTAAGTGTGGCTATCATCTAGGAATCTGTCCCTGCATGTTCCATCTAAAAAACTTGGCCCAAAATTCATCGGGCCCTATGAAATTTCGGAGATTGTTAATCCTGTGGCCTGTAGATTAAAACTTCTCCCATCCATGCACATTCCAAATGTCTTGAAAAAGGGGGGTTACTCTCAGTACTAGGATCCCTTTAAGACCCAGCAAAACTCACCTGACACAGCCTTTGCCTGGGAAACAACAGTGATTGGCCAGCTCACCTTTAAATCACCTGTATCAGCACACCATCAGTACTTGTGATAGAGTTGTTACCTTTGTGTGCCCCTGCTTGACCCAGCTGATATCTGCTCTGTATATTCGTGTATGACCCGGCTAGTTTTGACCCTGCTTTCTCGATTTTGATTCGGTACTGTTTGAACTCTGATCTACCTATGTATGACCCAGCTTGCCTAGACTATGCTTTGCCTGATTCTACTGTAGCACCAGACTCAGTATTACTACTTTGCTGCCCAGCCAATCTCTACCTTCATCTGCAGCGGTGAACTACAAGGTGCAGCCAACATCTACCTTCATCTGCAGCGGTGAACTACAAGGTCCAGCCAACATCACCTTCATCTGCAGCGGTGATCTACAAGTTCCAGCTGACCTGCTCTGCTTAGACCTGCTCATGGTATGTGCTCTTGTTTCTTGAACTCTTTGCATAATCAGCACACCTGAACTGTTACATGTTATATGCTCCTAGCCTGACATTTGGGTCCTTTGGCAGGCTTTGAAACATGAGAGAGTCCATGCACAATTTGCGGAGGCATGAGAAGTAGACTCCTTGGGGTCACTGAGGGTTACAGTATCTGGAACTGCCTCCTCCCAGCCACATACTAGTCCCAAGGGTTCTGGGGATGGAAAACCATCTCTTACTGTTTGACGTATGCCTTCCTCTGCTTCAATGCCTCCAAAACTGACAGAATGCTCCTCTTCTCTCTCCTCTTGTGTGTTCTGTAGCATAGGAACAATGGTGTCTGCATAAAGTGGGCCTTGAGAGGAAAGGAAGTCCTCCTCTTCATCCCGCTGCTCTGCCTCGAGTGCCCTGTCCATAATGCCACGCAGAGTCTGCTCCAGCAGGAACACAACAGGGATTGTGTCACTGATGCATTGCATGCATTGTCACGGCTCACCATCCTTGTGGCCTCCTCAGATGGTGACATACTAATAGTAATACGAGCAGATGAAATTCCTGCTGAATTTCAGCCAACTGAGCACTGGCTGTGTATGATCGCCTAAAATGGCTACAGACTCTTCTGGCTTGCTTCGGTAGATCTTCTAACCCTGGGTACATCAGAAGATCAGCCCCCCTCCTCCCCCCTCCTTCTTCCCCTGCTGCCGGGCCAGTAAAAGAGCGCAGCGCGCTTCATGCATGAGCAGTAGGGACCCGGCTGTGAAGCCACAAGGCATCAGCTGGGGTGCCGACATCGCTGGATTTCAGGACAGGTAAGTGTCCTAATATTAAAAGTCAGCAGCTACAGTATGTGTAGCTGCTGACTATGAATTTTTGGAGGGAGGGGGGGGCGGAACTTCACTTTAAGCCACAGTGCTTAATTAAGGAGATGGATGAGTAGCGGTCTCACTTGGGATCCAGATCCAGGTGCAAGGGTGATAAAATTGACCTAATTTCGCTATTTCAGTATATGGTTTTAATTACCTCAATTAGTGGGTGTGGTCAAATTTACTAACAGGGGAAGGGTCTTAAAGGGGCATTAAATACCAGGAGTGCATTACATACTGAGTGCAGTGGGGGGAGGGGGGTTACACACAGAGTTTGGGGGTGCACTACGTACATACTGCAGAGTTTAGGGGTGTACTACACAGCTGCTAACCTCTGTCTGCACCGCCCATCCACATTTCACTTTCACATGTCTTTAGCTCTGACCTCTGCATAACCCCCCCACCCCTTCCACTGCCCCCATCTTCCCCCATCAGATGTGGTTCCCAAATCTGTAACCTAATATACGACTCTTTGATAAAGAAAAAAAATATCTAAAATTCACAAAATGTATAAGGGTTATTAAGATGATAACTGAGTCAGCTCATGCAAATAGTAAGTAGCAGCCTTTGTGCTGTATGGACTACTTGAGAAACAGGACATACTGGAAATAAGAGATCAATATTTCACTTATGAGACATTTTCTATTCTCATATCCTATATCAAAGTAACAATGTACAAAATTCAGGTTGCTCTGGGTATTTTTCTGTTACAAATTTTTAGTTTATATGAGATTAAGCAGGCGTGTACAAAACAGGTTCAGTTCCATTCCCACAATCTACTATCTTCCCCACAACTCTTCAAACATGTCATAGTGAATTGAAGGTGTTCTTGCTCAGGACCATGTCTCCATACGGCTGGTGGTTGTATCTCACTGTTCTGCTTTTTTTCGGTAAGTCAAATCTTATATAACTTATAATGCAATTGATTCTTAATAACTAACCATACAAAGTCCATTCAAAGGAATGTCATATAAATGTACAAATTGAAGTAGACCAAAGCAACAAAACTGCAACCATTTTTAAGTTCTGACTGTTTTAAACAGTTTAATGCTAATTTGTAATCCTTTGCACATCATAGATGCTTTAGATGTTCTAAATCTGAATGGCACTAAAACACATATTTGTATTTCATGAAAATATTGAAGTTGGGGATATAAAATGAGGCAAAGTGCAGAATCCTACATTACCCACTTCAGCTTCAGAAGGTTTACCCCCCTTCATGACCAGGCCATTTTTTGTGATACACCACTGCATACTTTTACGGACAATTGCTCAGTCTTGCGACACTTTACCCAAATAAAATTTATGTCCTTTTTTCCCACAAATATATCTTTCTTTTGGTGGTATTTGATAACCTCCGTGGTTTTTATTTTTTGCGCTATAAAACAAAAAAAACTGAAATTTCTGAAAAAAAAAAAAATATTTTTTACTTTTTGCTATAATAAATATCACCACCCAAAAAAAAAGAAAAAATGTATTCTGCATATTTTTGATAACAAAAATCCCAATAAGCATATTTTGATTGTTTTGTGCAAAAGTTATAGCGTCTACAAACTATGGGATATATTTATGGAATTTTTATTTACTTTTTACTTTTTACTTGTAATGGCGGTAAACGGCGACTTATAACGGGACTGCGATATTGCGGCTAGCAAATCGGACACCTAACTGGCACTTTTGACACTTTTTGGGGACCAGTGATACCGTAAGAGCTGCAAAGATATGGAATTCCCTTCCACAGGCAGTGGTCCCAGCGGGGAGCATCGATAGTTTCAAAAATCTATTAGATAAGCACCTAAACGACCTCAACACACAATGTAATACTGACATATAATCACACACATAGGTTGGACTTGATGGACTTGTGTCTTTTTTCAACCTCACCTACTATGTAACTATATGACTATATGTAAATGCTGACGGTTATTTGTGTATTGGGGTTGATTTACTGAAACTGGAGCGCTCAGAATCCGGTGCAGCTAGTTAGTTTTGCACAGAGTGGCCCTGATCCTCGACTCCCGGGGTCCCCCGGCGGTGCTTGTAGCTCCTCCCCGGATCGTATAACCCCCTAGGAGAAGCACTCTCCCAGGGGGTTACCTTGCGGGCGCGCTCCCGAGTACAGCATTCCACGTCTATAGACACCGAATGTAGGACTCGGCCCTGCCCCCCAGGTGCCCGCGTCATTGGATTTGACTGACAGCAGCGGGGGCCAATGGCTGCGCTGCTATCAATCTATCCAATCAAGTGCTGTGACAACGGGGAGAGGGGAAGAACATGTCTCCGGCGGGGGAATACAGGTGAGTAAAATCGGGGAGCTGGGGGGCTGGTCAGTGACAGAAGTTTTTTCAGCTTAATGCATAGAATGCATTAAGCTGAAAAAACATGAGGGTTTACAACCCCTTCAACTACTATGCCCCGTACACACGATAGGATTTTCCGACGGAAAATGTTTGATAGGAGCTTGTTGTCGGAAATTCCGACCATGTGTAGGCTCCATCGGAAAATTTCTATAGAAATTTCCGTCACACAAAATTTGAGTGCTGGTTCTCAAATTTTCCGACAACAAAATCCGTTGTCGGAAATTCTGATTGTGTGTACAGAATTCCGATGCACAAAGTTCCACGCACGCTCGGAATCAAGCAGGAGAGCAGCACTGGCTATTGAACATCATTTTTCTTGGCTCGTCGTACGTGTTGTACGTCACCGCGTTCTTGACGTTTGGAATTTCTGACCAACTTTGTGTGACCGTGTGTATGCAAGACAAGTTTGAACCAACATCCGTCGGAAAAAAAAACATGGATTTTGTTGTCGGAAAATCCTAACATGTGTACAGGGCATAAGTGTTGAAGAGAGACCTACCTCACCATTCTCCTTTTTTCCTCACCTGGTTAGGACTGGATGGATAGCGCCAGGCCCTTACCGCATTCGCTCCAGCCAGGTTCAAGCCTCTCCTGGATGGAAGTCCCTGCCTGTACAGTCTCTAAATGAGCTATATGGAGGGAGCCCCACTCTGATGGTCTCAGGGGTCATTTTAACCCATACCATACAAGTCTTAAATAGGCTTAGAAAGTTGCAGCGACCTCCACTGCACTCTTACCTTCTGGGCTTATGTCTTTCCTTTCTCCAGGGATCACCCCTCCTTAACATTGTGCTCGTTTCTTTCTTTTTTCTTTTTCTTTTTCCTCCATATCCTGGCTGGGCTCTCTAGTTCCTCTGTAAAACTTTCCATACTGCAGCCGGAGGTGACGCAAGAACGGGGCTCCACTGCCAGTCTCCAATATGGCGCAGGGTGCAGTGGACCTGTACCGTGCATGCGCGGGAATGACGTAATTTCCGCTGTGACAGCAATGAATTAAAAGACCCCTCTGTCTTTTAGAAAAAAATGACAGATGGTTCTAGGAACAGCACAGATTCCTCCTGCTTCTAAGGTCTGTATTTCCTCATCTGCTCCTTGCTGCTCTGTGGTCCACAGTCCCTCTCCTGGTAAGTTACCTTTTTTTTTTTTTTTTTTAAAGTGTGTGTTTTTTTCTACTTTTCTATCTCTATGCACTATTTGCCTTGATTTTTCCTTATCCTGCAATGCTATAGGGAGTTCTCTATCTTCTGTTCCACTCATGGAGGCCGCTGCTCAAGCAGACCATCACAAGTCCATAAAGTAAGGGGTGTATGGTAAGTAATGAAGAGGAGTAAAAGAGTGCATTTACACTAATACCGGCTTGTCTGCTGGGGAGGAGGAGATTGAGGAATTGTATGTATTTTTAATGGCAAAGGGAGGGAAGTTATGGAGTTCCTAGTTAAGAGAAAACAGCGAAAAATTAAACTAATAGAAGGACAAATAAAGCATATTCATGACAAAATAGAACCATTTAAAGATACTAATGATTACAATAAGTACATGGGGGAACTGCAGAAAAATATGCAGAGAAAAGATGTGGAGAACAGAAATACCAAGAAAAAGAAGTATCTACGTGACTTGGGTGACTATCAGAAGAAACAGGTTTTAGGTGGCAAGCCACAGTGGGGGCGATAAATAATGCAACCAGCCAAGAACCCAGCACAAATGAAGGTAACCATACCACGGTTCGTGGGATGGAATCAAGAGGTCCGCAGACGCAAAAGGTGTATAACCCACCACAACTATCAGTGCCATACCCCAATAGGGAGTATCCCACAAATGATTATTCCGAAAAGGACCAGGGGGTCCATCAAGGTCAACAGCAGAATGGTAGAAAAGCGTACAATGATAACTATGATTATAGGGGATATAAGCACAATGGTAGTAGACCACCAAATAATGGATACCCACAAAATCGTGGAAGTTGGAATAGGGCTCATCATGGGAATAATTACCAATGGAAAGGTAATCAATCTGGTTATGCACCTTATTATAAGGGCACGCAATACAATGGTCAGAACTCACAAACGAACCAATATTACCAGCATCCGCCAAGCTATCAGTACAGGACTCTGCAGAGAGGAGGCCCTCAACATCAGTATAGAGGCCCACTGCAGGGCAATTATCAACACCAAGGAGCACCACCCCTTCCTTATAGGGGTTCTGCCCAAGGGGATGGACATTACTATTATCCTAAACCCCAAAGTGTGAGATACGATAGATTGAAGGGAGATCAATATGATGTACCAGTCCATAACAGCTACCAACCCCTTTATGATGATATTGATTCAGTACATGGAAGCTCTTTTTTAGAGAAGGGCCGTACGGACCACTACCCCCCCCCCCCCCCAGGATGGAAGAAATACAGGAAAAGGGGAGGATGGGCAGGATGAAGGTAACAAAAAAAGAAGACGAGAAGATTAGGTGAGGGTATCTATAATCTGAGGGGCATTGATCTAACCAGGGAAGAGACACTGACCTTAGATCAAGGCATTAAATTTGCTCCTAAAAAGGGGCTTAATAAATTTGAGACTTACATAGGTATCCAAAAATGTAACCGAAAATTAAATGTGAAGAAGTATTATGCCCAGAACCCTGTGGAGAAAGCAGCAATGGGGGACGATTTTACGCAATTAAGGAACAACTCAGTCTTCAAACCCCACATAGTGAATAATAAATACATAGACCTCTTTAAGAAATTGGTCACAACTGATTTGGAACACCTCCGGTCAAGAAAGTACATGAGCAGAAGGATATAAGGGAGGTGGTATTGTGGTATTATCCTTAGATCAGTACAAGAGAGAGATGGATAGGATTTTGGAAGATAGAAGTACCTACCAAATATTAAAATCCGACCTTTCAAAATTTTTTAAAAATGAATTGAAGTCTATCATATGTTATGGTGTAGAAAAAGATCTTTTAAGTAAGCATGAGGAGAGGTATCTGGTCCCTACTGTCAGCAGGATTCCAGTCATATATTATATTCCGAAAATACATAAGGAGAAAGAAAACCCGCCAGGCAGACCAATTGTGAGTGGGATTGATTCCCTAACCTTGCGGCTGGGTGAGTACATTGATATCTACCTACAGCCTTTAGTAAAGAACACCCAAGCGTAACTCAAAGACACCAAGCACACATTACAGCTGCTAAATGAGTGTACATCCAATGATGATTCAGTGATGGCAACAGGTGACGTGGCATCACTATACACTAGTATAGACCACCAGGGGGCCGTAAGAGCAGTAAAATGGGCCTTAAAAAACAACAGTGAAATGGGAAAGGAGTTGCGGAGATTCATCTTGAAATGCCTAAGTTTCTGCTTGGAACACAATTTCTTCTGGTACCAGAACATGTTTTATCTGCAGATCAAGGGCGTCGCAATGGGCGCAAAATTTGCCCCAAGTGTTGCTAATCGGTATATGGCTAAATGGGAGGCCGAGGGTATCCTGTACAATAGGGATCCTGGCATTATACTATACAGACATTTTATTGATGACCTGTTAATTATTTGGAAGGGCAATGTGGTTTCTTTGGAAGAGATATTACAGACAATGAATGATAATGAACAGAATATCAACCCGACATGGAACATCAATAAAGATATGGTACACTTTTTAGATATGGAAATTTGTAATACTCCACAAGGTATAGAGACAAGAACATATTTCAAGGCGACCGACCGTAACTCTTATATGCCCACCATGAGCTGCCATTTTAGACCTTGGTTGGATAACATCCCACGTGGCCAATATATGAGAATAAAGAAAAATTGTACACAAGAATCAGACTTTGAGCTACAATCACAACAGCTGACCAACATGTTCAAACAAAAGGGATATCGAGATGACTTCCTAGAAAAAGAGAGAAATAAAATCAAAAGTATGAATAGAGCAGATCTTCTTAAGGATAGTACCAGAAATATTAGTTCCAACAAAGACATGGGCACAGTAAGGAAGTAGTGTAAATTATCTCTAAATATTGGAATGTCCTGAAACAAGATGTTCATCTCAAAGGGAACCTGTCAGGGATAGACTGGTGCATAATGTGGTGGAACCACCTTCCCCTAAACCCCAATTTTTTGGGATATTAAGAGTTTCCACAGTTGCGGACGCTGTTACAGTTGCACTAGGGTACCTATGAATACCAGGAAAGTAAAAGAGTTCTCTAACCCACAAAATAATCGAGTGTACACCATTAGGGAATTCATTTCGTGTGACACTGTGGGTGTAGTTTACGCAGTTAGGTGTCCATGCAATTTGATCTATGTGGGAAGAACTATAAGGGCATATGAGGAATATCAGGAAGGGGTTTGATAAGCACTTTTTATCTGTGCATTTTAGGGATGTACATAACAAAAGCACAAATGGTATGCAATTTTGGGGCATTGAGGCACCCAAACGCCACTGGAGAGGATCAAATTATGTGAGAGACATCAGTAAGCGAGAATCATGGTGGATACACCAGTTAGGTTCTCTCGCCCCTGGGGGGTTGAATGCAGAATTCGACCTAAAGTGCTTTTTAAGTAATTATTAGATTTTAATATTATTGACATAGGTGTGTGGAGGGTATTGTTCACAATGATTAATTTATTTGCCATTAAGTATAATGATACCTCCTTATGGAGTATGAGTTTACATATATATAGGGATGGGCTGTCTGTTCGGGTCGAACATGAGTTTGACTCGAACATTGGCTGTTCGCCCGTTCGCGGAATAGGGAACAATTTGGGGTGTTCGCGGCAAATTCAAAAGCCGCGGAACACCCATTAAAAGTCTATGGGAGAAATCAAAAGTGCTAATTTTAAAGGTTATTATGCAAGCTATTGTCATAAAAAGTTTGGGGACCTGGGTCCTGCCCCAGGGGACATGCATCAATGCAAAAAAAAGTTTTAAAAACGTCAGTTTTTTCAGGAGCAGTGATTTTAATAATGCTTAAAGTGGAACAATAAAAGTGAAATATTCCTTTAAATTTTGTACCTGGGGGGTGTCTATAGTATGCCTGTAAAGTGGCGAATGTTTCCCGTGTTTACAACAGTCCGAGAGCAAAATGACATTTCTAAAGGAAAAGAAAGTAATTTAAAAGTACTAGCGCTAGCGCCGGCAGCTATAATGAATTGTCGGGTCTCTGCAATACTCATAAAAGTCATTGAAAAAAACGGCCTGGGATTCCCCCACAGTGCATTGCTAGGCCCTTTGGGTCTGGTATGAATATTAAGGGGAACCCGGAACCAAAATTGAAAAAAAAATGCATGGGGGTCCCCCCAAATTCCATACCAGGCCCTTCAGGTCTGGTATAGATATTAAGGGGAACCCCGTGCCAAAATTAAAAAAAAAATGGCGTGGGGGTCCCCCTCAAAAGCCATACCAGACCCTTTTAAGGGGAACCCTGCACCAAAATTTAAAAAACAGATGGCGTGGGGGTCCCCCTAAAAATCCATATCAGACCCTTATCCAAGCACGCAACCTGGCAGGCTGCAGGAAAAGAGGGGGGACGAGAGAGCGCCCCCTCCTGAACTGTACCAGGCCACATGCCCTCAACATGGGGAGGATGTCCCCATGTTGATGGGGACAAGGGCCTTATCCCCACAACCCTTGCCATTGTTTGTGGGGGTATGTGGGCGGGGGGCTTATCGGAGGGCTTAACAAGGGGACCCCAGATCCCAGCCCCCTCTGTGTGAAATGGTAATGGTAATGGAAATGGTAATGGTAATGTGGTACCCACTGTGTGACACTTCTGTTCTTCTGACAGGTCTTATAGAACTGAGGGCGGGGCCACCCGGTGACCCCGCCCCTCTCTGACGCACGGGGACTTCCTTATGGTTTTCCTCGTGGTGTCAGAGGGGGGTGGGGTCACCCACCCTCAGTAATATAAGAACTGTCAGAAGAACAGAAGCGTCACACAGCGGGAACCTCCCATGGATGGAGATCGTCCAGAGAATGAAGCGGGGAAGAAGACGCCGGAGGAAGATGCGGATGAGAAGGCCGAAGGAAGAAGCAGAGGATCGGAGGAAGAAGAGGAAGAAGCGGGGGAAGAACAAGATGAAGGAAGAAAACCGAATGAAGACCTGATGAAGATGGAAGAAGAAGCGGGGAAAGAAGAAGACCTTAATAAAGGAATTGTCAAAAACCTTCTCTTGTCTTTTTTAACATTTTTGACACTTTTTTTGTGAAATGGTAGGGGTACATTTGTACCCCATTACCATTTCACACAGGGGGGGGCTGGGATCCGGGGGTCCCCTTGTTAAAGGGAGCTTCCAGATTCTGATAAGCCCCCCGCCCGCAGACCCCCACAACCACCGGGCAAGGGATGTGGGGATGAGGCCCTTGTCTCCATCAACATGGGGACATCCTCCCCATGTTGAGGGCATGTGGCCTGGTACAGTTCAGGAGGGGGGGGCGCTCTCTCGTCCCCCCTTCTTTTCCTGCGGTCTGCCAGGTTGCATGCTCGGATAAGGGTCTGGTATGGATTTTGAGGGGGACCCCCACGCCATTTTTTTTTACATTTTGGCGCCGGGTTCCCCTAATATCCATACCAGACCTGAAGGGCCTGGTGTGGAATTTGGGGGGACCCCCACGCATTTTTTTTTTAAATTTTTGGTTCGGGGTTCCCCTTAATATTCATACCAGACCCAAAGGGCCTGGTAATGCACTGTGGGGGAACCCCAGGCCGTTTTTTTCAATGACTTTTATGAGTATTGCAGAGACCTGACAATTCATTATAGCTGCCAACGCTACCGCTAGTACTTTTAAATTACTTTTGCATTGATACATGTCCCCTGGGGCAGGACCCAGGGCCCCAAACACTTTTTATGACAATAACTTGCATATAAGACTTTAAAATTAGCACTTTTGATTATTCATGTTCGTGTCCCATAGAATTTAACGGTGTTCGAACACATTTTTTGCCTGTTCGCATGTTCTGCTGCGAACCGAACAGGGTGGTGTTCGGCCCATCCCTATAAATATATATTGTGACGGGAGGGCCCGTGGAACTCAGAATCCCTTGGAAAGTAGGGGATGTCCTTGTTTCAGCTCCCCATATACATCTTATGTGTAAGTCACCCTGTGCTATCATGGCACAGGGTGAGTGAGAAAATATATCTTGGACTACTTAAAATGGGACAGTAATATTTGTCCACAATGTCTCCCAGGATGTATGTAAAGACTATTATTGGTTTGGTTGATTCTGAACTCAACCTGTTAATTGAGTGAGCTGATCACATTAGCCTCCAGGACTGGCTAGGAGATGAACTGTTGATGACTAGGCTGAGGGGGGGGGGGGGATTGTTGTTTGTATTGTTTATTGTAATTAGCTCCAGCTATTGTGTTTATACTACTGTGTGAAGCTCGGTACCCACAAGTCTGTCATCTGGTCTGGGTAAATTTTTTAGTCAATTAGCTCATGTTAATTAGGTTAGCTTTGAGTCAGCCTGCTGTATAAATGTGTGTGAGATCTCAAATAAAGAGTTAGTCCTGATGTACTCCAAGACTGGTGTTGTCTAGTTCTTGGGGGTTCCTATAGCCAGATCCATTGGACTCGTGTTCCAGAACTTAGGAAGCGGTATACTGACGGAAGCACTCAAGCGGAGTGTGGGACGTTCCGTGACATTTTTTTTGGTTTTTTTTTACATCAAATGTCAAAGAATGATCCGCAGCAGCCCCGGGAACTCTGATGCCAGGTCCATATCTCCGCTGGGGTAACTGAAGTCTGCTATCCTGATCTTGGATCCAGGTGGAGGTTTAGATTTCCCAGACTGCAGGAAGCTTTCCCGCTGCTTGCCACCAATGTCACGGAATGTCCCACACTCCGCTTGAGTGCTTCCATCAGTATACCGCTTCCTAAGTTCTGGAACACGAGTCCAATGGATCTGGCTATAGGAACCCCCAAGAACTAGACAACACCAGTCTTGGAGTACATCAGGACTAACTCTTTATTTGAGATCTCACACACATTTATACAGCAGGCTGACTCAAAGCTAACCTAATTAACATGAGCTAATTTACTAAAAAATTTACCCAGACCAGATGACAGACTTGTGGGCACCGAGCTTCACACAGTAGTATAAACACAATAGCTGGAGCTAATTACAATTAACAATACAAACAACAATCTCCCCACCTCCTCAGCCTAGTCATCAACAGTTCATCTCCTAGCCAGTCCTGGAGGCTAATGTGATCAGCTCACTCAATTAACAGGTTGAGTTCAGAATCAACCAAACCAATAATAGTCTCTACATACATCCTGGGAGATATTGTGGACAAATATTACTGTCCCATTTTAAGTAGTCCAAGATATATTTTCTCACTCACCCTGTGCCAGGATAGCACAGGGTGATTTACACATAAGATGTATATGGGGAGCTGAAACAAGGACATCCCCTACTTTCCAAGGGATTCTGAGTTCCACGGGCCCTCCCGTCACATATATATATATATATATATATATATATATATATATATATACACTACCGTTCAAAAGTTTGGGGTCACATTGAAATGTCCTTATTTTTGAAGGAAAAGCACTGTACTTTTAAATGAAGCTAACTTTAAACTAGTCCTAACTTTAAACAAATATACTCTATACATTGCTAATGTGGTAAATGACTATTCTAACTGCAAATGTCTAGTTTTTGGTGCAATATCTACATAGGTGTATAGAGGCCCATTTCCAGCAACTATCACTCCAGTGTTCTAATGGTACAATGTGTTTGCTCATTGGCTCAGAAGGCTAATTGATGATTAGCAAACCCTTGTGCAATCATGTTCACACATCTAAAAACAGTCTAGCTCCTTCCAGAAGCTACAAAACTGACCTTCCTGTGAGCAGATTGAGTTTCTGGAGCATCACATTTGTGGGGTCAATTAAACGCTCAAAATGGCCAGAAAAAGAGAACTTTCATCTGAAACTCGACAGTCTATTCTTGTTCTTAGAAATGAAGGCTATTCCATGCGAGAAATTGCAAAGAAATTGAAGATTTCCTACAACGGTGTGTACTACTCCCTTCAGAGGACAGCACAAACAGGCTCTAACCAGAGTAGAAAAAGAAGTGGGAGGCCGCGTTGCACAACTAAGCAAGAAGATAAGCACATTAGAGTCTCTAATTTGAGAAACAGACGCCTCACAGGTCCCCAACTGGCATCTTCATTAAATAGTACCCGCAAAACACCAGTGTCAACATCTACAGTGAAGAGGCGGCTGCGGGATTTTGGGCTTCAGGGCAGAGTGGCAAAGAAAAAGCCATATCTGAGACTGGCCAATAAAAGAAAAAGATTAAGATGGGCAAAAGAACACAGACATTGGACAGAGGAAGACTGGAAAAAAGTGTTGTGGACAGATGAATCCAAGTTTGAGGTGTTTGGATCACAAAGAAGAACGTTTGTGAGACGCAGAACAAATGAAAAGATGCTGGAAGAATGCCTGACGCCATCTGTTAAGCATGGTGGAGGTAATGTGATGGTCTGGGGTTGCTTTGGTGCTGGTAAGGTGGGAGCTTTGTACAGGGTAAAAGCTAAGGAAGGCTATCACTCCATTTTGCAACGCCATGCCATACCCAGTGGACAGCGCTTGATTGGAGCCAATTTCATCCTACAACCGGACAATGACCCTAAACACACCTCCAAATTGTGCAAGAACTATTTACAGCAGAAGTAGGCAGCTGGTATTCTATCGGTAATGGAGTGGCCAGCACAGTCACCAGATCTGAACCCCATTGAGCTGTTGTGGGAGCAGCTTGACCGTATGGTACGCCAGAAGTGCCCATCCAACCATTCCAACTTGTGGGAGCTGCTTCTAGAAGCGTGGGGTGCAATTTCTCCAGCTTACCTCAATAAATTAACAGCTAGAATGCCAAAGGTGTGCAATGCTGTAATTGCTGCAAAAGGAGGATTCTTTGATGAAAGCAAAGTTTGATGTAAAAACAATGTTATTTCAAATACAAATCATTATTTCTAACCTTGTCAATGTCTTGACTCTATTTTCTATTCATTTCACAACGTATGGTGGTGAATAAGTGTGACTTTTCATGGAAAACACAAAATTGTTTGGGTGACCCCAAACTTTTGAACGGTAGTGTATATATATACATATATATCCTTTTTTATATATAGATGTAGTATATAGTATAGTATAGTATATAGTATATATATATATATATATGTATACATTTTATATATTTTTGTGTATTATAATAATCTCTTTATTTTCTTAATGAGTTCTGATCATTGATTTACCTTAGATATGTGTGTGTGTGTATATGTATGTATATGTGTGTGTGTATGTATATATATATATATATATATGTAGCACTAACTCACGGTGGAGCTGCTGGTATAAGCAGGCCTGTTACCTTCACTCTGCTTCCCTTCAACGGCAACGGGTCTAGGGGGTTCCGTTGAGTTTACTCCTGGACAACACACGCACCAACACTGGAGTGTGTTTTCAATGCTTTATTAAACAAACGACTTAGGAAGTAGCAGGAAAGAGGTAGAAAGGAAACTTGCAGAAGAAACTCAAATATTCTCTGGTAGGGTTCTCTTGACAAAATGTCCTGGTAGAATTCAAATAGTATTTGAAATGCGCTCCCCTCGTGGGACACACTCCTTGCTCGTCTGGATAGGCCTCTCTCACCGGTCTAGCAGCCAGCACGCAGCACGAATCAAAGTCTCTGCCACAGACTTGTTTGGGAACAAAATCCGTATGATCCTCTGCCACAGGATGTATAGGTTTTTCTGTAGTGAAAGTCAGTCACAGTGCTTGAACCTTTAAGCCGAGCCGGCAACACTATGCTGTATAGTTACTTTTGGATACGTCCTCCAACCGAGTCACCAGGCCCCTCTATAGACCAGCACGCTGCGTGATCTCTCCAAGACGGGTCCTCCCCTGGGATCTCCTCGGCTGTCCAGCTTAGTCTGTCACACAGGACCGACAGCTCAGGACCATTCCTCGGCCGCGGTGGTAGGCTCCAGACAAGCCTCTGGACCCACCCCTGCGCCGCTGTATCGTGGGCCTCCCGAACGGAGGACCACGAGGTAGCTCCTTAACGCATACCTGTCGGCCAGGAGGGCAAGCAGGTGGCTGTAAAAACGAACCCCAAAATATGGCTTCTGGCCCATAAATACCCTCGCCCAGAATGCAACTCGGAGGACCACCTCCACCGAGCGTGCCTCCGGGACAGAGGAGCATCCATAAGCTTCAACACATTGCCTTTCCAACAGGGCCGGACTGGGAATAAAAACCAGCCCTGGAAATAATTTCATACCAGCCCCATAGCATTATTATACCATCCCCATAGCATTTTTATACCAGCGCAACTGCATAACGTCGTTATTTTCTTGTTCACAAAAGGGAAAACCATGCATTTTAAAGCACATTTGAAGAGTGTAATATATATAGATAAGAGAGACATGGAATTTACAAACAGTCGTGATATAAGACAAGAGATGGTCAGAGGCTACGGATGGTACAGAAGATGTCGGAGGCTGCAGATGGTACAGGAGATGTCGGAGGCTGCGGATGGTACAGGAGATGTCGGAGGCTGCGGATGGTACAGGAGATGTCGGAGGCTGCGGATGGTACAGGAGATGTCGGAGGCTGCGGATGGTACAGGAGATGTCGGAGGCTGCGGATGGTACAGGAGATGTCGGAGGCTGCGGATGGTACAGAAGATGTCGGAGGCTGCGGATGGTACAGGAGATGTCGGAGGCTGCGGATGGTACAGGAGATGTCAGAGGCTGCGGATGGTACAGAAGATGTCAGAGGCAGCGGATGGTACAGGAGATGTCAGAGGCTGCGGATGGTACAGGAGAGGTCAGAGGCTGCGGACGGTACAGGAGAGGTCAGAGGCTGCGGACGGTACAGGAGAGGTCAGAGGCTGCGGATGGTACAGGAGAGGTCAGAGGCTGCGGACGGTACAGGAGAGGTCAGAGGCTGCGGATGGTACAGGAGAGGTCAGAGGCTGCGGATGGTACAGGAGAGGTCAGAGGCTGCGGATGGTACAGGAGATGGTCAGAGGCTGCGGATGGTACAGGAGATGGTCAGAGGCTGCGGATGGTACAGGAGATGTCAGAGGCTGTGGATGGTACATGGGAGGTCAGAGGCTGCGGATGATGCAGGGGAGGTCAGAGGCTGCGGATGGTACAGGAGAGGTCAGAGGCTGCGGGGGGTGCGAACAGGAGGTCAGAGGCTGCAGGAGGGTGCGAACAGGAGGTCAGAGGCTGCAGGGGGGTGCGAACAGGAGGTCAGAGGCTGCGGGGGGTACAGACAGGAAGTCAGAGGCTGCAGGGGGGGACAGGTGGTCAGAGGCTGCAGGGGGGGTAGGAGGTCAGAGGCTGCGGGGGGGGACAGGAGGTCAGAGGCTGCAGGGGGCAGGAGGTCAGAGGCTGCAGGGGGGGCAGGAGGTCAGAGGCTGCAGGGGGGGCAGGAGGTCAGAGGCTGCAGGGGGGCAGGAGGTCAGAGGCTGCAGGGGGGGCAGGAGGTCAGAGGCTGCAGGGGCGGGACAGGAAGTCAGAGGCTGCGGGGGGACAGGAAGTCAGAGGCTGCGGGGGGGACAGGTGGTCAGAGGCTGCAGGGGGGGACAGGAAGTCAGAGGCTGCAGGGGGGGGCAGGAGGTCAGAGGCTGCAGGGGGGGGGACAGGAGGTCAGAGGCTGCAGGGGGGGGACAGGAGGTCAGAGGCTGCAGGGGGGGGGGACAGGAGGTCAGAGGCTGCAGGGGGGGTAGGAGGTCAGAGGCTGCGGGGGGGACAGGAGGTCAGAGGCTGCAGGGGGGGGACAGAAGGTCAGAGGCTGCAGGGGGGGTAGGAGGTCAGAGGCTGCGGGGGGGTAGGAGGTCAGAGGCTGCAGGGGGGACAGGAAGTCAGAGGCTGCGGGGGGGGAAAGGAAGTCAGAGGCTGCGGGGGGGAGGACAGGAAGTCAGAGGCTGCAGGGGGGGGACAGGTGGTCAGAGGCTGCAGGGGGGGTAGGAGGTCAGAGGCTGCAGGTGGGACAGGAAGTCAGAGGCTGCGGGGGGGGACAGGAAGTAAGAGGCTGCGGGGGGGACAGGAAGTCAGAGGCTGCGGGGGGGGACAGGAAGTCAGAGGCTGCGGGGGGGGGCAGGAAGTCAGATGCCGTGGGGGGGACAGGAAGTCAGAGGCTGCGGGGGGGGACAGGAGGTCAGAGGCTGCGGGGGGGTGCAGACAGGAATTCAGAGGCTGCAGGGGGGGACAGGTGGTCAGAGGCTGCAGGGGGGTAGGAGGTCAGAGGCTGCAGGGGGGACAGGAGGTCAGAGGCTGCAGGGGGGGCAGGAGGTCAGAGGCTGCAGGGGGGGGACAGGAGGTCAGAGGCTGCAGGGGGGGACAGGTGGTCAGAGGCTGCAGGGGGGGGACAGGTGGTCAGAGGCTGCAGGGGGGGGGACAGGTGGTCAGAGGCTGCAGGGGGGGGCAGGTGGTCAGAGGCTGCAGGGGAGGACAGGAGGTCAGAAGCTGCAGGGGGGGACAGGTGATCAGAGGCTGCAGGGGGGGACAGGTGATCAGAGGCTGCAGGGGGGGACAGGTGATCAGAGGCTGCAGGGGGGGACAGGTGGTCAGAGGCTGCGGGGGGGGGGGAGGAAGTCAGAGGCTGTGGGGGGACGCAGGAAGAGGCACACGCCACCAGACGTGTCCTCACTGAGAGACGTGTCCTCACTGAGCGCTGTAACCGGTTTACCTTTAAAACTGGCGCCGCTCGGCGCCATCGTGTCACTGCGCATGCGCCCGCATTTCCGAAAATTGCCGAGCGTGTATGGGTTTTTCCGAGCACGGCTAACTTCGGAACAGCGCTGGCGCCTGCGCAGTTGCACGTCAGCCCAGCCCCGCAGCCATATTTCTTTCAGGCTCCGGTGCCCTCACAGCGGCCGCAGGGGTAGCCAGACAACCGGCCCACCGGGAGATTTCCCGGTATCCCGGTTGGCCAGTCCGGCCCTGCTTTCCAACCCTGACCAGTGGCAACAGCGACACCCACCGGTCAGCACAGAAACACACACGTCAGCCAAGCTGGAACAGAGGCAAACTTTAACCTTCCTAAGGCACAATTTACTAAATTTACCTAACATGCGGTAGATTGCAAATCTACCAGCGCTACATACTCCCCCCACTACAATAGACGTTGTCCCCAACGTCTGTCCCGACACAGTAACAATAACTCTCAAGCCTGAGAGTAAGCATTTGAGTTTCTTATAACTTTGGATAGGCAAAGGGAGAGAAAGGACAGTTTAAAGACACTATGAGACTTATATCTATAAAACATTATGTTCACAGCCGCAAACAAAACCACAGTATAATGATACACAACCTCACTAACTAGCTGAAAAGCCTCCCAGCTCTATATATGATCCGATAATCCCTGAAAAGGAAACATAGTTAGACACACACATATACATCCTATACAACAGTAGGAGCAAAGCCTCATTAAAAATGAAACTCTCTTCCCACAACCTATACTAGAAAAAATATATACTTTAGGAGTCCATCCCTGCATAAGAACGTTTTCTTTTTTTTTTCTATAGTGAACTAGTAGCCTTTGGCAAAGTCTCAGCAACAGAACTGTGTGTTTCCACACAAGGTGACGTCTTCCCAGAACTCAGGGCAGTCCATTCAGAAAAAGTCATTGTGGAGGCAACATCTTCGCCTTGTGACCACAATAGCTCTTGCAACATGGTTTCAAATAAGTCATCATCACCGGAAAGATCCGACATGGATTCTATTTCCGAGTCTCTCAATTCTTCCGCTGGCAAATATTTATTTACAGTCTCCAACAGTGGCTTACCCATTCCGGACGTAGACTCTGGTAGCTCCGGCTCAGGCATCCTCTGGGGTAGGCCTCGACCACGGCCGCGGGAAGCCTTTACATAGCCCACCTTCTTCTGAGTATGCACCATAGGAGTAGGCGTAGTGGACTCAGGAACTAAAGTAATGTCTCCGGGCGAGACAACAGTAACAATGTCTCTTTCTGGAACATTGTCAGTAACAACAGGCAAAGTGGCGGCCCGTCGCTCCCTCTCTGTAGCGATAGCAGCTTCCACTGTAGCGATACCTGTCACCCAATCCATTCGATAGGCACGGGGCGACATGGTAGGTTGCTCCACCACAAACAGGTATTCTCCACACTGTGGACATCGGCCGAATGGACAAAGATGCATGGCCAATCGTTCGCATCGATGGCAGGTCATGTCCAGTCCCTCAACATCTCCCGAGGTATACAGGACAAACCTCCCCTGCGGCTTCAATCGAATGCCAGTATCCGTGAGCAGAGTCCCAGATTGCACAGTATTCATCACGGTGCTTGCAGGGAACATTCTGGGTCCCACAACTGATTGCAATGCCGAAAAAGACATGGCCACACTCTGATCTTCTCAGCATGATCACGAGGCCTCTCTTTTCCTCTGGCGCCAAACACACACACGCGTCCCACACGGTAGCAAGTAGGGGAACTCCTCCCACTTGTTCTTTCAGTCACGTAACTCCTGGGCCTTTTTCTGGTGCCCAGTGTCTACGCACTTAGAAGCAATGTCCTGCAGTGTCACCTTTCCTCTTCCTGAAAAGATTTTTTTTCTCAAAGTCCAGCTCTCTCTGTAAACTCCCGGTAAAACACTCCACTGGGTTGCAATAATTGACGGTCAACAAATCCCGGACGAGCCCCTACATGTAGCACTAACTCATGGTGGAGCTGCTGGTTTAAGCGGGCCTCTTACCTTCACTCTGCTTCCCTCTGTTTCACCGGCACCGGGTCTAGGGTTCCGTTGAGTTTACTCCTGGACAACACACGCACCAACACTGGAGTACGTTTTCAATGCTTTATTAAACAAACGACTTAGGAAGTAGCAGGAAAGAGGTAGAAAGGAAACTTGCAGAAGAAACTCAAATATTCTCTGGTAGGGTTCTCTTGACAAAATGTCCTGGTAGAATTCAAATACTATTTGAAATGTGCTCCCCTCGTGGGACACACTCCTTGCTCGTCTGGATAGGCCTCTCTCACTGGTCTAGCAGCCAGCACGCAGCACGAATCAAAGTCTCTGCCGCAGACTTGTTTGGGAACAAAATCTGTACGATCCTCTGCCACAGGATGTATAGGTTTTTCTGTAGTGAAAGTCAGTCACAGTGCTTGAACCTTTAAGCCGAGCCGGCAACACTATGCTGTATAGTTACTTTTGGATACGTCCTCCAACCGAGTCACCAGGCCCCTCTATAGACCAGCACGCTGCGTGATCTCTCCAAGATGGGTCCTCCCCTGGGATCTCCTTGGCTGTCCAGCTTCGTCACACAGGACCGACAGCTCAGGACCATTCCTCAGCCGTGGTGGTAGGCTCCAGACAAGCCTCTGGACCCACCCCTGCGCCGCTGTATCGTGGGCCTCCCGAACGGAGGACCACGAGGTAGCTCCTTAACGCATACCTGTTGGCCAGGAGGGCAAGCAGGTGGCTGTAAAAACGAACCCCAAAATATGGCATCTGTCCCATAAATACCCTCGCCCAGAATGCAACTCGGAGGACCACCTCCACCGTGCGTGCCTCCGGGACAGAGGAGCATCCATACGCTTCAACACGTTGCCTTTCCAAATAAATATATATATATATATGTGTATAAATCCATAAATATATTATTGCTATATATCCATAAATATATATATATATGTGTGTATATTTTTCCAATGGTTCTGTAATAATTACACGTCTTTATCCTATATTAATATGGTACGCATTTTTCTAGCATTAGCTCCCTTTTCCTTGTTATACAGTCACTTCTACTTAAAGCGGAGTTCCACACAAAAATGGAAAAAATGAAAAAAACTTCCCCTCCGGTGTCACATTTGGCACCTTTCAGGGGGGAGGGGGGTGCAGATAACTGTCAAAGACAGGTATTTGCACCCACTTCCGGCATAGACTCCCATGGGAGTCTATGCCTCTTCATATCCCGACCGCGCTGTCTGCTGGGAACACACAGCTCCCAGCAGAGAGCGGGGACCACAAGGGACTCGCAGCGCGACTCGCGCATGCGCAGTAGGGAACCGGGAAGTGAAGCCGCAACGCTTCACTTCCTGATTCCCTCACCTAGGATGGCGGCGGCAACTGCCGAGAACCGAGCGGGTTCTCGGCGTCCCCTGCCGACATCGCTGGACCCCGGGACAGGTAAGTGGCAATGTATTAAAAGTCAGCAGCTGCAGTATTTGTAGCTGCTGGCTTTTAATATTTATTTTTTTTGGCGGTGTGGGTGAACCCCCGCTTTAAAACCAGGTTCATGTATATATATATTTTATTTATATTTTTTAGATATTTTTTATAATTTACATTTTTTTTTTAAAAGACATAGTAAAGTTTATTCCTTTTTTAACTGCAATTATATATTACTATTAGTAGCTGTTTTAAGCATTTAACGCCGCCGGTTAACAAAAGGGAAGATAGGCTTGTTTTTCTGTGTCCGTCCTGTTAATTTGTATTTTTGTGCATTTATTTGCTGAGCAAAGATGGCTCATACAGGACACCGTATATTAAGCAGCGATGGCTAATGTAGGACACCGTACATCATAGGAAAAATGGTGAATCACTATGGATTGGTATTCACCTAAATGTGTCCAAGTAGTTTAACTTTATGTGTTGGTCTCATTGAAGTACATAGACCCAGCACTAGAGTGTCTCGCAGACCACAACAAAATGGCCGTGGACACTCTATTTTAACTGAGAGCTTCAGCGTCCAATCACATCACACCCTGATGAAGATACAAAATTCCCTTGTATCGACACATGTAGGTGAAGGGGACAGGATGACACGCTTAGCAGATCAGCTGTTCAGAACGATCAGCATACCATCCTGTTACCGGCCGCTTTCAACCATTCGTTTTTTGCTTGATGTAGAATGGCGCACTGAAGCGCATGGATACTGTGAGTACCCTGTGTGGGACCTATTTATTTTTGGTTCAATAAATTGCATAAACATACTACACTATGAGATCCCTTTTTCATTGATTTACTGAGGCATATTGACGATTGATCCAGGATCCCGGACGCACTGTTCAACCCTGTAGTGGTTCCAAAGCGAGTATTGACCAAGCTTAACAGCAAGGTCATACACCTTAAGGTGAGCCTTCATTACATGGGGGGAGCACCTGGGTGAGAACACAGCGTCTGATTATTGCATCACTTTCACAGCATACTGAATCGCATGGCGTGTGGAGCACCTGTAAATTGAATCAATTTGAACTTTGCACAGTGCACTTAAGCACTTTTATAATTCCAGTATTTGGATCTATTTAAATTTCCATGGACTGATTTGCTTTAAAAAAATTTTTTATCACTATATGAATGCCCGTTGTCACTTTATTATTTGGCTATTAAGCACATGTCATTTTATATATTTTTCATTACATATTTTATTCATTATTATTACCACGGTGTAGAGGATATATTTATACCAGTTTAGAGGCTTTTTTCTTATACCTTTGATAGCGCAGCGTTTTAATGCAATTTTAGTATTTTTACATGGTTTATGAGACATGTTTACCGCTTGCAGCTATTAAGCAAGTGTCATTTTATATATTTTTCATTATATATTTTATACATTATTATTACAACGGTGTAGAGGATATATTTTTACCAGTTCAGAGGCTTTTTGCTTATACCTTTGATAGCGCAGCGTTTTTAATGTGATTTTACCGGCTTGTCTGCAACAGCCCTGCCAGATCTTCAAGATCTACACACTTCAAGCACAGAGACCATTCATCACATCTTCAGCTTTTTCACACCTAACTCAAAAATCAGAGAATTCCTCTGACAACAAAGGATTAGAATTATCAACGGTCTTCTACTTCGCCCTAATAGACCCCTTCACAAAATCGGTAAAAGAAGCGATCTGTTGGGAAGTTGAAGGAAGCGCCAAGCAAGACTTGGAAATATTATTCAAATTTAAAAAAGGAGCTAGAGACCTTTCCATTCATAGAGGATCTGGAGGACTAAATAAAAGACGAATGGCAGAAGCCGGAAAAGAAAACTAGTTTAAACAACAGACTGGCAAAACTATACCCACTAAAAGAACCAAATGTTAACCATCTTATTTCACCACCAGAAGTAGATGCATCCCTAATGCGCCTCGCCAGACACGTCACATTACCTATTGAAGACGCAGTAACCTTTAGAGATGCACTTGATAGCAAGATTGACCTCGACCTTAAAAGATCTTACTCTGCAGCAGGCGGTGCCTGTAGGCCAGCTATCGCACTGGCAGCAGTAGGGAGAGCAATCACTAGCTGCGCTTCAAACGCCGAGAAGTTACTCCTGGAAGGAACCGATCAGGAAAAGGTAGCGTACACCCTGCAGGAACTTACTCTAGCCAGAGATTCTGTGGCAGAAGCTTCGGTAGACATAATCAGGACTTTTCAAAAATTCCTTTGCTTTGCGGTGAATCAACAACATTTTCAGCTCCAAAGCCTACCATTCGGGATATCGACTGCACCCAGAACATTCACAAAAGTCCTTCTTCCAGTCAAAGCCTACTTGAGAGAGAGAGGATTGAGGGTTCACCATTACCTCGAAGATATCCTCTTATTGTCTGACAGCCAGCAATCTCTCCTTCACCGAAAAATTCTGTTATCCACACTACAGCAGTTCGGATGGCTAATAAATTGGAAGAAGAGCAACCTAGTACCAACCCAAAAGATGGTCTTTTTGGGAGCAGAATTAAATTCCAGAGCCTACAGAGTGGAACTTCCTCAGGAAAAGATAAAACCTTTAACTCACAAAAATGAGAAAATTGATGGCAGCGGTTCACCTTCCAGCCAGGGCATGCATGAGTATTCTGGGGTCCATGTCGGCCACTTTCCCTGTGTTTCAGTGGGCACAGTGGCACATGAGAGAATTCCAAAATGAATTCTTGACGCAGTGGGATTGAGTCTCAATGTGTCAGAAGATATATATTCACGAGACGGTGAAACAATCGATATGGTGGTGGACTCGGACCTACAACCTAATACGTTATCGCCAAATTATTCCCCCTCATCCGGACATAATTACGTCGGATGCCCGTCTAGAGAGATGGGGAGCCCACTACCAGGACCAAGCGGTTCAGGGTTGTTGGCACTTCAGACCGATAGGAGTGGTTTTGAATATCTTGGAACTGAGGGCGGAAAGTGGATGGGGACACGGGTCCTGCCCCCGGGAATATGTATCAATGCAAAAAAAGTTTCCTATCAATATTCCAGTAGTCAGTTTTCAAGTGTGCACTAGAAATAAAGCAGGCATTTAACTGCTACATAGTTGTGCACACAGGGCGTGCCGGGTGTGCCTGGGCACACCCTAATCACCCTGTGCGGCACAGATTCCCCCTGCTACTGACACCATCCACTGCTTTACTGGCACTGTCCACTGCTCTACTGACACCAACCTCTGCCTATTGACACATCCACTGCTCTACTGACACCATCCACCGTCCTACTGACACCGTTCACACAGTTGCGTGAACATTTTGCACAAACATTACTTTTGTCCATTTTTACTGAAGAGGAAAATCAGCTTAAAGCTGATCTTTACTCAAAAAGGGAAGCACTGCTTTTCCTCTTTCCCCTCCTCTCCTACATTTGGATTGTCTTTTTTTTTGGGGGGGGGGGGGGTGAGTGGATACCTGATTTTGAGAGGTACCTGCTCCCACTTTTGGTCAGATTGCTGCAGAGATACGAGCGGAAGTTTGCCCTACCCTCCTTCCCCTGCAGCCTCTTGGTATGCGTCACAGGTCCCAGGAGACTGCGGGACCATTCACAGATCGCACCACGGTTCACTTAGACACAGTGGGCAGCTGGCTGTAAAGCTTTAGTCACAGTTGGCTGCCCACGGTAAGGATGTCGGCGCCTGGACCTGAAGACCGGCAAAGAGCCAGGTCAGATGAGGACATCGTTGGATCCTGTGACAGGTAGGTGTGTGTCTTTTAGAGGTCAGCATCAGAAGATTTTCTTTAACAGGGTTATCTTCAACTAAAGCTGGGTACACAGGGATGTAAATTTGGCTGGTTCAGTGGGTTCGGACCAGCTTCTGTCAAACAATCCTGCTGGGAAACCAGCATTCGGTCAGTGCATGCAGCCAATGGCCTCAGCGCTACTTAATGTACACTTACAGGGGAGATGTCCCCACCGTCAGAATACAATAGCACAGCAGGGAGGATTCCTCCATCCACATTGCCTGCGTGGATGAAAGAATCTGTACATTTTCTTTTTTTATAGCCTACTGGTTGAATGAAAAAAAAAAACACTCACAATATGTACCCAGAATAAGTATTGGCTTATGTATACAAGACAATAAGTTAAGTAAATATTCTATTTTCTTAATTTTTCTTTATTGCTGTATGTATGTGCTTTCTACCTCTGCAAAAAAGGGTGTTAGCAGGAAACCAATACTCCCAACAGAATGCAGAGCGACTCCATGTAAAAGCTTTATTTACTCAGTTTATAAAGTCTATTATGTATTATCGTTGTCTTCTTCTCCTATTTTAGATGTACTCCACTGTGAGAATTGTTCTTACAATGATATTAATCTGGACTATACAAACCAAAAGGTGCGCCCGGTGAAAAACTGGACCACGCCTACTATAGTAACTGTGGATTTTACTCTGGTATCAGTCGTCAGTTTGGTAAGACATTCATTACTTATTCATGGTTTTTAGTTACATATCTAAAATATATAAAATAACTCCAGGGCACTGGAAAATGAGGCAACATCTCAACATTCTTAGATAAAACAGGATAAAGAAGCCAGGCAGAACTTCCAGGGACGTCACATCTGTTCGTTGGAGCTCACGCTGGTTGTGCACAGCGGCGTTTTCTAGTTTATATGAGTTCTCTTTGATTTCTCATATGTAAGTGCATTTGGCCTTTAATTATTTTATTAATAAAATGTTATTTCACAATGAGAGGCTCTTCTCACTTCCCTTTATACAAATACCAAATGTATCTGGCCCAAATGTAAATGATTGAAGCTGTGCATAGGACCACAATTGCTTTTGATCGAAACATTGGATATACCCATATTTGGAGCTCATTGGCACATTTTGACTTTCTTGCTAGCACAAGAGTTCAATCTGTTCTGGTGAGTGCGGTGTGACCTGGGGGTTCACTTACCTGGAGGATGTGGAGGCACCAATGTGGATGACATCATATGGATGAATCACATATGTTGCACCAATGTTAATGCATTTTGAGTGGCACAGAGCACAATTACTGGCTTGGAAGTGGCAAAGAAGCACATTGTTACCTTTTAGGACACAAAGGTCATTGGCTTGGACCTTTCCAGCACCCTTCCATTACTTTTTTGGGTTTTTATTATTGCACCTGATTTCTATTATATACAGTATGCAATGTTTAAATATGCTATTGTTTAATATTTATATTATTTGTATAGAGCTGTGCCCCGTTTCTTTGAGTTTTTAATTTTTTTTTTCTTATTTCATATTCAAGGCATTTAGGGCCTTGTGGCAGCAGCTGACACAAGCTATAGTAGATTCACAGTTGGTAGCACTGGTGTTCTTAATACAGTAAAACCTTGGTTTGAGAGTAACTTGGTTTGAGAGCATTTTGCAAGACAAGCAAAATGTTTATTTTTTTTTTATTTTTTTTATTTTTTATCATTAAAGAATTTTTATTGAAATTTCCATACAAATAACAGAAAAATTAAGGCAGCTGGTTCTGGTATATAACAATCAGGTATAGCAGTAAAACATTTACATACTAATCTCAATCAAAGTAATGGACGATAGTCATACAAATGATCAAATAAAGCATACATAAACAGTATAGTAACATCCCTGTTTACCCCATTGGGTTCTAACTGTAAACAGCCGCTAACTAATATAATGACAACATTATCATGGACAATTCAAGAAATTAGAAAAAGAGAGAACTTTGAAGCCTTGATATTACTCCTGGAATAATACTGAAATATGGTTTAAGAACTGCAGCTCATGTTTTTGAGTGAGGTAGAAGCTCTAGGGTGACTAGTCCATATTTGCCATAATTTCTCAAACTTGACCGTGTTGTAATTTTTATACGCCAACATTAACTCATATTGAGCTTGTGTAGTCAACCTTATAACAACATCAGATAAATTCGGTGCTTCGTTGGATTTCCATAGTTTTGTTATAGTCAGCCTTGCTTCTATTAATACATTTGCTACTACTGTTCTATACTCTACAGCACTGTTTCTCAACTCCAGTCCTCAAGGCGCACCAACAGGTCTTGTTTTCAGGATTTCCCTCAGATGAAATGGCTGTGGTAATTACTAAGGCAGTGATACTGATTAAATCACCTGTGCAAAATAATGGTAAGCCTGAAAACATGACCTGTTGGGGCGCCTTGAGGACTGGAGTTGAGAAACACTGCTCTACAGAGTAAAGATCCAGATTTATTCCTAAAAGGGCCGTTGCGAAAGTAAGGGGAAGTAAATTACCAGTGAGGTTAGCAATAAATGTTGAAACTGATTTCCAAAAACTACTAAGATTTTTGCAATTCCATAAAATATGATAAAGGGAACCAGTTTGTTCATTGCATCGCCAGCAAGTTGGGGAGAGTGCTGGGTAGATTTTGGAAAATTTATATGGTGTAAGGTACCATCTGTTTAATATCTTTTGGGCATTATCCCAATGTTCAATGCAGGATGATGCCTTAGTGCTCAGAATTATGGCCTTATTTCATTGTTGTCAAGAAATAGGTAGGGAAATATCCTTTTCCCCTTTCAGCATATTATTGGTTTTAACAGATTTAGGGAATTCTGAGAAAAGTTTGTAAAATAAGGATATTCCTTTCTTATCACAAGCGTATTTGTTCAGTAGGATAGGAACCTCCAGATTATTGATAGGATATTCATGCTTGATTCCAGGTCAAGTTTCTTTAATCTTTCAAAATGTCTAAGTTTTTTAGCACCAACTCTTTATAGGCTAGGGGTAGGTTGACATAGTAATTAAACCCCTGTGAAATCCAATTATTCACTGAGATACGGGCTCTACAGTAGTCCAGCACTCTTAAGGGCACAGGGATTTTAATTAGTTCACCTCGTTCTTTTGATTTAGAGAATATGTGTTTCCAAGCTATCAATGTGGATTTAATAGTGATGAGTTTTGGTATTACGACTTTAGGAAGCAAAGCATACACTATAGCTAATGCACACATGTCATAGTAACACTGTTGAATATCTGGGAGACCCATTACACCTTTATTCTTAGTAGCGATAAGAATTGAGAAGGCTACTCTAGGTTTTTTATCATTCCAAATAATTTTTTAAGCTTAATGCTGTGTACACACGGCAGACTTTTCGGCAGCAAAGGTCCGACGGTCTTTCCGACGGACTTTCGACGGACTTCCGACTGACTTTCTAACGAACGGACTTGCCTACACACGATCACACCAAAGTCCGATGGATTCGTACGTGATGACATACGACTGGACTAAAATAAAGAAGTTGATAGCCAGTAGCCAATAGCTGCCCTAGCGTCGGTTTTCGTCCGTCGGACTAGCATACAGACGAGCGGATTTTTCGACCGGACTCGAGTCCATCGGAAAGATTTAAAAACATGTTCCAAATCTAAAGTCTGTCAGATTTTCGACAGAAAAAGTCCGCTGAAGGTCCGATGAAGCCCACACACGGTCGGATTGCCTGCCAGACTCGGTCCGTCGGACCAGTCCGGTCAAAGTCTGCTCGTGTGTACGCAGCATTAGATTCACCTGGTTGAAAAATTTATTGTTCACCTGGATGGGGAGAGAGCGGAAATTATAAAGAATTTTTGGAAGGGTCTGCATTTTAAAAGCTGCTATTTTCCCTACCCAGGAGAGTTGTGTTTTATGGAAAGATTGGAGATCCTTATTTATATCTTCTAGTAGTTTAGGTAAATTGACTTCATATAATTTAGCTGTTGGATAGGTAAGTTGGATCCCCAAATAAGGAATGGAGGGCTGGTCCCAATTGTAAGTTGTTTTATTTTTAAGGGTCATGTAGCTTTTTTGGGATATATAAATAGGCAGGACATGACATTTGTTGCTATTAATTTTGTAGTATGAGATTTTCTCTTCTAATATATTCCGCACAGTGGTGAGAGAGGTTTCACGATTGGATAAGGAAAGTATTATATCATCGGCGAATAATCCTAATTTGTGTTCCATATTGCCCACTTTAATACCTGTAATTGATTCATTAGAACGGATTAGCTCTGCCAAAGGTTCTATTGCCAATGAAAATATTATAGGCGAAAGAGGGCAACCCTATCTTGTCTCATTAGAAAGGTCAAAGCTTTTGGAAAATTTCTGAAGTGAATACTTTAGCAGAGGGCTTCGTATAGAGGGACATTATGGCTGAATGAATGAAACCTGTAAATCCGAATTTCATAAGTGTTGCCGATAGATATTCCCAATGAACTTTATCGAATGCCTTCTTCAAAGCAAGAAGCAGAGAAGGCACTCCACTATTCTCCACTTGTTGAATCAAATTAATCATACGCCTTGTACCATCAGGGGCCTGCCGACCTTTAACAAAGCCCACTTGATCCAATCCGATAAGGTAGGGAGTAATTTCCAACAGTCTACTAGCTAGTATTTTAGCATAAATTTTAATGTCGGAGTTTAACTATGATATTGGCCTATATTTGGACGGTGAAGTAGTATCCCAGGTTTCGGTATTGTTATTATAATAGCTTCCAACATTTCCTTTGGGAAATTATTACTACTGGAGGCTGTAAAATTGTACAATTTAGTCAGGTGGGGTACTAAAGTAGTGGCAAATGTTTTATAATATTTACCAGAGAGGCCGTCAACACCTGGTACCTTTTTAATTGGGATGTCTTTAATGGTCTTTGATATTTCCTGTTCTGTAATCAGCTTTAGATTATCAAGGGTAGCAGCATCAATCTTTGGAAGATTAATATTATCTAGAAATTTTGTTATGTCCTCCAGTGAAGGTTGGGGAGTATTCTTATCCTCCTTTAGATTATAGAGGAGTCCATAAAAATCTGAGAAGTTATCCGCTATATCTTGGGGGTTGTAAATGACCCTTCCATTATTATGATGGACCATTTTGTGAATTCTACCTTTGATTTGTTGTTTTCGAAGTTGGGAGGCTAACAACTTCCTTGCTCTGTTACCTTGTGAATAAAAGTTAAGTTTTAGTTTCTTAAAATATTTATCGTGGTTAGTTACTAGAGTAGCTCTTAATTCGTCTCTACAGTTATTAAGTTGGTGTAATAACTGTGGGTCATTAGGTCGCTTTTTATGATCTTTTTCTAGGATTTTAATATCCCTCATTAGTTTATCTATAGTGGTAGCTTTCCTCTTTTTCTCCCTAGGGGCTAGTTGAATTAGCAAACCTCTAATGTAGGCTTTGTGGGCACACCAAAGAGTAGTGCTCGACACAGAATCATTACCATTTACCATAAAGAACTCCTGTAGCTTTTCTTTCATCACAGAAATGTGCTTCTCTTGTGATAAAATATAAGTATTATTTCTCCATAGAAATGTGTTGTTGCATTGCTGGTCCATCTGTATTTCTAATGTAATTGGTGAATGATCTGAACAGGTAATGTTATGAATTTTGGCGTCTATTGTTTTTTGTAAGAGAGTTTTGTCTGTGATGAAAAAATCTATTCTTGAGTAGGTTTTACGTGCATTGGAAAAGAATGTATAATCCCTTTCGGTGGAGTGAAGACACCTCCAGGGGTCATACAGGTCTTCTTAAAAAAAAAAGATCACATAGTCTCAATCTGATGGTGTGGTTCTTCTGGACTGTACGTATTTTTTTTCAATATTTTCCGCAAGAATCGGTGAGGATGTGTGTTGGGTGCATAGACATTGGCAATTGTATATGTTATGTTGTCTATGGTAGCCACTAATATAATAAATCTTCCACGCTCGTCTGTTTTGTAAATCCAGCATCTTAAATGTTACGGTGTCTCTTACTGCAAAAATTACTCCTTGTTTTCTTTTTGTGATTGTCTGAGTGGAAAATATGTGGATATTTGTTGTGAGTGAACTTCGGTGAATTGTTTTTAGCAAAATGTGATTCCTGGACGCATACTGTCATTTCCAAACTTTAAGGCGTCAGTCCATAGAGCTTTCTGTTTGTGGGGACTGTTGAGTCCTTTTGCGTTTAATGATAGTAGTTTAAGTCCCATTAATGTGAAACCAATAGATGACGAAGTGTCGTGTTGCTATTCTTAGGATAAACCAGATTATTCCAGTAAGGTTATGCATTATATAGCAGAATGTTGGAGAGAGCCATATAGCTAAGTCCATGAAGGTAAAGCAAAACCAACTTCTTAACACAACTGAAGAAAAACTGTAAAATACAAAAAACTGTAAAAACAAGGAGGAGTTGTGAACAACTCCTGTGTATTATTATGTTAGTACTTGCAATTGGGGAAAAATTGAGATACAATTTTAACAAGTTCCCTGAAGAAATGGTATACCTGAGGACATAACGGTATAGTACTCCATATTGCCTATGAAGTTAGTCAGGTTAGGAGCAGGAGAGAATGCCAGTATAGGTGCCCTTTATCCATGGCTAGTTTGCCAACGTGGTGCTATTTTCCCCAGAGGGGGTTTCTCCAAATTAAAATCACCTTCTTTTGGTAATAATCCCCATGATTTGAGGTACTTCAGCCCTTCTTCTAGCGAGTAGATAGAGTAGGAGATGCTAACCCTCTCTATGACCAGTTTAGTGGGAAACCCCCATTTATACACAATGTTATGGTTGCAGAGGATTTTGATTATTGAATTCAAATTTTTTCGGGCCAAAATGGTTGCTTGTGACAAATCCGAGTATAGCTGAATGCCCGCATAAGGATCTGGTAGTGGAGAACGTTGTCTCGTAAGTTGCATCAAATGATCTTTCACATGGTAAAAATGTGTTTTCGCAATTACATCCCTGGGCAACTTTTCCGGTATGTGAGAGGGCTTAGGCAGCCTGTGCGCTCTATCTATTACCAGCTCTTGAGGAGATATTGTAGGTATCAGATCAGACATCATTCCGCATAAAAGTTGTTTCAAATCTGAATTTTTTTATATTTTCAGGGATTCCTCTAAATTTTATATTATTCCGTCTGGATCTGTTCTCTAAATCGGAAACCTTCAACTTTAGATGTTTAATTTCATCCTCCAGATGCTCAATATAGTCTACCCTTTCTCCCAAAGCATCCATTTCCATCTTGGATTTTTGAATAAAGGATAGCATATCTCGTTGGAGAGGATAGTAGCATTTCCCTAAGATCTGTGTCAACTATGGGCTGGCCAGAAGTGGGGAATGCATTAAGCTTTTTATTATAAGGGTTGTTTGTAAATGTAGCATTTACATTAGGGTGAGAGTCACTTACATAACTTTCAGCATCAGAAATTCTTCTTCTTTGTCTCAGTGGGCTGTTGATATCTGCATTAGCTGGGTCAGAGCTGTTAGGCTGCACGTTAGAGTGTGCTCTCTCCCCCCTCCCTCCTCATTCACACTGATCAGCCTGCATTCCTATGCTGTGAGTGGGAGGGGCAGGCACAATGCTGTTTCTCTGGAGTCCCGGTGTTCTGCCGAGAAAGGTCACCCGTCGGATAATGATCGCCCTGTACTGTGCAGGCGCAATGCTTGCGCTATTTATCAGCTGTACATGGCACCTGCACAATTAACACTACATTGTGCCACGCGCTCCCGATGCTCGTGCAACTTTGCAAGGGGGGTGTAGGGGCGGATGCATACAGAAGAGGCCACATGATGCATCCCCCCCTTACACGCTTCTCAATAATACATCCACCCCTCTGAGAAATCCAGCTCCATCGTATGAGCTGTGGCCATCATGCAGCCTCTTCTGTATGCATCCGTCCCTACACCCGCCGCTTGCAGAGTTGTACTAGTATCGGGAGCATGCGGGAGCGTGTGGCACGATGTAGTGTTAATTGCGCAGGCGCCGTGTACAGCTGATGAACAGCTGTTCATGTTCATGTTTTAAGACTTTCGACGTCTCCTTTGTCCACCGTACTGCGCAAGCGCTGCGCCTGCGCAGTATAGGGCGGACACTATCCGATGGGGGACCTTTCTCGACAGGACACCGGCCAGGCTGTTAAATGTGCTTAATTTATTTTCTTTTTTTATTTAATTTATTATCTTTGTTTTTTTTTCCCCTGACATCACCAGCTGCTTCCTCGGTATCTCCCCTGCTATGCTGTGTTATCAGGTAGGCTATAAATAGCATTGGGGTGCTTCAGGGAGAATCATGTCACAACTGAGTATAAAAGAGAAGAGAGGTGCCTCTAAATGTAGCAATATGGTTACATTTAATGAAGGTACAACATTTAGCAACATATTGCTACACTTAGAGGCACCTCTCTTCTCTTTTATACTCTGTAGCTCCTGCTGGATTTTGCTTCTTATCCCCTTGTGGAAGCTTCCGTTTATGGCTGGAAATGTTATAGTTACACAACCTATAACATTGCTATAATCTTTTTATATGGACTATAAACTGAAAGACCTATGAATAAATGGTTGTGAAACAAATCATTTGAGTTTCCATTATTTCTTATGGGGAAATTTGCTTTGATATACAAGTGCTTTGTATTACAAGCATGTTTCTGGAACGAATTATGCTCGCAATCCGAGATTTTACTGTACTGTATTTTAATTTACAATTACATAGTTACATAATGAATCCGGGTGAAAAAAGATACAAGTCCATCCAGTTCAACCCACGAAAAAAAAAAAAAAAAAACACAAATAGAAAATCTCCATATACACAATCCAATACTTACAGTGGATCCAGAGAAAGACAAAAAAAACAAAGCATGATCAAATTTTTCCCAGTTGGGAACATTTTTTTTCCTTGATCCTCCAAGAGCAATCAGATATTTCCTGCATCAACTTTACCTATAAATATTAGTAACCAGTTATATTTTGTGCATTAGGAAAGAATCCAGGCCTCTTTTAAAAAAATCTACTGAGCTGGCCAGAATCAGCTCTTGAGGAAGTCTATTCCACATTTTCACAGCTCTTACTATGAAGAAGCCTTTCCGTATTTGGAGGTTAAATCTCTTTTCTTATAGACGTAAAGAGTACCCCTTGTCCTCTGTGATGACCGTAAAGTGAATAGCTCAACACTAAGTTCACTATATGGACCACTTATTTATTTGTACATGTTGATCATATTCCCTCCTTAATCTCTTCATCTCAAGAGAGAATAAATTCAGTTCCTCTAATCGTTCCTCAAAGCTGAGCTCCTCCATGCCCTTAACTGAACTGCATATTACAGATGAGGTCTTACTAATGATTTTTACAGGGGCAAAATGTTATCTCTCTCTCGGGAGTCCATACCTCTCTTAATACAAGAAAAGATTTTGGTCTCTTTGGAAACTGTAGCTTGGCATTACTTGCTATTATTAAAGTAATTGGAAAGGATCATCTTTTTCTATAAAAACAACAAACATGTTATACTTACCTGCTCTTTTGCAGTGGATTTGCACAGAGCAGCCTGGATCCTCCTCTTCTCGGGTCCCCCTTCTGTGATCCTGGCCCCTCCTATTGAGTGCCCCTACAGCAAGCAGCTTGCTATGGGGGCACCTGAGCTTTGTCACCGCTCCCTGTGTTCATTCAGACACGGAGCCGGCCCCACCCCCTCTCTCCCCTGATTGGCTAGCTGACTTTGATTGACAGCAGTGGGAGCCAATGGCGCCACTGCTGTGTCTCTGCCAATCAGGAAGGAGAATCTCCATGGCTGAGACACTCGTGGACAGAGAGGGACCTCAGGTAAGTATTAGGGGGGCTGAGGGGGGCTGCTGTACACAGGCTTTTTATCTTACTGCATAGAATGCAGTAAGATAAAAAAACCTTCTGCCTTTACAACTCATTTAAGCTTATGATCTACCAGAACACCCAGATCCTTCTCCACCATTGATTCCCCAGTTGTACTCCCCCTAATATGTATGATGCATCCATATTTTTAGCCTCCAAGTGCATAACTTTACAACAGTGCATTGAGGTCAGTTTGTAAGTTGGAGACATCCTATAATGATGTTTTTCCACTGCATAGCTTGGTGTCATCTGCAAAGACTGAAATGGTACATTTAATCCCACACTTTACATCATTTATAAATACATTAAAAAGTAATGGTCCCAACACTGAACCTTGGGGTACACCAACAATAAGCAGTATTACAGATGTTTTACTTTTTTTTTGTCAGCATTATGAGATATCATCTTGGAATATCCACCCTCTGTCTTCGAGAAATATTGTAGTTGATTTGCTAAAGGAAGAGAAAGTGTTCACTTAGCAAAATGGCAATGTGTTCATTTTTAATACCCTATCATGTGTAGGGAAATCACTTGTGGAGTTTTTTTTTATACATATATTTTTTTAAAGTTCTTGCTTGTGTTTGTTAATAAAACATTTTTTTCTGCTTTTGGATAGGTTGGGAAAGGTTAAACCCCTGTCTAGTTTTTAGTAATACCAAAATATAAAAAGAAAAAATTATTTTCCTTTGTAAAAATATTTGTCCAGCTTTGCACCCTAAATAATTGCAGCATCATAGGCATATGGAAAAATGCAGCGCATGTACAAATGAATATAGGTCTTTAAAATGGTGAAACAGTCAAGAAATAACTAATTGACCACAGGTGCCTTGAAACACAAACGTCCATAGATGGATGTAAATATCCAACCGCACAGGAGGTATAAGTACTCCAAGGGGTGGTGATGGTCTGATGGCTGTCAGAAAACACCTGGCATCATACAGCGACTTCCCAACCGAGAAACCGGGTCCCAATGGGTCATTCAGAGAAAGTGCAAAAAAAGCCTCTTACCAGATCCTGTGGATTCCCATGTCAGCGACAGGGAATCGCATGCGCAGTTTGTCACAAATGACGTGGAATGGGAGCTCAGGAATCGCCAATCTCTTGGATTGTGGTCTGTATGGATCTCGGCCGGCAACCGGATGGGTCCTCACAACGAACCGTCCTCACACCGAACCGTCCCAGCATGCATCAGAAGTTTCACAAACGGTCCCCCGAAAGGAGCAGTTGGAGGGACTGGATCTCATGCGGTAAATGTGGAAACAAAAAGAATGTGCCTCCACATGGTGCAGATAAAAAAGGGTGTTTTTATTGACAAAAACGACCATACACAAATAAAAGCGTGATCACGGTGGATAAAAACAAATGGGCAACAAAGAGAGTGGTGTATGTACCCGACGCGTTTCGACCTAGGGGTCTTCAACAGGGGCATAGACCACTCACTCCAAGTTGCCAAATATATATAATAAAATTATTTAGAGAAGGACCAATCACAAGGGCTGAAAAAACAGGAGATTGGATTGGGTGAATACAATCACATGACTTGCTTGAATGTCTAGACATAAAGATCATACACAATTTCTATATAAATAAATGAATGACATTAAGGTGAAGCTCAGGAGACTGTATAAAGGTCTACAAGCAGAAAAATATATCACTCTATGATCTCTCTAACAAAAATAAAGCATTTAAAGATTAAATGAAAACAGCACTCCTCTGCTGACAGTCCAGCAGAATGTACCGCCCTGTCAGCCAGAGGAGCCAATCCTCAATAAGAAGACAAAAGGTGTTAAATAAAGCTGACCAATAGGCCCCTATGTATGAGCCGGCCTCTATCCCTGAACGCCCACATGACCAGTCTGTGTAGGAAATGATGTCACGTCCGTGGGCGTGTCTGACGTCTCCCTCTCACATGACTCACTGGGCCAATCAGAGAGCAAACATCCCACTCAACTCTGCTGCACGTACAATCCGTACACCGCAGAGGGATGGGACTTAAATAAATACACCTAGCGTCCCGGCAATGCAATCCAGCAAGCAACGGACGCTGAATGAGACAAAACACCATCTCTATGGTGTCTGTGTAAAAAAATGTGTTATGCAGCAGACCGGGACCCGATGACCCGGAAGTGTGCATAGAACTCCAGTGAGCCAGAAGTGTATTGGAAGTGGGGACAATTTCTATATAAATAAATGAATGACATTAAGGTGAAGCTCAGGAGACTGTATAAAGGTCTACAAGCAGAAAAATATAACACTCTATGATCTCTCTAACAAAAATAAAGCATTTAAAGATTAAATGAAAACAGCACTCCTCTGCTGACAGTCCGGCAGAATATACCGCCCTGTCAGCCAGAGGAGCAAATCCTCAATAAGAAGACAAAAAGGTGTTAAATAAAGCTGACCAATAGGCCCCTATGTATGAGCCGGCCTCTATCCCTGAACGCCCACATGACCAGTCTGTGTAGGAAATGATGTCACGTCCGTGGGCGTGCCTGACGTCTCCCTCTCACATGACTCCCTGGGCCAATCAGAGAGCAAACATCCCACTCAACTCTGCTGTACGTACAATCCGTACACCGCAGAGGGATGGGACTTAAATAAATACACGTAGCGTCCCGGCAATGCAATCCAGCAAGCAACGGACGCTGAATGAGACAAAACACCATCTCTATGGTGTCTGTGTAAAAAAGTGTGTTATGCAGCAGACCGAGACCCGATGACCCGGAAGTGTGCATAGAACTCCAGTGAACCCGAAGTGTATTGGAAGTGGGGACACATATAGTGAAATATAATGTGTTGGGAAATGACTAGCTGAGGTGGAATCGCATAAATGTGTAAAAAAATACTGGAGTGACATGTGTGAATGTCTCTTAAGGTCCATGTGTGTTAGGTGGGACTGAAATAAAAAATTAAAAAATTGAAAAATTATGTGAACACAAAATCTCCAAAATGCACATTGTAAAATGTGTTAAAATGAATCTATATGTGGAGGGAATGTGTAGATTTGTAAAGTGACCCAAATATCTGATAGTTATCCCTATGATCACTTGACTGTAAAGAATCATCAGCATAGACCGAATGGGTCAATTTGGATTGGACCAATTTCAATTGGGTGAATAGATAACCCTCTAAGGTGCACCATATATAAACTGTGTACCAGCTTGTGAATATAGGTGAAAAAAAAGGGAGAGGGGGAGGGGGAAAAAATGTTGGAATAATGAAAATAAAAAAATATATAAAAATGTTAATAAAGAGAGGGAGGGACATGCATAGAGATGTGGAAGGAATTTAGGATTGGTTGATAAAGGAGTTGAGGTCCCACTCCACGTTTAAACCTAACGGGAAATAGGACCTCAACTCCCATATCCAATAAGTCTCGAGGCGTGACACTCCTCGGAGGCGGGACTCACCTCTCCAATGTGGGACAAATTTGTCGATCACCTGGAATAAAGTCCCGGTAGGGTCTTTATTATGGTGTTCCAGATAATGCCGGGGTACTGTATGTTTGTCCTTGCCTTTCTTGATACCTGCCACATGTTCATTGACTCGTATAGAGAAAGTTCTGATGGTACGCCCAACATACTGTTTGTGGCAGGGGCAAGTAATGAGGTAGACAATGTATTGTGATGTACAAGTTGTGAAGTGTTTCATCTGGTAAGTGAGGGAGGTGACTGTGGATTGGAAAGTGGTACTTTTTTGTCTGCCTCGAATGTTGTGGAGGCAGACATTGCATCTACGGCAGGGGTAATAACCCTGACATTCCTGAAAAAATGAAACTCTTTTGGGGGGGTCTATTATATTCGGAGCAATCTGTCCTTGAATGGACCGTGCTCCCCTGAATACAACAGCCGCCCGTTCAGGAAGAACTGACCCCAGTAGATTGTCATTTAAAAGTACCTTCCAGTGCTTTTTGAATATAGCTTTTACTTGTTTGGACTGAATGGAGTGAGTGGTAAAGAAAGCCCATTTGTGCATAGGTTCAGCTGTGGATTTGGGGCGTTCTGTCAAGGTGGATTCTCTATCAGTGGATAGTGCCCTATTGAGTTCCTCGTCTAGATGTCTGGGATCATAACCTTTTTCAATAAATCGATCTCTCAGAACTAGCGATTGTGACTGGAAATCAATAGCATTGGTACAGTTGCGTCGTAGTCTCAAAAATTGGCTACGGGGAACAGACTTGAGCCACTGCTCCTGATGGCAACTGTCAATGGGAATGAATCCGTTCCGGTCGGTGGCCTTGAAATACGTGCGGAACTCCAAATGTTTGTCCACCACAAATATTTCAAGGTCCAAAAAATGTACACTGGTAGAGCTGGCCTCATAGCTCAAAGATATTCCTCTATCATTAGAATTGAGACTAGTCATGAAACTGTCAAGTGATGTACGGTCACCATCCCATAGGAAGAGGATGTCGTCTATGTACCTGGCCCAGAGGATCAACTCGGATCTCTGGGCCGCATAGACGACATCCTCCTCCCACTGGGCCATGAAGAGGTTGGCGAGGCTGGGGGCAAACCAAGTTTGCCCCCAGCCTCGCCAACCTCTTCATGGCCCAGTGGGAGGAGGATGTCGTCTATGCGGCCCAGAGATCCGAGTTGATCCTCTGGGCCAGGTACATAGACGACATCCTCTTCCTATGGGATGGTGACCGTACATCACTTGACAGTTTCATGACTAGTCTCAATTCTAATGATAGAGGAATATCTTTGAGCTATGAGGCCAGCTCTACCAGTGTACATTTTTTGGACCTTGAAATATTTGTGGTGGACAAACATTTGGAGTTCCGCACGTATTTCAAGGCCACCGACCGGAACGGATTCATTCCCATTGACAGTTGCCATCAGGAGCAGTGGCTCAAGTCTGTTCCCCGTAGCCAATTTTTGAGACTACGACGCAACTGTACCAATGCTATTGATTTCCAGTCACAATCGCTAGTTCTGAGAGATCGATTTATTGAAAAAGGTTATGATCCCAGACATCTAGACGAGGAACTCAATAGGGCACTATCCACTGATAGAGAATCCACCTTGACAGAACGCCCCAAATCCACAGCTGAACCTATGCACAAATGGGCTTTCTTTACCACTCACTCCATTCAGTCCAAACAAGTAAAAGCTATATTCAAAAAGCACTGGAAGGTACTTTTAAATGACAATCTACTGGGGTCAGTTCTTCCTGAACGGGCGGCTGTTGTATTCAGGGGAGCACGGTCCATTCAAGGACAGATTGCTCCGAATATAATAGACCCCCCCAAAAGAGTTTCATTTTTTCAGGAATGTCAGGGTTATTACCCCTGCCGTAGATGCAATGTCTGCCTCCACAACATTCGAGGCAGACAAAAAAGTACCACTTTCCAATCCACAGTCACCTCCCTCACTTACCAGATGAAACACTTCACAACTTGTACATCACAATACATTGTCTACCTCATTACTTGCCCCTGCCACAAACAGTATGTTGGGCGTACCATCAGAACTTTCTCTATACGAGTCAATGAACATGTGGCAGGTATCAAGAAAGGCAAGGACAAACATACAGTACCCCGGCATTATCTGGAACACCATAATAAAGACCCTACCGGGACTTTATTCCAGGTGATCGACAAATTTGTCCCACATTGGAGAGGTGAGTCCCGCCTCCGAGGAGTGTCACGCCTCGAGACTTATTGGATATGGGAGTTGAGGTCCTATTTCCCGTTAGGTTTAAACGTGGAGTGGGACCTCAACTCCTTTATCAACCAATCCTAAATTCCTTCCACATCTCTATGCATGTCCCTCCCTCTCTTTATTAACATTTTTATATATTTTTTTATTTTCATTATTCCAACATTTTTCCCCCTCCCCCTCTCCCTTTTTTTTCACCTATATTCACAAGCTGGTACACAGTTTATATATGGTGCACCTTAGAGGGTTATCTATTCACCCAATTGAAATTGGTCCAATCCAAATTGACCCATTCGGTCTATGCTGATGATTCTTTACAGTCAAGTGATCATAGGGATAACTATCAGATATTTGGGTCACTTTACAAATCTACACATTCCCTCCACATATAGATTCATTTTAACACATTTTACAATGTGCATTTTGGAGATTTTGTGTTCACATAATTTTTCAATTTTTTAATTTTTTATTTCAGTCCCACCTAACACACATGGACCTTAAGAGACATTCACACATGTCACTCCAGTATTTTTTTACACATTTATGCGATTCCACCTCAGCTAGTCATTTCCCAACACATTATATTTCACTATATGTGTCCCCACTTCCAATACACTTCGGGTTCACTGGAGTTCTATGCACACTTCCGGGTCATCGGGTCTCGGTCTGCTGCATAACACACTTTTTTACACAGACACCATAGAGATGGTGTTTTGTCTCATTCAGCGTCCGTTGCTTGCTGGATTGCATTGCCGGGACGCTACGTGTATTTATTTAAGTCCCATCCCTCTGCGGTGTACGGATTGTACGTACAGCAGAGTTGAGTGGGATGTTTGCTCTCTGATTGGCCCAGGGAGTCATGTGAGAGGGAGACGTCAGGCACGCCCACGGACGTGACATCATTTCCTACACAGACTGGTCATGTGGGCGTTCAGGGATAGAGGCCGGCTCATACATAGGGGCCTATTGGTCAGCTTTATTTAACACCTTTTTGTCTTCTTATTGAGGATTTGCTCCTCTGGCTGACAGGGCGGTATATTCTGCCGGACTGTCAGCAGAGGAGTGCTGTTTTCATTTAATCTTTAAATGCTTTATTTTTGTTAGAGAGATCATAGAGTGTTATATTTTTCTGCTTGTAGACCTTTATACAGTCTCCTGAGCTTCACCTTAATGTCATTCATTTATTTATATAGAAATTGTCCCCACTTCCAATACACTTCTGGCTCACTGGAGTTCTATGCACACTTCCGGGTCATCGGGTCCCGGTCTGCTGCATAACACATTTTTTTACACAGACACCATAGAGATGGTGTTTTGTCTCATTCAGCGTCCGTTGCTTGCTGGATTGCATTGCCGGGACGCTAGGTGTATTTATTTAAGTCCCATCCCTCTGCGGTGTACGGATTGTACGTGCAGCAGAGTTGAGTGGGATGTTTGCTCTCTGATTGGCCCAGTGAGTCATGTGAGAGGGAGACGTCAGACACGCCCACGGACGTGACATCATTTCCTACACAGACTGGTCATGTGGGCGTTCAGGGATAGAGGCCGGCTCATACATAGGGGCCTATTGGTCAGCTTTATTTAACACCTTTTGTCTTCTTATTGAGGATTGGCTCCTCTGGCTGACAGGGCGGTACATTCTGCTGGACTGTCAGCAGAGGAGTGCTGTTTTCATTTAATCTTTAAATGCTTTATTTTTGTTAGAGAGATCATAGAGTGATATATTTTTCTGCTTGTAGACCTTTATACAGTCTCCTGAGCTTCACCTTAATGTCATTCATTTATTTATATAGAAATTGTGTATGATCTTTATGTCTAGACATTCAAGCAAGTCATGTGATTGTATTCACCCAATCCAATCTCCTGTTTTTTCAGCCCTTGTGATTGGTCCTTCTCTAAATAATTTTATTATATATATTTGGCAACTTGGAGTGAGTGGTCTATGCCCCTGTTGAAGACCCCTAGGTCGAAACGCGTCGGGTACATACACCACTCTCTTTGTTGCCCATTTGTTTTTATCCACCGTGATCACGCTTTTATTTGTGTATGGTCGTTTTTGTCAATAAAAACACCCTTTTTTATCTGCACCATGTGGAGGCACATTCTTTTTGTTTCCACATTTACCGCATGAGATCCAGTCCCTCCAACTGCTCCTTTCGGGGGACCGTTTGTGAAACTTCTGATGCATGCTGGGACGGTTCGGTGTGAGGACGGTTCGTTGTGAGGACCCATCCGGTTGCCGGCCGAGATCCATACAGACCACAATCCAAGAGATTGGCGATTCCTGAGCTCCCATTCCACGTCATTTGTGACAAACTGCGCATGCGATTCCCTGTCGCTGACATGGGAATCCACAGGATCTGGTAAGAGGCTTTTTTTGCACTTTCTCTGAATGACCCATTGGGACCCGGTTTCTCGGTTGGGAAGTCGCTGTATGATGCCAGGTGTTTTCTGACAGCCATCAGACCATCACCACCCCTTGGAGTACTTATACCTCCTGTGCGGTTGGACATTTACATCCATCTATGGACGTTTGTGTTTCAAGGCACCTGTGGTCAATTAGTTATTTCTTGACTGTTTCACCATTTTAAAGACCTATATTCATTTGTACATGCGCTGCATTTTTCCATATGCCTATTTTGTTGTTTTTGTCAAACTGTATGCAGCAGCTTTCATTCATTTTACTGGTTAGCGCGGTGTTTTCTATTTACCTCTGAAATTGCAGCATCATTACAAATGACAAATCCCAATTTGTACAGTCTGCATCCAGGGCCAATCATCTGCATGTGGTTGCAGCATTCTTTTTTTGGGGTGGGGGGGGGGGGACTTTTGCTTGAGGGAGAGTTGAGCAGAGGTTTCTGCAGGGGCATTTTTCTCCTGAGGGTGCAATTTTTGCTTTGGGGAGGAATGAGCAGGACACTTTTGCTTAGGGTAAAATTTGTGCATGGGGTTGGCTTTGTTTTGGGAGAAGGCTGGGGCAAAGGGAGGTTGATTGGGAGATTTTTGTTTAAGAAAATTGTGCACTAGTGGTAAAATATTTTGCCTGAAGTTCGGTTAGAAAAGCGATTTTTGCTTGTGGGGTGGTGGAGTAGGTGCATGGGGCCTACTCTTGAACTCTGTGTTAAAGTGGTTGTAAACCTCAGACATGACCTCGGTGTTCACTTGTCTCAATCCAGAGCACTAAGTATAATTTCTGTCTGCTGCCTCGTTCCTCTGCTATAACATGAGTTACTTCTGTCATCGGCACAGTGACAGGGCAGGTTAGAGCACTGAGAGGCGAGCTGCAGTGGCGTTGCAGGGGGGGCGGGCCGCACCCGGGTGACACCCGCCAGAGGGGTGACACCCATCGGCAGGGCCCAGGGCAACACCACTGCTCCAACGATCCCCTTCTCTCGCAGCCACGGGCTGTCTGAGCGGCTCTGAGCAGTCCTGGCTGTCTCACACAGCCGAGCAGAGTGAAGCCGCCTCCCCCTCCTCTCTGTTTATGTCTACACAGGAGGAGGGGACCTGCTGTGCATGTCCCGTGCTGATCTGAGGTACATTAAGGGCCTGACTGTACTGAAGGGGGGGTCTGTACTGAAGGGCGGGTCTATACTGAATGAGGGGGGTCCGCACTGTAGGGGGGCCTGTACTAAATGGGGGGGGGTCTTCACTAAATGGGGGGTCTGTACTTAATGGGGCTCTGTACTGAATGAGGGGGTTCTGTACTGAATGAGGGGGGTCTGTACTGAATGAGTGGGTCTGCACTGTAGGGGGGTCTGTACTGAATGGGGGGTCTGTACTGAAGGGGGGTCTGAAACACCACCTCAAGGGTCCCCAGGCATACAGCTCACAAAGAGCATCGTTCCCCCAAATGCCAGGGTCCATAATCGGTAGGCAAGAGGCCAGCATTCAGTCCCCTCCAAAAGCCTCTGTCCTGGGTGAGTCTGTCACATAAGGGTTTACAATCACTTTAAGAAGGTAGGGCTGTACGTTACATACACCTGAACACTGTACACTGTGGTGTGTGTTAAAGTGGAACTCCAGGAGTTCAGTCACTGTCTAAAATGATTACCATGGGTTGAGTCCAACGAGATACATGCCATCTAATGGACTTGTCTCTTGTGACTGGAAAGTCTGAAACAAACCCCAATACTTCCCTCCGTGCAAATTCATTGTCAATCATTTAATCCAGCAATGTAGATCAACGTCAGTCATTATGAACAATGATCTCGATGACCTGCCAACACATCTGCTCCTGAATGACTCAAATTATATTTCCTCAGTCAACAGCAGAATGTAAGCATAGGGGTTGGGGAACTCGGGTGACATCACGACCCAATAGTTAGTCAAAGACATTACTCAGGATCCCCCACTTCATTTTTTTACATTCAACTGGAGAAATGTCATTCCCAGTGAGCTGATGTGTTAACAGGATGCTTGCACCTTTTTAACAACGCGGCTGCAGAGAGATCGCAAGGTGCTTTTGAACATGGGATTTCCCTGTGGTTCCCACACCTGCAAGCATGTTGCAGGTTGAGATGTCTGGGGGTATCATTAAGAATGAATTTGGCTGCAGTGGTTGTGGGTGCAGGAACAGGTGCGATTCCCACACCTGCAACCATCAAATCACATGCGGGCAAGTGTGAACACTTAAAGGTAGGCCTATACAAAGCATTAGCTTTACTTGCTGAAGAGCATATGTAATGGAAGAGTGTTACTGCAGATGCTGCCTGCTTTAATGCCGCAGTACAGTAAAACCTTGGATTGAGACTAACTTGGTTTGAGAGCGTTTTACAAGACAAGCAACATTTTTTAACAAACTTTGACTTGATATACAAGCGATGTCTTGATATACAAGTAGCGTCACGTCACGATTGAGTATAAAAGAAAAGAGAGGCTCCTATAAGTGTAGCAATATGGTTACATTTAGTGAAGGTACAGCATTTAGCAACATATTGCTACTCTTAGAGGCGCCACTCTTCTCTTTTATACTCTGTAGCTCCTGCTGGATTTTGCTTCTAATCCCCTTGTGGAGGCTTCCATTTGTAGATGGACATTTTATGGTTACACAACCTGGTCACATTACTATAATCTTTTTGTATGGACTATAAACTGAAAGACCTATGAATAAATGGTTGTGGAACAAATCATTTCAGTTTCCATAATTTCTTATGGGGAAATTTGCTTTGATATACAAGTGCTTTGGATTACAAGCATGTTTCTGGAACGAATTATGCTCGCAATCCAAGGTTTTACAGTATCTCCGAGTAACGGCAGGGAGAGAGTTACTGTGCAGCACGGGAGAGAGAGAACTGAAAGAGTCTGCCGAACAGGTTGAGTTACCGTCAAAGTGCCAGCCTTTCACAGAGAGCGGGCGTAGTCACTGCCTGGGTTCGGCTAATCCAGAAGGTCGGGAGAAGTTGATGCGTTAATTCCAGATGCACAGGAGAAGAAGCCACGTGAAGAGAGCACCAAGATGACGGCACCTACCGGAGCACATCTGTTGTGGTTGGCCTGTGCAATTCACTCACTGCTCAATACCTGTGGAGTTGGGATGGGGAAGCCATGTGTAACAATAATGCCCCGTACACACGGTTAGATTTTCCGATGGAAAATGTTCGATGGGTGCTTGTTGTCGGAAATTCCGACCGTGTGTAGGCTCCATCGGACATTTTCCATCGGAATTTCCGTCACACAAAATTGAGATCTGGATCTCAAATTTTCCCACAACAAAATCTGTTGTCGTAAATTCCAATCCTGTGTACACAATTCCGACGCACAAAGTTCCACGCATGCTCGGAATCAAGCAGAAGAGCCGCACTGGCTATTGAACTTCATTTTTCTTGGCTTGTCGTACGTGTTGTACGTCACCGCGTTCTTGAAGTTCAGAATTTCAAGTTTGAGCCAACATCCGTCGGAAAAAAAAACATGGATTTTGTTGTCGGAATGTCCGATCGTGAGTACGGGGCATAAAAGTAGTCTGAATGCTGTGCAGCAGGCAAGAGCTGCACAGGATCCCACTCAATTCCCTCGACCCTACCTGAGTTGCTTCAAAAATAAAAACAACAAAATGGACCCCCTAGACTGTTTTTTGAGGAAAAGAGTGACTGTGACCATGTATCTGGCTGTGGGGCAATCTACTGGGAAAAATGAACCTGGGCAATTTCCAGCGGTTCCTTCAAGGGGTAGCGCTACAGCAGATTTAGACAAATTGAAGCAGATTTAGACAAATTGAAGCCAAACTCCATTTAATATAATGGTTATAATCAGTTACAGCAAACATTTTTTTTTCCTTTTTGGGGTAAAGGTTTTGCATGAGTAAATAAAAGCTGATCATTTTAAATCATCCCTGTCAGTGTTAAGTACTTTATCTCATCCATGTAAACTGATACATTATGCTGGAGAACTTGAGCTTGTGAAAAACAGCAGACTTACTCGCCAGATCACCAGATAAAAATAGAAAGAATAAAATAAAGAAAGCCTAGAGAAGAAGACAAATACAGCCATTACATGTAAGTATTCGTAAGCTGCAATATAATAAATGTTTGCTTTTGGGTTAAACCGTACTCTTTTAAGCCCATCCCACACCCCACTGCTGCTCTTATCAGTCTGCCAAGAGGTGCCACATGTCTGTCAAAATTCTTGCATTGTCCCTGCCCTGACAGTGTATTTGGTGCAGGAATCAGAAATATGTAATGTACAAATCAGTTTCTAGAGTGTAACATACACCATGATGGTCATTGATCATCAGTTAAGGTAAATAATTCCTGCTCCCCCCTGTTATGGGTGTCAGATGGAATGAATAATCCCACCAATAGTCAGGTTTAAATAATCCCCCAATTCATTGGTGCTAAGTGGGGGTAAATAATCCCCCCACTCACGAGTGTTATGCCCCGTACACACGATCGGACTTTCCGACAACAAAACCGTGGATTTTTTTCCGAAGGATGTTGGCTCAAACTTGTCTTGCATACACACGGTCACACAAATGATGTTGGAAACTCAGAACGTCAAGAACGCAGTGACGTACAAGACGTACGACGAGCCAAGAAAAATGAAGTTCAATAGCCAGTGCGGGTCTTCTGCTTGATTCCGAGCATGCATGGACTTTTGTGCGTCGGACTTGTGTACACACGCTCGGAATTTCCGACAACAAGTTTTGTTGTTGGAAAATTTGAGAACCTGCTTGTTGGAAAGTCCGACAGCAAATGTTCTATGGAGCATACACACTGTTGGACTTTCCAGCAACAAGCTCACATCCAACATTTGTTGTCGGAAAGTCAGATCGTGTGTACGGGGCATTCGTTTAGGAGGGAACAATCCCTCAAATGTTTGGAGTCAGTGGTATTAAATAATTCCCCAAATTATTGGTGTTTAGCAAATTTATGACATAACCAGGGCTGCTGCCTCACTCTTTCTACATTCCTGTTGGATCTATGCAGCTTCTGCTGGGTAGGAGATCACTCCGCCTGACAGTTTCTGTACAGAAATGGAGCTGAGTTCTCACAGGAGTGCTCACTTGGATCTGCAGGATGTAGTCCTTTTGTTTAAAGCCTGGGACTGTTGGGAGCTATAGATTTGAATTCTGATAGTGGCTGGTAATCTAACTGATATGCTAATCACCAATAGGTAGTGCAAGCAGGAGGGGGGGGGGGGGGGGGCACAGATTTGCAGACAGCAGCATGGGAAGGGTTACTCTTTAGGCTGAAGAATTGGAACATATACAGATTCACAGAATTAATTCAATGGGAGTAAGGTGACCCTTGCACTGCAAGTCCTCATGGCCAGCTTCCTCACCACCATCTGTCACTAAAATGCTTATGGAGACACACCAAATCTCCACTCCAAAACAAGGGCTTGTTGATACTACCCGAGCAGTGTAAATATGAACAAAATGGTAACAAACCATAAGAAACCATGCACACATCTGTTAGTTAATTTCAATTGAAATGGCACCCCAGGGTCCCCAACACGTGCAGAACCCACCTGTGTTGTATCGCATTATGTTGGAAAAATGCAGCAGAACCTCCATTATTGTGCACTGAAGTGCGTTACAACTCATTCTTTGTGAAAGTGCTGCTTAATGGTGAGTGCTTCAACATGCCTCAACGCATGAAAATGCATGTGTGGTGCGTAAGGGCTGGGAAAAGGGGGGGGGAGGGTCGTCTGCCCTGGGCACAATAGTTTACTGTAGGGATGGGGGCGCCTTCCTTTTGTTACAAGGCTGACAGAAGTAGTGACAGCGGCAGTGATTTTGACAAGTGAGTGACTGCTGGGCATAGGATCCCCTAAGCTTGCACATCATGAATGGGGTGTGCGCAGTTTGGCATCTTTGCCCTGGGTGCTGGATGACTTTGTCCCAGCACTGGGTGGCACATTGAAGTCTGGTGTCAATTGGCCCTAACAGTTATTAGAGACAGAAAAGGGTAGAATGTGTCTTAAGCTGGCCATACATGGATTGAAATTTGGCTTGTCTGGCAGGGATTGGCCAAATTTTGATCTATGTATGGCCACTGTGGTCTGCCAATCGACTTCAGTTTAACCGCCCTGCTGGAAAATGTCCGCTCAATCAGCGCTGCAGGCTATAGACTGCAGTGCTGATCTGTGTATTCTGTCGGTGGGGAAGTCTCCCCCCCCCGCTGAACCAAGAAACCTTCAAGGAGATCATTTTAAGGTGGGGTTTTCCCAAAGTGGATCTTTTTGCATCCACTCGCAACAGGAAGCTTCCAGACTATTTTTCCCTGGAAAGAGAATGGAGTCCTTAGGGACAGCTCTCTTTCCCGTGGAATTTCTCTCTAGCCAATGCCTTCCCCCCTCATTTCCACTGTTGCCCCTGGTAGTCCGGAAGATTGTGCAGGAACAAGCAGAGGTAATCCCGATCGCCCCGTGGTGGCCCAGGGAGAGTTGGTTCTCTGCACTGAGAGCACTTTCTGTAGAGCCCCCCCTGGCCCCTGCCAGAGAGAAGGAACCTCAGCCCTCAGACTTACCGTTTGATGGCCTGGAGGCTGAGCGGCGCATTCTACAGTTAAAGGGATGCTCACAAAGATATTGAGACTATTCTAGACAGCCGTAAATTAATCACAAGGAAGATTTATGGTAAAGGTTGGAAGACTTTTATGTCTTGGCAAAAGAGTGCTGGAGTGGATTCTTTTTCTATCCCCTGTATTCTGGAGGGTGGACAAAGGGCTTGCTGTCAGCACCCTTAGAGTTCAGGTAGCTGCTCTGTCTCCGTTCATGGAAAGAAAACTAACTGAGGACCCTTTGATTAAAAGATTCCTCTCAGCAAGAGCTAGACGTACACCTAGATTTGTTAAACAGGTTCCCTCCTGGGATCTGTCATTAGTATTTAATGCTCTTACCGGAACGCCCTTTGAGCCATTACATGAGGCCTCTTTGAAATTGGTTAGTTTAAAGATTGCCTTTCTTTTGGCCAGAACTTCAGGAAGAAGGATTTCTGATTTGTAGTCCCTCTCTTGTAAAGAATTTTAGACAACAGGGTAATGATTAGTCCTGATCCTTTGTATTTACCCAAAGTTTCGTCCAAGCTTCACAGATCCCAGGAAGTAGTTCTTTTTAGTTTTTGTTCCTCCCCCAGAAATCCGGAGGAGGAAAGATTTAGTTTTCTAGATGTGAAGAGATGTCTTCTGCATTATTTAGAAGTGTTTAATGAGTTTAGGAAATCCTCCCAACTACTAATTTCATTTAGTGGCCCCAAAAAGGAGGCCAAAGCATCCAGAACACTAGATACACTCCCTCCTGTCCGATATCTTTTAGTTTTAATTACTCTTCCACAGATTATTACTTCTTTTCTTCTGTGCAAATCCTTACTGCAAAAAACATATCAATGTCCTATTTCCTCCCTTCCATTTGAACAACGAAGAATCACTCTGAATAACTCCTCAGTTGTAGACCCTGATGGGATTATCCCTGCGAATCAAAAGACCAGAAACTGTTCCCACTTCTTCCTAATGTTCCAGAGAGTTAGACACCCATACAGTCTTTGGAAGACACTGCCATTATGCTAACCAGGCCGGAGATGATTTGATATCCCCACACGATGACCTGACACATGACCGTGAACGGACCATTGCTTTTAATCAGTCCAGGACTATTAATGCTGTGTTCCCCGGCCACAGCATTCTACACTGCTCTGACCAGTTCCTCTGACCAGTTCTTCTGTTACACTGACCTTCTTCTCCAGAACAGCTCTGTGTCCCCGGTCACAGCATACTGCTCTGCTCTCCTCCGCTTGACTGCTACTTCCTTTGCTTGATCTTCTTTACAACCAAGTCCTGTGTTCCCCGGTCACAGCAGCTTGATGCCTCCTTAGAGATGAAGATCCTTATCTTATATTCCCTCTTGATGGCTCCTCCATCCCTCCTTCGCGCATGGCGCATCCCCGCATGGGGATGCCCAGGACAGCACCTCACTACTCCATGCTGTCTTTCCTAGAACTCCAGAATCCTCCCCAGAAGCATGTGACCCCAGCTTATATGAGAGGCCTGCCCCCTGCCAATGCAAGTTAATGATTGGCCAGGGCTCCTCACATGAGCTGCCTGCCACTCAGATCTTAAGTCTAACCTCTCTTCCAGAATCATCCCTCTGAAAGCAGGGGAGGCATCTCTGAGCCAGAGTGTAGGTGGCCACACCCCCCACTGCACTGATCACTCCCAGTCCCAAATCACAACAACCAGGCCCAGCCTAAAGCACAGACCTGGCTAAATTTACCTGCACTTGGGCCCTGAGCTAGAAAAAGACTACTCTAGCACCTACCTGTAGGTAGAGGGTGCTATATATATACAGTGGCTTGCGAAAGTATTCGGCCCCCTTGAACTTTTCAACCTTTTGCCACATTTCAGGCTTTAAACATAAAGATATAAAATTTTAATTTTTTGTGCAGAATCACCAACAAGTGGGACACAATTGTGAAGTGGAACGAAATCTATTGGATATTTTAAACTTTTTTAGCAATTAAAAAACTGAAAAGTGGTGAGTGCAAAATTATTCGGCCCCTTTACTTTCAGTGCAGAAAACTCACTCCAGAAGTTCAGCGAGGATCTCTGAATGATCCAATGTTGTCCTAAATGACTGATGGTGATAAATAGAATCCACCTGTGTGTAATCAAGTCTCTGTATAAATGCACCTGCTCTGTGATAGTCTCAGGGTTCTGTTGAAAGCGCAGAGAGCATCATGAAGACCAAGGAACACACCAGGCAGGTCCGTAATACTGTTGTGGAGAAGTTTAAAGCCGGATTTGGATACAAAAAGATTTCCCAAGCTTTAAACATCCCAAGGAGCACTGTGCAAGCGATCATTTTGAAATGGAAGGAGTATCAGACCACTGCAAATCTACCAAGACCTGGCTGTCCCTCTAAACTTTCAGCTCAGACAAGGAGAAGACTGATCAGAGATGCAGCCAAGAGGCCCATGATCACTCTGGATGAACTGCAGAGAACTACAGCTGAGGTGGGAGAGTCTGTCCATAGGACAACAATCAGTCGTACACTGCACAAATCTGGCCTTTATGGAAGAGTGGCAAGAAGAAAGCCATTTCTCAAAGATATCCAGTAAAAGTCTTGTCTAAAGTTTGCCACAAGCCACCTGGGAGACACACCAAACATGTGGAAGAAGGTGCTCTGGTCCGATGAAACCAAAATCAAACTTTTTGGCCACAATGCAAAACGATATGTTTGGCGTAAAAGCAACACAGCTCATCACACTCAACACACCATCCCCACCATGAAACATGGTGGTGGCAGCATCATGGTTTGGGCCTGCTTTTCTTCAGCAGGGACAGGGAAGATGGTTAAAATTGAGGGGAAGATGGATGCAGCCAAATACAGGACCATTCTGGATGAAAACCTGTTGGAGTCTGCAAAAGACCTGAAACTGGGACGGAGATTTATCTTTCAACAAGACAATGATCCCAAACATACAGCAAAATCTACAAAGGAATGGTTCACAAATAAACGTATCCAGGTGTTAGAATGGCCAAGTCAAAGTCCAGACCTGAATCCAATCGAGAATCTGTGGAAAGAGCTGAAAACTGCTGTTCACAAACGCTCTCCATCCAACCTCACTGAGCTAGAGCTGTTTTGCAAGGAAGAATGGGCAAGAATTTCAGTCTCTCGATGTGCAAAACTGATAGAGACATACCCCAAGCGACTTGCAGCTGTAATCGCAGCAAAAGGTGGCTCTACAAAGTATTAACGCAAGGGGGCCGAATAATTTTGCACGCCCCACTTTTCATTTTTTTATTAGTTAAAAAAGTTTCAAAAATCCAAAAGATTTCGTTCCACTTCACAATTGTGTCCCACTTGTTGGTGATTCTTCACAAAAAATAAAAATTTTATATCTTTATGTTTGAAGCCTGAAATGTGGCAAAAGGTTGAAAAGTTCAAGGGGGCCGAATACTTTCGCAAGCCACTGTATATATATATATATAAATATATAATATATAGAATGTATATTGACATGCACCAAGGTTGACATGTCATATTAACACACTGATTGATTCACAGGATACATTGTTTTAAAATATATATGTCAGTGATTTATATCTCTCTCTGCGGGTTATGTGGTATATTTAGGAAGTTTTAATCGACGGACTGTTTGTGTCCTGAACCTTATTCTGACTTCACCCCTCTACTATAAACCCGGCTCTGAGTCCTCAAAACATTGAGGCAAGAACCTTTGGTTGGGAAACCCCTGCCATCCATGCAGATACAGCCATGTATGTATTGATATGTATGCATATATATGTTTTTGATGCTATTTTCTTTATTTATTTTTTCATTTTGTATGTGTATATTTTTTTGTTTTTTGATTTATCGAAAAATCCATTTGTAGTAACAAGCACCCATAAAGCTTCACATTTCCCAATATGGTTTTTATTCTCTGCATTGTTTAGAAGTGTCCAGTGAGTTTAGGAAATTCTCCCAACTACTAATTTCATTTAGTGGCCCCAAAAAGGGGACCAAAGCATCCAGGGGTTCCATTGCCAGATGGATTCGAGAAGCTATTTGTGACGCTTACAGGTCGTCAGGTCAGACCCCTCCTACCAGAGTTAGAGCTCACTCTACTAGATCTCTGGCCGCATCATGGGCAGAAAGAGCAGGAGCATCATGAGAAGATATATCCAAAGCTGCTGTCTGGTCCTCCTCTCATGCATTCATCAAGCAATATAGAGTCCAGATGCTCTCCAGCCAGGACCTCTCCTTTGGAAGGAAAGTGCTTCAGGCTGTCGTCCCTCTCTAAGGTATAGAATCTTGCTTATCCTCTCATGTAATGTAGCTGTCCTGGAAGATGAAGGGGGAAAACCCCCATTAGGCTTACCGGTAACGGTATGAATCTTCCAGGACAATGTCTATATTCCCACCCTATTCTTTATTCACTGGTCTCCTTATTTAAACTGGTGGTGGTGTTTTAGTGAGATTCTGTTATGCCTCTGCCGAGTACACTTTTGGTGGAGGTTTACTTGATCTTCAAACAACTGAGGGTCAGAGGAGAGAGAGGGACCTTTTAAAGTGGAGTTCCACCCAAAAGTGGAACTTCCACTCATCAGATTCCTCCCCCCCTCCGGTGACACAGTTGGCACCTTTCAGGGGAGAGGGGGGTACAGATACCTGCATATTACAGGTATCTGTACCCACTTCCAGCATAGATAGCCGCAGAATCTGCGGTTATTTACGCCACTTCCTGCTCCCTCCCCGCTGCCTGCTGGGAAACACACGGGTCCCAGAGGCAGCAGGGACCATCCGTATTGCGCTGCGCGACTCGCGCATGCGCGACTCGCGCATGCGCAGTAGGGAACCGGGAAGTGAAGCCGCACGGCTTCACTTCCTGATTCCCTTACCGAAGATGGAGGCGGCAGCACCCGAGGACGGAGAGACGCTTCGGCCTCGGGTGCCGACATCGCGGGCGCCCTGGACAGGTAAGTGTCCATGTTTTAAAAGTCAGCAGCTGCAGTATTTGTAGCTGCTGACTTTTAAAAAAAGTTTTTCGGTGGCGCTCGCTTTAAATGGTGTCTGGTTTGTGTTTCCTGTAGAAGGCGGAGCCAATCATTTCTCAAGTAGTTGTCCTAGAAGATTCATGGAAATATCATTACCAGTAAGTCTAACAGGGGGTTTTCCCAGTTGTTAACTGCTGGTACCGAAACAGTGGTCCCTGCATCTCAAGATGTGCTTGGCAATTTGCCATGCGTTGGGGAACTCTGGATGTGAATCTTCTGGCTTCCAGGGTCTACAACAAGTTGGTCTAAGTTGAGTCCAGGACAAGAGTCCCACTGGCAATAGGGGTAGATGCACTGGTAACTAGGGATGAGCCGAACACCCCCCAGTTCGGTTCGCACCAGAACCTGCGAACGGACCGAAAGTTCGCACGAACGTTAGAACCCCATTGACGTCTATGGGACTCGAACGTTCAAAATCAAAAGTGCTCATTTTAAAGGCTAATTTGCATGGTATTGCCCTAAAAAGGGTTTGGGGACCCGGGTCCTACCGAAGGGGACATGTATCAATGCAAAAAAAACTTTTAAAAACGGTCGTTTTTTCGGGAGCAGTGATTTTAATGATGCTTAAAGTAAAAAAAAAAAAAAGTGAAATATTCCTTTAAATATCGTACCTGGGGGGTGTCTATAGCATGCCTGTAAAGTGACGCGTGTTTCCCGTGTTTAGAACAGTCCCTGCACCAAATGTCATTTTTAAAGGAAAAAATCTCATTTAAAACTGCTTGCGGGTTTAATGTAATGTCGGGTCATGGCAATATGGATGAAAATCGGTGAGACAAACGGCATGGGTACCCCCCAGTCCATTACCAGGCCCTTTGGGTCTTGTATGGATATTAAGGGGAACCCCGCACCCAAATTAAAATAAGGAAAGGTGTGGGGCCACCAGGCCCTATATACTCTGAACAGCAGTATACAGGCGGTGCAAACAAGACAGGGACTGTAGGTTTGTTGTTAAGTAGAATCTCTTTGTAATTTTGAACGGGTACATTTTTAACGTGTTTAGCTCCAGCCAAAAAATCTTTTTTAAGCTTTTTGGAAAACATAGGGAAGGGTTATCACCCCTGTGACATTTGTTTTTCTGTCTTTCCTCCTCTTCAGAAGATTTCACCTCACTTTTTGTCCCAATGAAAAATGTTTTTTGAAAATTTGGATTTTTTTGTGGAACAAGGATTGGAAAGCATCAGTGGAAAGGAGAAATTTTTTTCCCATATTAACTCTTACAGGAGAGAATTTCCCTTCCTAGGGGCAGATTTCATCTCACTTCCTGTTGTCTCCTTCCGTTTGCAAGTAGGAGTCGTTTGTAAGTTAGATGTTTGAAAGTAGGGTCCTGCCCTATATACTCAGCAGAAATTTGGGCCTTAGGTGTTGCAGTGGCCACAACACTGTAAGCCCTCACAGGGCCCTGCTGTGAAATATTAGATCAAGAATTGTAATTACATGCCCCTGTTGAACAGGAGCTGAAAAATTAGGCCTTAGGCACTGGTGCTGGTGCCACAACACTGCAACCCCTCCCAGACACTCTAGTTGGAACGCAGGAACGAGCCCTGCTGCAAAGTATTGCATCAAAAATTGTAATTACACGCCCCTGTTAGACAGGGGCAGAAGAATTGGGCCTTAGGCACTGGTGCTGGTGCCACAACACTGCAACCCCTCACAGACACTCTAGTTGGAACGCAGGAACGAGCCCTGCTGCAAAGTATTGCATCAAAAATTTTAATTACACGCCCCTGTTAGACAGGGGCAGAAAAATTGGGCCTTAGGCACTGGTGCTGGTGCCACAACACTGCAACCCCTCACAGACACTCTAGTTGGAATGCAGGAACAAGCCCTGCTGCAAAGTATTACATCAAAAATTGTAATTACACGCCCCTGTTAAACAGGGGCTGAAAAATTGTGCCTTAGGCACTGGTGGTGGCGCCCAGAACCAAAAATGTTCTTACAAGCTATCAGCGTGATGATTGAGGAGGAAGAGGATAATTACTCAGGGATAGTCACTCAGCATCAGCATAGGCAGTCGTTGAAGGGATCTGAGATTTCAAAAAAAATTATTCGGTTACATCAGCATCAGGTGCTTGGTAGCTGGTGGTGATCCAAGACTGATTCATTTTTATGAAGGTCAGTCGATCGACCGAGTCGGTGGACAGACGCACCCTGTGATCGGTTACCACGCCTCCAGCAGCACTGAATGTGCGTTCCGAAAGAACGCTGGATGCAGGACAGGCCAGTAGCTCAATTGCATACTGTGTAAGCTCTGGCCAGTGATCCATCCTCAAGACTAGGGATGAGCCGAACACCCCCCTGTTCGGTTCGCACCAGAACATGCGAACAGGAAAAAAGTTTGTTAGAACACGCGAACACCGTTAAAGTCTATGGGACACGAACATGAATAATCAAAAGTGCTAATTTTAAAGGCTTATATGCAAGTTATTGTCATTAAAAGTGTTTGGGGACCCGGGTCCTTCCCCAGGAGACATGGATCAATGCAAAAAAAAGTTTTAAAAACGGCCGTTTTTTCAGGAGCAGTGATTTTAATAATGCTTAAAGTCAAACAATAAAAGTGTAATATCCCTTTAAATTTCGTACCTGGGGGGTGTCTATAGTATGCCTGTAAAGGGGCGCATGTTTCCTGTGTTTAGAACAGTCTGACAGCAAAATGACATTTTGAAGGAAAAAACACATTTAAAACTACCCGCGGCTATTGCATTGCTGACAATACACATAGAAGTTCATTGATAAAAACGGCATGGGAATTCCCCACAGGGCAACCCCGAACCAAAATTAAAAAAAAAAAATGATGTGGGAGTCCCCCTAAATTCCATACAAGGCCCTTCAGGTCTGGTATGGATATTAAGGGGAACCCCAGCCAAAATTTAAAAAAAAAATGACGTGGGGTTCCCCCTAAATTCCATACCAGACCCTTCAGGTCTGGTATGGATTTTAAGGGGAACCCCGCGCCAAAAAAAAAAAAAACGGCGTGGGGTCCCCCCAAAAATCCATACCAGACCCTTATCCGAGCACGCAACCTGGCAGGCCGCAGGAAAAGAGGGGGGGACGAGAGTGCGGCCCCCCCTCCTGAACCGTACCAGGCCACATGCCCTCAACATTGGGAGGGTGCTTTGGGGTAGCCCCCCAAAACACCTTGTCCCCATGTTGATGAAGACAAGGGCCTCATCCCCACAACCCTGGCCGGTGGTTGTGGGGGTCTGCGGGCGGGGGGCTTATCGGAATCTGGAAGCCCCCTTTAACAAGGGGACCCCCAGATCCCGCCCCTCCCTGTGTGAAATGGTAAGGGGGTACTTACCCCTACCATTTCACTAAAAAACTGTCAAAAACGTTAAAAATGACAAGAGACAGTTTTTGACAATTCCTTTATTTAAATGCTTCTTCTTTCTTCCTTCATCTTCTTCTGGTTCTTCTGGCTCTTTTGGTTCTTCCTCCGGCGTTCTCGTCCAGCATCTCCTCCGCGGCGTCTTCTATCTTCTTCTCCTCGGGCCGCTCCGCACCCATGGCATTGAGGGGGAGGCTCCCGCTCTTCTCTTCATCTTCTTCTTCTTCTTCATCTCTTCTTCCTTCTTCATTTCTTCTCCGGGCCGCTCCGCATCCATGCTGGCATGGAGGGAGGCTCCCGCTGTGTGACGGCGTCTCTTCGTCTGACGGTTCTTAAATAACGGGGGGCGGGGCCACCCGGTGACCCCGCCCCCCTCTGACGCACAGGACATGACGGGACTTCCCTGTGGCATTCCCCGTGACGTCACAGGGAAGTCCCGTCAAGTCACCGTGCGTCAGAGGGGGCGGGGTCACCGGGTGGCCCCGCCCCCCGTTATTTAAGAACCGTCAGACGAAGAGACGCCGTCACACAGCGGGAGCCTCCCTCCATGCCAGCATGGCTGCGGAGCGGCCCGGAGAAGAAATGAAGAAGGAAGAAGAGATGAAGAAGAAGAAGAAGATGAAGAAGATGAAGAGAAGAGCGGGAGCCTCCCCCCCAATGCCATGGGTGCGGAGCGGCCCGAGGAGAAGAAGATAGAAGACGCCGCGGAGGTGATGCTGGACGAGAACGCCGGAGGAAGAACCAGAAGAGCCAGAAGAAGATGAAGGAAGAAAGAAGAAGCATTTAAATAAAGGAATTGTCAAAAACTGTCTCTTGTCATTTTTAACATTTTTGACAGTTTTTTAGTGAAATGGTAGGGGTAAGTACCCCCTTACCATTTCACACAGGGGGGGGCGGGATCTGGGGGTCCCCTTGTTAAAGGGGGCTTCCAGATTCCGATAAGCCCCCCGCCCGCAGACCCCCACAACCACCAGCCAGGGTTGTGGGGATGAGGCCCTTGTCTTCATCAACATGGGGACAAGGTGTTTTGGGGGGCTACCCCAAAGCACCCTCCCAATGTTGAGGGCATGTGGCCTGGTACGGTTCAGGAGGGGGGGGGCCGCACTCTCGTCCCCCCCTCTTTTCCTGCGGCCTGCCAGGTTGCGTGCTCGGATAAGGGTCTGGTATGGATTTTTGGGGGGACCCCACGCCGTTTTTTTTGTTTTTTTTTTGGCGCGGGGTTCCCCTTAAAATCCATACCAGACCTGAAGGGTCTGGTATGGAATTTAGGGGGAACCCCACGTCATTTTTTTTTTTAAATTTTGGCTGGGGTTCCCCTTAATATCCATACCAGACCTGAAGGGCCTTGTATGGAATTTAGGGGGACTCCCACATCATTTTTTTTTTTGGTTCGGGGTTGCCCTGTGGGGAATTCCCATGCCGTTTTTATCAATGAACTTCTATGTGTATTGTCGGCAATGCAATAGCCGCGGGTAGTTTTAAATGTGTTTTTTTCTTCAAAATGTCATTTTGCTGTCAGACTGTTCTAAACACAGGAAACATGCGCCCCTTTACAGGCATACTATAGACACCCCCCAGGTACGAAATTTAAAGGGATATTACACTTTTATTGTTTGACTTTAAGCATTATTAAAATCACTGCTCCTGAAAAAACGTCCGTTTTTAAAACTTTTTTTTGCATTGATCCATGTCTCCTGGGGCAGGACCCAGGTCCCCAAACACTTTTTATGACAATAACTTGCATATAAGCCTTTAAAATTTGCACTTTTGATTTCTCCCATAGACTTTTAAAGGGTGTTCCGCGGCATTCGAATTTGCCGCGAACACCCCAAATTGTTCGCTGTTCGGCGAACTTGCGAACAGCCAATGTTCGCGTAGAACATGAGTTCGACTCGAACTCGAAGCTCATCCCTACTCAAGACCCAGTAACCCAGAGGATTTTCGGTGGGAAAGGTGTCCAAGTCTGATCTTGCCCCTAGGTATTCCTGCACCATGTAAAACAGACACTGGCGATGGTTGCTGGAACCGATCATACCTTGGGGCTGCGGACCAAAAAATTGTCTGAACGCATCGGTCAGACGGCCACCTTCTCCACCGCTCCTTCTTTGACTGACTGAAGCCTCAGCAATATGTTGTCCAGAAACAGGAGTTTGTAACCTCCCAGTCTCTGGGAACGCGTTACACAGACCTTTCTGCAAGGCCTCCCGAAGATGTTTCATCCTCTGCTCCCTCTGCGATGGCAAGATAAGGTCCGCAACCTTACCCTTGTAACGTGGATCAAGGAGGGTTGCCAGCCAGTATTGGTCCTTCTCCTTGATACCATGAATACGAGGATCCTTACACAGGCTTTGCAGGATCAGGGAGGCCATGCAGCGTAGGTTTGCTGAGGCATTCGGTCCGGAGTCCTCTGGGTCACTAAGGACGACAACGTCCGCAGCCACCTCCTCCCAGCCACGTACAAGTCCTTGTGTGTCTTGGGACTGATCACTTAAAGACTGCTGCTGATGCTGAGTGCCAGGCTCCACCTCCATACTGACACAATCTTCCTCCTCCTCCTCGTCCTCTTCCTGTGTGATCGGCGGGCACGCAGAAACACTGTCTGGATAAAGGGGGCCTTGAGAGCTAAGGAAGTCCTCCTCTTCCTGCCTCTGTTCAGCCTCAAGTGCCCTGTCCATTATTCCACGCAGCGTGTGCTCCAACAGGTGGACAAGGGGGACAGTGTCACTGATGCATGCACTGTCACTGCTCACCATCCTCGTGGCCTCCTCGAATGGTGACAGGACAGTGCATGCATCCCTGATCATGGCCCACTGGTGTGGGGAAAAAAAGCCAAGCTCCCCTGACCCTGTCCTGGTGCCATAGTCGCACAGGTACTCATTGATGGCCCTCTGCTGCGTGTGCAGCCGCTGCAGCATGGCCAACGTTGAGTTCCACCTGGTGGGCATGTCACAGATTAGGCGGTTCTTGGGCAGGTTAAACTCCTTTTGGAGGTCCGTCAGCCGAGCACTGGCATTATATGACCGGCGGAAATGCACACAGACTTTCCTGGCCTGCCTCAGGACATCTTGTAAGCCTGGGTACCTGCCCAAGAACCGCTGCACCACCAAGTTAAGGACGTGAGCCAAACAGGGCACATGGGTCATTTGTCCCTGTCGGAGGGCAGAGAGGAGGTTGGTGCCATTGTCGCAAACCACCATTCCTGCCTTAAGTTGGCGTGGCGTCAACCACCTCTGAACCTGCCCCTGGCAGAGCTGACAGAACCTCTGCCCCAGTGTGGCTCCTGTCCCCCAAGCACACCAGCTCAAGCACCGCATGGCATCTTTTGGCCTGCGTACTTGCGTAGCCCCTTGAACGACTACGGAGCACCGCTGATTCCGAGGAAGAGGCCATGGAGGAAGAAGAAGAGGAGGGGGTGGAGGAGAGAGGTGTGTCACAATCATTAGCATTTGAGGCATGGTGGCGGAACAACCTCCAACACTACTGCACCTTGTCCTGCATCCTTCCCAGCTGCCAGCAGAGTCACCCAATGCGCCGTGAAACTTAGGTAACGTCCCTGTCCATGCCTGCTGGACCATGAGTCAGCGGTAATATGCACCTTACCGCTGACCGCCCTGTCCAGCGAGGCATGGACATTGCCTTCCACATGCCGGTAGAGAGCCGGAATCGCCTTCCGTGAGAAAAAGTGGCGTTTGGGTACCTGCCACTGAGGAACCGCACATTCCACAAACTCACGGAAGGGGGCAGAGTCTACCAACTGAAAAGGCAGCAGTTGAAGTGCTAGCAATTTTGCCAAGCTAGCATTCAACCGCTGGGCATGTGGATGGCTGGGAGCAAACTTCTTTCGGCGGTGCAGCAGCTGGGGCAGGGAAATTTGCCTGGTACAATCTGACGTCGGTGTACCAAAAGCAGATTGCCCACAAGTACTTGGCTGTGACACACCTAATTCTACACCTTCATTCCTCTCACTGCAGGTCTCAGAGAGGACTGGAGGTCTAGTGGGGTTGGAAATCTCAGCTGATGAGGAGCAAGGAGAGATCCTCTTTGTTCTTTGGTGTGGGTCTTTTAGATACGCTTGTCAACGAACTGCATGGCAGGTCAACATATGTCTGGTCAAGCATGTGGTACCCAAGCGGGAGATGTTTTGGCCACGTGATATACGCTTGAGACATATGTTGCAAATAGCAGCGGTGCGATCTGATGCACTCATCTCAAAAAAGGCCCACACCAAAGAACTTTTTGAATAACGCGCAGAGACTGCAGCACCCTGCACATGTGGAGCTTTGGGGTGTGATGCAGTCAATGTGCTGCCCTTAGGCTGGCCCCTGGAGGGCATCCTGCCTCGTTGGTGATGTGCCGCCTCCTCCTCCTCCTCCTCCTCTCTCCTATCAGGCACCCACGTTGAGTCAGTGACCTCATCATCCCCTCCCTCCTCATCACTGGAGCAAACCTGGCAGTATGCTGCAGCAGGGGGAGCATGACTGCCAGATTGCTGTCCTTCTTGGGCACCCCCTCTGTCCGTGCTCATGTTACTGCCTTCATCGAGCTCAGTATCATCATCAGAGCCTTCCAAACGCTGGGCATCCTCCTGGAGCATGTACCCAACACTGTGGTCAAACAGTTCGAGGGACTCCTCAGGAGGACATGGTGGAGCTAGGGAAGGAGTCACTGATGACATTGAGCCGAGGGAAGAGGCCGCTGCTTTGCCAGACAAAGCACCCTGGGCATGGGTGAGAGAGGATGAGGAGGATGAGGATGGCTTGGTCATCCACTCGACCAAGTCTTCCGCATGTTGCGGCTCAACACGGCCAGCTGCCGAAAAAAAGGCCAAGCGTGTCCCATGGCCACGTGCTGATGAGGATGCACCGTCTCCACGACCAGCACTAGACACAGAGCCTGCTTGCCCTCTCTTATTGGCTTGTGACTGTCTGCCTCTCCTTCTTGGCCTTCCAGACATACTAATGGCCTGTAGCTGCACTAAGCTGGGATATATATATCTATATATATATATATGTACTGATACTGCAGCTAGCAAAATCAACTGCTTGCCTGTAGTATGAGAACACCACCAACCTTCTACAGGTAGCTTTAGCTGAACACTGTGAGGTGGACGCACCCCACTAACTTGTAGGTTTAGCTGAACACTGTGAGCAGGACGCACTGTACTAAATGTAAATAGTCTAGCTGCTTGACCGTGGTACTAATAGGATCAAAAGAATACCAGTAATTTTCTTCAGGTAGCTTTATATACTGTAACAAGACAAGCCTGTCTGTCAGTAGGAAGATAACAGGAACGGATCTAGCTGAACACTGTGAGCAGGACGCACTGTACTAAATGTAAATAGTCTAGCTGCCTGACCGTGGTACTAATAGGATCAAAAGAACACCAGTAATTTTCTTTAGGTAGCTGTTAATACTGTAACAAGACAAGCCTGCCTGTCAGTAGGAAGATAACAGGAACGGATCTAGCTGAACACTGTGATCAGGACGCACTGTACTAAATGTAAATAGTCTAGCTGCCTGACCGTGGTACTAATAGGATCAAAAGAACACCAGTAATTTTCTTTAGGTAGCTGTTAATACTGTAACAAGACAAGCCTGCCTGTCAGTAGGAAGATAACAGGAACGGATCTAGCTGAACACTGTGAGCAGGACGCACTGTACTAAATGTAAATAGTCTAGCTGCCTGACCGTGGTACTAATAGGATCAAAAGAACACCAGTAAGTTTCTTTAGGTAGCTGTTAATACTGTAACAAGACAAGCCTGCCTGTCAGTAGGAAGATAACAGGAACGGATCTAGCTGAACACTGTGAGCAGGACGCACTGTACTAAATGTAAATAGTCTAGCTGCCTGACCGTGGTACTAATAGGATCAAAAGAACACCAGTAATTTTCTTTAGGTAGCTGTTAATACTGTAACAAGACAAGCCTGCCTGTCAGTAGGAAGATAACAGGAACGGATCTAGCTGAACACTGTGAGCAGGACGCACTGTACTAAATGTAAATAGTCTAGCTGCCTGACCGTGGTACTAATAGGATCAAAAGAACACCAGTAAGTTTCTTTAGGTAGCTGTTAATACTGTAACAAGGCAAGCCTGCCTGTCAGTAGGAAGATAACAGGAACGGATCTAGCTGAACACTGTGAGCAGGACGCACTGCACTAAATGTAAATAGTCTAGAAGATAACAGGAACGGATCTAGCTAAACTGAATACAGTGTATATATATATATATATATATGCAACACCTGGGATGCATATATATACACAATACACTGTAAGTGCAGCTAACTGACTGACTGTTCTGCCTAATCTATCTAACTCAAATCAAATGACACTGTCTCTCTCTCTGTCTACCTCTTTCAATGCCGGAACACACACTACACAGGGCCGCCGTGCAGGCGGCCTTATATAGTGTGGGGCGTGTACTAAATCCCCTGAGCCATAATTGGCCAAAGCCTCCTTGGCTTTGGCCAATTACGGCTCTCTGTTCAGGCAGCGCTGTGATTGGCCAAGCATGCGGGTCATAGTGCATGCTTGGCCAATCATTAGCAAGCAATGCACTGCGATGCCGCAGTGAATTATGGGCCGTGACGCGCCACACGAATTTGGCGCGAACGGCCCATATCGTTCGCAATTCGGCGAACGGGCGAACAGCCGATGTTTGAGTCGAACATGGGTTCGACTCGAACACGAAGCTCATCCCTACTGGTAACACCTTGGGGACCAGTTCTCCCTAATCTATGCCTTCCCCCCCCCCGATTCAACTATTGCCGCATCTTTTGCACAGGATCCAGGAGATGATAACATTGATAATAGGTGGTAGTCTGGTACACCAACATAGTGAATCGGGCAGGGGATGCTCTTTGGACACTTCTGGTCCGGCCGGACTTATGGTCTTAGGTCCAATAGTGTATCCTACTTACGATTGCTAGGATTGAAGACTTGGCTATTGAAGCCCAGTTCTGGAAATATTGTGGGGTTCCGGGTCCTGTTATCTCTGCACTGTTGAGTGCCAGGAAGCTGCCTTCAGAGAGCTTCCATTACAGGGCCTGGGAATCTTATTCTGCTCTATTTCCGGAGACATTGTTTCTCATGCCTCGATTCGTATTTTGTGTGTTGTTTAACAAGGACACTCCCACCTATTAGGCCACCTTTGTGTCCTTGGGACCTGAACTTGGTCTTGTCTGTTCTTACAGAGGCTACCCTTTGAACTAATTCAAGAGACTCAGTTAGTCCTTTGACTCAGAAGGTGGCTTCTTTGGTTACTATTACTTCGGCAGGAGGAGTGGTAGAGCTGGCGGCTCTTTACTGTAAGGAGCCGTTCCTGATCTTGCATAATGATATGATGTTGCAGCCTCATCCTTCTTCCTTTGAGTGGCTTCTAGTTTTCACTTAAATCAGGACAGTGTCTTGCCTTTTGGTTTTCCTATTCCACAGTCAGCAGGGGAAGGACCGCTGCATACTCTGGATGTAGTTTGGGTGGTCAGGATTTACTTGTGTTTGTCGGCACAGATCAGAAATCCTGTTTTTTGCTGCCAGTAGGGCACAGGAAGGGCAGGCGGCATCCTAGTTAACTATTTCACATTGGATCCGCCAGTTAATCATTCATACCTATATTTTGAAGGGTAAGGTCCTGTGGGGCTATCTGCCATGAGGCGTCAGGGGCTCAGGTTTGCAAGGCTGCTATGTGGTTTTCGGTGTGTGCATTCACAAGGTTTTACCAGAGCTTCAGAGGATACTGCTTTTTGCCGCAGTGTCTCACAAATGGCGGAATAGATCCTTTTTGGATTTATGGCGGTGATTATTGTGGTGTCTCCCACCCCTCAGAGTTTAGGATATCCCACATAGTCATGATTATAGCCTGCTCTGTGTCCCATGATGTACTATAAAGAAAATTTGATTTTTTTCTACTAACAGTACATACCTGTAAAATCAATTTCTTGGAGTACGTCACGTGACACAGTGGTCCCTCCCCTCTTTTTGGAATTTCACTGCTTGCTACAAAACTGAAGTACTTCCTGTGTTGGAGGGGTTATTAATGGGAGGACTTCCTGTTTGATTGATTTCCCAGTGTTCATTCACCAATAGGTGGCATATAACCCACATAGTCATTATTAGCCTGCTCTGTTTCCCGTGCTGTACTCCAAGAATCAATTTTACAGGTAAGTATGTAGAAAGATCAAATTTTTTTAAGGGTACTGCTTATTTACAATGAACCTTTTTTGATATTTCCCTATAGAATAGCCAAGGTTTACATTTTTTTTTTTTTTTTTTTTTTTTTACAGGATATGAGCATGCAAACTATTACTACTGTTGGTTATTTTTCTATGGTAAGTAATGTTCCAAAGTAATTATAATGATAGGATGGTGGCATTATTACGTAGGATCTCTTTGTTGTTAGTGATGTGTGAGCGGTTCATGCCAAGCACAAGTGCAGCCCGGACATTGCCCATGCGGGTGTTCGCCAAACGCCCAAATTTTCTAGGCGGGATGTTCGCCTGCCGTGCGCACAGTCAATAGGTTAAGGAGCAGGGCGGGGAAGCCAGCCGCTGCATCATTACAACAAATGAGTCATCAGCTGCCATGGGGGTTGCCTAAAAAAAACATTGCCTAATTTGCTAGCAATAGAAAATGTAAAAACAAAAATGGGGTGTGTCCACAAAATACATACTAGACCCTTAGGTCTGGTATTGATTTTAAGGGGAATCCCCCCCCCAAAAAATGGCGTGGGGTCCCCCCAAGATCAATACCAGACCCTTATCTGCGCATGCAGCCTGAAAGAGGGAATGAGTAGGCGACGCCCCCCCCCCAGAACTATTCCAGGCCAAATGCCCTCAACATGGGGGAGTGCTTTGCAGCAGGGGTGCTCTGCCCCCTCCTGCCCCAAAGTACCTTGTCGCCATGTTGATGGGGACAAGGACCTCTTACCCACAACCCTGGGCGGTGGTTGTGGGGGTCTGGGGGCAGGGTGGAAGCCCCCTTTAACAAAGGGGGCCCCTAAATCCCAGCCCCACATGTAAATGAGTGTGGAGTACATAGTACCCCTACCCTTTCACCCAAAAAAAAACAACATTGTCGAGTAAAAAAAGCAGGAGCTGGTGGCAGCGGGATCTTCTAGATTTCAATAAGCCCCCTGCCCACAGACCCCCACAACCACTGCCTAGGGTTGTGGGGAAGAGGTCCTTGTCCCCATCAATATGGCAAAGCCCCCTCTGCCCCAAAGCACCCCCCATGTTGAGGGCATGTGACTTGGTGTGGTTCAGGGGGGCCCTCGCTCCCCCATTTCCTGGCCTGCTAGGACCTGCCACAGGTGCCAAATGCTCTAGGTACGCCCCTGTTCGGTCCATCACTATTTGTGGTTATTATTGCTTACTAGCAAGGGGTTTGTATAAGGAAATCTCTGACAATCATAATGTTTAGTATGTGATGTCTTGGATTACATAGCTCTCTCTCACCACTACACATGTGCAATTCGTTTCAGTCTGAATACAAATTCAAAAGACAAATTTTTGGTTATTCCCAGATGCATCCGAATCTCTGAATAAATTAGTAACAAATAGTATTGAATTTAGTTGAAAGCCAGTAAATTTAGTTTATTTGTTTTCTAACGAATTCCAACTTTCAGAGCAATTAGAATTCAAAAAACGATTGACCTATCCGAATCCTGTGCGAAGAAATAGATGGTTGATAAGCAACGGGCTGGGAAGCTGGCTGCACGCGTCCTTAACAACCATGAATCATCATTTGTCAGCGGGCTTCCCCACTGCCAAATGAATGTAAAGAAAACAATGCAATTAAGCAATAAAAACATGTAAAAAAACTCGGCGTAGGGTCCCCCCCAGTCCATACCAGGCCCTCTTTCTTGTGGTTATTACTTTTTGACACTTTTACCCGACACCCATTCACATAGAAGGGGGGCATGATCTGGGGGCTCGCTTGTTAAAGGTAGCTTCCAGATTCCGATAAGCCCCCCACCCACAGACTCCGACAACCACAGCTCAGGGTTGTCGGGAAGAGACCCTTGTTCTCATCAACATGGGGTGGGAGGGGGTCGCCCTGGGAGAGCGTGCCCGCTGGTCTCGCAGACTCAATGTCCCCCGGTGGCCCGCAATCGTGGCATGGAGAGGCAGAACGGGGAGAAGCCTATGTTAACAAGGCATTTCCCTGTTCTGCCTAGCAACATGACAGGGATCTATTGCTCCCAGTGATCGGGAGCAGTGATTTCTGTCATGTTCTAGTGAGTCCATCCCCGCTACAGTTAGAACATACTGAGGGAACACAGTTAACCCCTTGATCGCCCCCTAGTGTTTAACCCCTTCCCTGCCAGTGACATTTACACAGTAATCAGTGCATTTTTATAGTACTGATCGCTGTATAAATGCCAATGGTCCCAAAATAGTGTCAAAAGTGTCTGATCTGTCTGCCGCAATGTCGCAGTCATGATAAAAATTGCAGAGCGCCGCATTACTAAAAAAAAAAAAAAAAAAAAAGAATAAAAATGCCATTAATCTATCCCCTATTTTGTAGACGCTATAACTTTTGCGCAAACCAATCAATAAATGCTTATTGCGATTTTTTTTTTAACAAAAGTATGTAGAAGAATACATATTTATTATAGAAAAAAGTAAAAAATATTGCTTTTTTTTTTCAAAATTGTCGCTCTTTTTTTGTTTATAGCGCAAACAATAAAAACCGCAGAGGTGATCAAATACCACCAAAAGAAAGCTCTATTTGTGGGAAAAAAGGACATCAATTTAGTTTGGGTACAACGTCGCACAACCGCGCAAGTTAAAAGCGACGCAGTGCCGTATCGCAAAAATGGGCTTGGTCATGAAAGGGGTAAATCCTTCCGGGGCTGAAGTGGTTAATGTGATTTGACTTGTTATTTTTATTTAGAACTGCTTTTGCTGCAGCATTTGTATACATGCTACAGATGCGCCACTTTGCAGACAGACTAAGGGGACCCCCCCCCCAGTTTCCTACTTACCTACAATACCATTGCTGGCAATAGAAAAATTATTATTTTTTTTTTAAAAGGGCGATAATCCATACCAAACCCGTATGCACGCATGCAACCTGGCAGGTCAGGAAAGTTGGAGGAGACGAATGAGCGCCCCCTTTCCTGAACCATACCGGGACACATGCCCTCAACATGTGGGGGTGGGTGCTTTGCTCTGCGCCCCCCCACCCCAAAGCACCCTGTCCCTATGTTGATGGGGACAAGGACCTCTTCCTGACAACCCTGGGCTGTGGTTGTCGGGGTCTGCAGGCAGGGGCTTATTGGAATCTTGAAGCCCCCATTACAGGGCCGTATTTTCGCATGGGCACACTGGGCAGTTACCCGGGGGCCCCACTTGCCTGGGGGGCCCTACCTGCCCAGCGACCCCAGCCAGGGTCGGACTGGCCTACTGGGAAATTTCCCGGTAGGCTGCCTGCCCTGGGGCCGCTTTGAGTTGTGGCTGAAGCACTCCATCCTTTCCCTCTCTCCTCCTCCTCCTCTGCGGCCACACTGTAACAAGGTCCCACCCCCTAGAGCGGCTTGTGTAATAGTAGATTTAATCAGTGTTCCGCCTATCACACGAGCCGGTCTAGGGGGGCGGGACCTTGTTACAGCGCGGCCGACGAACACAGACCCAGCCAGCTGCGTGATACACCGGAGGAGATGCCCGCTGTGTGTGTTACCAGGTGATGGTGAGTCTGTATTAATTGGCACAGTGATGCTGCATTCATGGGCACAGTGATGGTGCAATTGTGAGCACAGTGAGACTGCATTCATGGGCACAGTGAGGCTGTAATGGTGGGCACAGTGAGGGTGCAATGGTGGGCACAGTGAGGCTGTAATGGTGGGCAAAGTGAAGCTGCAATGATGGGCACAGTGAGGTTGCAATGGTGGGCACAGTGAGGCTGCATTCATGGGCACAGTGAGGCTGCAATGGTGGGCACAGTGAGGCTGCAATGGTGGGTACAGTGAGGCTGCATTCACGGGCACAGTGAGGCTGCAATGGTGGGCACAGTGAGGCTGCATTCATGGACACAGTGAGGCTGCATTTGATGGGCACAGTGAGGCTGCATTCACGGGCAGAGTAAAGCTGCATTTGATGGGCAATCGTGCCTGATTGTGTAGACAGGGCCCCAGTGCACTGTATTGCCCGGGGGCCTATAATACTGTTAAGATGGCACTGCCCCGGTACCAAGCAAGCCCCCCCGCCCCCCCATGTGAATGGGTATTGGGTAAATCGTATCCCTACCCATTCACCAAAAAATTTCAAAAAGTAATAACAACAAGAAACAGTTTTTGACAAGTCCTTTATTAAAAGATAAAAAAAATAGTGTCCCTCCATATAAATCCATCATCAATCACGATGCCAGCTGGACCGGGAAAATAGAAAAGAATAATAACGCTCTCGCCTCCTGGGAGGACTAAAAGTTTGGCCAAAAGTTTGCGATATACAAACTTCACAAATCCTGGAGATTCACCGTGAACCCATGCTAGAGCACTGAACCAGAACTGCATTCCTAAACTGAACTAGAAATTGTGTCTAGTGTGCAATGAACAATGTCAATGTAAGATATCATGAAGGATTACAGCCAATTAGATAAAGCATACTTTGCACGTTCTGTATTTGCAAATTTATATTTCTGAGTGCATTATTCTCAACTTCTTTCCACAGCAGTGGAAGAATGAATTCATTTCATGGAACCCAGATTCATATTGCGGGATCAAGAAAATGTACATAAAACGTGATACTTTATGGCAGCCAGACCTCTATATCTATGAAATGTAAGCTTAACAATGTAACCGTATTTTACTAGTTTCTGATGAGAATAAACAACAATTTTTTTATTTTATTTAGATGCACTAACAAATGAGGAATAGTAACAGGGGCAGAGGAAAACAGTTTGAAGTAATGAAACTACAGCTATTTTATTAAAAAATGTGCATATAACTCACATTTATAACGTGCTCTAGTGCCCCAACTGTATACAGCATAGATCATATAAAACCACGATGCTGCAGCTGCTTCGTGCCTCTCTGTGAGAGATGCAAAAGCGTCTTGACAAACCAATTTGCCCTGCCCTACGCGCAGGGCTGGACTGGGACAAAAATTTGGCCCTGGACTTCCTCATGACTGGCCCACTTTAATTTTGAGTGTCCCCAACAGCACCCCCCTTACATCAGAGTGTCCCCAACAGCGCCCCCCTTACATCAGAGTGTCCCCAACAGCGCCCCCCTTACATCAGAGTGTCCCCAACAGCGCCCCCTTACATCAGAGTGTCCCCAACAGCACCCCCCTTACATCAGAGTGTCCCCAACAGCGCCCCCCTTACATCAGAGTGTCCCCAACAGCGCCCCCCTTACATCAGAGTGTCCCCAACAGCGCCCCCCTTACATCAGAGTGTCCCCAACAGCATCCCCCTTACATCAGAGTGTCCCCAACAGCGTCCCCCTTACATCAGAGTGTCCCCAACAGCGTCCCCCTTACATCAGAGAGTCCCCAACAGCGTCCGCCTTACATCAGAGTGTCCCAATCAGCAGCTCCCTTCACATCAGAGTCCCCACCAGCAGCCCACTTCACATCAGAGTCCCCACCAGCAGCCCACTTCACATCAGAGTCCCCACCAGCAGCCCACTTCACATCAGAGTCCCCACCAGCAGCCCACTTCACATCAGAGTCCCCACCAGCAGCCCACTTCACATCAGAGTCCCCATCAGAGAGCCCCCATCAGCAGCCCTCCACATCAGTGTCCTCCCTCTCCTCCCCCTCCCACATGTACTCACCGTTTTGAAGGCAGCTTCTCATTCCTCTCTCCAGTCATATGATGACAAGTGATAGGGGAGAGAGGAAGGAAAGTCTGCCGTTGGTCTATCTCTCTCTGCAGGCTGGAGGGAGCATAACGCCTAATGCTCTCTCCAGCATATGACAGAAGTTGCTCCTCCTGACAGGAGTGAAATTGCGATCATTCACTGTCAGAGAGGAGCGGCTCCAGGACCGCACCTGACTGGCCCACTGAGCCATCGGCCCACCGGGAATCTCCCGGTAGTCCCGATGGCCAGTACATGCCTGCCTACACGTTACATCACAGGGTCTCGTGACTCATCAGGGGGTTGGATACATTTATTATCACTAGCGCAGCATTATTTGTTTTGAGTTTATTTGCACATTTATATTGGAAGTGTGTTACTTGCTGCTTGCATATATTACTCAGCTTGTATTTTAGTTGCTCGCAAGACTACCTATAATGCCGCGTACACACGGTCGGACTTTTCACCTACAAAAGTCCGACGGACGCCGCCGGACTAAATCCGGCGGACAATCCGACCGTGTGTGGTCACCATCAGACTTCCGACGGACCGTTTCGGTCGGAAATCCGACGTACTTTAGATTTGAAACTTGCTTCAAATCTTTACGTCGTAACTCCTCCGGACTCAGTTCCTGGCGGAAAGCCCGTTCGTCTGTATGCTGGTCCTACGGACCAGATACGACGGAGGAGCAGGGCACTGCATCTCGCGCTCGCTGCAATAGGAAAAACAAATTTTCCTATTGCGGCGAGCGCGGGGGGCATCCCAGGCCCTTAGGTCTGGTATGGAACTTTAAGGGGAACCCCCTACGCCGAAAAACCGGCGTGGGGGTTCCCCCCAAAATCTATACCAGACCCCGATCCGAGCACGCAGCCCGGCCGGTCAGGAAAGGGGGTGGGGACAAGCGAGCGCCCCCCCTCCTGAACCGTACCAGGCCGCATGCCATCAACATGGGGGGTGCTTTGGGGGAGGGGGCGCCCTGCGGTGCCCCCCACCACAAAGCACCTTGTCCCCATGTTGATGAGGACAAGGGCGTCTTCCCGACAACCCTGACCGTTGGTTGTCGGGGTCTGCGGGTGGGGGGCTTATCGGAATCCGGGAGCCCCCTATAATAAGAGGGCCCCCAGATCCCGGCCCCCCACCCTATGTGAATGAGTATGGGGTACATGGTACCCCTACCCATTCACCTAGGGAAAAAGTGTCAATAATAAAACACACTACACAGGTTTTTTAAATAATTTATTAAACAGCTCCGGGGGGATCTTCCTCCGGCTTCGGGGGGTCTTCTTCCGGCTTCGGGGGTCCCTCCGGTTCATCTTTTCCCGGCGTCCGGTTGGTTCTTCTCCGCTCTCTTCTCCCGGTGTTCCAGTTCTTCGGCCGGCTCCTCCGCTGTCTTCAGGTAGCTCTCTTGCCAGCGGAGGTCCGGACTTCTGGGCTTCTTGTCTTCTCTTCTCCAGATGTTGACATGGCGCTCTCTCCGGCTGGACTGCTCTCTGAGGGCTCCGTTGTGACTTATATAGGCGGAGACCCCGCCCCCTTGTGATGTCACAGTCCCTGGGCATGCTGGGACTGTGACGTTTTAGGGGGCGTGGTCACCGAGTTGACCACGCCCCCTAAACATCACAGTCCCAGCATGCCCAGGGACTGTGACATCACAAGGGGGCGGGGTCTCCGCCTATATAAGTCACAACGGAGCCCTCAGAGAGCAGTCCAGCCGGAGAGAGCGTCGTGTCAACATCTGGAGAAGAGAAGACAAGAAGCCTAGAAGTCCGGACCTCCGCTGGCAAGAGAGCTACCTGAAGACAGCGGAGTAGCCGGCCGAAGAACTGGAACACCGGGAGAAGAGAGCGGAGAAGAACCAACTGGACGCCAGGAGAAGATGAACCGGAGGGTTTTGTGACTGTTATAAGTGGTAGGGCAGTTAGTGTTAGTCCCCTTTAGGTCTAGGGTACCCCCCCAATCCCCCTAATAAAGGTTTAACCTCTTGATCACCCCCCATCGCTAGTGTCACTAAGCGATCGTTTTTTTGTTCGCTGTATTAGAGTCACAGGTGATGCTAGTTAGGCAGGTAAGTATTTAGGTTCGCCATCAGCTTTTTATAGCGTTGGGTACCCCCATATACTACCTAATAAAGGTTTTAACCCCCTGATTGCCCCCTAGTTAACCCTTTCACCAGTGATCACCGTATAACTGTTACGGGTGATGCTGGTTAGTTGGTTTGTTTTTTATAGTGTCAGGGCACCCACCGTTTATTACCTAATAAAGGATTAACCCCCTGATCACCCGGCGGGTGATATCAGTTAGGTTTTGGGGTCAGGTAGGGTCTGCGTCGCCCCAGGCAGCGTCAGGTTAGCATCAGTACCGCTAACACACACGCACGCAGCATACACTTCCCTTAGTGGTATAGTATCTGAACGGATCAATATCTGATCTATACTAGCGTCCCCAGCAGTTTAGGGTTCCCAAAAATGCTAGCACCTGCATTTTACCCCTCCGCCCAGCCCACCCAAGTGCAGTATCGATCGATCACTGTCACTTACAAAACAATAAACACACATAACTGCAGCGTTCGCAGCGTCAGGCCTGATCCCTGCGATCGCATATGCCCTGTACACACGGTTGGATTTTCCAATGGAAAAAGTGCGATCGGATTGTGTTGTCGGAAATTCTGATCGTGTGTGGGCTCCTTCTGACTTTTTCCGTCAGAATTTGCGACACACAAAGTTTGAGAGCAGGCTATAAAATTTTCCGACAACAAACTCCAATCGGTTAAATTCCGATCGTGTGTGCACAAAGCCGACGCACAAAGTGCCACGCATGCTCAGAATAAATTAAGAGATGAAAGCTATTGGCTACTGCCCCGTTTATAGTCCCGACATACGTGTTTTACGTCACCGCGTTCAGAACGATCAGATTTTCCGACAACTTTGTGCGACCGTGTGTATGCAAGAAAAGTTGGAGCCAACATCCGTCGGAAAAAATCCATGGATTTTGTTGTCAGAATGTCCGATCAATGTCCGACCATGTGTACAGGGCATAACAGTTTTTTTGGTAGCGTTTTGATACAGTCGCTAACAGTCAGGAGCTTTTTTACCTGTGAGTCTCATTACTGTACCACTAAATTTAGAGCCCAAAATGGCAAATCGAAGGTACAGTAGTGAAGAGGCCTACACGTTTCTGAGCATGACAGATAGTGAAGAGGAAGTCACTCATCTGTCAGATTTAGGCTCAGAATACAATCCTGTAGACGACAGCAGCTCCATAACAGATAGCTCTGACGACGGAGTTGTGGTGCCTGCCAAGGTCAGGCGTACCGACCCCATTCTTCTTCTGCTGTTGTTAAGGTGCAAGAAATGCAGGTCCCTCGTATGGAGCAGAGCAGTACTAGCGCCGCTATTCCTTCTGGTGAACTGGCAAGCACCAGCGGCCTAGTACACCCTGGTCGTAGTCAAACCAGCACTGCAGTATCACGTGGTGACGTGGCGAGTCCCATAAGTGCAGTTCAAGATGGTGAGGTGGCAAGCACAAGTAGTGTCCTGCTGCCACCAAGAAGAAGACAAACACAGGCCCGTCGTGCCCATAGTGCCCTTCCTGCTGCACTCGCCAATCCTAATTGGGAACCCCCCACTTCTGCAGCACCCGTACTTCCCCCATTCACTGGCCAACCCCGGCATTCAGGTGGAAACAGTTGATTTTACGTCACTTGATTTTTATTCGCTGTTTTTCACCAAAGATCTCTATAGATCTATTGTGGACCAAAGCAATTTGTATGCTGGTCAATACATCGCCACTATTCCCCAGTCCTCCCTTGCCAGAGATTGGAGACCAATTAAGGTTTCCGAATTTAAGCTCTTTCTGGGCTTATCTCTCAACATGGGCATAACTAAAAAGAGTGAGTTGCAGTCATATTGGTCCACTGATCCAATTCACCATATGCCCTTGTTCTCTGCCTCCATGACCAGGGCACAATACGAGCAGATCTTGCAGTTTATGCATTTCAACAACAATGAACTCTGTCGTCCTCGTGGAGACCCTGAATACATTCGGCTCTACAAAATTCGGCCCCTCGTAAACCACTTCAACCAACGTTTTGCAGACTTGTTTACTCCCCATCAAGTTGTCTGCATTGATGAGTCCCTGATTAAGTTTTCTGGCCGCTTGTCATTCAAACAGTACCTTCCCGGCAAGCGTGCCAGATACGGAGTCAAGATGTACAAGCTCTGTGACAGGGCCACAGGCTATACATGTAGTTTTATGGTTTACGAGGGCAAAGATAGTCACGTAGAGCCGACAAACCGCCCTGACTACATAGGAAGCGCTGGCAAGATTGTGTGGGACTTGGTGTCACCCTTATTCGGAAAGGGGTACCACTTGTACGTGGACAATTATTACACGAGCGTGCCACTTTTTAGTCACTTGTTTGATCATCAGATTGGAGCATGTGGCACCGTGCGACCTAATCGCTGGGGCTTTCCCCAGCGTGTTGTAGATTCCCATCTTAGGCTGGGGGAGAGAGCCTGCTTGCAGTGTAATAACTTGCTCGCTATGAAGTGGAGGGATAATAAGAATGTTTCCGTTCTTACCTCCCTTCATGCAGACACAACGGTCCAAATTACTATGGCGACTGGTGTTGTGGAGAAAGCCCTCTGTGTCCACAAATATAACCAAAATATGGGAGGGGTGGACCTCAACGACCAGTTGTTGGTGCCGTACCTAGTTGCCCGTAAGGCCAGACGCTGGTACAAGAAAGTGTCTGTTTATTTATTTCAATTGGCTTTGCTGAACGCTCATGTGCTATACAGAGCTTCAGGATGGACTTCCTTAAATTCCAGGAAGAGATTGTCAGAGCCCTTCTGTTTCCAGACGGTGCTCCACCTCACCATTCCCAACCAAATGCAGTAAGCCAGCTGCATGAGAGGCATTTTCCTTATGTCCTCCTGCATACCCCTACCCAACGAACCCCCCCAAAAAAATGTCATGTCTGCAGCAAGCGTGGATATAGGCGTGACACCCGCTATTATTGTCCCTCCTGTCCTGACAATCCTGGTCTTTGCATTGGTGAATGTTTTGAACGCTACCATACACTAGTCGAGTTTTAGCGTAGGGTACAGCATTGCACAGACTAGACACACTTTCGCAGGGTCTCCCAAGATGCTATCACATTTTGAGAGACCCGAACCTGGAACCGGTTACAGTTACAAAAGTTACAGTTACAAAAAAAGTTTAAAAAAAAAAAAAAAAAGCAAAACAAAAAAACCCAAAAAAATTTAAAATAAAAAAACCAAAAATAGTTGTCCTTTTATTATTCTCTCTCTATTCTGCTCTTTTTTACTGTATTCTATTCTGCAATGTTTTATTGTTATTATGTTTTATCACGTTTGCTTTTCAGGTATGCAATTTTTTATACTTTACTGTTTACTGTGTTTTATTGTTAACCATTTTTTTGTTTTCAGGTACGCCATTCAGCTGCAGCGTGGATTTATTTATCTTGACAGCAACAGCGTTTGCTCCCACGATACATAAAGCCATGACTCCAGCGCTGTCGGAGGTGATTTCACCATCACAGTTAAAAAAAAGAGCATATATGCCGAAGCATGGGGGCAGCAGGGGCGGAGGAGCGATTTGCTCCTACCTTTTGCGGGTGGATGCCCCCATGCTTCGGAATATATATATTTTAGGCACAGGTTGCGTTAAAAAATGTTTTATTTTTTACTATGGTTTTTTTTGTATTTGCTTTGCAGGTATGGTATGTCTTACTGTTATACTGTAATGTTACTTTGTTTTATTGTTAACCATCATTTGCTTAGCAGATACACCATTCAGTTGCAGCGTGGATTTATTTATCTTGACTATCTTGACAGCAACAGCGTTTGCTCCCACGATACATAAAGCTGTGACTCCAGCGCTGTAGGAGGTGATTTCACTACCACAGTTAAAAAAAAAAACATATATGCCGAAGCATGGGGGCAGCAGGGGCGGAGGAGCGATTTGCTCCTAACTTTTGGGGCAGATGCCTCCATGCTTCGGCATATATAAATGGTGCATGTATGCCCATCATTAGAAGTGGGTGGATGAAGGGAGGTATTCTAATGGTGGACATACCCACCAATCAATCTTTTTTTCGTTCAGCCCACAGGCTGCATGAAAAATAAGATTACAATATATGCCCAACAAGGACCAGCAACGTACTGGTATGTTGCTGGACTTTGAGTGGTTATACCAGAATGATGCCTGCAGGTTTAGGTATGATCTTGGTATCATTCTTTTCAGTCAGCAGTCGGCTTTCATGTAAAAGCAATCCTAGTGGCTAATTAGCCTCTAGACTACTTTTACAAGCAGTGGGAGGGAATGTCCCCCCCCCCCCACCGTCTTCCATGTTTTTTTCTGGCTCTCCTGTCCCAACAGGGAACCTGAGAATGCAGCCGGTGATTCGACCAGCTGACCATAAAGCTGCTCAGAGACCAGAATGGCTCCAATCATCTCTATGGCCTAAGAAACCGGAAGCTACGAGCATTTCATGACTTAGATTTCGCCGGATGTAAACAGCGCCATTGGAAAATTGGGAAAGCATTTTATCACACCGATCTTGGTGTGGTCAGATGCTTTGAGGGCAGAGGAGAGATCTAGGGTCTAATAGATCCCAATTTTTTCAAAAAAGAGTACCTGTCACTACCTATTGCTATCATATCGGATATTTACATTCCCTGTAAACAATAAAAATGATTAAAAAAAAATAAAAAATTAAAGGAACAGTTTAAAAATAAGATAAAAAAGCAAAAAAAATAGAAAAAAAAAAAAAAAGCACCCCTGTCCCCCCTGCTCTCGCGCAAAGGCGAACGCAAGCATCGGTTTGGCATCAAATGTAAACAGCAATTGCACCATGCATGTGAGGTATCATCATGAAGATCAGATCGAGGGCAGTAATATTAGCAGTAGACCTCCTCTGTAAATCTAAAGTGGTAACCTGTAAAGGCTTTTAAAGGCTTTTAAAAATGTATGTAGTTTGTCGCCACTGCACGTTTGTGCGCAATTTTAAAGCATGTCGTGTTTGGTATCCATGTACTCGGCCTAAAATCATCTTTTTTATTTCATCAAACATTTGGGCAATATAGTGTGTTTTAGTGCATTAAAATTGAAAAAAAAGTGTGTTTTTTCCCCCCCAAAAAATGCATTTGAAAAATCGCTGCGCAAATACTGTGTGAAAAAAAAAATGAAACACCCACCATTTTAATCTGTAGGGCCTTTGCTTTAAAAAAATATATAATGTTTGGGGGTTCAAAGTAATTTTCTTGCAAAAAAAAATATTTTTTCATGTAAACAAAAAGTGTCAGAAAGGGCTTTGTCTTCAAGTGGTAAGAAGAGTGGGTGATGTGTGACATAAGCTTCTAAATGTTGTGCATAAAATGCCAGGACGGTTCAAAACCCCCCCAAATGACCCCATTTTGGAAAGTAGACACCCCAAGCTATTTGCTGAGAGGCATGTTGAGTTCATGGAATATTTTATATTGTAACACAAGTTGCAGGAAAAAGACACATTTTTTTTTTGGACAAAGTTGTCACTAAATGATATATTGCTCTAATATGCCATGGGCATATGTGAAATTACACCCCAAAATACATTCTGTTGCTTTTCCGGAGTACGAGGATACCACATGTGTGAGACTTTTTGGGAGCCTAGCCGCGTACGGGACCCTGAAAACCAAGCACCACCTTCAGGGTTTCTAAGGATGTAAACTTTTGATTTCACTCCTCACTGCCTATCACAGTTTCGGAGGCCATGGAATGCCCAGATGGCACAAACCCCCCCAAATGACCCCATTTTGGAAAGTAGACACCCCAAGCTATTTTATATTGGGTGTATTGGATTTTTTTATAACAAAAATATCATTTTTTTTTCAAAATTTTTGGTCTTTTTCCGTTTATAGTGCAAAAAATAAAAATGCAGAGGTGATCAAATACCATCAAAAGAAATCTCTATTTGTGGGGAAAAAAAGGACGCAAATTTCGTTTGGGTACAGCATTGTATGAACGCGCAATTAGCAGTTAAAGCGACGCAGTGCCAAATTTTAAAAAGTGCTCTGGTCAGGAAGGGGGTAAAACCTTCCGGGGCTGAAGTGGTTAATGTTAATAAAAGTTACCTCTTCTGTTCAAAAAGTAGCAGCTGTAATTTTCTATAAAACTCAATGCAATATGGCAATCTGGAAGCGTTCTGTACACAATTGCAACTCTGCAACACAAATATCTTTTTCGATGAGATACTCCCTAAGGCTCCATTCACACTATCGCGTTTTTTGATGCATTTTGCATTTTGCAGAAATGCATGGGAATTTTTTAACATGGATTCCTATGGAACATGTTCACAGCAATGCCTTTTTGTACCTCTGCATTTTTGGAAAGGGTCAGGAACTTTTTTTCATGCAAAATGCAGCGTTTTGCATGTAATAGAATTCAATGGACCAGCATCAAAAACGCAAGTGCAGCATTTTTGCAGCGTTTTTGATGCGTTTTTGATGCATTTTTGGCGTTTTTTAAATTTTTTTTTAGACTGTATACACGGCAAAAACGCTACAAAAACGCTGCTCAAAAACGTGGCAAGCATCACAAAAAAAACTCCTAAAACGCTCAAAAGCAACATGCATAGATGTGAATCGAGCCTTAGGCCTGATTCCCACCTATGCATTTTTAGTGCTTTTTGCATTGCAGATTTGCACTACAGCCCATTTAACATGGTTTCCTATGGAACACGTTCTATAGAGCAAATCTGTAAAATGCAAAAAGCACTAAAAATGCATAGGTGTGAATCAAGCCTAAGCCCCGGTTCACACAGGGGCGGCACGACTTGCAGGTCGCCTCACCGAGGCGACCTGCACACGACTTCCACGGCGACTTGCAAAACGACTTCTGTATAGAAGTCTATGCAAGTCGCCTGAAGTCGCCCCAGAAATGCTAAAGGAACCTTTTTCCAAGTCGGAGCGACTTGCGTCGCTCCTATTAGAACGGTTCCGTAGTCCAGAACGAGAGGCGAATTGTCAGGCGGCTAGGTCGCCTGACAAGTCGCCCCTGTGTGAACCGGCACTTAGGGTAAATTACTTCTAAAAGGATTAAGACACTGCAAATTTTCTCATCAAAACCCTAAATTGCACTAGCTGATTATAATTAGCGACTCCCATTCAGAATCACTTTGCAAACCACATGATCTAAAAAGAGCTATTCCTTCTGTGCAAAAACAGGTGGGAACGTGCAACAAAACCCTTGCAATGTTACTCTTTAAGCAACACATTGTGATTTAAGTTAGAGATGAATGATTCTAAGGCTTTACAATATAACATCTATTTATACAGGATTGACTATGATGATAAGTCTCAAAAAAATCCATACTACATTGTCTATCATAATGGAAATATAACCGATTTTAGAAGCTTACTGACTGTTGCTGCTTGTAAATTAAATATTTTCAATTTTCCCTTCGACACACAAGTCTGTACCATTTCATTTGGCTCTTATATTTATAACGGTATGTATGTGTTTAAAATTATCCTATATCTATTAAAAGCTGATCTCCATCTACATCACCTTCCCTTGAGTGAGGGACTCCTACCTTGTCTACTGCCATACATCTCACCCTGACTTCAAACTTGTAAAGTATGCTAATGTTATTTACTCACTCTTCTGAATTAGTTGTATTGAATACCTATTGTAATGTAATACAATTGCTGAAATCTTATGAATCTGCTTATATCTCACTATGTTCACCGGTGGCACCTTTTAATGTTAGAGCTGCTTCGCCAGAGTCATTGGAGTTATTTTACTAAAGGCAAATAGATTGTTTACTTTGCAAGGACATTTTCCCCAGAGCTTAATGAATGCGGTGAAGCTCTGCTGATTTTTTATCATCCAATCAAATGCAAGCAAAAATGCATTTTTTTTTTTTTTGTCCCTTGCACATAATTGGGTATTCTTTGCAAATTGAAACTTCATCATATTTTATAAGGTTCAGGGGAAAATTCCTTTGCAAAGTGAACAGCCCATTTGCCTTTGATAAATCAACCCCACTGTGTTCCACAGTATGGACTCACCTTCACACCAAGGAATGGAATCAGTTTTGGATCCAGCTATTCCCACCTACATATTAGGAACTAATGATAACTGTATCAAAGAAGATTTTTCTCATTTGGAGAGACTTCCTTACTACCTGTATTCCTCATTAAAACATGGATTACGGCACTTGCCAAAACTTGAAAAACTGCAGAAACTTTGACACTTTCACATTTAATCAAGAACATTGACAAGAGTGTTAACTATTACTTTTTATATTAAAAGAACAAGTGTGCTTACCCCTAAAAAAGGATAAGGTCAATAAAAAATGTCACAAGAACAATATGATGAATAATATATAATCTATGCCCCAAAATAATATAAAAAAAGTATGTGCAACACAATTCTAAAGAAACAAAGTGCAAACAATTAGGTATACACTTGCAATAGCAGCAGCATATTAACCACTTAAGGATCGAGCCTCTTTCTGAGATTTGTTGTTTACAAGTTAAAAACAGTTTTTTTTGCTAGAAAATTACTTAGAACCCCCAAACATTATATATATATTTTTCTAACACCCTAGAGAATAATATGGCGGTCGTTGCAATACTTTCTGTCACACCGTATTTGCGCAGCAGTCTTACAAGTGCACTTTTTTGGAAAAATACACTTTTTTTTAATCAAAAAATAAGACAACAGTAAAGTTAGCCCAATTTTTTTTATACTGTGAAAGATAATGTTATGCTGAGTAAATTGATATGCAACATGTCACGCTTCAAAATTGCGCCCGCTCGTGGAATGGCGACAAACTTTTACGCTTAAAAATCTCCATAGGCAACGTTTAAAAAATTCTACAGGTTGTATGTTTTGAGATACAGAGGAGGTCTAGGGCTAGAATTATTGCTCTCGCTCTACCGATCGCGGTGATACCTCACATGTGTGCTTTGAACACCGTTTTCATATGCAGGTGCTACTCACGTATGCGTTCGCTTCTGCACGCAAGCTCGTCGGGACGGGGCGCGTTTAAATTTTTTTTTTCTTATTTATTTTACCTTTTATTTTTACACTGTTTTTAAAAAAAAATTCACTTTTATTCCTTTTACAAGGAATGTAAACATCCCTTGTAATAGAAAAAAGCATGACAGGACCTCTTAAATAGGAGATCTGGGGTCAAAAAGACCTCAGATCTCATATTTACACTAAAATGCGATAAAAAAAAAAATGTCATTTAAAAAAATCATTTAAAAAAAAAATGGCCCTTTAAGAGCTGCGGGCGGAAGTGACGTTTTGACGTCACTTCCGCCCAACAATTGTCGCTGCGATCCAGTGGCCTCCGCCGCTTACCGGCAGCAGCGGAGGCGATCGCATGTCGTCTCCATACCTGACAGGAGACAACATGCGATCGCATCCGCTGCTGCCGGTAAGTGACGGGGGCCACCGGATCGCGGCGGGAGGGGCGGGGCCCTCTCCCGCCTCCGATAAAAGTTATCTTGTGGCGAATCCGCCGCAGAGACCACTTTTATCTTGTAGTGGACTGCCCGCTCAAGAAGAGGATACCGGGGTTATGGCAGCTAGCTGACGCCATAACAACAATATCCTCCTTCAAACGGCTGACGTAAAACTGCGGCGGGCGGATCGTAAGTGGTTAAACAGCATATTTTGCATCCACGCCAAACACAGCCACAAGTCACAGCAGTGGGCGTGCGCAATGACGTCACTCAATCAGGCTCCACCTGACAAGTTTCCCCCGAAAGGGCATTATCAAAGAAAGGAGCCTCTTTATTTTGCTGCTGCTATTGTAAGTGCAATACTTCATTATTGAAGCCGTTGTAAACCACACCAATTTTTTGTTTTTAAACCGTGCAAGGTAAAGGCATAATGTGCTAGTATGCATCACTAAGCTGTCACTGCTGACAGGTGCTTCCATCTTCACCCTGTCTTCCTTCAGGGTTTGCGTCCTTCGGCCGTCTGGCAGCACCGCATGCACGCGGAAGTCATGAATCATGGCACGGAGCGCCAAAAGGACGGCACGGGCATGCCGTCCCTTCAGAGTGCATGCGCTGGTTACGTCAACGGCTGCATGCAATTTGAATATCTACTAAACCATGCAGGTTTAGGAGATTTTCACTGTACCTGCAGGTAAGTAGGGATGAGCTGAACACCCCCCTGGTTCGGTTCGCACCAGAACATGCGAACAGACAAAAAATTAGTGCGAACATGCGAACACAGTTAAAGTCTATGGGACACGAACGTGAAAAATCAAAAGTGTTAATTTGAAAGGCTTATATGCAATTTATTGCCATAAAGTGTTTGGGGGCCCAGGTACTGCCCTAGGGGACATGTATCAATGCAAAAAAAGTTTAAAATGGTTGTTTTTTTAGAAGCAGTGATTTTAATAATGCTTAAAGTGAAACAATAACAAATAAATATTCCTTTAAATATCACTCCTGGGGGGTCCCCTTTGTCTGCCTGTAAAAATGGCGCATCTTTCTCAAGCAGCCATGGCAGGCCAGGAAAGGGGGACGAGCAAGTACCCCCCTCCTGAACCATACCAGGCCGCTTACCCTCAACATGGGGAGGGTGCTTTGGGGTCTCCCCAAAGCACCTTGTCCCCATGTTGATGGGGACAAGGGCCTCATCCCCACAATCCTTGCCCAGTGGTTGTGGAGGTCTGTGGGTGGAGGGCTTATCGGAATCTGGAAGCCCCCTTTAACAAGGGGGCCCCCAGATCCAAGCCCCTCCATGTGAGTGGGTATGGGGTACATTGTACCCCTATCCATTCACCAAAAAAAGTGTAAAAAAAGTAAAAACGACAGACACTTATTGACAATCCCTTTATTAAAAAAAATTAAAAAGTGTCCCACGATGTCTAGCCATGTAAAAGTGGCGCATCTTTCTCAAGCAGCCATGGCAGGCCAGGAAAGGGGGGGACAAGCAAGCACCCCCCTCCTGAACCATACCAGCCACTTGCCCTCAACATGGGGGGGGCTTTGGGGTCTCCCCAAAGCATCTTGTCCCCATGTTGATGGGGACAAGGGCCTCATCCCCACAACCCTTCCCCAGTGGTTGTGGAGGTCTGCGGGTGGAGGGCTTATCGGAATCTGGAAGCCCCCTTTAACAAGGGGGCCCCCAGATCCAAGCCCCTCCATGTGAGTGGGTATGGGATACATTGTACCCCTATCCATTCACCAAAAAAAAGTGTAAAAAAAGTAAAAACAACAGACACTTATTGACAATCTCTATATTAAAGAAAAAAAGTGTCCCACGATGTCTAGCCATCTTCAATCACGGCGTCAACGGACCAGAGAAATAGAGAAAAAAAAGCTCCGTTAGGAGGCGTCCCGCCGACTGCTGTCTCTTGGCTGTGACAGCTGTTATATAGGCAAGGGCGGGGCCACCTGGTGACGTAAACGGTTGACCCCACCCTTGCCTATATAACAGCTGTATACACACACATACACACTACACACATACACGTGCTGTGATTGGCCAAAGCATGCAGGTCAGGTGCATGTTTTGGCCAATCATCAGATATCAATGCACTACGATCTTGCTCGGGTGTTCGCTGCTCGGGTGTTCGTCCATTCGCCGAACAGCGAATATTATGGGGCGTTCGCAGGAAATTCGAGCAGCACCGAACGCCCCATAATATTCGCTGTTCACTGAATGGGAGAATATCTGATGTTTGAGTCGTTGAGACCTACCTTCCACTCGAACATTGAGCTCATCTCCTCCAGGTAAGCCTTATTATTGGCTTACCTGTAGGTAGGTACAAGTGCCAAAAAAGGCTTTACTTACACTTTAAATGTTGTTTGATTTTACTGCATGTGTCCATAAAGAAATGGATGAGTGAGTTTGGAGTGGAGGAACTTGTCCTGACCTCAACCCAATAGAACACCTTTGGGTCCAACATCAGTGCCTGACCTCACAAATGCGCTTCTGGAAGAATGATCAAACATTCCCATAAACACACTCCTAAACTTTGTGGACAGCCTTCTCAGAAGAGTTGAAGCTGTTATAGCTGCAATTGATGGGCCAACCCAATATTGAACCCTACAGACTAATGTCCCGTACACACGGTCGGACATTGATTGGACATTCTGACAACAAAATCCATGAATTTTTTCCGACGGATGTTGGCTCAAACTTGTCTTGCAAACACACGGTCACACAAAGTTGTCAGAAAATCCGATCATTCTGAACGCGGTAACGTAAAACACGTACGTCGGGACTATAAACGGGGCAGTAGCCAATAGCTTTCATCTCTTTATTTATTCTGAGCATGCATGGCACTTTGTGCGTCGGATTTGTGTACACACGATTGGAAATTCCGACAACGGATTTTGTTGTCGGAAAATTTTATAGCCTGCTCTCAAACTTTGTGTGTCGGAAAATCCGATGGAAAATGTGTGATGGAGCCTACACACAGTCGGAATTTCCGACAACAAGGTCCTATCACACATTTTCCGTCGGAAAATCCGACCGTGTATACAGGGCATAAGACTGGGATACCATTAAAGTTCATGTCAGTGGCGGCCCCTCCAGGCAGTCAAAAAAAAATTTTGAAAAAAAAAAAAATTTGAAAAAAAAAAAATTTGAAAAAAAAAAAAATTTTAAATGGCCCTTTAAAAAAAAAAAAAAATTGAAAAAAGTCCTTAAGTGCACTGTGTTAGGGGCGCCGGGCACAGTGCACTATGGAAAGCGCCACGTCTATGCAATCACAAGATTGCAGACGAGGAGCTTCATTTGCGGGGTTTTAACCCGCCTTGTGGCGCAAAGCAAAACGCCGATCGGCATCCGCCCAGCGCCCATAGTGTATTACTATGGCTCTGTGCTTTGAGTGACAGACTAGTTAGTAGTCTGTCACTTCCGGTTTTCCCTGTGTCAGACCAGTGCGCCCGAGCGGAGGAGCGGACTCCTCCACTGCCTTCAACTTCAAAGAGGCAAAGCCGAATGTTTCCACTGCTAAACCGAGACACAGCAACACCAGTGGAGATAATAGAAGCACTGACGATCACACAAGGCTGGTCTCCTTATTTCTACAGGATGGATGGATGGGGAAGCTTCACATGGGCTGTGTGTTTCACAAGTGCCGATCGTCAGTGCTTCTATTATCTCCACTGGTGTTGCTGTGTCTCGGTTTGGCAGTGTCAGTGAAGGCTCTTGTTAAACACACAGCCCATGTTGTGAATCATCCCCATCCATCCATCCTGTAGAAATTAGGAGACCAGCCTTGTGTGACTGAATGCATGGAGATAAGAACGAGATAAGACATCCTTCCCAGCCAGTGGAAGGAAGGAGGCAGAGGAGGTGTCAGGACAGCTGCCTGTCACTAGCCATGGACTGCAGCCTGCAAGACAGAGCCTCATTAATATGTAAGTCCTCATCACTGATCTATGTGTGTGTGTCCATCCCATCCAGTGTGTATCTCTCTCTCTCCCACCCCCAGTGTATCTCTCTCTCTCCCCCACCCCCCAGTGTATATCTCTCTCTCTCCCACCCCTCAGTGTATATCTCTCTCTCCCACCTCCCAGTGTATATCTCTCTCTCCCACCCACCAGTGTATCTCTCTCTCTCCCACCCACCAGTGTATCTCTATCTCTCCCACCCCCAGTGTATATCTTTCTCTCTCCCACCCCCCAGTGTATATCTCTCTCTCCCACCAACCAGTGTATATCTCTCTCTCCCACCAACCAGTGTATATCTCTCTCTCCCACCCCAGTGTATCTCTCTCTCTCCCACCCCCCAGTGTATATCTCTCTCTCTCCCACCCCCCAGTGTATATATCTCTCTCTCTCCCACCCCCCAGTGTATATCTCTCTCTCTCCCACCCCCCAGTGTATATCTCTCTCTCCCACCCCCCCAGTGTATCTCTCTCTCTCCCACCCCCAGTGTATATCTCTCTCTCCCACCCCCAGTGTATCTCTCTCTCTCCCACCCCCCAGTGTATCTCTCTCTCTCCCACCCCCCAATATATATCTCTCTCTCCCACCCCCCAATGTATATCTCTCTCTCCCACCCCCCAATGTATATCTCTCTCTCCCACCCCCCAGTGTATATCTCTCTCTCCCACCCCCCAGTGTATATCTCTCTCTCCCACCCCCAGTGTATATCTCTCTCTCCCACCCCCTAGTGTATATCTCTCTCCCACCCCCCAGTGTATATCTCTCTCTCCCACCCCCCAGTGTATATCTCTCTCTCCCACCCCCAGTGTATATCTCTCTCTCCCACCCACCCCCAGTGTATCTCTCTCTCTCCCACCCCCCCCCACCCCAGTGTATATCTCTCTCTCCCACCCACCAGTGTATATCTCTCTCTCCCACCCACCAGTGTATATCTCTCTCTCCCACCCACCAGTGTATATTTCTCTCTCCCACCCACCAGTGTATATCCATCCATCCATCCCACCCAGTGTCTATCTATCCCTCCCTCCCACCCAGTGTCTATCTATCCATCCATCCATCCCACCCAGTGTCTATCTATGTGTCCATTTATCTGTCTATTTATCTATCTTTTGCGGGCGAGTGACCGGCGGGGGGGGGGGTGTGGCTGGGGTTGGTTAGGGCTTTGAGCACCAGCCGCCACTGGTTCATGTGCGTGTAAAGGCAGGCTTTCCAATCTCAGTTTCAATTGGGGAATTAGTTGCATATATGCAGTATATTATCATTTATATGCATTTTTAAAAATAAGTTATTTATACCTAATTCTTTGCACTTTGTTTCTTTATGATTGTGTTGCACAGATTTTTTAATTCATTTATTTTATTTTGGGGAGAGGGTTGTATAATATTCATCGTATTGTTCTTGCGACATTTATTATTGACCTATTTATGTACATGAATGTATCATTTTATTTTAGGGGTAAGCGCACTTGTTTTTTCAATATTTTATTTCAAGCACAGTATTCAGGTGCTGCAACCGATTTAGATCTTAGTGCAGGTTATATATTTTTATTTTTACTAATTACTTATTATGCCTTTATATAAGAAAAAGTATTGACTAAAGATAAATTTAAGCAACCCATACAAGCCAGAAAGATTCCAGTACATTCTAGTCTGATTATTGAAGAATAAAGCCTTGTTCACTTCTGAGAGATCTATTGAACAATGCCCAGCTCGTGGTAATGCACAAAAGGATCATCATTGTTTACTACGATGCCCATTCACACCAGTGTGCTGTGCTGCCATGTGATGGGAAAGATAATACAGGTACTGTTTTGGTCCCATTTGTCACGAAAAATGCATGAAAAACCATGCATCAAAAAATCAAAACAAAACGAACAAAAAAAAAAACACTGGATATTGCAGACACCAGTGTTAACCTAATCTAAACTCTAATTTGTTACTATGGTTTTGCACTCATTGCACATCATAATTTGCATTTCCCTTTCATTTACAAATCAATACACCTTGCTATGTGCCTTATGAAATAAACAATTTTATTTTATTTTTCAGCTAATAAAATACAAATGATGCCTTTACGTGAATCCACAGAGGTCTTTAACCATACAAAGGAACTCTTTATGACAAAAGGAGATTGGATTCTCACTGACATCAGTGTAACCTGGGAAAATTATGATTTCAATGGTGCCAATTACAGCAAGGTGTTTTATAAGGTATGGAATGGGACAGCTGGGAAAATCTATCGCTTGGTATTCACTAGAAGAGTATGTCAATAAGATCCAATAATCAGTTCAGAAATTGGAATTGCCTTTTTTTGTGATTGTTCATTGCTAAAAGACCACCATAGAAATTATTGCAGCTGATAAATCACCCAGCATATTTAACCACTTGCCCATTGGGCACTTAAACCTCCTTCCTAACCAGGCCAATTTTCAGCTTTCAGTGCTCTCACACTTTGAATGACAGTTACTCAGTCATGCAACACTGTACTCATATGAAATTGTTTTCCTTTTTTTCCACACAAATAGAGCTTTCTTTTGGTGGTATTTAATCACCACTGGGTTTTTTTTATTTTTTGCGCTATAAATAAAAAAGACCAAACATTTTGTAAAAAAAATAATCAATTTTTCTTAGTTTCTGTTATAGATTTTTGCAAATTAGTAATTTTTCTTTGTACATTTTGGCCAAAATTTATACTGCTCTATATCTTTGTTTAAAATAACCCAAATCTGTGTTTATTATTTGGTATTTGTGAAAGCTATTTCATTTCTTGAGACCCTAACAAGCCAGGAAAGTACAAATATCCCCCCCCCCCCTTTTGGAAAGTAGACATTCCAAGGTATTTAGTAAGAGGTATGGTGAGTTTTTTGAAGTTGTAATTTTTCCCACAATTCTTTGCATAATGAAGTTTTTTTTTCTCACAAAATTGTCATATTAGCAGGTTATTTAGCTCACATGGCATATGCATACTTACAATTAGGCACAGATGTGGCACTGTAGAGCACTGATGGGGTACTGTAAAGTATTGCTATGGCACAGATGTGCACTTCTGGGGCACATTTCGGCACTTGGAATAGGAAAGAAAAAACTCACACAGCCTCATGCTGTAGCTTCTCCTTCCTCTGCTCGGTGTGAGCAGCGGTGAGAACCGGACATGACGCCGGTTTGTTGACAGTGATAGCTCCATCATTGGATGGAGCAATCACGTGGTAAAGGGACGCTGGGATTGTCCCTTTACCCCGATCTGTGACGCGCCGGGTTACGAGAACCCGACAAGCACAGACACTCCCCTGTGTGTGCCCCAGGGGGTGCATGGGAGCGTGATTCTGGGAGGACATCATAGTAAGCCCTCCCAGACTTCTCCAAAAATAAACTAACTAAAAAATAACTCCCAGAGTTATCCGACCACGCTGTAGCCATCATTCGGCTATGGCCTGGTTGTTAAGTAGCTACACTGGTTCTAAAGGCAGAATTTTTTTTTTTTACCCTAGTGTATTCTATGCATTTAGGATAAAAAAAAAAACCTTCTGCATGCAGTCTGCTCTCCCCCAGCCTCCTCTATACTTACCTGAGCCCAATCTCTGTCCAGCGATATGCAAGAGAACAGAGGCTCTGTCTGCTCTCTTCCTGTTCATTGGCTCCTGCTACTGTTAATCACAGCCAGTGTCGAAAGAGCGGGGGCAGGGCTGAGTCCCACTGTCTTTGTCAATAGACTAGCAAGCTCAAAATGATGGTTATGTGAGCCCTGAGGAAATCTATGGGTATTGGAATGTTATTTAGAATTCAACTGTTAGCATTTAGAAAAGTGTGTAGAAAGAGTAGCAGGGAACATTTTGTAATATGGCCATCAGGGCCTTGGGCTTTGCTCAACTTTAGTTTGATAGACAGGTCGAGTTCTTCCTGCTAAATGGGTGCTCAGATGCTCTCAGACTTCTCACCTTAGAAAGGGCAGGCCTAAATTTCTAAAATAATCTGTTATAGCCTCCCATCTTTTTTGTGGCTGAGAGGTGTCAGAGTTGAAAAGGAGGTTGTAAAGTTTATGGTAGAAACCTTTAATTCAGAAGCAACAGCTTGGGAGGTAGAGTGCCTCTTTCCCTTGTGTGACATAATGCAGGGGATGAATGTGTTTGATCATGGACTATTAGGGAATGCATATAGAGTTACTCTAGCAGCTAGTAGACATTGTTTGATTTTTAAGAATAGGAGGGTGTTGAGTTCATCTCTGACCTTTAAAAGCTCATTGTATTGACTGGGCAAGGCATTTCTTATTGGAAATGAGAGGAAACAGATCGCACACGGCAGTTGTAATTCAATAAAACAGCCTTTATTTTTCAAACCTGGGACAATAGGGCAAGCAGCTTGCTATGGGAGCACCCGAGCCAAGTCACATATGACATATTATACATGTATTGAGCTAATGGTTTTCTTTTAGTAAAAAAAAAGTATGTTAAAGAATTTTAACTTTTATAATAAAGACAATATTTTATCTATTGGGTTTTCATTGTCCTCTTCTGGTACAGCTAATGTCGGTCAGCTGTTGTTTTTCAAATTTCCAAGTATCTTATAGGATGAGGTACCCATAAGGCCCATAATTCTCTAAGCTTCTGACAACATTGGAAGCCAATGGTGCCACGCTGCTGTCTCAGCCAATGAGGAGGGGAGTCCCAGGCAGACGAGACATTCCTGCAACATCGCTGGATCTAGATGGGGCTCAGGTAAGTATTAGGGGGTTGCTGCACACAGAAGGCTTTTTATCTTTATGCATAGAATGCATTAAGATACGAAAAAAATCTTCTGACTTTACAACCCCTTTAAGTCAGTGTAACCTCTGCCTTCTCCCTAGGGAGAATAAAGGTCCCACGTCAGTGTGTAAGAGCACCCCTCTTCAGCTTCTGCAGTACAGACATGTCACCCGCCTCCCGCCTGCCAATAAGTTTATAGGGTGGTTGCTTGGAAGTGTCAAAAAGGTATTTGGTACCTGGTATGGTAAACATGGGTTTAAAAGAAATAGAATAAAATTGTGTGGCAGTGGATATGAGCTATAGTCAGGTATAAGGTAGAATTTTGGACCATAGCATTAATTGGAAACATGCAGACAAGCTTACAATAAAGTGTGAGATAAAAAACTTAGACACATCAATATGAACAGTACCATAAACAGCATTGTATTTTTAGATGTGCTTGCTTTAAGTGTGCATGGACCTTCCAGGATGATGCTAAACTAGCTATTGCCTCATTATCAGGGTGGGTGCATTTCCTTTCTTGGCATGTCACACTAATATGACTGCCAGGTGCAGCAAAACAAGGTATATCTGTGGTAGTGGAGTGCAAGTTGCTGTCCTGGACTAACATCAGGTATACCCTGACAACGGAAGCTTTTAAGGCTGTAGTGTTCTGCAGAATTCAACTACATTGAAGCTGTAATTCACACTGCAATAACAATGGTTAAACATTATGTTATATTTCTTTGAGGTTTTCTCTAGTTGTTAAAAAAAAAATTCTCAGCTCTCACCAGCCAGCCTGCAACAAACTGAATTGACCCTGTCTTACAGTTTACATTAAAAACAAGGGGTTTAGTTTGCACACATTTGCAAATATACAAACGTAAGTTGCAGTGGCTCCCTGGTGTATGCAGTCCTAATGCCGCGTACACACGGTCCTACTTTTCGTCTACAAAAGTCCAACAGACGCTGATGGACTAAAGCTGGCTGGTAATCCGATCGTGTGTGGGCTTCTCCGGACTTTCAACTGACTTTTTTAGCCTCAAATACGACGTACTTTAGATTTGAAACATGCTTCAAAACTTTTACTTCGTACCTACGACGGACCCCGAAATCCGCTCGTCTGTGTGCTAGTCCGACGGACAAAAAGCCACGCTAGGGCACCTATTGGCTACTGGCTATGAACTTCCTTATTTTAGTCCGGTGTACGTCATCACGTACGAATCCGACCGACTTTTGTGTGGTCGTGTGTAGGCAAGTCCGGTCGTTAGAAAGTAGGCCGCAAGTCCGCGGCAAGTCCACCGAAAGTCTGCCGGAAGTCTGTCCGACAGGCTGTCCGACTTTTGTAGACGAAAAGTACGACCGTGTGTACGCGGCATAACTCTATAATTTTGAGAGTCTCCCAATTTGGAGCACATGTATAATAATAGATAGATTAAGGGCAGGTATGCCTGGAGGGAGCCCAGCCCTCCTCAAAGGTATAGGGCCGCACTGGACACCCTGGACACCCAGCAATAGCACAATTGCAGGAAAGGTATCCAGTGCATCCCCTCACCAATTCACCAACAGTACAAACAAATGGTAACCACCCCAGCCTATAACTGGCTTTTGCAGCAAGAAGCACATGGAAGAGCAACGCATGTGAAAAAACAAACACAAATTCCCAGCCAGCCTGCAGCAAACCGAATTGATCCTGTCTAACAGTTCACGTTAAAAACAAGGGGCTTAGTTTGCACACATTTGCAAATATATATGTAAGCTGCAGTGGCCACGTCACGGCACTTCAGTGTACTGCAGTCCTAACACTATAGTTTTGAGAGTCTCCCAAGTTGCAGCACATATATAATAATGGGTAGATTAAGGGTAGGTATTCGCAAGATAGCTGTACGAGGTATGGGCAGGCAGTTACTTGGGAGCAGGAAGAATCAATGAACTACGAAGATACTCATCAGTGCCCTTGCAGTTCATTGAGAACTACAAGCCATCAACTGTAATGGCTGATGGTAGTTCCTTCATTCACAGAAAATTGTGAATAAATGACGCAGCTGTGTGCATGGAGCCCTGCACGGCCACGTTCTTTTCAAAAAGTGACAGCAGGTGTGGGGAGATGATCCATTGCCAGCTGTCAGAGTGGGGGAGATCGCCAGAATTGGCAGCAGGAGCAAAAAGTACAGTATAAAAAATAAATATACTAAATAATCAAATAAAAAAGATGAAAACGTGCCCATCCCGCTGTGCCCGGTGCAGAAAAATTGGGCCTTGGGTGTTGGTGGTGCCCTAAACCAAAAATTTTGTTAGAAGCTAGCATAATCAAGATTCAGGAATAGGATAGGCAGCATAGGCAGTCTTCAAAGGATCCCAGATCCCTAGAAAATTCAATCAGTTACATCAGCATCAGGGGCTTGATAGCTGCTGATTCAGGACTGATTCATTTTGATAAATGTCAGCCTATCAATGGAGTCTGTGGACAGGCGCACTCTTTGATCCGTCATAGACATGTGCAATTCGTTTTGTTCCGAATTAGTTTTTTAACAAATTTCGACAAATTTGTTAATTCAGAAATATCCGAATTAACGAAAACCCGTTTAACAAATTTTTCAGAATATTCATAAATTCGCAAATTTGTAAATTCATACATTCATAAATTCGTACATTTGCACATTCATAAATTCATACATTCGTACATTTGGAAATTCATAAATTCGTACATTTGTAAATTCTTACATTCGTACATGCAGAAATTCGTACATTCGTAAATTCGTATATTCGGAAATTCGTACATTCGGAAATTCGGAAATTCAGAAATCTGAAATAATAATTAACTAATAATTAACTCATAACCTGCCGGCCGACTTGGCTCCACAGGATGCGTAGACCTGATAAAATTTTTGTTCACAAGATAACAGTTTGAGATTTTATATATATATATATATGGAATAAAAGGAAATAAAGGGAATTAATATGTTATAGGGAAGGGGAGAAACTAGATAGGGGTGGGGGGGTTAGGATAGGCGTGGTGGTTTGGAGGGGGGGGTGATAGGAGGAGGCAAGGAAAGATTGCTTCCATCCTTTTTTTTTCTTTTTAGGGGAATAATACAACACAGTCTGGGCATGCTCTGGAGGAAACTGGCTGGGGAAGGGAGGGGGAGGTTCCAGTTGGGGAGATCGGAACTCTGAAACAAGCAGAGATTTTTTTTTCCTGAAATGGGGACTCTGGTTAAACTGGTTAAACTGAGAGGGGGAGGGGTGGGGGGAAGACTTGAGAGGGGAGGGGAGGGGAAGGGGAAGGAGGAAGGAGAGAAAAGAAGATGTTTATACCTGTCAGTAAATAAATGTTAAATACTACCCCTGCAATTTATGATGAGCAATATTTCTCTCTCTTTCCCTTTTCTCCCCCCTTTTTTTTTTTTTCTTCTCTTCTCTTTTGGTTCCTTCTCTCTCTCTTCTTCTCTTTTTGTAGAGAGGAGGGGGGGGGGTGTAGAAGAGGAAAGGCTGGGCTAAGTTAGTAGGGCTGCTATGCCTTACGTGATTATTGATTGGCCGGGAGGAGGGGGTCTGGAGTGGAGCCCTTCGGCCGATTTAGACCACTCCCCAATTAGGCCTGCACCCACGTGAACCATAGGTTTAGAGGTTCAAGGGTGAGTGCCTGCCTTAGGGGTTAGTAAAAGGGGGGTAGTATATAATTTGCGGAGGGGGAGGGGGGTGGGAGTGAGAGTTAGGTGGGTTTTTTTTTTCTTGTTCTTCTTTAGAGGGGATGGAGGGGGTGCGGGTGACTTCCATAAATGTGAAGGGACTTAATGTCCCTGAAAAACGGAGGATGCTTCTGTTCTGAACTATCTGAAGTAATCCTGTACAGATGTGGCATTTGTGCAGGAAACACATTTCAGGGCGGGCAGACTTCCCTTTCTTCAGAATAGATTTTTCCCCTGTGTGTACTAAGCATGCAACCAAGAAGCAAAATCTAAAGGGGTGGCCATCCTGATTTCTAGTCGGGTATCCTGGTCTCTTATGGATAAATGACTGGATATAGATGGTCGCTTTTTTTTTCTTAAAGGACATATCGGAGGCGTGAAGGTGACATTGGCCACGGTATATGCACCAAATGTACATCAAGACACTTTTTTAAGTAAAACCTTGTCAAAATTAGAGAAATTTGCGGAAGGAAAATTGATTCTTGGAGGGGATTTTAATATACTCTTGGACCCCAGAGTAGATACTTACTCTGGGATTTCTTCTACCCCGGGGGGTACCAGGAAATGTATCATGTGGAAGCTGTACGAGATACAGTTGGTAGATGTATGGCGGATTTTACACGCAGGGGAGAGAGATTACACTTTCTGCTCCAATCCCCATCAACTGTATACACGTATAGATTTATTTTTGGTGCCACATTATCTACTCACCTCGGTTCTAGACGTGTTTATAGGAAGCATAACATGGTCAGACCATGCTCCGGTGACGCTTTGTATCTCCCTATCAGGCTTGGCTTACTCTCTGGAGTGGCGTTGGCGCTTATATGAAAGTTTGCTGCAGAATCCTGAAATTCGAAAAGACGTAGCTAAAGAAATTACGGCATACTTTCAGAGGAACTACACCTCGGGGAGTAATCCAGGCATAGTTTGGGAGGCACATGAGGCAGGAATCTGGGGGATCATGAACAAACATGGTTCCCGACTGAAGAAAGCACGAGAAGCGCAGATAATAAAATTGTCAGAAGAAATTCAGGCCCTCAAGCTGCAACATAAGAAGACGCAGACACCACTTATAGGGAAAGATCTGGCACGTTTGAGGCGACAGATAAGAGATCTCCTTCGCTATAAGGCTAAAGTGGCAATTCAATCTGGGAGGAAAGTAACGTATGCACTGGGAGATGAATGTAGTAAAGTGCTGGCTGGGAAGCTTAAGGAAAAGTGTAGGACAGCATATATAACGTATATAAAAGGAAAGAACGGACAATTAATCTCGCTGCCAAAGAACATTACACAGAGGTTCAGAGAATATTATTCCAGTTTGTATAATCTGGCACCACTATCCTTACCCATGCCCTCTACAGAGGAATATCTTTTCTCAGCACGGCTTTCCCGGCTACCCTACCCGGTCCGTTTTAGCCTGGAAACCCCTATCACAATCAAGGAACTAAACACGGTGATAAAAGCGGTTAAACATGGAAAGGCACCAGGCCCTGATGAATTTACAATACAGTGGAACCTCGGATTACGAATAACGTGGTCAACGAGTGTTTCGCAATATGAGCACTGTATTTTTAAAAATCGTAACTCGGTTTGCGAGAGCAGTACCACTTTTGGCCTGAGGTGGGGGGGGGCGCCAGAGCCGAGCAGAGCCAAATGTCGCCGATCGCAGCTGATCAAAGCCGTGTGGAAATGCACGGAAAGGCCGTGCTGTCCACAGCAAATCTCGGGTAGGAAGTCGTTCTGAGGTTTGCCGAGGTCAGCCGAAGTGTCCTCGGGCCTTTTTGGCCGTTTCTATGCGGTATTCCAGCCCATTGAAGTCAATGCGGAACATATTATTTTTGTTTCCATTGACTTCAATGGGAAAACTTGCTTTGATATGTGAGTACTTTGGATTACGAGCATACTCCTGGAACGGATTATGCTCGTAATCCGAGGTTCCACTGTACAGTATTATAAAAAATTCTTTCCACTGTTAAGTGCACACATAATAAAGGCATTTAATGCTATGGGCCAGACTGCCGCATTCCTCCCGGATGCACTTATGGCACATATTTCGGTAATCCCAAAGGAAGGGAAGGATCCATCGGAATGCGGCAGTTACCAGCCAATTTCATCACTTAATGTAGATCTAAAGCTTTTTACCAAATTACTTGCCTCCTGTCTTCAACCCTAACTTTATCAGCTGGTGCATTTAGACCAAGTAGGGTTTATTCCCTGAAGCGAGGGACAACACTATTAAAGTACTCAATTTGGTTTATCATGCCAATAAAACAAAAACTCCATGCGTCATTTTGAGCACTGATGCAGAAAAGGCGTTTGATAGAGTTAATTGGCAGTTTATGTTTGACGTCTTGAGGCATATGGGAATAGGAGATCATAGGCTTCGATGGATTGCCGGGGTATATGCTTCCCCACAGGCTCTGATCAAAGTAAACGACGGAGTATTCTCAGAACCTATCAAGATCTCAAATGGCACGTGTCAGGGGTGTCTTCTTTCCCTTTGTTGTTCGCTCTCTCGTTAGAACCCCTACTGAACAAAATTTGTCAAAACTTGGATATTCAGGGGCTTCAAATAGGGGATCATAACCACAAAGTCTCAGCATATGCGGACGATCTGTTGTTCTCTATGTCTAGGCCACATGTCTCATTGCCTAACCTTTTGAAGGAGTTTGAAAGTTACAGAGCCCTATCAGATTTAAAAATAAATTATACAAAATCGGAGGCCATGGGAGTTGCACTGCCCTTATCGGTACAGCGAACTATACAACCTAATTTTAGTTTTAAATGGGTAGCTGGAGCGCAAAAATACTTGGGCACGCATATTCCATCAAATTTAGGTAATACTTTTACAGTACATTTTCCACTGTTATACAACCGCGCATTACTAGATAAATGGCACCAAGGACTGCATTCGTGGTTTGGTCGATGCAATATTATCAAAATGAGTATTCTGCCAAAATTTTTGCATTTATTTCAGGCTTTACCCATAGCTATCCCAGTAGTCTTTTTTTTGTCAAATAGGTACTCTTTTCACTAAATTTATATTAAACCACCAAGGATTAGCAGAAGCCTTATGATAATACCCAAGTGCTTTGGCGGTGTAGCAGTCCCGGATGTATCTAAATACCATCAAGCGGCCCATATAGGCAGGGTGATTGACTGGTGTAGACATACAGAATTTAAGTTGTGGACGGATATGGAGCAACAGGTCAGTCCGGTACCTTTGCATAGTGAACTTTGGTGTTACGCAACATTACCAGTCTCGCTTAAAACGCATCCCCTTATAGGCCATACTTTGCGAATAGGCTCAAAGATCTGTCAGAACCCCAGCTATTCGTCGACACAATCACCATTGTTCCCAATTATGGGAAACCCCAGCTTCAGTCCAGGTATGGAACCAGGGCGTTTAAAGGGCTCTTAGAGAAGGGCTGCACTCAGGCATCACATTTCTTACAATCTGAGACATGGCCTACAGTTGCCTCATTGATGCAACCGGGGGGCCGATATGAAATAAATTTGTGGCAGGCACTACAATTGCCCCATTTCTTTGAGTGGCAAGGACCAGCGATAAATTATCGACAACTGACCACGTTTGAACTATATTGTGAGGAGACAGAACCTCTCCCCCAGACGATCTCTAGGATATACGCGTTGCTAATTACCCCTTCAGAGGACTTTGAGATGCCCGGAATTGGAAAGTGGGAAAGAGACCTTAATAAGATCTTTACGGCTACTCAACGACAGAAGATAATATACCTGTCGTTGAACTCATCGATTTGCACACGGACCCAGGAGTCCAATTACAAATTACTAACGAGATGGTATTACACCCCGTCAAGACTTTGTAAGTTCTTTCCAGAGGCCTCGGATCACTGTTGGCGATGTAACAGGGAACAAGGGACCCTAGTCCATATATTTTGGTCCTGTTCAAAGATCAGACAATACTGGTTGGAGGTACAAAGTATTGCCCAAAAATGTACAGTCTTTCCAATACCTGACGACCCCTCTTTTTTCTGCTTCTTTGCTCACAAATCCCTTTACAGAAATATAAAAACTCTGTTCTATGCCACTTAGTTAATGCTGCTAAAGCCTGTATTACTCTGTGTTGGAAAGACCCGAAGCCACCATCGATTGCATTGTGGCTCAATAGGGTCAGAAATGTTGGGGCCATGGAGGACTTGATGCTCTCAGCTCAAAATAAAAAAGAGCAGTATACTAAAATATGGGCAGAGTGGGACACATATGTATATTCACAAGAGGGAAAGAGATTGTTGGGGAACATAACTAAGGAGGGAAGTCCGTCCGTCTAGTAATTATATAAGAATGAGGAAGTCGCCCGGCAACCATAGGAAAGGAAGATAAGGGCGTAGGGTCGGGTTTTTTTTTTTTTTTTTTGAGTTTTGTTTTAGGGGTATTAGGTAAAAAAAATAAAATAAAAGGGAGGAACAGGAATATACGGGCAGGGATAAACACACACACACATATTATATATATATAGAAACGATTTACGTATGTACCTGTTGGAATGTGATATAATAATGTTATTACTGCTTCCTTTTTTGTATAAATAAAGAATTTGAAAAAAAAGAAAAGGCAGCAGTTGTAGTGCTAGCAATTTGGCCAAGCTAGCATTTAGACGCTGAGCATGTGGATGGCTGGGACAGTATTTTTTTATTTCACGGTTCAGCAACTGGAGTAGCAAAATTTGCCTGCTGAAATCAACAGGTGGTGTACTGCTAGCAGATTGGCTGAAAGTACTTGTGGCACCCATTGCTATACCATCATTCCTCTCAGTGCAGGTTTTTGAGAAGCCTTGAGGTATAGTAGGGGTAGAGATCCCAGATGAGGAGCAAGAAGAAGTCTGCCTTTTTTTTAGGATGTGGGTCTTTCAGGTGCGGTTGACAATGGACTAGACATGTGCAGGATGAAAAAATTTGTTTAGTTTAGTTTTGTTTCGATTCGTTATTTAACCAAATTCCTTTAGTTAAATTCGTTGCATTCGTTACATTCGTTTCGTTTCGTTTCGTTTCGTATTCGAATTCGAAAAAATTTGACCGCATTTGAAAAAATTCGACCGCATTCGAAAAAAACTATCAAATTCGAAAAAATTCTACCACATTCGAAAAAAACTATCAAATTCGAAAAAACTCTACCACATTCGAAAAAAACTATCAAATTTGAAAAAATTCTACCACATTCGAAAAAAACTGTCAAATTCGAAAAAATTCTACCACATTCGAAAAAAACTATAAAATTCGAAAAAATTCTACCACATTCGAAAAAAACTGTCAAATTCGAAAAAATTCTACCACATTCAAAAAAAACTATAAAATTCGAAAAAATTCTACCGCATTCGAAAAAAACAACTGAATTTGAAAAAGTAAACTATATATAACCATTTTGCGAAATTTGAAATTCGTATAGAATGAAATCGAATTCCAATAGAAAAGATTAGGATAGAATAGAAAGTATAAAAGAATAGCATAGAAAAACAATAGAACAGAATAGAAAAAAATACAATATATTGTATTCTAATCTTTTCTATTCGAATTCATTATGTACCAATTTTGGAACATGGTTATATATATATATATATATATATATATATATATATATATATATATATATATATATATATATATATATATATATATATATATATATATATATATATATATATATATATATATTTTTCTATTCTGTTCCATTGTTTTTCAATGCTATTCTTTTCTATTCTATTCTATTCTAAACTTTTCTATTCAAATTTGAATTAATTCTATGCGAAAGTCGAATTTCGGAAGATGGCTTCTAAAATTAGAATTTCGTATAGAATGAATTCGAATTTGAATAGAAAAGATTAGAATAGAAAATAATAGAAATAGAATAGACTAGGAAAACAATAGAACAGAAGAGAATAAAATATAATATATATATTATTTTTTTTCTATTCTGTTTCATTGTTTTTCTATGCTATTCTTTTTTTATTCTATTCTAAACTTTTCTATTCGAATTTGAATTCATTCTATACGAAATTCGAATTTCGGAAGATAGCTTCTGAAATTCGAATTTCATATAGAATGAATTCAAATTTGAATAGAAAATAATAGAAAAGAATAGACTAGAAAAACAATAGAACAGAACAGAATAAAATATAATATATATATTATATCTTATTCTATTCTGTTCTATTGTTTTTCTAGTCTATTCTTTCTACTCTATTTTAATCTTTTCTATTCAAATTCAAATTCATTTTATACGAAATTCGAATTTAGGAAGATGGTTTTTGTGTATATATATATATATATATATATATATATATATATATATATATATATATATATATATATATATATATATATATATATATAAATAACCATCTTCCGAAATTGGAATTTGGTACAGAATGAATTCAAATAGAAAAGATTAGAATAGAACAGGAAATAATATAAAAGAATAGCATAGAAAAACAATAGAACAGAATAGAAAAAAAATATAAAATATTCTATTCTAATCTTTTGTATTCAAATTCATTCTGTACCAAATTCCAATTTCGGAAGAAGGTTTTATATATATATTTATAATATTTCTTTCTATTCTGTTCTACTGTTCTATAATAATAATAATTCAAATTTTGTATAGAATGAACTTTGAATTCAAATAGAAAAGAACAGAATATAATAGAAAGTAATAGAAAAACAATAGAACAGATATATATATATATATATATATATATATATATATATATATATATATATATATATATATATATATATATTTTTTTTTTTTCTATTCTGTTCTATTGTTTTTCTGTTCTAGTCTTTTCTATTAGAATTCGATTTCATTCTATTTCATTCTGTTTCTGTATAACCATTTTCAGAAATTCAAATTTCGTATAGAATGATTTCGCAAAAGAAAAGATTAGAATAGAGTAGAAGAGAAAAGACTAGAAAAACAATAGAACAGAATAGAATAAAATATATATATTATATTTTATTCTGTTCTGTTCTATTATTTGTCTAGTCTATTATTTTCTATTCTAATCTTTTCTATTCAAATTCAAATTCATTCTATACGAAATTCCACTTTCAGAAGCCATCTTCCGAAATTCGAATTTCGTATAGAATGAATTCAAATTCGAATAGAAAAGTTTAGAATAGAATATAAAAGAATAGCATAGAAAAACAATGAAACACAATAGAAAAAAATTATTTCCTGACAGACTCCATGGCAGCAACGTGTGGGTTAAGTCCTGCCTCCACTACCCTATAGGACACTACTCCCATAAATCTTTGCTCCCAGCCCCTGGCCGTGTTCTTTTTTTGTCCTCCTCCATAGGACCTAGGTTGGTCTTCTACCTGAAGATTTACTCCCACACATTTCCACGCTCTGATGGCCGAGTAGCGATTTGGGACTGGAATGTCGCTAGACTCCGTTAAGCCCTAGCTATTAGCGGGGTATGGAGCGGGCACTGGAAGAAGCGCTGGAGGAAGCCAGGAACCTAGCCACTGGCAGGCAGGCTGCGCATTGGTCTAATAGCCCAGCTAACTAGCAGGTGACCTTGTTTGCCCACGAAAGTCGGTGATCTTCTTACCTTCGGCCTTGGTGATGATCGTGTGGGGGTGGTAAGATTATGGTTTTCTCTTCATGGCAGCAGTATTTGTTTACCTTTTTGTCATCCATGTATTCTGTGTTTATTTCCTGTTTTTGCTGTAGCTAGGCATGGTGGCTGGTTCCCCTGCGTTCCAGCCGCCGTTTACTTTCGTTTTCGCCCGCTCGGCCGTACTGCGCATGCGCGAATACGGCGTGAGAGCGAGGCTTGGTTCGCGCATGCGCGGTAGCGGCAAAATGACGCTAATCGCGCATGCGCACTAGCGCCGCGCTCGCTGCGGCGATAATGTCACAGGGGCGCCTTATTTAAACAGGGGAATAGCCTACAAGCCTTGGGAATGCTTGTGGGCTATTGCGACGACTTCCCCTAGTCCCTAGTGTTTATTGCCCTGGTAAGTGGCTCTCTGGGGCTGGTGGGGAGAATTCCTTCTACATCTGGCTTCATTATAACTCTTGTTACAGCTCTGATGGAGGCATCTAGGGATATGGACTCTCCACCGCCTGTTTGTGGCCAGCCCTCTCACCAAAGCCCATCCAGGTCAGAACAGCGACGCAGCTCTCACAGGGGAAGCGACTCTTCAAAATCACATCACCAGCGTTCTTCTTCCAAATCTAAACACCACGGCTCACCCTCAAGATCTGGGCGCCGTAGCGAGGATCGGTCACGCTCCTCCAAGGCTCACTCCAGCCGTCCAGCTGCTAGCGTTTGCTGGGGTTGTAGATCACAAGTACCTCCTGGAAGATCTCTTTGTGATCTTTGTTTTTCCAAGGCTTCCAATGAGAAAGGGAGCACGGACCAGCAGCTCAAATCCCTGGTCGAAAGGGCTGTTAAAGAGTCTCTTAAGGGTATCGGGTCTAGCCAGACCACCGTCCCTCAAGCAGAGTCTCCACAGTCGCCAGTAAGGGACTCACAAGTCCAGGACACCTGGGAGTCGTCTCTACCAAGTCATCCTTCAGTTGCGGCATCGGACAGTGAGTCCGAGGAAGATACTGCCGGTGTGGGGTTTGACTTTGCTTTACTCCCCCCCTTGGTAAAAGCTATTCGAGAGGCCTTGAATTGGGAGGATCCTGTGGCCTCTCCCTCTAAACAAAGAAAGTATTTTAAGCAACTAAAGAAGGAACGTCTCAACTTTCCATTTTTCGCCGAACTTGGTGAGGTCATTACGGATGAATGGGGCAAGGTGGAGAAAAAGAATTCTTTGCTTTCAAAAATTCTTAAGCTATACCCCTTCAAGGAAGAGGAAGTCAAGCATTTGGAGTCGGCCCCTCTGATGGACGCAGCTGTGATGAGGCTAGTGAAACATGTTACACTCCCCTTAGAGGATACGGTTTCTTTTAAAGATGCCTTAGATAGGCGGATTGACTCTGACCTAAAGAAAGTCTACCTCACGGCTGGTATGGCCTGTAAGCCAGCTTTGGCTCTGGCAACAATGTCCAAGGCGATGGAAGTCTGGTCTGACAGTGTGGATGATACTCTCAAGAGCATTTCGGATGAAGCTGCAAAGAGCTCTCCTATCCAGGAGTTACGGCTAGCATCCGCTTTTCTGGGGGAGGCATCGATTGATATCATCCGGCTGGTGGCTCGGGTCATGCTATCTGCAGTTACGGCCAAACGAGCCCTTTGGCTTAGCCCCTGGCTGGCCGATCCAGCCTCTAAGCAGGTCTGGTGCCGAATTCCTTTTGATGGGTCTTCCCTCTTCGGCAACAAATTGGATTCTGCCATAACCCGAGCCACTGGGGGAAAGTTGGGGTTCCTTCCTCAGGATCGCCGTTTGCAAAACCAGAGAAAATTTTTTTCTAAAAAACAATACCAGGAACAAGCCAGGGAGGCCCGTAACTACAGGCCGGGCCGTGAATTCTCCAGGACATGGAAATCAAGGCAGGCATCCTTCAAAAGAGCTGCTAAGAGCAGTTAGACAGGGGGAAGAGAGCCGACCAAGTCTTTTTGAGATTGGGCCCGCTCAGACAGGCCAAGTGGGAGCTCGTCTCCTGCGTTTTCGGCACGTCTGGGCGGCCTCAATCCAGGACTTCTGGACCGTCAGGACGGTCTCTGCAGGTCATACCTGGACTTTCAGCGGATCTCCCAGACTCAGGTGTGTTCCCACCTCCCTTCCGGCCTCAGAAGAAAAAAGGGTGATTCTTCTAACCTACGTAAGATCTTTATTGGTTCAAGGCGCTGCCGTTCCCGTCCCAGATGAACAAAGAGGTATGGGAATTTACTCTCCCCTCTTTATGGTCCAAAAGAAAAACGGATCTTGGAGACCTGTCATAGACCTTACCCATCTGAATCGGTTCATCAAAAAAGAAAGGTTCAAGATGGAGACACTGTCAACAATCCAGCAGTCGGTCCAATCAGGAGATTGGATGATCTCTATAGATCTAAAGGACGCGTATTTTCATGTCCCTGTGGCAGATTTTCAGCAATTCCTTCGCTTCTCCTTGGGCAAATTGCACCTACAGTTCACATGCCTACCATTCGGGCTATCGACATCTCCCCGTGTCTTTTCAAAGGTATTGTTAGCAGTAGTGGCCCTCTTGAGGACCAAGGGGATCCGTCTCCATCATTACCTGGACGATTTTCTACTACTAGCCCAAAACAGAGATCGATTATTAATGCACAAGAGTCAGGTTATGTCCACCCTCCAGGAATTCGGGTGGATCCTGAACCTAGAGAAGAGTCAGTTAATACCATATCAAACTCTAGTATTCCTAGGAGCCCTTTTCGATACAGTGAAAGGCACCATCTCGCTCCCCGAGGAGAAAGTTTCGATAATTCGGGACAGAATTCGTCCGGCCATTTCAGCCTCCCATCTCCAGGCTCTCCAGTGTCTGAGGATCATCGGCACTATGGTGGCTACGATTCCAATGGTGAAGTGGGCTCAGTGGAGGATGAGACCCTTCCAAAAAGGGTTTCTTCACCAGTGGTCAGGCAGCAAGACTCAGCTCATTCGTGTCACCTCTTCAATGAGGAGCTCCCTGCCCTGGTGGCTCCAGCGGGAAAATCTTTACAAGTGTCATTCCATTCTTCCCATCTCGTGGATAACAGTAACAACGGATGCCAGCAACAAGGGCTGGGGCGCCCACTGTCTGACAGAAGTGGCACAGGGTACTTGGGATTTTCCCTCCAGAAGAACGGTGTCGAACATTCTGGAATTGAGGGCAGCATTCAAGGCGCTACTAGCTTTTCGTCACCTGCTTTCCGGAAACTCTGTCCATCTCAGGTTAGACAATACGACAGCTGTGGCATACATAAGGAGACAAGGAGGTACTCGGAGTCTGTCCTTACTTCAGGAGGTAGAGCCAATTATGACTTGGGCTCAGAAGAACCTGGTCAATCTAACAGCAACATACGTACCAGGGATGCAGAATGTTCAGGCAGACTTCCTGTCTCGAGTTCGTTTAGACAACAACGAATGGTCCCTCAACGAGGAAGTATTCAGTTGGATTCTGACCTTAGGAATCTCTCCAGAAATCGACTTATTCGCCTCCCCTTGCAACAAGAAACTGGCGAGATATTATTCGAAGTTCCGGGACCCTCAGGCTTATGGGGTGGACGCCCTGACGGAGCGATGGTGGTTACGCAGAGCTTATGCCTTTCCTCCAACCCCCATCATTCTTCAGTTCCTGCGGAGACTCAGGTCAAAAGCAGTAGAAGTGGTAGCCATAATACCTTACTGGCCCAACAGACCCTGGTTCCCCCTGCTAATGCTTCTCAGTGTCAAGGATCCGATTCCCTTACCCCTCAGACCCGACCTTCTATCCCAAGGCTCGAAACTACATCCTTGCCCAGCTCATCTGCACCTGAAGGTCTGGTTTTTGAGAGGGGAAGGTTAGAAGCTCTTGGATGTCCAAAACAGGTTATCCCTACTCTTATGAGTGCGAGGAGAAAAAGTACCAATCAGGTATATGAAAGAATCTGGGCTAGATTTACAAACTACATGTCCTCAGGGTCCAACTCTGACTGTATTCCGACAGTTCAGGATGTCTTAAGTTTCTTACAATCTGGACTAGATGTTCCTTTATCTGTGAGCGCTCTCCGTGTGCAAGTCTCCGCAATTTCAGCCTTTTCTGGAATATCATGGGCTAAACATCCCTTGGTTCAACAATTCTTCAAGGGAGCAGTTAGGCTCAGACCTCAGAGGAAACCTAGATTCCCTAAATGGGATCTACCACTAGTCCTTGACTTCTTCTCTCAGCTGGACAAGTCTCTTTCGGTTAGAGATCTCACCCTCAAGACTTCCTTTTTGATAGCCATTTCCTCGGCAAAAAGAGTCTCTGAAATCCAGTCTCTAGGATCAAAGGAGCCCTTTCCCACCTTTTTCCCAGATAGAGTGGTCCTTATTCCGATGCTAGGATCAAATCCCAAGGTCACTTCTGTCTTCCACGAAAATCAGGATATCACACTCCCTACATTTAATTCTGCTGGAAGTCTGGAGACACATCCCCTCGACATGGGAGTTATCTTGAAACAATACTTGGAGGCTACAGCTTCCTTTCGACAAACGGACTACCTCTTTGTCCTGTTTCACGGCAAGAGCAGGGGTCTCAGAGCTTCCGTCAGATCCATCGCAGCGTGGATTGTTCAGGCTATCCAATGGGCTTACAGAGAGAAGGGCTTGGCTCCTCCTGTGGCGGTTACAGCGCATTCCACAAGAAGTCTTTCTACTTCCTGGGCGGCTTCACGTCATGTGGCACCTGAAGTTATTTGCAAGGCAGCCTCCTGGTCAACGATTCATACTTTTATGTCTCATTATTGCGTTGAACCAGCGACTCTATCTTCTGTTGATTTTGGCTTTAAAAGTGCTGTCAGTGGACAGTATTAAATAAATCTTTTTGTTCAGCATTTATGCCCACCCGGGTGTGTACGGCGAGTTATTTCCCACACGTTGCTGCCATGGAGTCTGTCAGGAAAACGGAAAATTTCTATCAAAATACTTACCGTAATTTTCCTTTCCTGATGGACTCCATGGCAGCAGGAGTTCCCTCCCAAATGGCTGGAGTAGGCTAGTCATCGAACACGGCCAGGGGCTGGGAGCAAAGATTTATGGGAGTAGTGTCCTATAGGGTAGTGGAGGCGGGACTTAACCCACACGTTGCTGCCATGGAGTCCATCAGGAAAGGAAAATTACGGTAAGTATTTTGATAGAAATTTTCTGTTATATATCTTCCAAAATTCAAATTTCATATAGACCGAAATCAAATTTGAATATAAAAGATTAGAATAGAATAGAAAATAATAGAAAAGAATAGACTAGAAAAACAATAGAACAGAATAGAAGAAAATATAATATATATATTATATTTTCTTCTATTCTGTTCTATTGTTTTTCTAGTCTATTCTTTTCTATTATTTTTTGTTCTAATCTTTTATATTCAAATTTGAATTCATTCTGTACGAAATTTAAACTTCAGAAGCCATGTTCCAAAATTCGAATTTCGTATAGAATGAATTTGAATTGAAAAGACTATTATAGAATATAAAATAATAGAAAAGAAAAGCATAAAAAAACAATAGAAGAGGATAATAATAAAGAAAAATTATATATATATATATATATATATATATATATATATATATATATATATATATATATATATATATATATATATATATTTTCTATTGCTTTATTATTTTATATTCTATCTTATTGTTTTTTTTTAGAAAGACGTTTTCTATTTTTTCTGAATTCGATTCGAATATGTTTTTGAATTCGATTCAAATTCGATTCGAATATGTTTTCGAATTTGTTCGTTTTTTTTCGGATTCGTTTAAATTCTCTACTTTTGTAATTCGGAAATTCGGATGCATCCGAATTTCCGAAAAATGAAAAATTCGTCCGAATTTCGATTCGGAACGAAACAAAATGCACATGCCTACAATGGACTGCATGGCAGGTGTCTTGTCAAGCGTGGTGCCCAAGCAGCTGGTGTTCTGGCCACGCTTGATCCGCTTCAGACAGAGATTGCAAACAGCAAGGCTGTGATCTACTGCACGTGTGTTGAAAAAAGCCCACACCAATGAACTTTTGGAAGTCAGCGGGGAGTCAGCAGCGCCCTGCACCTGTGGAGCTCTGTGGTGTGATGCAATAGGGTGGCTGCTCTTAAGCTGGCCCCTGGAGGACATCCTGCCTCGTTGGAGTTGTGACTCCTCCTCACTTTCCTCCTCTGTTCTCTCAGGGACCCAAGTACAGTGAGTGACCTTATCATCCGTTCTATCCTCGTCACTGGAGTAAACTTGGCAGTATGCTGCAGCTGGGGGATAGTTATGTGTCCTTCTGTGGCACCCCTCTCTATAAGCTCACGTTACTCCCTTCCTCAACCTGGGAACCAACATAGGTGCATTCAAATTGCTGCGCATCCTCCAGCAGCGTGTAACCGACACTGTGGTCAAATAATTCTGGTGACTCCTCTGTGTATGATGGTGGGGCTACAGAAGGAGTAGCTGTGGACAAGGAGCCAGTGGAATAGGCCGCTCCACCAACTCTTCTGCATGGTATGGCTCAATAACACAGCCAGCAGGGGAAAAAAGGACAATCGTTCCCCGCCTGCAGAGGAGGCACCATGTCCGCGACCACCACTTTTCACTGTAGACACATAGGCTGCTTGCCCTATTTTAGTGGCCTATGAGCATCTGCCTCTCCTTGTTGGTCTTCCGGACACAATGGGGATTTTTTTTTAGTTTTTTTGGGGGGGGGAATTTTATAACTCCTTATTACAGAATGTGGGAAGGAAATCTGCTCCTTGGGTGCAATACTTTTGTGCTTGGTGCACTAAATACCATTTTATTATATATTTCTTTTAATAAAATAACGATGGTGCAACTGTGGAGACTTTTTTTTTTTTCGCTGCTGCTGCAAAAAAACTAAAATAAAATAAATGTAATCACAAATAATAGAGGACAACAAAAAAAGAAAAAGGAAACCGCTGCTGACATAGAAAGAAAAAGACCTGTGATGCAGAAGGGGGGACAGCAATTATGCCCTAAATATTCTTAGTGCTGCGGCACCACAGAAAAAAAAATAAAATCAAAGGTATACCACAGCTGTGCGGACGCAGAAGGAATAACACCTGCAACATAGAAGCGGAGGACTAATAATGCAGCAACAGAACCTGATGCTTGCAAAAAAAAAAAAAAAATAATGAAAAAAGAAATGGGATCAGTGGTGACTGTGCACTATGCACTGTACTATATACACTCTGCAGAGCACTGTAGTATATACTATGCACTGCACTATATACTCTGCACTGCACTGTAGTATATACTATGCACTGCACTATATACTCTGCACTGCACTGTAGTATATACTCTCAGCACTGCACTGTAGTATAAACTATGCACTGCACTATATACTCAGCCATGATTGGCCAAAGGCACCCTGCCTTTTGCCTATCATGGCTCTCACAGCACATTGCGTCGTGATTGGCCAAAGCATGCAGGTCAGGTGCATGCTTTGGGCAATCAGCAGCCGTTAATGCACTGCGATCTCACAGTGCATTATGTGGAGCTCCGCGGCGGGCGACCTTGCCACGAGCGCTCCATATGTTTGTGTGTTCTACATCTAGCCCATCCCTAATTATAAACATTACAGATATTATTCATGACTTTTGCTTGAATGCTGAGACTTTCGCAAAACTATTTTCTTATGCATAGGCCCCTTACTGTAACAGAAATTGATGGATTGTATATTTATAGACACCTGGGCATTTCTTATGGATATATATATTTTTAAAAACAGTGTTTGCATTTAAATTTGTATTCTTAACTCAAAGTTCCTTCTATTGATCTCAGCCTCCTCTAAATCTCTAAATTCCTGCTGTGATGCCACTTACTGTTACAGGGTGGCTACATTTGTTCTCCGTGCTTTCAGTTTATGTAGGAAAATATTCATCCTCTCTTGCTCTCTCCCAAGATGGACCAGGCACCATGGACTATGGGATGTGTATTATACAAAGAGTAGTGCACATGACCGCAACAAACATGCATTGCTCATTCCAACTAACCAGAAGTAAAGAGGAAAAGTAGAGGTTTGGGGCTCATGGAGGACATTACAAGGAGACACAAAACATTAAGTAGTGGATGTATATGGATTTTTTGGGGGGGAATAAGGATATGGAAACATACACATATAGGGCCAAGATGCACAGCAGCCAGTTAACCCATTAGTATGTCTTTGGAGTATGGAGGAAGAAACAAGAGTTTCACACATTTAATGCACAGGTTCTGTTAGCTGAGATTGCAAAATAAATAGCAATGGACACTTATTAAGGGATGTTTTAAAATGTATGCTTTGTCTGCATTCTAATAGCTTCTGTTTTGCCTTCCAGTTCAAAATAGAAAGGGTTTCTGCAGTTTATGTCCTGACCTTCATTATGCCAGTTTATTTCATGGTGGCTCTTGACATAGTCAGTATGTTTATTCAAATGGACAAAGCAGATCGGCTTGGTTTTAAAATGTCCCTTGTGCTGGGATTCTCTATGCTGCTTTTGATTCTAAATAATATACTACCACTCTCGGAAACTCCTCCATTGCTAGGTATGTCTTTAGATTTTTAAACGGCATATACATTTTGAAATAATGTAGTCTTCCAATCAAAAAATACAGTTTTCAGTGCAATCTGTAATGGTTTTGGTTCAATTTTATATCCTGGGTGTGCTATGTATGCCCATAAAAAGTGCATTAAAGTGGTACGACACTCATCGTAAATGACAGAAATCTCATCTACTATCACTTTGGCGAATAATCTAATAATTATCTGTATTTTTAAGTTTCATATCCTTCCTTTTCCATATGGTCTCTGAATTGATCCTGTTTAATATACATATTAGTTTACTTAATACTAATTATGAGCTATACCCTCTTGTTACACGACTGCTAACAGATATAACCCAGTTAATGCTGCTGATGACACATAGGCTTGTACAGGCTGTACCTCCACAATGCCACAGTAAGTTCCCAAACAGGGTGACTAGTGGAGGAATATAGTCTCTCCTGCCTTGCTCATATTCCTCATAATTCAGGAAATTGTACTAGGAATTAGAGGTCGACCAATATATCGGCCGGCCGATATATCGGCCGATATTTGGCTTTTTTTACTTAATCGGCATCAGCCGATTGTGCTGATAAAAAAAGCCGATTATAACTTCAGCTGGACTTGCAAATGACTTCTGTAATAGAAGTCAATTGCAAGTTGTCTGAAGTTTTCTTCTCTCCTCCCTGGGCAGCCTGCCAAATCTGATAAGAAGATACATTGTATCTCTTCGGGTTCTTTTATCAATAGACTGAACTCCGTGTGTAGAATTTCTCAGTTTAACCATTTAAAGACTAAATCTTTTTTGACATTTGTTGCTTACAAGTAAAAATCCTGTATTTTCTGCTAGAAAATCACTTAGAACCCCCAAACATTATATATATATTTTTTAGCAGAGACCCTAGGGAATAAAATAGCGGTTGTTGCAATATTTTATGTCACACGGTATTTGCGCAGCGGTCTTTCAAACGCAATTTTTTTTAAAAAATACACTAATTAAAAAAAATAATAAAAATAAGCAGTAAAGTTAGCCCATTTTTTTTCGTCCAAAAGTTTTGATTACCTGTTTTTGTGTATTTAATATTTAAGATATTGTTATTTTTTTTTAATCTAAATTATACATACAAGTGAACTGATTGGAGGTTTGTTTTGTTCAATAAATGTTTAAATGTAACAAATTTTCTGTATCACTTATTACTTAAGGTTACTTAAGGTTGCTCACACACTGGAGCAGGCATGCGTTGATTAGCGGCGCTTTACCGTCATTTTAGTGGCGCTATTCGGCTGCTAGCGGGACGCTTATAACCCAGCTAGTGGCCGAGGAAGGGGTTAAATGCGCCCCTGGAGTGCTGCTGCCGAAACGCTTTGCAGGCGATTCGGCAGCGGTGCGCATTCATTTCAATGGGCAGGAGTGGTGGAGCAGTGGTATACACCGCTCCAAAGATGCCGCTTGCAGGACTTTTTTTTACATCCTGCCAGCGCATCGCCTCAGTGTGAAAGCACTCGGGATATCACACTGAGACTGTAGGGAAGCCGTTTCACAGGCACTTTACAGGCGCTATTTTTAGCCCAAAAGCGCCTAAAAAAACGCCTCAGTGTGAAAGGGGTCTAACTGTTAGATTTTATGAGATGAAAGGGGAAAAAAAAATAAAAAAATAAAAATCGGCCTAATATATCGGCCCAAAAAAATCGGCATCATATATCGGCCATCGGCCACCGCGATTTATAAATATCGGCATCGGCATCGGCCAGAGAAAAACCCATATCGGTCGACCTCTACTAGGAATGCAAAGTTCTATGACTCTGTTAGCTTTTATTGTTTATCTTTCGGTTTACGATACCTACTGCTATATGAAAATGCGATTTTTCATTTTGTAAACTGACAAAAATTGAATAAAAATTATTGAAAAAAAAAAAAAGTGCATTAAAGTACAAAGGACATATGTGGCATGCCCTGTCTCTCTCTACCTGCCAGTGCCGCTGCTGTTGCTGGCAATTTCCATTCAAAATGACAGCCTTGATTTAATGCTGAGATATATTGTTCTTCTAAACACTGTTGGGAAGATCATTTAGAAATATAATGTCATTGAAAATAAAAACTCAATCAAACACAACCAAATCAAAAGTGCATCAAATTAAGCATATAGTCTTCAAAAAGTTTCTGCACTTTTTTTATAAGTTTCGCAGCCATCTTCACCACAGCGTGACAACTCTTATACTGAACTGCAAGGTCAGCCGGACTAGTCACATCTCTGACACGACCAATTATTACTTCTCCTGCCCTAACCCACCATTTCCAAAGAAAATATAAAAGTGTGGGAACTTTTTGAAGACTGCTCTTACATATATAAATTCATATATAAACCACACCACATGTATAAATCATATGTGAAAAGTAAATTATATATTACTCCAGTGTTCAATAAAACAGTTAAAAAAAAAAAAAAAAAGCATACATAGTCTGTAATTGAACACTCCTCTTCTTCTGTGACTATCAGTAGTATGTAAAGTCCACTATTGCTTTCACCACAGGAATCCCCAAATAGTGTGCAGAATTAATTAGTAAATCACCATCAACCAGTGTATCCACCACCTTCCAGCCAAAATGCTTACCTCAGGATATTGACCCAGTAAAAGTAAGGTAAATTTGCACCTGCCCTTTAAATAGGGCTATTACTCCTCGTCACCTCAATATAAGCTCTTATCCTATGCACCATAAACATTCCTCCATACGCAGCTCTGATATAATGCTTCTAAGATCTCACCACATTGCACCATCTGTTGTTGAGATATTTCTAAATATAACAAACGCAAAAAAGTGCATAAGAGCCTTTTTTTTTCAAAGGTTTTCATTCATGCAACTTTTATTTACTACTGTGGTTGATCTGATGAATCACAGTGATCACATGGTACAGGACCAAATTCATTGATTGCATTGAAAATTAAATCATTTTGGCAAAACGATATATTGCCAAACGAAAGCCTTGTTTGTTCTGAATTATAACATATAGATTACTTTTGTTGTCTGAAAGTTTACTTAAAGACTCCCGTACAATTTATACAGAGCCATTTCCTATATGATGCACAAGCCTCATAAAGCAAACGAAAAAAATCGTCCTTTACCTTCTCTGCTTGAGCCAACTAAGTTCTTCATTTCTTCATTTTCTCACATGCTCATCCCAAACACTGCAGCTCACAGTGGGAGGGTTCAGCAACAGAGGCAGCACTGACAATTCAGAAAACAGTGGGCAGAACTAGGTGTGGCCAGGTACTGATTGACAGACTATTGGCCCTTTGAATAAGCAGTGACAATGTTGACAGCCACGGCTCCTGCAACATTTTGTTATCTCACTGTATTGCAAATAGGCACAGCCTACATGAGAGCTGCTAAAAAAGGTTAAGAAAAAAAAACTAAAAAAAAAATCACCTTGTTTCTATCTTCTGACACTTCCTGGAGACGCTGATGACATCACTGTGTCTTACTGCTGCCTCCTGGGCACTCAAAATCCCAGCAGAATGTACTCCCACAATGGACCATGTATCCCAGGAGGCAGCGGTAAGGCACAGTGACATTACTTGCACGTCCCAGCCAGTGTTGCCAATCTCCCACAGCATTTTTTACTGACAAAACATGGAAAATTACTGACGGAGCATTACTGACAAAAAAATTACAGATAAGAAGAACAGCAGTGTGCAATCTGAGTGTAGTATATTAACTGATTTATTGTGGTGAAAAGACAAATGGCAACTCACATTGTAACAGTTAAACTCAGGCTCATCACATAGTAAGGGCTTCCGATGGACAGTCTCACGACAGCAGGAAACCTCAGACCAAGATAGGAGTGTTGGGGGGATACACCTGCAGGACCAAGAGAACACCCTGAAGGGGAACCAAAGTAATTGCAGCATTAATAGTACTGAGAAATTAGCAACTCACATGGGAAAAAGAAATGGCACAAATTGCAGCCTGGAAAGTCCAGACGTTAAGGCTGGATGACAGCTTGGATGAGAAAGTGGAAAACAACAAGATGGCGGAGAGCTTCTTGTGGGATGCAGAGTAGACCAGAAGTAATGTCATCTGGATGTCAGGGGGCGAAGCTATGCTTTTGAAGGCCATCCAAGCATTTTTCTCAAGCTAATCAGGTTATCCATTGCCATTTGTCTTTTCACCACAATAAATCGGTTAATATACTATACTCAGATTGCTCACTGCTGTTCTTCTTATCTGTTTGCCTAGAGATACTTCAGTCTTTTTAGAGGTGCTGCATCTGGTGCATCAAGATGAGCTGAAAGTTATCCTGAACACTCCGATTGGACTCTATGAACTTTTTGCTGTTTTGCTTAGACCTTCATGTACATACAACACTTATTGCACCATATACCCCATTACTACTAAAAAAAAATGACAGAACTCCTATTAAATACTAAGACAATGGATATTTAAACACAATATGGAAACACTAACAATACTCATATCAAGTAAATTGCCTGATTTACACTAATAAGGACAACACAGCATGACAAATTATCAGCCCCTGATATTTACATAGAGTTGTAAAAAAAAATCACAGATTTTTACAAACTGTCCATAAATTTACTTAGGGTTGGCAAACTGCTCCCAACAACATTGAAAACTGGAACTGTGATAAGTATTTACATCTTTATTTTTAAAGTTTTTTTTTTGCAGCTAATTGTGTTTGTGGTGGCGGGGTGCTGCCAGGAAGCACACCTTCCATTTTCATGGAAGGTCTGCTTTAACAAATGTTAAGACTTTGGTGAGTCGTATGAATCCACAAATTGTTCTTCTTTTGAGTACTTTTTTGTTTGCTTTATTTTTTAAAAGTGGAATTCTTTCTCCTAGGTATATACTGCTGTGTTTGTATGGCCACCATGCTTGTCAGTATAGTTGGATCCATTGGATCCTCCTACATTCTAAACCTGTATGAAGCACAAGGAAATGTTCCACATTGGGTAAAAAGCATAATACTAAACCGTTTTTCATATCTTCTGTGTTTCAAAAGAACCCTTCACATAAATTTGGCCAGCATTGAACCTCAGGAAAACAGTGAGTACTAGTTGGATTTATTAAAAAAAATGTAAGAACCATTTTTATCAAGTGGGAAAGGCCAATGGGAAGGGTGATGTTCATGGTCTGTATCTCTATTGGGGATATTACATCAATTGCTGTACACCCACCTGCTTTCCAGATAAAGTTCCTCTGTGTTTATACTTGCTTTCAATGGAATTTACTTATGCTTGTGTTTACGTGTGTTTAGATGCATTTTGAGCAGTGGTGGCTGGTGCTCAATATTAGGGGGGGCGGCAAACAAACCTGGCCCCCTCACTCGCACTACACCCCCTCTGCATGGGACGGGCGGTAAGGCAGCGATAAAGTGCCTAACCTTAGATCGATGCAGAGGTGGTTCTGGATCCGGGGTAGGGCTCCTGGAAGCTTAACCACTTGCCAACCGTCTTCCCCATATATACTGCAGCAAGGCAGCTCGGCTGCGTAAAACAATGTACCCGTACGTCGGTCTGTGCATGTAGTACTGCAGACAGGCACATGCCCAGCAGGTCCGGCAGACTCTATGTCCTTTGGCTACCTGCAATCGCGGGAAAGAGAGCCAGAATGGGGATCTGTCAGTGTAAACAAACAGATCCCTGTTTTGACAGGGGAGAAGAGAAAGATAAGCTGTTTCTAGTGATCAGGAAAAGCGATCTCGCTCTTCTCCAAGGCAGCCCATCCCCCATACAATTAGAAACACTTCCCAGGGAACACAGTTAACCCCTTGATCGCCCCCTAGTGTTAACCCCTTCCCTGCCAGTGCCATTTATACAGTGATCATTGCATTGTTTTTAGCACTGATCATTGTATCGATTTCACTGGTCCCCAAAAAGCGTCACGTAGGGTCAGATTTGTCTGCCGCAATGTCGCAGATCGACTAAAAATTGCAGATCGCCACCATTACCAGTAAAAGCAATTAAAAAAAAATTAAAATCTCGAAATCTTTCCCCTATTTTGTAGACGCTATAACTTTTGCGCAAACCAATCAATATTATTGCTTTTTTTTTTTTTTTTTTTTTACCAAAAATATGTAGCAGAGTACATATTTGCCTAAGCTGATGAAGAAGTTCGTTTTTTTAATGTATTTTTTTGGGGATATGTATTATAGCAAAAAGTTAAAAATATTTGGTTTTTTTTCAAAATTATCACTCTTATTTTGTTTATAGCGCAAAAAATAAAAACCACAGAGGTGATCAAATACTTCCAAAAGAAAGCTCTATTTGTGGGAAAAAAAGGACATCAATTTTGTTCAGGTACAACGTCGCATGACCGTGCGATTGTCAGTTACAGCGTTGCAGTGCCGTATCGCAAAAAATGACCTGGTCAGGAAGGGGGTAAATCCTTGTGGGCTGAAGTGGTTAAAGAGGCTGTTTCTGCCACTCCACCAGCTGTTCCTTGCTCCAGCTTGCTGAGGAAAGAGCTGCTTCTCCTCCCAGCCTAACAGGCGTTGCTTCTCCTCCTTGCTGAACAAGAAATGGGTCCTGAGACCCGATTGGCTGGGAGTCCTAGGACTCCCTGGCCAACTGGGGCTCGGGACCCACTTCCTGATTGGCTGGGAGAAGAAGCAGGAAGCCCCAAGCCCACCCTCAGGCTCTAATCATGTGATTAAAAAAAAAAAAAAACATTAAAATCTATGTGTCCGGAGCCGTGCATGTAGATTAGGGGGGTGGCACCCCTGCGCCCCTAATGGAACGGCCGCCACTGATTTTGAGTACATGATCTCTGGATGGACAGAATTCTAATTTCTTAGATTCTATTTTCTAAGTTCCTATTAAAGGCATTAGTCAGTGGGGTCACCTATCACATTTAGCAACCAATAGAATTGTGAAAGAGGTAGGAGAGAGCACACCAGAGCATAACTTTTTGACCTCTAGTTGGTAGTTGCATAATTGAGTGTTTTATTCAAGTTACACAAGACACTCAGCAAAAAACCAGAGCTTATGTTAAAGTAACTTTTTGTCTTCGGTATTAAAGTGATTAAAGTGAACCTGGCATGGAACCTAACTATTATTATTATTATTCAGGATTTATTTAGTGCCAATATTTTGTGCAACACTTTATAAAATAAAATGAGGCAGTAGTTACAATACAATTCAAGACAAAAGGTTATTGTGGAACTTCACTGCATCTTTGCACCACAAACCTCAAAAGCTGTTTAATTAATTTTTTATATTCAAGGAAAACTCACCCATCTATCCATATTTCCATAGTTTATTCTGCAGAGATATCATGAGTAAGGGCAGAAGATTCATGTAGAATTTACTTTCTGGAATTCATCTGCTCTTACCTCAGGCATGCAGGCAGGAGGGGGCGTGCTTAGCAGAGAAGCCCCCCCCCCCCCCCCCCCCCGAAGACTCCTGGGATATATGACATCATTTTCCTAGGCATGGAAACCAGAAAGGAACTGAAAAAATGTAAAACATTTTTACAAAAAGTAAATATCATATACTATCCTATCTACTTACCAATGCTAGCAGCATAAGGATTACAAATAGTCAATGTTGACTGAGAGGGTGAAGTTTGGCTTTACACAGAACCCTGTTTTAAGAAAACTTACTATCTAAAACAGAGGAACAATTGATACTAAAGACAATAAATCTAAGAGATAGGTAGATCCAGAATGTTGTTGGGTAGAGGCAGGATAGGCATCCCAGAAATGATGAGTTTTCAAGGATCGCCTAAAGGCAGACAGAGGAGGAGATGACAATAATGGCTGAGGTAGGGAGTTCCAGGAAGAGCTAATGGAGAAGTCCCAGAGGCAAGCATGAGAGGAGGAGAAGAGGGCGCTAGCAAGCAGGAGGTTTTGGGTGAAGCAAAAAAAATGGTTTGGGTGATATTTTGAGACCGTTTGAGTGGGTTGGTGATGTAGCAGGGGGCAGAGCTATGGATAGTTTTGTATGTTAGCATTTAAAAAAAAAAAATTTCAGGCATTCGGAAGTCAGTGGATTGGCAGAAGGGGATGGCAGTTGGCAAGGTGGAGAGTCTAGTAGCAGCATTAGTGATAGACTGAGTGGGGAAGAGGGAGTGGGTAGCCTGTTTAAAGGTTGACCAATGAAAATTGAGTTGCAATAGTCAAAGCAATAGATAACAAGTGAGTGAATTAGTATCTTGGTGGTGTAATTCGTTTAACCACTTCAGCCCCGGAAGGATTTACCCCCTTCCTGACCAGAGCACTTCTTACAATTTGGCACTGCGTCACTTTAACTGCTAATTGCGCGGTCATGCAATGCTGTACCCAAACGAAATTTGCGTCCTTTTCTTCGCACAAATAGAGCTTTCTTTTGATGGTATTTGATCACCTCTGCAGTTTTTATTTTTTTGCGCTATAAACGGAAAAAGACCGAAAATTTTGAAAAAAAATTATAATTTCTCATTTTTGTTATAAAAAAATCCAATAAACTCAATTTTAGCCATACATTTAGGCAAAAATGTATTTGGCCACATGTCTTTGGTAAAAAAATGTCAATAATTGTATATTTATTGGTTTGCGCAAAAGTTATAGCGTCTACAAACTAGGGTACATTTTCTGGAATTTACACAGCTTTTAGTTTATGACTGCCTATGTCATTTCTTGAGGTGCTAAAATGGCAGGGCAGTACAAACCCCCCCCCCAAATGACCCCATTTTGGAAAGTAGACACCCCAAGGAAATTGCTGAGAGGCATGTTGAGCCCATTGAATATTCATTTTTTTGTCCAAAGTGATTGAATAATGACAACAACAAAAAATTTACAAAAAGTTGTCACTAAATGATATATTGCTCACGCAGGCTATGGGCATATGTGGAACTGCACCCCAAAATACATATAGCTGCTTCTCCTGAGTATGGGGATACCACATGTGTGGGACTTTTTGGGAGCCTAGCCGCTTATGGGGCCCCGAAAACCAAGCACCGCCTTCAGGATTCCTAATGCCGCGTACACACGGTCGGACTTTTCGGCTACAAAAGTCCGACAGCCTGTCCGACAGACTTTCGATGGACTTTTGTCAGACTTTTGGCGGACTTGCGGCAGACTTTCTTACGAACGGACTTGCCTACATACGATCACACAAAAGTCCGACGGATTCGTACGTGATGACGTACACTGGACTAAAATAAGGAAGTTGATAGCCAGTAGCCAATAGCTGCCCTAGCGTGGGTTTTTGTCCGTCGGACTAGCACACAGACGAGCGGATTTCTGGGCGTAGTTACGACGTAAAGATTTGAAGCCTGTTTCAAATCTAAAGTCCGTCAGATTTACGGCTGGAAAAGTCCGCTGAAAGTCCGCTGAAAGTCCGGGGAACCCCACACACGATCGGATTGTCAGCCAGCTTTAGTCCGTCGGCGTCCGTCGGACTTTTGTAGACGAAAAGTCCGACCGTGTGTACGCGGCATAAGGGCGTCAATTTTTGATTTCACTCCTCACTACCTATCACAGTTTTGAGGGCCATAAAATGCCCAGATGGCACAAAACCCCCCAAATGACCCCATTTTGGAAAGTAGACACCCCAAGCTATTTGCTGAGAGGCATGTTAAGTCCATGGAATATTTTATATTTTGACACAAGTTGCGGGAATGTGACTAATTTTTTTTTTTTGCACAAAGTTGTCACTAAATGATATATTGCTCAAACATGCCATGGGCATATGTGAAATTACACCCCAAAATACATTCTGCTGCTTCTCCTGAGTATGGGGATACCACATGTGTGGGACTTTTTGGGAGCCTAGCTTCATACGGGGCCCTGAAAACCAATCACCGCCTTCAGGATTTCTAAGGGCGTAAATTTTTGATTCACTCCTCACTACCTATCACAGTTTCGAAGGCCATAAAATGCCAAGATAGCACAACCCCAACCCCCCCCAAATGACCCCATTTCGGAAAGTGGACACTCCAAGCTATTTGCTGAGAGGCATGGTGAGTATTATGCAGCTCTCATTTGTTTTTGAAAATGAAGAAAGACAAGAAAAAAAAATATATTTTTCTTTTTTCAATTTTCAAAACTTTGTGAAAAAAAGTGAGGTCTGCAAAATACTCACTATACCTCTCAGCAAATAGCTTGGGGTGTCTACTTTCCAAAATAGGGTCATTTGGGGGGGGGGGGGTTGTGCCACCTGGGCATTCCATGGCCTCCGAAACTGTGATAGGCAGTGAAGAGTGAAATAAAAAATGCATGCCCTTAGAAAGCCTGAAGGCGGTGCTTGGTTTTCGAGGTCCCGTACGCGGCTAGTCTCCCAAAAAGTCTCACACATGTGGTATCCCCATACTCAGGAGAAGCAACAGAATCTATTTTGGGGTGTAATTTCACATATTCCCATGGTATGTTTGAGCAATATATCATTTAGTGACAACTTTGTGCAAAAAAAAAAAAGTGTCTTTTTCCCGCAACTTGTGTCACAATATAAAATATTCCATGGACTCGACATGCCTCTCAGCAAATAGCTTGGGGTGTCTACTTTCCTAAATGGGGTCATTTGGGGGGGGGGGGGGGTTGTCCTGGCATTTTATGCACAACATTTAAAAGCTTATGTCACACATCACCCACTCTTCTAACCACTTGAAGACAAAGCCCTTTCTGACACTTTTTGTTTACATGAAAAAATTATTTTTTTTTGCAAGAAAATTACTTTGAACCCCCAAACATTATATATTTTTTTTAAAGCAAATGCCCTACAGATTAAAATGGTGGGTGTTTCATTTTTTTTTCACAGTATTTACGCAGCGATTTTTCAAACACATTTTTTTGGGAAAAAACACACTTTTTTAAATTTTAATGCACTAAAACACACTATATTGCCCAAATGTTTGATGAAATAAAAAAGATGATCCTAGGCCGAGTACATGGATACCAAACATAACATGCTTTAAAATTGAGCACAAGCGTGCAGTGGCGACAAACTAAATACATTTTTAAAAGCCTTTAAAAGCCTTTACAGGTTACCACTTTAAATTTACAGAGGTGGTCTACTGCTAAAATTACTGCCCTCAATCTGACCTTCGCGGTGATACCTCATATGCATGGTGCAATTGCTGTTTACATTTGACGCCAGACAGACGCTTGCGTTCGCCTTTGCGCGAGAGCAGAGGGAGACAGGGGTGCTTTTTTTTTTCTTTATTATTTTTTTGCTTTTTTGTCTTATTTTTAAACTGTTCCTTTCATTTTTTTTTTTTAATCATTTTTATTGTTATCTCAGGGAATGTAAATATCCCCTATGATAGCAATAGGTAGTAACAGGTACTCTTTTTTGAAAAAATTGGCGTCTATTAGACCCTAGATCTCTCCTCTGCCCTCAAAGCATCTGACTACACCAAGATCGGTGTGATAACATGCTTTCCCAATTTCCCAATGGCGCTGTTTACATCCGGCGAAATCTAAGTCATGAAATGCTCGTAACTTCCGGTTTCTTAGGCTCGATTCATACCTATGCATGTTGCTTTTGAGCGTTTTTGGAGGGTTTTTTTTCATGCTTGCCACGTTTTTGAGCAGCGTTTTTGCCGCGATTTGTGTTTTGCGTTTTTATTTTTTTTTTTTACAGTTTTTTTTACAGTCTTAAAATTTTTTTTAAAAAAAACAAAAAACGGCAAAAACGCATCAAAAACGCACCAAAAACGCATCAAAAACGCTGCAAAAACGGTGCACTTGCGTTTTTGATGCTTGTCCATTGAATTCTATTACATGCAAAACGCTGCATTTTGCATGAAAAAAAGTCCCTGACCCTTTCCAAAAATGCAGAGATACAAAAAGGCATTGATGTGAACATGTTCCATAGGAACCCATGTTAAAAAATTCCCGTGCATTTCTGCATAATGCAAAATGCATCAAAAAATGCGCTAGTGTGAATGGAGCCTTAGGCCGTAGAGATGATTGGAGCCATTCTGGTCTCTGATCAGCTCTATGGTCAGCTGGCCGAATCACCGGCTGCATTCTCGGGTTCCCTGTCATGGAAGACGGTGGGGGGGATTCCCTCCCACTGTTGTAAAAGCAGTCTAGAGGCTAATTAGCTGCTAGGATTGCTTTTACGTGAAAGCCAACCGCTGGCTGAAAAGAATGATACCAAGATGATACCTAAACCTGCAGGTATCATTCTGGTAAAATCACTCAAAGTCCAGCAACATACCAGTACGTTGCTGGTCCTTGTTGGGCATATATTGTAAACTTTTTTTTCATGCAGCCTGAGGGCTGAACGAAAAAAAGATATTGATTGGTGGGTATGCCCACCATTAAAATACTTCCCTTCATCCACCCACTTCTAATGATGGGCATACATGCACCGTATATATGCTGAAGCATGGGGGCATCCTCCCGCAACAGGTAGGAGCAAATCGCTCCTCCACCCACTGCTGCCCCCACGCTTCGGCATATATGCTGAAGTATGTAACTGTGGTGGTGAAATCACCTCCGACAGCACTGGAGTCACGGCTTTATGTATCGTGGGAGCAAACGCTGTTGCTGTCAAGATAAATAAATCCACGCTGCAACTGAATGGCGTACCTGCTAAGCAAATGGTTAACAATAAAACAAAGTAACATTACAGTATAACAGTAAGACTTACCATACCTGCAAAGCAAATACAAAAAAAACATAGTAAAAAATAAAACATTTAACGCAACCTGTGCCTAAAATATATATATGCCGAAGCATGGGGGCATCCTCCTATGTAACTGTGGTGGTGAAATCACCTCCGACAGCGCTGCAGTCACGGCTTTATGTATCGTGGGAGCAAACGCTGTTGCTGTCAAGATAAATAAATCCGCTCTGCAGCTGAATGGCGTACCTGAAAACAAAAAAATGGTTACCAATAAAACACAGTAAACAGTAAAGTATAAAAAAATTGCATACCTATAAAGCAAACATGATAAAAACATAACAACAATAAAACATTGCAGAATAGAATACAGTAAAAGAGAGCAGAACAATAGAGAGAGAATAGAAAGAGAACAATAAAACGACAACTATTTTTGGTTGTTTTATTTTATATATTTTTTGTGTTTTTTGTTTTTTACTTTTTTTTGTATTTTTTTTGTTTTTTTACACTTTTTTTTGTAACTTTAACTTTTGTAATTGGTACCAGGTTTGGGTCTCTCAAAATGCGATGGCATCTTGGGAGACCCTGTGAAAGTGTGTCCTAGACTGTGCAGTGCTGTACCCTACGCTAGTACTCAACTAGTGTATGGTAGCATTCAAAACATTCACCAATGCAAAGACCAGAATTGTCAGGACAGGAGGGACAATCCGGGCGTCACGCCTATATTGGCGCTTGCTGCAGACACAACATCTTTTTTGGGGGGCTCGTTGGGTAGGGGTACTCGGGAGGACATAAAGAAAATGCCTCTCATGCAGCCGGCTTACTGCATTTGGTTGGGGAAGGTGAGGTGGAGCACCGTCTGGAAACAGAAGGGCTCTGACGATTTCTGGAATTTAAGGAAGGATCCAGTCCGTCCTGAAGCTCTGTATAGCACATAAGCGTTCAGCAAAGCCAATTGAAAGAAATAAACAGACACTTTTTTGTACCAGCATCTGGCCTTACGGGCAACTAGGTACGGCGCCAACAACTGGTCGTTGAGGTCCACCCCTCCCATATTTTGGTTATATTCGTGGACACAGAGGGGTTTCTCCACAACACCAGTCGCCGTAGTAATTTGGACCGTCCTGTCTGCATGAAGGAAGGTAAGAACGAAAACATTCTTATTATCCCTCCACTTCATAGCGAGCAAATTATTACACTGCAAGCAGACTCTCTCCCCCAGCCTAAGACGGGAATCTACAAGCCGCTGGGGAAAGCCCCGGCGATTAGGTCGCACGGTGCCACATGCTCCAATCTGATGATCAAAAAGGTGACTAAAAAGTGGCACGCTCGTGTAATAATTGTCCACGTACAAGTGGTACCCCTTTCCGAATAAGGGTGACACAAAGTCCCACACAATCTTGCCAGCGCTTCCTATGTAGTCAGGGCAGTTTTTCAGCTCTACGTGACTATCTTTGCCCTCGTAAACCATAAAACTACATGTATATATGGATATCAATCAGCGCAAACTACTATAATCCCACACCCAATTGCAAGCTGAACACTACAGGTAATCACAAATGCCTGAACAGCTATAAAAAAAGGAGAATAAGTGCAGCGCAATAAATAAATGAATAAAGTCCCCAATGCTCAATACAGGCAGATCCACATTTCACTTTCAGTGGCCAGAGGCAAGAGAATCTTGTATGCAGTTTTTCAATATGCGCTTACCAGAGAATGTGGACCTCTGCAAGGCAGGGGTCAAACTCACATATATCCCCTAGGGAATGATGATCTCCTGGATGTTGTCACTGGAAAGGAACACAGCCGGCAAAGAATCCTGGTATCCACAAGCGAAGCTAAACTTCCAGCAGAAAAAGCCCCAAGGAATACAGGCATCCGGATCCCGTTGTCCCCACGAATGACTCCAAGGTGTCAGTAATGCAAACAAAAAGGGAATACTATCTAAGAGTAATCCGTTTATTTATAAAATAGAAGCAATCACTGATGTGCGCGGGCGCTCACAGTCGCTGAGGCATATAAAATATAATAAAACGGTCGGACTGCAATCAAAAACAGTGCCGACACACAGAGAGAAGCAGCGGGTGACGTGCGTGTTGAAGCTCCGCCCCCCGTATGCGGCGTTATGTCCTATTGGACTTCGTCAGCGAGGGGTGGAGCCTGACGATCTCCCGGCATCTTATATACTGAGCGGACGGTGTCTCATTAGGCTAAGGAGCATACGGAAGTAAAAAAGCTTCCTTAGTAACCGGACCTTAGCAACAACTCGTCCACTATACAGAACCAATCCTGTGTTAAAACATATGTGGCGGGACCGGAAAACAAATAATATGCTTTCTTTAATGGGGACACACACCACCTTGCCACAAATAGACAAAATACAGCCACATTTAAAAGTTCATTAAATATCACAAAAAAGGTAAATAGGTTAATTGGATAAAATAGAGTGGTGTACTTAAAATAAATGGCCCTGTCACAGAGCTTATACATCTTGACCCCGTATCTGGCACGCTTGCTGGGAAGGTACTGTTTGAATGAAAACTTAATCAGGGACTCATCAACGCAGACAACTTGATGGGGAGTAAACAAGTCTGCAAAACGTTGGTTGAAGTGGTTTACGAGGGGCCGAATTTTGTAGAGCCGATCGTATTCAGGGTCTCCACGAGGATGACAGAGTTCATTGTTGTTGAAGTGCATGAACCGCAAAATCTGCTTGTATCGTGCCCTGGCCATGGAGGCAGAGAACACGGGCATATGGTAAATTGGGTCAGTGGACCAATATGACCGCAACTCACTCTTTTTATTTATGCCCATGTTGTGGGAAAGGCCCAGAAAGAGCTTCAATTCGGAAACCGTAATTGGTTTTCAATCTCTGGCAAGGGAGGACTGGGGAATAGTGGCGATGTGTTGACCAGCGTACAAATTGCTTTAGTCCACAATAGATCTATAGAGATCTTCGGTGAAAAACAGCGAATAAAAATCCAGTGATGTAAAATCAACTGTTTCCACCTGAATGCCGGGTTGGCCAGTGAATGGGGGAAGTACGGGTGCTGCAGAAGTGGTGGGTTCCCAATTCGGATTGGCGAATGCAGCAGGAAGGGCGCTATGGGCAGGACAGGCCTGTGTTCGTCTTCTTGGTTACAGCGGGACACTACTTGTGCTTGCACCTCGCCAGCTTGAACTGCACTTATGGGACTCGCCACGTCACCAAGTGTTACTGCAGTGTTGGATATACGACCAGGGTGTACTAGGCCGCTGGTGCTTGCCAGTACACCAGAAGGAATAGCGGCGCTAGTACTTCTCTGCTCCATACAAGGGACCTGCGGTTCTTGCACTTCAAGGACAGAAGAAGTTCGGGGTCTGGTACACCTGACCTTGGCAGGGACCACAACTCCGTCGTCAGAGCTATCTGTCATGGAGCCGCTGTCGTCTACAGGTTCGTAGCCTGAATCTGACAGATGAGTGACTTCCTCTTCACTATTTGCCATGCTCTGAAACGTGTAGGCTTCTTCACTAGTGTATTCGATTTGCCATTTTGGGCTCTAAATTTAGCGGTACACTAGTGAGAATCACAGGCAAAAAAGCTCCTGACTGTTAGCGACTGTATCAAAACGCTACCAACAAAAACTGTTAGCGATCGCATGGATCAGGCCTGACTCTGAAAATGCTGCAGTTATGTGTGTTTAGTGTTTTGCAAGTGACAGTGATCGATCGATACTGCACTTGGGTGGGCTGGGCTGGGCCGAGGGGCAAAACGCAGGTGCTAGCAGGTATCTGGGCTGATCCCGCTAACACTGCGTTTTTGGGAACCCTAAACTGCTGAGGACGCTAGTATAGATCTGATCGGATCAGATATCGATCCGTTCAGATATTATACCACTAAGGGAGGTGTATGCTGCATACGTGGGTGTTAGCGGTATTGGCGCTAACCTGACGCTGCCTGGGGCGACGCAGACCTTATCTGACCCTAAAAACTTATATCACCGCCGGGCGATTAGGGGGTTAAACTTTTATGAGGTAATAAACGGCGGGTGCCCTGAAACTATAATAAACAAACTAACTAACCAGCGTCACCCGTAACAGTTATACGGTAATCACTGGTGAAAGGGTTAACTAGGGGGCAATCAGGGGGTTAAAACCTTTATTAGGTAGTATATGGGGGTCCCTGTCGCTATAAAACGCTGACGGCGAACCTATATACTTACCTCCCTAACTAGCGTCACCTGTGTCACTAATACAGCGATCAGAAAAACGATCGCTTAGTGACACTGGCGATGGGGGGTGATCAAGGGGTTAAAACTTTATTAGGGGGGTTAGGGGGTACCCTAGACCTAAAGGGGGGTACCCTAAACCTAAAGGGGGCTAACCCTAACTACCCTACCACTTATAACTGTCACAAACTGACACCAATGCAAAAAAAACAAAAACTGCTATTGGTGTCACTGTGACTGGAGGTACAGGGGGGTGATCGGGGGGTGATGGGGGTGAAAAGTGTGCCTGCGTGTTCTACTGTTAGTGTAGTGTTGGTGCAAACTTACTTGATGTCTTCTCTCCTCGGCGCCGGAACGAAAAGACCAGCTCGAGGAGCGATGACATCACTTCCTCTGCAGCTGTTTACATTACAGCAGCAGAGGAAGATTTTAATTCATGGGGAGTGATCGCGAGGGGGTGGCCACTAATGAGTGGCCTCCCCCTCAGCCTGTATCGCTTCCCCAACGAAGCCGACCGCCTCGGGCACCGGGGGGGGGGGCGCAATGCGCCCCCAGCCCGCGGGAGGCAGATCACGTACCAGGTACGTGATTTTGCCTGCCCGTGCCATTCTGCCGCAGTATATCTGCGTTAGGCGGTCGGCAAGTGGTTAAGAAGGGGCATATTCTGGAAATGTTAAGGAGGTCAACGTGATAAGATTCTGACAGTAATTAAATGTAAGGCTGAAAGGAGAGGTTTAAGTCCAGGATTAATAGTATGAGCTCAGTTTGTGGAAGATTGAGTTTTAGGAAGTGGTGTAACATTTATATTGATAATGTCAATTGGTAAATTAATGATGCGCAGGGAGACTGAACGACTGAGCTGAGGAGTGGAGAGATAGATTTTTGTGTTATCAGCATAAAGATTTTATTGGAAGCAATGTAAGGTTATTAACCTCCTTGACAGTATTCCCGAGTATGGCTTGGGGTTAAATTTCAGCACCATTAGCGGTAACCCCGAGTCACATGCGGGATTGCATTGCAGTATACTTACCTTGTCCCCAGGATCCTGCGATGTCCCCCGCTGTCAAGGGGTTAATATGGCGCACAATGGAGGTAGCCGAGTATATATAAATAAAAATGGTGTGGGGAAGGGGGTGGGTTGGGGGTTCTGAGAGGGGAAACTTGGTGGTGGTAGTTAATGTTTCACAACAAGTTCAGGTATTAGTCCATGTAAGGATAAAATGATGCTGAATAAATGAAAGGCTGCCAGTCTATAAAAGCTAGAAGAAGCTCTGGAACAATAAAAAAGAAAGAAGGACGGCGCCCTCTAAGTGCAGCATGTATGTTAAAAATATTTATTACAATACATAAAAACACTCACATTTGAGTTGCTAAAAACCAGCATGTAAAGTAGTTTCATCCGCATGCTCTTGGGGGATGTGGGTGTCACGGGCCAGTGGGGGGGGGGGTTCCTGGGATGTGAGTTCCTGGGATGTGAATTTCCCATAACATTCCTCTCAAATACCCGTCTGAAAACACACTCCCCCCCTCCTTTTGTCCCAATCTTACGCGTCATGTAAATGTGTGTATATGTGTATGTGTGTGTGAAAGGATCCTTTATAAATGGTTCTTTGTGTTTACACACGTATATACACTGTACATGTTTTATTCCTTTTCCATCATTGCGTCATTTCTTCTCATATATACCACCCATCTCTCCCTATAATTATACACCTATTTAATTATATACCGTTTTCTGCATTTTTGTATTCCCTTCCCATATATGTTTACGTGTATATATATATATATATATATATATATATATATATATATATATATATATGTATATATATAAATATGTGTGTGTGTGTATATATATATATATATATATATATATATATATATATATATATATATATATATATATATATATATATTGTTCCCGTCCACTATGATCAATACAACATTCCTCTTCATATAGACCGCCTTCTCCTTACCCCACGATCCATATACACACATACATGTTCTTACCACAACATACTCATTTGCATATCTCCTCCCCTCCTCCTCACTCCACGCCCCACCCACTCCCCTTCTCCCTTCACTCCCCTTCCACATTGTGTACACCCCATCTCCACGGTTACCTACCCGCCCAATCATTATAGTCCCGCCCTCCTCTCAATGACCTCTCCACCCCTCCCAGTGCCTATGGTATAAATTCCCACACTGAATATGGCCACCAGCATACAGACAAAAAACAGAAAAGAGAGGGCGCACCGGCCTTGTGCATTATCTTTCAAGAGGTTTATTAAAACAGAAAACGTAAAAGTACTACTCACAAGGGTAGATAAAAATCACGCATAATAGTCAAATGATGGTAGCAGTCTCCAGACCTAAGGACAAGACGTGCAGACCGCTGCTGGCTGACGCGTTTCAAAGGTAGCACCTTCTTCTTCAGAGCCTCAGGCGGTGCCATCAGGTGACATCACCAGGTGGCCCCACCCCTTACCCTTTTAAGAACTGTCACACGGAAGAGCAGGCATTCAGTGGTTAGCCTTTACGGGGCTGGTGGTGCAAGAGGTGTTGGATCTGGATCTACATTGAGGGACTTTTTTTTTTTTTTAATAAATGATTTTTCAAAAACTGCCTCCTGTCTTTTTTTTTTTTTTTTACACTTTTACAGTTCAAAGCAAGTCAGCGGAATAGCAGCACTATCATATTACATTCTGCAAGGATGACATAGGGATTTTTCTTTTCCATCGTGCATTAGTGCTCACAAACTTTTTTACTGCCTCCATGTGCATTTCATGACAGTTGCTGGACAACTATCGTATTGTGAAATCTTCATTGTCACTTCATGATAAGTGAGTTGGTTGGCAAATAAGATAAATAGGCATGTTAACAAATTGTAATCTTCTGGATACTCCTGAGAAAAGAATGTAAAATTGTCCTATTTGTTAGAAATTTTATAATTAATAAATCCCAGCTGCCTTGATAACTGTATTGTCATATAGTTCCCTATGGATAAAACAGACCTGTTTTCAAATATGCAGGCACATTTATGCCCCGTACACACGGTCGGACTTTGTTCGGACATTCCGACAACAAAATCCATGGATTTTTTCCGACGGATGTTGGCTCAAACTTGTCTTACATACACACGGTCACACAAAGTTGTCGGAAAATCCGATCGTTCTGAACGCAGTGACGTATAACACGTACGTCAGGACTATAAACGGGGCAGTAGCCAATAGCTTTCGTCTCTTAATTTATTCTGAGCATGCGTGGCACTTTGTGCGTCGGATTTGTGTACACACGATCGGAATTTCCGACAACGGATTTTGTTGTCGGAAATTTTTATAGCAAGCTCTCAAACTTTGTGTGTCAAAAATTCCTATGGAAAATGTGTGATGGAGCCTACACATGGTCGGAATTTCCGACAACAAGGTCCTATCACACATTTTCTATCGGAAAATCCTATCATGTGTATAGGGCATAAGGGTTTGTAATTGGTGATTCTCCTCATTAAAAAGTCATGAGCTGTCATGAGAAACAATTCCTAATTTAATAATTTTCCTAATTCCAGGTGACCGTCAGAAAAAGGGAAAAATATGCTTAGAGCTTGTGGAGAAGAAAGCGAATACGGAGAGACAGTTGAACATATCTACAGAAGTAAAGCTCTTAAAAAGGCTATTGTTAGCGATTTTGAAGATCCACAAATCACTGATAGACACTAAAACGGAAAACATTGCCAAGTTACAGTGTACCTTGGCAGCTAACCTGGTCGACCGTCTAATATTAATAGTATACACGCTGATAATAACAGTTTTAACCATTTATGTAACTGTTGTCTGGTCTAAAAAATATTAAATGCTTGCTAAAAAAAGTCTATAGCTTTTTTGCATGTCTGATAATTGGGACAATTTGAAATCACACTTCTCAATTGAACTGTGTCTGTTTTCTTTTACTCTTTAAAATACTGTAAAGCACTGACTTTTGGATTAAAATAGAAATTTCAGTTTATTGCTCTCTAGTTAAAAATTAAAATAGAGCCCAGTGGAGTATTCCAAAAAACCATAGTTTATTTCCCATTGAAGAAACTCTGGGGGTCATTTACTATAACGCCGTGGCGCTAATTACGGTAATTAGCGCTAAAACGGTATTCACTATAGCACTGGTGAAAAAATACTCTCAAAATCGAATTTACTGTAGTTCCCTAAAACAAAATAGCTCCCAAACCCTTACTCTGCTAAAACCTGGAGAATTGCACATGGAAATATTGTTTAGAGTATGATATAATTGCCTAAATAGTACTGAAATATGCGGTATATTATTTAAAGGTAATCTGCTTTTAAACTGTGTGAAAAAGTGATTTCTACACTGAAATATCTTTAAAAGTCTGAGAAGAGATTAATTCCCTGTTTTTGTACAACTAGGTGCCAACACAACTGAGCATGCTCAGACCTGCAAATAGCTCTCATTGTAGCTCCAGTGTCTTTTTTACAGGGCGCTATAGTAAATACGAAAATGAGCGCTGAGTTAAAGAGCATTTTTGAAAGTGAAAATTGGTGCTATTATAGTCCAATGCAAGTTTTAGCCATTGATTCTAATGGTACAACTTATAACTTTCACAAATAAATCCTTTTAATGTTGAGATGAAATGTATCTTTCTCTGAAATAAATTTTCCTTTACAACATTGTTGCTTCTACTTCAAATATTTTGTTTTTAAGAATGCTAGAATGTGGAATGTTTTGATGTTTTGGTAAAATATATTTTTCTATGTCACTTTCACTTGTTACTCTCCATCTCACAACAATCTTTACCCCAAACTCACACAGGTGTCTTTACAATCCACAAACAATACCATTTCTGATGCAAATTTAAAATGAGTCACAGTTTTTTGTGCTTTTTATCATTTCCAAATAATCATAATTTGAGCCCCAAAAATGTGATATGTGTACCAACATCAGAAATCAAAATGTAATTCCCAAAAATTTGAGGGTAATATTCTACTCTCACCCACAAAAAAACACCAAATATCACAGAATAAATCAAGAAGAATAACTCTTGAGTAATGTAATTCCATCACCTGTATGTCCAAAGAAATGCAGTATTTATGTGTAGTAGGTTTTCACATGTGTCAGCTCTGTGGCTTAGAGGTTAGAACTTCTGCTTAGCATCCCTGAGCATCTGGGTTAGATTCCCAAACATGCCGCTTCATGTAGAGAAGTTGTCTCATCTCCCAGGTACTATGTCTAAATGTAGTATTTATGTGTAGGAGGGTTCCACCACCATTGTAAATCTTGCCAGATACACTACATCTAGTCAAAAATATTGGGACACCTGCCTTTACACACACACATGAACTTTAACGGCCAGCCCAGTCTTAGTCCGTAGAGTTAAAACTTGATTTAGCCCACCCTTTGCAGCTAGAACAGCTTTTAGGAAGGCTGTCCATAAGGTTTAGTGTGTCTGTGGGAATGTTTGACCATTCTTCCAGAAGTGCATTTGTAAGGCCAGGCACTGATGTTGGATGATAAGTTCCACCACCCCAAACTTGCTCATCCATGTCTTTATGGACCTTGCTTTATGCAGTCATGTTGGAACAGGTAGGGGCTATCCCCAAACAGTTCCCACAAAGTTGGGACCATGAAATTATCCAAAAAGTCTTGGTGTGCTGATGCCTTAAGAGTTCCCTTCACTGGAACTAAGAGGCCAAGCCCAACCCCTGGAAAAACAACCCCACATCATAATCCCCCTTCACCAAATGATTTGGACCCTTGCACAAAAAAAGGTCCATAAAGACATGGATGAGTGAGTTTGGGGTGGATGAACTTGACTGGCCTGAACAGAATCCTGACCTCAACACAACAGAACACCTTGGGGATGAATTCGTGCGGAGACTGTAAGCCAGGCCTTCTTGTCTAACATCAGTGCCCGACCTCACAATTGCATTTGAAGGAATGGTCAAACATTCCCATAGACACACTCCTAAACCTTGTGGACAGCCTTCCCAGAAGATTTGAAGATTTTATAGATGCCAAAGGGTGGGCCAAATGAATTTTGAACCCTACGGACTAAGACTGGGATGCCATTACAGTTCATGTGCGTTTAAAGGTAGGCGTCCCAATACTTCGGCCAATATATTGTATATTGCTTGTGACACTGAGCATGGCTATGGATGTAGGGCTGATTCACACCACAGAGATGCAGACAACATGTGTGAGGCTGCCTGTTGGCTAAGTGGGTAGCAATTCTGTCTAGCAGCACTGGCGTTGCTGGTTCAATTCCCAAACATGCTAATGCTTGTGTCGAAGTTTATATGTTCTCCCTGTGTGGGTTTCTCACTACAATCCAAAGACATGCTGGTATTTTACTTGTCTCCTGTCGAAATAGTCTCTAATGTAAGAAAGTTAGTTTTGGACTTTTGATTGGAAGCTCATTGCAGCCAGGGACTGATGTTAAAGTTTGTTAGCACTAATCATGCCCAGGGACGTGGACATTTAAAATTGTAGGGCTTACACTGTACAGGTACATATGGAGATTTATAGTTGGAGATTTGATGCACATAGCCAAGGGTTAACACCGTTGCAAATAGTATTATGTATTCCCGCTCATCAGGTGCAATCACTTTAGACATACTCAAAGAGACAAATCGAAAGATACTGGTGGGCTTGTACTTCTATTGGGCATATGTCAGTGTGCTAACAATACAAGCTATCTTATATAAAGAGCTGCAATAGGGAGGTTCGTATGGCCTGAGAAGGTCAGGTTTTTTGCTGTGATTTGTGAAGGAGAAGGAATGATATTGTGCCTATTGACAAACACCCAACTAGGGCTGTTTGTTTGCTGAAATTCTTGTTTTCAATCAAAAGTGGGTTTATGTGGCCATGCTGTCAATGTTCTGTGTGTATTGTTCCTGTCTGACCATGCAAACATGGTTTGGGAGCATGTGCTGACCTTCTACGCTTTTATCCCATTGCTTAATTGTGTACACAGAAATGCAGCTTCCAGCAGAACATGGTCACCAATGTATGTATATGTGTGGATTTGTGGGGTGGTGGTGGGTGTTATATTTTGAACATGTGGCTTTTTAAATATAATGTTGGAATGCTTTGTAAGAATAATGATTAAGTATGTTTCTATAATCTTACAGATAAAAATGTGATGTGTTGCCTATTATACACTGGAAGTAAAGCTGTGTCCACTCTAAGGGTTAGACAAATTTTAAATTGTAAGCTCCTATGAGCAGGGCCCTTAAAACCAATTGCTAACTGTTTTGCTAAATGTAGTACCAAATATCCTGTAGAAATTTTTTTGAAGCTAGTAAATGAATGTACATAATTTTGTTTCTGCTGGCAAAATGTACATTATTGAGCTTGTTTGTTTTGTTTTTTGTTTTTTCTTCTTCTTCTTTTTAATTAGTTTTGGGGGTGGTGGTTTTGGGGAAGTGCAAGATCTTTTATATCTTAGGCTGCTTTCACACTGGAGGAGCTTTACAGATGCTAGAGCCTCTCCTCTCACTCCAGTGTGAACTGGCCCTGACCCTAGTTTCACACCTATGCATTTTTTAGTGAGTTTTGCAGTTTTCAGAAACACTCTACAGTCCATTTAACATGGTTTCCTATGGTACTAGTTCACATGCGATTTGCGGCCAGTGCGTTTTTGGAAATGGTCTGGGACTTTTTTCACGTGATTTGCGGGTAATAGATTTCAATGGAACTGCTCCAGAAATGCAACTGTTATGTTTGTGATGTGATTTTTGATGTGTTTTGCGGTTATTATTTTCATACTGTATATAGCTGGTTGCTAATCGGGGGGCCAGGAAACCAGCTGCCGCGTCCCTAACAACCAATGAATCTTCAGCTGCCAGTGGCTTCCCCACTAAAAGTAAAAAAAAATGCCAGCCCAAAAAAATCGCTAAAAAACTGCATGATGTCCCCCCCAAGTCTATACCAGGCCCTTTGGGTCTAGTATGGATTTGGCGGGGGCCCCCCGATGCCAAAATTTATCAAAATAAAAAAAATTGTGTGGGGGCCCCCAAAATCCATACCAGGCCCTTCAGGTCTGGTATGGATATCAAGGGGAACCCTGCATCAAAATAAAAAAAAATTGCATGGGGGTCCCACCAAAATCCATACCAGGCCTCAGGAAAAGAGGGGGGGACGAGATAGCGGCCCCCCTCCTCCTGAACCTTACCAGACCACATGCCCTCAACATGGGGAGGGTGCTTCCCAAAACACCTTGTCCCCATGTTGATGGGGACAAGGGCCTCATCCCCACAATCCTTGCCCGGTCATTGTGGGGGTCTGTGGGCAGGGGGGCTTATCAGAATCTGGAAGCCCCCTTTAATAAGGGGGTCCCCAGATCTGGCCCCCCCTATGTGAATGGGTATCGGGTACATTGTACCCCTACCCATTCACCAAAAAAAAGCAGTGAAATGTGACAAAAAACAATAGCTGGTTTTTGACAAATCCTTTATTGTAAAATATAGCTCTGAGTGGTCTTCTCCCCTGAGCCGTGTCTCCCACCATCTTGGTGCTGTCTCTCTTGCCGTCATCTTCTTTCGCCGTCTCTCCTGCCACCGCCTACTTCTCCCACTGCTGTGTTCTTCCTCCCCCACAATCTTCCTCCGTTGTGTTGTCCCCACTGTCTGGCGTCTCTTACACAGCCATGGGGCGTGACCATCCGTTGACGTCACACGGAAAGCCCACCCCCTTTTTTCCAGCAAATAAAGGGACGGGCTCTGCGTGTGACATCAACGGATAGTCATGCCCTGTAGCTGTGTAAGAGACGCCAGACAGCGGAGGACAACACAACGGAGGAATATGGAGAGGGAGGAAGAACACGGTGGCGGGAGAGACGGGGACAGAAGATGGCGGCAAGAGAGACAGCACCAGGAGAAGATGGTCTGGTATGGATTTTGGGGGGGACCCCTACGCCAATCTTTTTTTTAAATTGACGTGGAGTTCCCCTTAATATCCATACCAGACTCAAAGGGCCTGGTATGGACTGGTGGGGAGAACCTACGCTGTTTTTTTTCTTTGATTTTAATTCTATATTGCCGGGAACTGGCAATTCATTACAGCCGCAAGCAATTTTAAATGAAATCTGTCAGGTTGGCAAGAGAGAGGGCCTGCTGCAGTTATAAAATACTGGCAGAAGAGGAACCTGCACATACCTGCAGCCTCCTAAACCTTCCTATCATGACCAAATCCTGTGTTTTTCTGACCGACACATTCCAACACCTCCTCGTAGTGTTGAATCTTGGCAATAAGCTCCATCCCATTTATATTTGACAAGTTACTATTTGTTCATCACTAAGAGCTAATATCATTACGCAAAAAGTAGACCGGGAATGACCAAGGTTCCAGACTATCAGAAAGTGCCAAAGCTTTACTTGTTTGAATCACATGAGGTTTAGCCATGACAGGAAAGTTTTGGAGGTTGTGGCTGGTATTTACAAATACCTTTGAGAGTGACTTGCACTGTATATCTACAGCAGTTTCCTTTTTTTCGCTTCCAGAGTCCATATAAAAGATAGTAAATAAAACTATGCAAAATGTTTCTTAGGGTGTTTTGTTTGCAGTTAAAGCCTAGTGCAAAGAAGCATATTTCATGTTTGAACTATCTTTACCTTGCCAATATCAAAACACATGTTCAGAATTTTTTTAAAAAGCCCCAGCTCCCCAGATATGCTAAATATTCATTTATAGGATTCCTCATTTCAAAAAATATACTACACTATGAATACATTACATTATTGGGCTTTTGGCTTTTGTCATTGATGGCAGAGAAATTACACTGGAGCGCATTGTGATATTGGATCCATCCCATCTTTATTTCTGATCCCATCTGTAAAACTTGACAGGCCTTTAATGGCCGCATATGTTTGGTGAGTGAGCATTTTTAACATGTGGTGAAGCCCCTGGCTGGAATTAATGAAGGGGGAGACACAGGAAGTGCCACCTGAGCGTAGTATATGAAATACAATTTATTGACAAGGTAAGTAATGCACTTACAGGAAATAAGTTAAAACAGGCTAATCTGTATAGAGTCGTGTTGCAGGTGTAGTCCGGCATCCAGAACGAGCGTCCACGGGTATGGCTGGTGTGTAGGAGATCCACAATCCATCCTGTGGCCACCAGGAAGTTGGCCTGGGCCGCCATGGAACGCAAGGAGATGACGTCACCAGGAGCAGAGAAACACCAAGGAAAGAACCGTGTATCAATTAATTAAAAATTAAAAAAATTATTTTATATATATATATATATATATATATATAAAATAATTTTTTAATTTTTAATTAATTGAGATATATATATATATATATATATATATATATATAAATCGCATAACAATTACTGTCATAACTTCAATAAAATATATATAGAATGATATAGTAGGAATCCATGCGCACATCACGAGGACATGCAAGCGTGCATATGTGCGTACACACCAAATGAGCACATACATAAGAAAAATTCTTCAGAAAAATTCTGTAACTCCTGATGAAGAGGCAGATTAAAAAATATTATCAGCCAGGTCTTATTGTGCGAGGTTATATCAATATTAGGTATGAATGTCAGTTTACTTTAGCGATATGGTATGTATGTATCGCCATAAAGGGGTGCATATAGTGTATCTATATCGATTGTTTATAGTTATATACTTATACCAAAATGTATATACGCTAAGGTAATACTACTTAAGTCTACTTAGCGTATATGCATGTCCTCGTGATGTGCGCATGGATTATTCCATGCGCATATTTGGACAGTGTACTATTACACTGTGGCCATCCTTATGTGTTTTACATGTGTTCTATATGTATGCGTTTTAGTCCTAATATATCATTCTATATACATTTTAGGTTATGACAGTAATCGTTATGCGATTTTTTTTATATATAGATATATAATCATTTTTAAATGTTTAATTCATTGATACACGGGCGTATATACGCTTCTCATTTATATGCATGTACAGGGGTGTTGCTAGGTCTGCAAAAGATCTGGGGCTAGAGCCCATAGCAGCGGTCACCAACCTTTTTCAAGGCCCGCGGGCGGGAGTCACGCTGGTAGTAAGCCATATTTCGCGGGCAATGGCTGGTGTTGGTACTTCAATCATCATGGCACTATGGTTGATATGGTGTCAGGGTGATTGAAGCGCATTGTTTCTATTGTTACATTCTAATATATTATGAAGTGGTTCAACTCACCATAATGCAGAATCAGTGGGAGCTGTGAGCGTGTCCCACTTGCCCTATCTCATGCCACCAGATGCAGCATGTCACTTGCCACCGTCGCCTGTCACCAGGTGCAGCATGTTACTTGCCACCGTCACCTGCCCCCAGATGTGGATTGTCGCTTGCTGCATTCACCTGGCTGCAGATGTGGATTGTCACTTGCCACCTCACCTGCCACCATTTGCAGATTGCCATGTCACCTGCCATCATTTGCAGATTGTCACTTGCCACAACTCCTGCCACCATTTGCAGATTGTCAGTTACCACGTCTCCTGCCACCATTTGCAGATTGTCACTTGCCACGTCACCGGCCACCAGATGTGGGTTGTCACTTGCCAACTGATGTGGATTGTCACTTACCATGCCAGCCAGTGCCACCAAATGTGCATAACGCTGAATTGGTAGCAGACTGGCAGCACTGGTCTATTTAGTGAGGGCAGGAGATCGGTGATGCGGGGCGGGCATTGAGAGATGATGTCATCTTCTGCTCCCCACCGCACCTTGCTCCCGCATTGAAAAGGCCCGGCTGTGAAGAGCACTGATGTGGAGCAGGCGGAGAGAGATGTCATCTCTGCTCGTCCGTCCGCTCACTTCTCTCCTCTCCTTGCCTGTCTCATGAGGCCAGCCCGCCCGCTGCAGCAGCAGCGGCCATAACCCGCTGGTTAGGCAGGGACCCTGTGGCAAGAGACTCTGGGCTATGGACCCCAGATTCGGGGCTATAGCCCCAATAGCCACCCCCTAGCAACGCCCCTGTGCATGTATATATGTTGTATATATGTTGTGCATATGAGATATATACATGCTTTTATACATTTTGTTGGCTCCACCTCCCTTCTCCTTCATATCTCTTGACATTGATATGGACATCAAGTTTTTATCTAAATTTATTATTTAATTACTGCTGTGTTTTTTAAACATCATTGGATAAGTTTATTATTCAATGCCTGGCCGATCCATATTGTTGTTAGCGACCCTGTGACCATGAGGTGTGCTGTAGCTTGTTGTCCTACGACCGGCTCAGATAGATAAAAACCACCATGCCAGCACTATCCCATTAGGCCTGTAGAAGGAAGTGATTCTCCGGGCACATAGCCTCGTTTACCTAGCTGTTCTTTCCTTATTGTTTCTCTGCTCCTGGTGACGTCATCTCCTTGCGTTCCACGGCGGCCCAGGCTAACTTTCTGGTGGCCACAGGACGGATTTCGGCTCTCCTACACACCAGCCATACCCGTGTGACGCTCGTTCTGGATGCCCGACTACATCTGCAACTCCACTCTATACAGATGAGCCTGTTTTTAACTTATTTCCAATAAGTGCATTACTTACCTTGCCAATAAATTGCATTTGATATACTACACTCAGGTGGCGCTTCCTGTGTCTCCCCCTTCTCAAATCTGTTTACAGAGCTGGCTTTTCTCTGAGGATAGCTGCCGTCTGTCATCCCATTCTAAGAACTATTGCTATGGACCGATGAGCGTTTAGTGCTCACATACTGCCTGTTGTACACTTACATATACATAAGTGTCTGAACTTACAGTTTTTTCTTTATCATTATGGAATTAATGAACACCTATCTTTCACTGTCACTTAAAGGCAAAGTGGTCGGGAAAAAATTTCATATATGCTATGGACTTTTTTGTTTGATTTATGGATATGTGTTGTTGATTGTTACCATTATTTACAGTGTTTGAGTGTTAACATCACTATCTTACTTTCAATATGTTTATTGACTTTTAGAAGAAGTAGAAAAACATATGTTGGCATTCGTATCATCGGCCCACATGGCCTACAATCAAAGAAAAAAAAAGTAACAGTTACAAACAATAAAGTGTATAACATTTAACATTGACCGTTAGCCGTAAGCTAGAATTCTACATAGGACAATAAATCTGGCACCTTTGCATCAGTGAGGGTAAATCCCCATCTCTAAGGGATTGGCCTATTTTTCTTGTCCCAAGATACCGGGACCCCAGGCTGAGGTATTTCCTTGGGATCCTTAGGGGGGTCAGCCACCCGCCCCGGGAGTTGCCCAGCACACCACCCGTATGGGAGCTCACTGTGGTTTTGCCTATCCCCTCCCAGGACCCGTGCCCCCCCATCCCTAATCTTGTGGCAGGCTGACTATATTGCAAGCCTGGTCCGCCACAGTAACGAGCAATTTAGGGGTACAATCTGGGAACATGGTTTGGAAACAGAGTTTCTGGCATATTCTTAGCAAATTAGCCTGCTTAGAGCTTTTTCCTCTTCACAAGTGAGGGGTGTAATAACCCCCTCTCATACATAGAGGAGAGTGGGAGCAGAGTGTCCCGAGAGTGAGAGTAAAGAGAGGGTAATAAAAAGAGGAGGATAGGAACACAGGAGAGTCCGATCACCTGTTATGCAGCATACACACGATCGTAATTCTCGTCGGAAAAAGCTATGGTGGTTTTTCCAACGTAATTCTGCTCAAGCTTGTCTTGCATACACATGGTCACACCAAATTTCGACTGCCAAAAACGCGCTTAGGTACAACACGTACGACGGGACTATAAAAGGGAAGTTCAATACCCAGCGCGCCACCCTTTGGGCTCCTTCTGCTAATCTCGTATTTATCTCATGTTAGTAGAAGTTTGTTGAGAGACGATTTGTGCTTTTCATCGTTTTACTGCTGTTCCGTTTGTGCTTGTGGGTTTGTATCTGGTTTTCAGTGCGTGTAGTCAGTTCGCATCTGTTTTTCAGTGTGTTCTTGTCCGCTTGTTACTGATTTTTAGCTCACTCTTCACAGGCCTTGCTGTTCTTCAGTGCATTCTGTTTAGTTCAGTCTGACCAGCCGACCATTTTGAATCCATGTTGCGGGTTTGTGCTCGTCGTAGAGTTCGTGCTGTGCGGGGGCTTGGTGTTGGGCTTTTAGCTTTGATCCAAGCCCAGTCCATAAACAGGGTGGGGAGGAGTTCATGGACAAAGAATTGGTTGCTCCAGTGTGACCAATTCTCTCATATGCCTTTGTTGAGGGAGATCCGTGAGAATAATCCTGATGATTTCAGGAATTTTCTCTGGATGACGGACCCCGTTTTTCACCGTCTGTTGGCTTTGCTGTCCCCTTATATCAGCAGGCAGAATACCTTCATGAGGCAAGCCATCACTCCTGAACACAGGCTGAAATTTTTGTCCTTTTTTTCACACAAATAGAGCTTTCTTTTGGTGGTATTTAATCACCGCTGGGTTCTTTATTTTTTGCGCTATAAAAGAAAAAAGACCAAAAAATCTGTAAAAAAAATGAATTTTTCTTCATTTCTGTTATACAATTTAGCAAATTAGTAATTTTTCTTCATATATTTTGGCCAAAATTTATACCGCTACATATCTTTGGTAGAAATAATCCAAATCGGTGGATATTATTTGGTCTTTGTGAAAGTTATAGAGTCCAAAAGCTATGGTGCCAATATCTGAAAATTGATCACACCTGAAGTACTGACGGTGTGACAGATCTAATTTCTTGAGACCCTAACATGCCAGAAAAGTACAAATACCCCCCAAATGACCCCTTTTTGGAAAGAAGATATTCCAAGGTATTTAGAAAGATGCATGGTGAGTTTTTTGAAGTTGTAATTTTTTCCCACAATTCTTTGCAAAATCAAGTTTTTTTTTTTTCTTTTTTTTTTTCACAAAACTGTCATATTAGCAGGTTATTTCTCACACACCGCATATGCATACCACAAATTACACCCCAAAACACATTCTGCTATTACTCCCGAGTATGGCGATACCACATATGTGAGACTTTTACACAGCGTGGCCACATACAGAGGCCCAACATGCAGGGAGCACCTTCAGGCGTTCTGGAGTGCCCAGGCCAATTCTGACATTTCTCTCCTACATGTAAAAATCATCATTTATTTGCTAGAAAATCACATAGAACCCCAAAACATTATATATATGTTTTTTTTTAGCAAAGACCCTAGAGAATACAATGGTGGTCATTGCAACTTTTTATCTCGCACGGTATTTGCGCAGCAATTTTTTTAATGCGTTTTTTTTGGAAAAAAAACAGTTTTGTGCTTAAAAAAAACCAAAACAGTGAAGTTAGCCCAATGTTTTTGCATAATGTGAAAGATGAAGTTATGCCGAGTAAATAGATACCCAACATGTCACCTTTCAAAATTGCGCGTGCTTGTGGAATGGCGCCAAACTTTGCTACTCAAAAATTCCCATAGGCGATACTTTAAAATTTTTTACTGGTTACATGTTTTGAGTTACAGAGGAGGTCTAGGGCCAAAATTATTGCGCTCGCTCTACCGATCGCAGCGATACCTCACATGTGTGGTTTGAACACCGTTTTCATATCTGGGCTGGACTTACGTATGCGTTCGCTTCTGCATGCGAGCACACAGGGACAGGGGCACGTTAAATTTTTTTTTTTTTTTTATTGTTCATTTTACTTTATTTTAGTTTGATGCTTTTTTCCCAAAAAAAAAAAAAAAAATTGACCACTTTTATTCCTATTACAAGGAATGTAAACAGGTAATTTTTTAATAGGAATTCCTTGTAATAGGAATATGGCATGACAGATCCTCTTTACAGTGAGATATGGGGTCAATAAGACCCCACATCTCACCTCTAGGCTGGGAAGCCTGAAATAAAAAAAAAAAGATCCCGGCTTCGATCGTAGCGGTGAGTCGGTAGAAGCTCCGGAGGGCGGCGGGAGGGGGGACGTCCCCTCTCGCCTCCCGTAAGAACGATCAAGCAGTTGAACATCAGCTATGATCATTCTTATGGGGTAGGGAATCGCCGGCTAAAAAGTTGATATCTGAATGATGCCTGTAGCTGCACCCATCATTCAGATATCCCCGCACAAAGTCAAGGACGTCGTATGACAGCCGGCGGGCGGGAAGTGGTTAAAACGCTTTTTTTTTTTTAACACAAAGTTGTCCATTTATACAATATTTCTAACACATAGCATGTACATAATAAAAATGACACCCCAAAATAGATTCTCCACCTCCTCCTGAGTACGGCGATTACCACATGTGTGAGACTTCCACAGCCTGGCCACATACACAGGCCGAGTACAGCCGAGTATGGCCGTACATGGCAGGGTATGGCAGGGTATGGCCGAGCATGGCTGGGTATGGCAGAGTATGGCTGGGTATCACCGAGTATTGCAGAGTATGGCTGGGTATGACAGTGTATGGCAGAGTATTGCGCGGTATTGCAGAGTATTGCGGGGTATTGCAGAGTATTGCAGAGTTTGGCCGGGTATTGCAGAGTTTGGCGGGGTATTGCAGAGTATGGCGGGGTATTGCAGAGTATGGCTAAGCATGGCTGGGTATGGCTAATTATGGCAGGGTATTGCAGGGTATCGCCGAGTATGACTGGGTATGGCTGGGTATCACCGAGTATGGCTGGGTATTGCAGGGTATTGCTGGGTATTGCAGGGTATGGTGGGGTATTGCAGAGAACTGCGGGGTATTGCAGAGTACTGCGGGGTATTGCAATGTATTGCGGGGTATTGCAGGGTATTGTGGGGTATTGCAGTGTATTGTGGGGTATTGCAGAGTATTGCAGAGTATTGCGGGGTATTGCAGAGTATTTCAGGGTATTGCAGAGTATTGTGGGGCATTGCAGAGTATTGCACAGTATTGCACAGTGTTGTGGGGTATTGCACAGTATTGTGGGGTATTGCAGAGTATTGCACAGTGTTGCGGGGTATTGCAGAGTATTGCACAGTGTTGCAGGGTATTGCAGAGTATTGCACAGTATTGTGGGGGTATTGCAGAGTATTGCACAGTATTGTGGGGGTATTGCAGAGTATTGCACAGTATTCTGGGGCATTGCAGAGCATTAGGGATGGCTGAGCATGGATGGATGGATGGCTGGATGTCACTGTGCAGCGCTGTGGGCACTACACATCCAGCCCACAGCGCTACTGCCATCCATCTATCCCCCTCTCCGCTCACAGTGTACCGATCGGTGGTTAAGGTAAGATTTCTCCTTTAACATCACATTATATGTATTTAATGTTTGCTAATGTATTGTATTTCTTTCATCATTCCCTAATTACCATGATTGTAATATGCTGTGAATGTCCCCTTTGTTCTCATGCATGCTGGAATTTTTCTAAGTTCGTTTTTTGGCCTACATGCATATTTGCCTTCACTAACTTCCCCAGAATGCTATCCTGGGTCCATATCCACCTAGCCTAGTCACTTAACAATGTATTTTGTCAGCTCCATTGTAGTGCTTACCCTAAACACCCCCTAAAATGTGTCGAAATGTTATTTGTGTCCTTAAATTCAGGCAGAGTGCCAGAGGCTATTTTTTGGGGCCCAAACTCATTTGGAACCCCCCCCCCCAACCGCTAAGTAAACCCATACCAATCCTTTATCTGCTGACTTTGCCAAACCCATACACACTATACCTACTTCTTTTGTGGTCATATTTATGGATGAATTCCCCAAAGCATGTAGTAAAAGGGCCTGCCTGAATACTTTCAAATGGTACTGTTTAAAGTTTTGTTCTCCTATTATTATCTTGATAGGTAATTGAAGAATGTAAAAATGTGCTTCCATTTGTACAGTGTGTATTGGCAGTGGGCTGCCAATAGTGTAAGTAAGGAAGGGCTGGCCAAAGTAATGTACATTATTTATGCATTCAGCTCTCAATGAAGTGGAGAGGGTTACCTGTCCAAAATATCTCCCCCCCCTAAAATATTTCCAAGGGGCCATCGGGGGGGGGGGGTGGAATCTGATAAGTGGACCTTATATTTTTGCCTTTAAATACTCCTTAAAATAAATGTTATACTGATGTTGGCCAAGAATGTTTGAGTCTAATCTGCTTGCAATGTTTATGTGCAAAATGACTTATATTTTTTTCTTGATTGGCTCCACAGTTTCCTTCAATGCCACAGGAATGGCAGACTGTGGCCTCTAGGTTTGCCCAGCGGTGGGACTTTCCTAACTGCAGAGGGGCAATCGATGGGAAGCATGTCCACATTGTCCCACCACCCCATTCGGGGTCATACTATTATAATTACAAGGGGTTTAATAGTATTGTGTTGATGGCAGTGGTGTCGGCGACATGTGAGTTTTTATATGTGGACGTGGGGAGGAATGGTCGGATGTCTGATGGTGGAGTATTTGCCCGGACCGAGTTCTACCGACGTCTCGAGAGTGGTGGCTTGAGATTGCCACCTCCAGAGGAGAACATGGAAGGACTGCTATTTGACTTTGTCGCAGATGAGGCATTCGGTCTGGGTGACCACGTGATGAAGCCATTCCCCCAGGGGACCCTCATCCCAGAGAAGAGGGTTTTTAACTACTGGCTGGCCAGAGCCAGAAGATTCATGGAGAATGCGTTTGGGATCCTGGCCAGCCGGTTCCGCCTGTTTTAAACAGCCATAAATATGGCGGAATACAATCTAAACCATATCATTTTATGTTGCTGCATCCTGCACAATTTTTTTAAAAGACATAATGCAAGTTAAGTTGCCTCCCTTGGGCCTGAGGCCAGATTTTCAGAAACTCCAATGATGGCCCTGGAAGCTGGCCGTCCTGGCTTGCCCCCCCAAAGTGCCCTTGAAGTGCGATAAAAATATGTAGACTATTTTACGGGTAGAGGGGCCATTGTTATGCCAGCACATTTTGATTAAATTTTGTCTTTTATAAAATAAAATATGGATTTTCATTTACTGCTTGAGTTTATTTTTGCTGTCTCCTAGGTTCTCCTAGAGCACTTGTAGTGCCAAGTGGTTTTTCCATTTTTAAATAACACCCATTGTCACTGTAAACACCAACTTAACACAAGAACTGGTATTGATCATTGAAAGATGAAGCCACACATTGTTGAGTATAAAACCTTTTACTCCGTGCACATTCACATGTGCATTTTATAAAACATTTGGCGGTAAAAAAACGCATCTTTTTTTTTTCAAAGTTTTACCTTGAAATTTTTTTAAAAATACAGAAACAGGCATGTTTCCAAACATAACATACACAACTCTGGAACTTACAAAGTTCCACATTGCAAAAAAGATGGCAATAGCAAACATTTTATAGTGTGAAAACGGTCTGGATCTTGACTTCATCAGATGAGGTGAAGTCATCCCTGTAAAAGCCAAATTTAGAAGATGCACACAAATTGTGAGTCAAAATAGGGATTTCCTTTCTGATCCCATACCTAATGTCAACATGTGCTATCTCCCATCATGGGGGATCAATGGACGTGTTTTGGGGGTGCAACCCCTTCCTCTCACCTACTAGAATTATGAGGAAGGGGTTGCACCCACAAAACACGTACATTGATATCAACTGATGGCAGATAGCACATGTTGACACACTGTGTGCATCTTCCAAATTTGGCTTTTAAACTGTATTAAAACTTTATTTAAAATTTTTAGTTAAAAAAAATTAAAAAAAAAACAGGACTCTTTTTAGGATTTAGATTCTCCCTAGTACATCAATCATGTTCTTCAGTCTTTGTTCAATCTCCTTGTTTTTTTCTTTGATAAGGTCCAAATCACGACTACAAAACATGATTTCCCGGATAATCCGTTGTGCACCGTCACTGGTGAAATGACTCGATTTTAGTACCACAACCTGAACATCACCTATAATAAAAAAACACACCATGTATTAAAAATATGCAGGCATACATCTATTACCTGAATAGGGATTAGCTTCAAGTTTGAGTCAAACTCATGCTCGACTCGAACATCAGTTGTTCGCACGTTCGCTTAATAACAAACAATTTGGGGTGTTTGCGGCAAATTCGAAAGCTGCGGAACACCCTTTAAAAGTCTATGGGAGAAATCAAAAGTGCTCATTTTAAAGGCTTATATGCATGGTATTGTCCTGCCCCAAGGGACATGGATCAATTCAAAAAAAAGTTTTAAAAACAGCGATTTTTTCGGGAGCAGTGATTTTAATAATGCTTAAAGTGAAACAATAAAAGTGTAATATTCCTTTAAATTTTGTACCTGGGGGGTGTTTATAGTATGCCTGTAAAGGGGCGCATGTTTCCCGTGTTTAGAACAGGCTGACAGCAAAATGAAATTTCAAAGGAAAAAAGTCATTTAAAACTACTCGCGGCTATTAATGAATTGTCGGTCCGAGTTCATTGAAGTTCATTGAAACAAACGGCATGGGATTTCCCCACAGGGGAACCCTGAACCAAAATTTAAAAAAAAACGGCGTGGGGGTCCCCCTAAATTCCATACCAGGCCCTTCAGGTCTGGTATGGATATTAAGGGGAACCCCGTGCCAAATTTTTAAAAAAAGGCATTGGGGGTCCCCCTCAAAATCCATACCAGACCTGAACCCCACACCAAAATAAAAATGGCGTGGGGTCCCCCCAAAAATCCATACCAGACCCTTATCCGAGCATGCAACCTGGTATGGATTTTTGGGGGGCCCCACGCCATTTTTTTTTTAATTTTGGTGTGGAGTGTCCCTTAAAATCCATACCAGACCTGAAGGGTCTGGTATGGATTTTGAGGGTGACCCCCAGACCATCTTTTTAAAAAAATTTTGGTTCGGGGTTCCCATGTGGGGAAATCCCATGCCGTTTTTTTCAATGAACTTTTATGTGTATTGTTGGACCGACAATTCATTAATAGCCGCGAGTAGTTTTAAATGACTTTTTTTCCTATGAAATGTCATTTTGCTGTCAGACTGTTCTAAACACGGGAAACATGTGCCGCTTTTCAGGCATACTATAGACATTAGGGATGAGCTTCGAGTTTGAGTCGAACTCATGTTGATGGGGACAAGGGCTTCATCCCCACAACCCTTGCCCGGTGGTTGTGGGGGTCTGCAGGCGGGGGGCTTATCGGAATCTGGAAGCCCCCTTTAACAAGGGGACCCCCAGATCCCAGCCTCCCCCTGTGTGAAATGGTAAGGGGGTACAAAAGTACCCCTACCATTTCACAAAAAAAGTGTCAAAAATTTTAAAAATGACAAGAGACAGTTTTTGACAATTCCTTTTATTTAAATGCTTCTTCTTTCTTCTATCTTCTATCTCCCTTCGGTTTCTTCCTCTCGGCCCCGCTCCTTAACCACTAGCCTACCGCCCACTGTCATATGACGGCCGGACGGTAAGCCTATTGTTCTGAGTGGGCGTCATATGATGTCCACCGTTTAAACAGGGCATGCGCGCGATCGTGAGCGCGCAGCCCTGTACTGTCGGTGGTGGCGTGTCACCGAGACACCGCTCGTCACCGACAGGGGTGAACAGCCACTGGGCATGGCTGTTTACCACGTGATCGGCCGTGATGAAGTCACGGCTGATCACTAATGGTACATCCGCATTGCACGGCGCATGCGCGCGATCGTGAGCGCGCTGCGCGTGCACGTCGGTGGCGGCGTGTTCCCCGGGAACACTGCTCGTCACCGACGATAGTTTACAGCCATTGGCCAGTACTGTGTACCATGTGATCGGCTGTGATCCATTCACAGCCGATCACTAAGTGTAAACAAAGAGCTGTCACTAGCTGTTACTAGCCCTTCTCTCCTCACACACCGTTTCCAGTGTGAGGAGAGAAGAGCCAGGAGCAGTGAGTTACAGATCTTTGTATTTGTAGTGTCTGCACCAACACCACTTCTGTCCCATCGCCCCCCCCAATTGTCATCTGTCACCCAACAGTCACCCCATAAAAAGTGCACCTGTCACATAGAGACTGCCATTAGTGACCATCAGCGGTGCCCTGTCACCCACCAGTGACCGTGCCCTGTCACCCGTCACCCATCAGTGACCTGCCCTGTCACCCGTCACCCATCAGTGACCTGCCCTGTCACCCGTCACCCATCAGTGACCTGCCCTGTCACCCGTCACCCATCAGTGACCTGCCCTGTCACCCATCAGTGACCTGCCCTGTCACCCGTCACCCACCAGTGACCGTGCCCTGTCACCCGTCACCCACCAGTGACCATTAGCGGTGCACCCGTCACCCATCAGTGACCGTCGCCTGTCAACAATCTGTGACTATCACCTGTCACCGTCCGTGGCCTGTCACCCATCAGTGACCGGGCCCTCTCACCCGTCACCCATCAGTGACTGTGCCCTGTCACCCATCAGTGACCATCAGCGGTGCACCTGTTACCCATCAGTGACCGTCGCCTGTCAACTATCTGTGACCATCGCCCATCACACCATCACCTCTCAGTGAACGTCACCTGCCACCCATCGCACAGCCCATCAGTGACCGTCACCTGCCACCCATCTGTCACCCGTCGCACAGCTACCCGCCACACAGCCATGTCCAAAAGAGGATATACAAGTGAGGAGGCGTTCCAGATCCTCTCTATGACTGATGAGAGCACCGGGGAGCTCTCATCAGAGTCCCATTCTGATTCCGAATCAAATTCGGCATTTGAGCCGATCGAGAGTAGCAATGGTTCGGATGAAGAATGGGTCCCTCCTAAAAGGGCACGACACTCTGGAACCCAGGAAGCCGCCAGCAACCGGGATTATATTCCCAGTACCAGCTCTGCCGCCAGAAATAGGCCCCAGGAAGAAAGGCCCAGTACCAGTGCTGCCGCCAGCAATAGGCCCCAGGAACAAAGGCCCAGTACCAGTGCTGCCACCAGAGATGGGCCCCGCGCACAAATGCCCAGTACCAGTGCTGCCACATCACACCCGAGTTCCAGCACAGGAAATTCAACTCCCCCAACTACTGGAGTGTCACGTCCCCCAAGAGCCAGGGCCGCTACCTATATGCCAGATGGTCTTGCCAACCCAACATGGCTGCCTTCCAACTCGGGATCACCAAATATTCCCCCTTTCACAGCACAGCCAGGTGTGCAGGCCAACACCCAAAATTTTACAGAGATCAATTTTTTTCACCTGTTTTTGCCCGACACTTTCCTGCAGTTCATTGTGGACCAGACAAATTTGTATGCCCAGCAGTATATTGCCAGCAACCCCCAATCATCTTATGCCCGTCCGTTTGAGTGGAGAGATTTGAATATGGAGGAGTTCAAATTGTTTTTGGGCCTCACCCTAAATATGGGGCTTACAAAAAAAATTGAAGGACATACCTATTGGTCCACCCACCCCATCCACCATATGCCCATGTATTCTGCCGCTATGTCCAGGTCCCGATATGAGATGATTATGAGATTCTTTCATTTTAACGACAACACCCAGTGCCCTCCCAACAATCATCCAAATTCGGATAAGCTATACAAGATTCGCCCACTAATAAATTCATTTTCCCAACGATTTGCAGAACTTTATGTCCCCGAGAAGAATATATGTGTGGATGAGTCCCTGGTACCATTTTCAGGCCGGCTAGGAATAAAACAGTATATTCCTAGCAAAAAGGCCAAATATGGAGTCAAATTTTACAAGCTGTGTGAGAGAGCCACGGGATATCTATATGCATTCCGCATATATGAGGGAAGAGATTCCCAGCTCCAGCCCCCTGAGTGCCCAGCCTACATGGGCACAAATGGAAAAATCGTATGGGATCTGGCTTACCCACTTCTAAAAAAAGGCTATCATATATACCTGGACAACTTTTATACCAGCCTGCCCCTTTTCAGACACCTATATATTGAAAAAACCCTGGCCTGCGGAACTTCAAGAAAAAATAGGAAGGGCTTCCCACAATCCATTGTGAACAAAAGGCTGAAAAAGGGGGAAAGAGCAACACTGAGATGTAATGAAGTGCTGGCCTTGAGGTGGAAGGATAAGAGGGATGTGCACATGATGTCCACCATTCATGATGACACTGCAGTTGTAGTTCAGCGAAGACGAGGTCCCATTGAAAAACCGACATGTGTCCAAGACTATAATCTCTACATGGGGGGGGTGGATTTCAATGACCAAATGATTCAGCCCTATTTGTCAATAAGGAGGTCCCGATTCTGGTATAAGAAGGTAGCAATATATCTAATCCATTTGGCCATTTACAATTCCTACATAATCTACACAAAATCCACAGAAAGCCCCGCCTCCTTCCTAAAATTCATAGAAGAAGTAGTCACGTCCCTCATCTATCCACAAAGACCCCTCCCAGAATTACCTCGTTCTGATGCTGTTAGCCGACTTCATGAATGGCACTTCCCGTACAACATTCCACCATCGGAAGCAGGCCGAAGACGGCAAAAAAAATGTCGTGTGTGCAGCAGAAGAGGTTTTCGAAAAGATACCAGCTACCATTGTCCCCAGTGTCCCTCCCAACCTGGCCTTTGCATTGGTGAATGCTTCGAACTGTATCATACATCCCCAAGTTATTAGCCCATATTTTTCCCATTTTCGCTGATCATTTTCCATGCTTCCCCAAATAACCATGCCACTGCCTTCAATGTGAACTGACCCTGGCCTGCTTTTTGACTATGCCTCTGCCTACCGTTTGGACTGCTTCCACATGAACTGACCCTGGCCTGTTTTGACTATGCCTCTGCCCACCGTTTGGACTGCTTGCTCGTGAACTGACCCTGGCCTGTTTTGTGACTACTCTTCTGCCTACCGCTTGGACTGCTTGCACGTTAACTGACCCTGGCTTGTTTTATGGACTATGCTTTTGCCTACCGCTTGGACTGATCTGTTGCCCTGCTACTATAGTACACAGGGGTCTCACATATGTGAGGGGCTCCAGAATAGTTTTTCCGGATGGAGATAACAATTTTTTTTGTTTTCTCCCGGTTTTGTAATTTCCGGATTAGGGTCTGGAGTCCGGAGGCTTCATAGAGATTTGGGTGGGTCGAAGCCTCTACCCCTGTGCCCCTGTGCACAGGTCTTACCCAATTGCGGCCCTCAGCCTTCTGCTGACTTACTGCCATCATGCCTTTGCCTGCCGCATGAACGGACCACACATCTGCCTGCTACCTGGACTATGCAAATAATTCGCTGTAGCAAAAGGCAGTATGTTTATGAAGGGCTGGAGAGCGGTACAATAATGTGTGTCTGCAGGTAACAGTGTACCAGGACCAATATTATGGCTGTGCTGGCTGTCTCTGCCTGGACAATTCCTATGGACTGTGCTGTGCCGACTATAGACAATATTCCTGCCTGCTGCCTGGATAGTTATTGCTGTCGCTAAGCACATCCCTGACTGCTGCCTGGACCAGTGCTCTCTTCTGTGGACACTACTAAAAGCACAGGTAATACTTTTTTTTTATCCTTTCCGCAATAGAATTTATTTTGGATTGTAATTCTTGGTATGTACATGCTATGTGTTAGAAATATGAAGGGCCTTCAAAAATGATAGGTTGCCAGGAAATTATCTATGTAATGTATGCTCCTAGAACGCCTGATGGTGCTACTTGGATGTTGGGCCACTGTATGTGGCCAAGCTGTGTAAAAGTCTCACACATGTGGTATCCCCATACTCAGGGGGAGTAGCAGAATGTATTTTGGGGTGTCATTTTTGCTATGTGTTGGAAATATCTTATAAATGGACAACTTTGTGTAAAAAAAATGCGTTTTTATTTTTTTTCCACATTTTCCAAAAACTTCTGGAAAAAAAATAACCATTCAAAAGACTCATTATGCCTCATAGATTATACGTTGGGGTGTTTGCTTTCCAAAATGGGGTCATTTTGTGGGAAATTCCTTTGTCCTGGTGCTCCAGGGCCTTCAAAAGTGTAATAGGTGGTTGAGAAATGAGATGTGCAATTTATGCTCGTAGATCGCCTGATGGTGCTACTTCAATGTTGGGCCTTTGTATGTGGCCAGGCTGTGTAAAAGTCCCACACATGTGGTATCGCCATACTCAGGAGGAGTAGCAGAATGTATTTTGGGGTGTCATTTTTGCTATGTATTTGCTATGTGTTGGAAATATCTTATAAATGGACAACTTTGTGTAAAAAAAATGCGTTTTTATTTTTTTTCCACATTTTCCAAAAACTTCTGGAAAAAAAATAACCGTTCAAAAGACTCATTATGCCTCATAGATTATACGTTGGGGTGTTTGCTTTCCAAAATGGGGTCATTTTGTGGGCAATTCCTTTGTCCTGGTGCTCCAGGGCCTTCAAAAGTGTAATAGGTGGTTGAGAAATGAGATGTGCAATTTATGCTCGTAGATCGCCTGATGGTGCTACTTCAATGTTGGGTCTTTGTATGTGGCCAGGCTGTGTAAAAGTCCCACACATGTGGTATCGCCATACTCAGGAGGGGTAGCAGAATGTATTTTGGGGTGTCATTTTTGCTATGTATTTGCTATGTGTTGGAAATATCTTATAAATGGACAACTTTGTGTAAAAAAATGCGTTTTTATTTTTTTTCCACATTTTCCAAAAACTTCTGGAAAAAAAATAACCGTTCAAAAGACTCATTATGCCTCATAGATTATACGTTGGGGTGTTTGCTTTCCAAAATGGGGTCATTTTGTGGGCAATTCCTTTGTCCTGGTGCTCCAGGGCCTTCAAAAGTGTAATAGGTGGTTGAGAAATGAGATGTGCAATTTATGCTCGTAGATCGCCTGATGGTGCTACTTCAATGTTGGGCCTTTGTATGTGGCCAGGCTGTGTAAAAGTCCCACACATGTGGTATCGCCATACTCAGGAGGAGTAGCAGAATGTATTTTGGGGTGTCATTTTTGCTATGTATTTGCTATGTGTTGGAAATATCTTATAAATGGACAACTTTGTGTAAAAAAAATGCGTTTTTATTTTTTTTCCACATTTTCCAAAAACTTCTGGAAAAAAAATAACCGTTCAAAAGACTCATTATGCCTCATAGATTATACGTTGGGGTGTTTGCTTTCCAAAATGGGGTCATTTTGTGGGCAATTCCTTTGTCCTGGTGCTCCAGGGCCTTCAAAAGTGTAATAGGTGGTTGAGAAATGAGATGTGCAATTTATGCTCGTAGATCGCCTGATGGTGCTACTTCAATGTTGGGCCTTTGTATGTGGCCAGGCTGTGTAAAAGTCCCACACATGTGGTATCGCCATACTCAGGAGGAGTAGCAGAATGTATTTTGGGGTGTCATTTTTGCTATGTATTTGCTATGTGTTGGAAATATCTTATAAATGGACAACTTTGTGTAAAAAAAATGCGTTTTTATTTTTTTTCCACATTTTCCAAAAACTTCTGAAAAAAAAATAACCGTTCAAAAGACTCATTATGCCTCATAGATTATACGTTGGGGTGTTTGCTTTCCAAAATGGGGTCATTTTGTGGGCAATTCCTTTGTCCTGGTGCTCCAGGGCCTTCAAAAGTGTAATAGGTGGTTGAGAAATGAGATGTGCAATTTATGCTCGTAGATCGCCTGATGGTGCTACTTCAATGTTGGGCCTTTGTATGTGGCCAGGCTGTGTAAAAGTCCCACACATGTGGTATCGCCATACTCAGGAGGGGTAGCAGAATGTATTTTGGGGTGTCATTTTTGCTATGTATTTGCTATGTGTTGGAAATATCTTATAAATGGACAACTTTGTGTAAAAAAAATGCTTTTTATTTTTTTTCCACATTTTCCAAAAACTTCTGGAAAAAAATAACCGTTCAAAAGACTCATTATGCCTCATAGATTATACGTTGGGGTGTTTGCTTTCCAAAATGGGGTCATTTTGTGGGCAATTCCTTTGTCCTGGTGCTCCAGGGCCTTCAAAAGTGTAATAGGTGGTTGAGAAATGAGATGTGCAATTTATGCTCGTAGATCGCCTGATGGTGCTACTTCAATGTTGGGCCTTTGTATGTGGCCAGGCTGTGTAAAAGTCCCACACATGTGGTATCGCCATACTCAGGAGGAGTAGCAGAATGTATTTTGGGGTGTCATTTTTGCTATGTATTTGCTATGTGTTGGAAATATCTTATAAATGGACAACTTTGTGTAAAAAAAATGCGTTTTTATTTTTTTTCCACATTTTCCAAAAACTTCTGAAAAAAAAATAACCGTTCAAAAGACTCATTATGCCTCATAGATTATACGTTGGGGTGTTTGCTTTCCAAAATGGGGTCATTTTGTGGGCAATTCCTTTGTCCTGGTGCTCCAGGGCCTTCAAAAGTGTAATAGGTGGTTGAGAAATGAGATGTGCAATTTATGCTCGTAGATCGCCTGATGGTGCTACTTCAATGTTGGGCCTTTGTATGTGGCCAGGCTGTGTAAAAGTCCCACACATGTGGTATCGCCATACTCAGGAGGGGTAGCAGAATGTATTTTGGGGTGTCATTTTTGCTATGTATTTGCTATGTGTTGGAAATATCTTATAAATGGACAACTTTGTGTAAAAAAAAATGCTTTTTATTTTTTTTCCACATTTTCCAAAAACTTCTGGAAAAAAATAACCGTTCAAAAGACTCATTATGCCTCATAGATTATACGTTGGGGTGTTTGCTTTCCAAAATGGGGTCATTTTGTGGGCAATTCCTTTGTCCTGGTGCTCCAGGGCCTTCAAAAGTGTAATAGGTGGTTGAGAAATGAGATGTGCAATTTATGCTCGTAGATCGCCTGATGGTGCTACTTCAATGTTGGGCCTTTGTATGTGGCCAGGCTGTGTAAAAGTCCCACACATGTGGTATCACCATACTCAGGAGGAGTAGCAGAATGTATTTTGGGGTGTCATTTTTGCTATGTATTTGCTATGTGTTGGAAATATCTTATAAATGGACAACTTTGTGTAAAAAAAATGCATTTTTATTTTTTTTCCACATTTTCCAAAAACTTCTGGAAAAAAAATAACAGTTCAAAAGACTCATTATGCCTCATAGATTATACGTTGGGGTGTTTGCTTTCCAAAATGGGGTCATTTTGTGGGCAATTCCTTTGTCCTGGTGCTCCAGGGCCTTCAAAAGTGTAATAGGTGGTTGAGAAATGAGATGTGCAATTTATGCTCGTAGATCGCCTGATGGTGCGACTTCAATGTTGGGCCTTTGTATGTGGCCAGGCTGTGTAAAAGTCCCACACATGTGGTATCCCCATACTCGGTAAGAGTAGCAGAATGTATTTTGGGGTGTAATTTGTTGTATGCATATGCTCTGTGAGAGAAATAACCAGTTAATATGAAAATTTTGAAAACAAAAAAAAAAAAAAAAAAAAAAATCTTCCTTTTGCAAAGAATTGTGGGAAAAAATTACACCTTAAAAAAACTAACCATGCTACTTACTTAATACCTTGGAATGTCTACTTTCTAAAAAGGGGTAATTTGGGGGGTATTTGTACTTTTCTAACTTGTTAGTACCTCAAGAAATGAGATTCACCTGATGTACTGAAGGCCTGATCAGATGTTTTCAATTTTCAGTGATTGGCACCATAGTTTGTAGACTCTATAACTTTAACAAAGACCAAATAATATACACTAATTTGGGTTATTTTTACCAAAGATATATAGCAGTATAAATTGTGGCCAAAATTTATGAAGAAAAATTACTAATTTGCTAAATTTTATGACAAAAACAAAGAAAAAGGCAATTTTTCACAAAATTTACGGTCTTTTTTTATTTATAGCACAAAAAATAAAAAACCCATTAGTGATTAAATACCACCAAAAGAAAGCTCTATTTGTGTGAAAAAAAGGACACAAATTTCATTTGGGTACAGTGTTGCATGACTGAGTAATAGTCATTCAAAGTGTGAGAGCACCGAAAGCTGAAAATTGGTCTGGGCAGGAAGGGGGTTTAAGTGCCCTGTATTGAGGTGGTTAACAACCAGCTATTCACTGTTGCCGAAAGCTTTGCCCAGTCAAAGCTTAGAATGCACTGTGCAGCGTGCAGTGCATTTCAGGGCATTCAGCGGGGCAAACACCCTCCAAACGCCCCTCAAATTCAGGTGTTTGCTGAACGAATAGGCAACGTTCGGGCCAAACTTTTGCTCGCCCCGAACCGTTCGTCCAACTCAAGTTAGGAAGAATCTTTCACCCTGGTACACCTCTTCCTGTTCCAACTTTCTAAGGTGAACATTTCATTCACTTTCAAAAGATTTCCTCTTTTCTAGCCCAGCATTTCTCAACTCCAGTCTTCAAGGCGCCCCAACAGATCATGTTTTCCCTCAGATGAAAGAGCTGTGGTAATTACTAAGGCAGCGAAACTCATCAAAACACCTGTGCAAAATAATGGGAAGCCTGAAAACATGATCTGTTGGGGCGCCTTGAGGACTGGAGTTGAGAAACACTGTTCTAACCTTTCTAAAAGAGAGGGGTCTGTGGGACTTTATTTGAGGACATGACGTTGTCATCAGCCTCCGTCCCTATTATTTTATACAAAAGAAAAACAGGGAGGCAGGACTTTAAATGAAGTACGTGGAGGGTCAAGTGTTGTGTGGCATTATAATTGACATATCTATAATATATATATAAAGGAGTAGGACATTTGTCTCATAATTCATATTTGATAGAAAATTGATATACTACACATATAATTAAATACCTGCATGGAGTAGGATAATAAAAAATGAAAAACTTTATTTCATACAGCAATACATAGTACATAAATAATCCAAAAAATGGATGGCACATGATACATATAGAAAAGCCCAAAACTGGATAGCACATGATTAGAATATAGTCAAATACATAATGCATGAACAGAATCCACAATGACATGGTAGGATGAAGTATGTGATTTGAACACGACATTTGTTAGCTCAACGGGTTTCGTGACTTGATGTCACTCATCAGGAGAAAACGTGTACACGTGCAAGATATCTCTGTAATGATATATTGTGCATTTCTAGTTGGTCTATTATTTTTTGGATTATTTATGTGTTATGTATTGCTGTATGAAACAAAGTTTTTCATTTATTATCCTACTTCATGCAGGTATTTAACCACTTCCCGCCCGGCCCATAGCAGATGACGGCCGGGCGGTGGTTCAGTTATCCTGACTGGGCGTCATATGACGTCCAGCAGGATAACATGCCGCCGCGCATCGCGGCGATCGGTGGATCGGTGTGTCAGTCTGACACACCGCTACACCGATCTTGGTAAAGAGCCTCCGGTGGGGGCTCTTTACCACGTGATCAGCCGTGTCCAATCATGGCTGATCATGCTGTTAATAGGAAGAGCCATTGATCGGCTCTTCCTCACTCGCGTCTGACAGACGCGAGTAGAGGAGAGACGATCGGCAGTTCTCCTGGCAGGGGGGGTCTGTGCTGATTGTTTATCAGCGCAGCCCCCCTCAGATCACCACACTGGACCACCAGGGATCACCACTAGGACCAGCAGGAAAGGGGAAACATGTGGATGGCCAGGTATGTACCTCATGGCCATCCACATGTGCCCAGTGTGCCCAGTCAGTGCCAATCAGTGCCCACAAATGGGCTCTGATTGGCACCATTATGTTGCAGTGATGCCCAGCAATGCCACCCTTAGGGGCATCAGTGCAAACAATCAGTGTCATCAGTGTCACCCATCAGTGTCCATTGGTGCCACCTGTCAGTGCCCATCAGTGCCCACCTATCAGTGCCCATCCGTGCCCATCTGTGCCAACTATCAGTGCCACCCATAAGTACCCATCAATGCCACCTACGAGTGCCCATCAGTGCCGCCTATGAGTGCCCATCGGTGCCACCTATGAGTGCCCATCAGTGCCGCATACCAGTGCCACCTATCAGTGCCCTTCAGTGCCGCCTATCTGTGCCCATCAGTGCCACCTATCAGTGCCCATCATCAGTGCCCGTCAGTGCCACCTCATCAGTGCCACCTCATTGGTGCCACCTCATCGGTGCCCATCAGTGCCGCCGTATCAGTGCCTGTCAGTGCAGCCATATCAGTGCCGTCATTAAAGAAGAAAACATACTTATTTACAACAATTTTTAACATAAACAAAGAAAAACGTGTTTTTTTTCAAAATTTTCGGTCTTTTTTTATTTGTTGCGCAAAAAATAAAAACCGCAGAGGTGATCAAATACCACCAAAAGAAAGCTCTATTTGTGGGAACAAAATGATAAAAATTTAGTTTGGGTACAGTGTTGCATGACCGCGCAATTGTCATTCAAATTGCGACAGCGCTGAAAGCTGAAAATTGGCCTGGGCGGGAAGGTGTCTAAGTGCCTGGTATTGAAGTGGTTAATTATATGTGTAGTATATCAATTATCTATCAAATATGAATTATGAGACAAATGTCCTACTCCTTTATATATATTATAGATATGTCATTTATAATGCCACACAAGACTCCACGTACTTCATTTAAAGTCCCGCCTCCCTGTTCTCTTTTGTATGCTGTTCTAACCTGTTGGGTCTCCAAGTGAGAAAGTGAAGTAAAATATACCCAGTGGGTCACAGGCATCAAGAAATAACCTCATACAGGGTCTTTAACCTTTCCCAATATAACACAGTGAAATTGCGTATATGACTGTTTCTGAACTGAGTTGAAAGATATGCTGAAGGCAAAGCATTGGGACTGTACAAATCCAATCACTGGGAAAAATAAACACTTTCAGTATGATTGTTTTTAGGAGTAACTTCAAAACAGGTTACTAAATTACTTTTCATATAACAAATAATTGTTTTGGTTGAAAAAATATAATAAAACCAAGGAATGTTTTGTCAGACTGTAATGCTATAATGATCTTACTGGTGCAATGTATCAAAAAACACCAGCACCACAGGTGTGTGTGCACAGAAATTAATGGACAGCTGCTACTCTGTAAATTCAATAAACAAACAATATGATATAGTAAGAGTAGCGCGGGTCCGCACACCAGTCTCTAATATCCTCAGTATTAATGTGCAAATATATACCCATAAAAAATATTTATAAGTAATTCTGCTTATTAAACTATTTGCAAAAATATATATCAAATATGGTTAGTAAATAAATAAATGTAGCGCTATGTGTAAAATTATAAATATAAAGTGCAAATCTCTAAAATAAATAAATCCTACATATAAATGAACATTGTGGTGCTGATTGTTTCATGTTATAATTTATATCAAATATAAATAAAGTGCACGTGCAAATCAAACAATAGTGCAAAAATACATCATTAAAGTGCTTCTATAACAATCAATAGAATATTTCTAAAGAGACATGAAACATAAACAGCGACAGCAAAATAGAAAGCTATGTAAAAAAGTTCTGTTTGGAATTGTAATGTGATGTGAAGTCCAAAAAATGCTCTGTATCCAAATTCCCAAGTGCTCCACCGCAGTGTGAATCCTTCACCATTCCTACTAAAATGAACTCACCAGCTAGCTATGCTGGTAAAATTATAAACCGGCAGGCATGCCAGAATTATCTCCCAACAATCGCCAACTGCAACTCACTCTCCTCATAGGTTTATGGTCAGGATCCCATCTCAAAGATTACAGTGTTCAATGTGGAAGACAAAAAGAAGGAAGGAGGCTTCCATAGCTTAAAACGGTACCACAGGCTACAGTCAGGTCCATATATATTGGGACATCAACACAATGAACACAATTCTAATCTTGTTGGCTCTATACACCACCACAATGGATTTGAAATTAAACAAACAAGATATGCTTTAACTGCAGAATTTCAGCTTTAATTTGAGGGTATTTACATCCAAATCAGATGAACGGTGTAGGAATTACAACAGTTTGTATATGTGCCTCCCACTTTTTAAGGAACCAAAAGTAATGGGACAATTGGCTGCTCAGCTGTTCCATGGCCAGGTGTGTGTTATTCCCTCTGTGGCGCTGGTAGATTTTCATCTACCGCTGATAGGTAAATTTAGTGGGTCGCTTATTATAGGAAGTTAGTTTTGCCTCTGTTCCAGCTTGGCTGATGTTGCGTGTAGTTCCACATTGTGCCGTGGGTGTCGTTGTCACCATCGGCAAGTGTTGGAAAAGCAACGTGTCGAAGCGAATGAGTGCTCCTCTGTCCCGGGGATAACTCAGTGGAGGTGGTCCTCTGAGTTGCATTCTGGGAGAGGGTATGTATGGGCCAGACGCCATGTTTTAGGGTTAGTTTTCCAGCCACCTGCTGGCCCTCCTGGCCGACAGGTATGCAATAGAAATACCACCTCGCGGTCCTCCGTTCCAGAGGCCCATCTCACTGCGGCGTGTGGGTGGGCCCAGAAGCCTGTCTGGGGCCTACCACAGCAGCGGAGGAATGGTCCTGAGCTGTTTATCCTGAGTGAAGAAGCTGGACAACCGAGAAGATCCCAGGGGAGAACCCGTCATGCAAGGATCATGCAGAGTGCTGGTCTGGAGAGGGGCCTGGTGACTCGGTTGGAGGACGCATTCCGTAGTAATCTTACAGTATAGTACTGCCGGGTTGGCTTAAAGGTTCAAGTACTGTATCTGACATTCATCGCAAACCAATAAATCCTGTGGCAGAGGATTGTACGGGTTTTATTCCAAACAAGTCTTTGGCAGAAACTTTTGTTCGTGCTACGTGCTGGCTGCTAGGCAAGTGAGAGATGTCTATCCAGGCGGGCAAAGAATAAATCCTATGAAAGGGGAGACTATTCAATCACAAGTGTTCAATTACAAAGAATGTTCTGAAGAAATACTACAGAAAGGTATTTGAGCTTCCCTGCAGCTTTCCTACTACCTCTATTCTGCTACTTCCCTTGTTCATTTTATTAAAGCATTGGAAAAACATACTCAAGTGTTTGGTGCTTATATCGTCCAGAGGTAAACTCAACAGAACCCTAGACCCGGTGTCGGTGAAACAGAGGTATCGAGAGTGAAGGTAACAAGCCCGCTTAAACCAGCAGCTCCACCGAGAGTTATTGCTACACCTCATTATCCCATTTACAAGGAGCAGATAAAAGGTCTAGAGTTAATTTCAAGTGTGCTATTTGCATTTGGAATCTATTGCTGTCAACTCTCAATATGTGATCCAAAGAGCTGTCACTATCAGTGAAGCAAGCCATCATTAGGCTGAAATAACAAAACAAACCCATCAGAGAGATAAAAAAACATTAGGTGTGGCCAAATCAACTGTTTGGAACATCCTTAAAAAGAGAGGATGCACCGGTGACCTCAGCAACACCAAAAGACCCGGAAGAACACGGAAAACAACTGTGGTGGATGACCGAAGAATTCTTTCCCTGGTTTAGAAAACACCCTTCACAACAGTTGGCCAGATCAAGAACACTCTCCAGGAGGTAGGTGTATGTGTGTCAAAGTCAACAATCAAGAGAAGACTTCACCAGAGTGAATATAGAGGGTTTACCACAAGATGTAAACCATTGGTGAGCCTCAAAAACAGGAAGGCCAGATTAGAGTTTGCCGAACAACATCTAAAAAAGCCTTCACAGTTCTTGAACAATATCCTATAGACAGATGAGACCAAGATCAACTTATACCAGAGTGATGGGAAGAGAAGAGTATGGAGTAGGAAAGGAACTACTCATAGTTACATAGTTACATAGTGATCCAAAGCATACCACCTCATCAGTGAAGCATGGTGGTGGTAGTGTCATGGCGTGGGCATGTATGGCTGCCAATGGAACTGGTTTTCTTGTATTTATTGATGATGTGACTGCTGACAAAAGCAGCAGGATGAATTCTGAAGTGTTTCGGGCAATATTATCTGCTCATATTCAGCAAAATGCTTCAGAACTCATTGAATGGCGCTTCACAGTGCAGATGGACAATGACCCGAAGCATACTGCGAAAGCAACCAAAGAGTTTTTTAAGGGAAAGAAGTGGAATGTTATGCAATGGCCAAGTCAATCACCTGACCTGAATCCGATTGAGCATGCATTTCACTTGCTGAAGACAAAACTGAAGGGAAAATGCCCCAAGAACAAGCAGGAACTGAAGACAGTTGCAGTAGAGACCTGGCAGAGCATCACCAGGGATGAAACCCAGTGTCTGGTGATGTCTATGCATTCCAGACTTCATGCTGTAATTGACTGCAAAGGATTTGAAACCAAGTATTAAAAAGTGAAAATTTGATGGATGATTGTTAATCTGTCCCATTATTTTTGGTCCCTTAAAAAGTGGGAGGCACATATACAAACTGTTGTAATTCCTACACCGTTCACCTAATTTGGATGTAAATACCCTCAAATTATAGCTGAAAGTCTGCAGTTAAAGCACATCTTGTTCATTTCATTTGAAATCCATTGTGGTGGTGTATAGAGCCAAAACGATTAGAATTGTGTCGATGTCCCAATATTTATGGACATGACTGTATATCAAAACAATGTAAACTCCACTCAGATGTAGAAAGTGCATACCCGGCACTAGGGAAACAAGCTCAGCTTTGCTTGCCGTTCACTGCTAGTGTGAACCGGCATATGCAATGGCATCAGTGTCCTCGCCCCGCCCTACATACGTTTCATCATGTGACGTCTTCAAGGAGCTGATATACCTATTTGTGCCTTGAATTTGGTTTAGTCCAGGTACACATAGGAACTTTTAGAGATAAGACTATGACAATATTCTCCCTATATGAACTTAAGTTTATGATTTAAAAATGTTCCTTTGTTATAATATGTTCTATAGCTTGTAATGTAGTAGCTACAATCCTGTATAGTGGTTTTAGAGATCTAACTGCATTTAAAAGAAAAACCTGCACTATTTATACTGTGATGTATGATTTGATCACCAGACTGTAATATTCATATTGATTGAATTCTAGATTAGTCTATTTTGTTCAGTATGTTCTGCTGTTTTATACATGTAGTGCTGGTCCCCGAAAGGGCCTGGTGATTTTGCTCCAGGCTCCTTTTACAGTTTAGGGCAGCAGCAGTCAGACACTCAGCAATAGTCACCCTGCAGGCATAATAAACAGTCTAGGGGTTGCAATTGTTTAAATGTATTGCTGAGTAACTGGGATAGCCATTTGCTGAGAGGTATAGTGAGTATTTTGCAAACCTCGCTTTTTGTCACAAAGTTTTGAAAATTGAAAAAAGAAAAAAAAAAAACATTTTTCTTTTCTTTCTTCATTTTCAAAAACAAATGAGAGCTGCAAAATACTCACCATGCCTCTCAGCAGATAGCTTGGGGTGTCTACTTTCCAAAATGGGGTCATTTGGGGGGGGGGGGGGGGTTTGTGCCATCTTGGCATTTTATGGCCTTCGAAACTGTGATAGGTAGTGAGGAGTGAAATAAAAAAATTACGCCCTTAGAAATCCTGAATCCTGATCGGTTTTTGGGGCCCCGTACGCAGCTAGGCTCCCAAAAAGTCCCACATATGTGGTATCCCCATACTCAGGAGAAGCAGCAGAATGTATTTTGGGTTGTAATTCCACAAATATGCCCATGGCATGTTTGAGCAATATATCATTTAGTGACAACTTTGTGCAAAAAAAAAAAAAAAAGTTTGTAATTTTCCCGCAACTTGTGGCAAAATATAAAATATTCCATGGACTCAACATGCCTCTCAGCAAATAGCTTGGGGTGTCTACTTGGGGTGTCTACTTTCCAAAATGTGGTCATTTGGGGGGGGGGGGGTTGAACTGTCCTGGCATTTTTTGACCTTCAAAACTGTGATAGATAGTGAGGAGTGAAGTCAAAAATTTACCGCCTGAAGGCGGTGCTTGGTTTTCGGGGCCCTGTACACGGCTAGGCTCCCAAAAAGTCCCACACATGTGGTATCCCCATACTTTTGGGGTGCAATTCCACATATGCCCATGGCCTGTGTGAGCAATATATCATTTAGTGACAACTTTTTGTAATTTTTTTTTTTTTTGTCATTATTCAATCACTTGGGACAAAAAAAAATAATATTCAATGGGCTCAACATGCCTCTCAGCAATTTCCTTGGAGTGTCTACTTTCCAAAATGGGGTCATTTGGGGGGGGGGTTTGTACTGCCTTGCCATTTTAGCACCTCAAGAAATGAGATAGGCAGTCATAAACTAAAAGCTGTGTAAATTCCAGAAAATGTACCCTAGTTTGTAGACGCTATAACTTTTGCGTAAACCAATAAATATACGCTTATTGACATTTTTTTACCAAAGACATGTGGCTGAATACATTTTGGACTAAATGTATGACTAAAATTGAGTTTATTGGATTTTTTTTTATAACAAAAAATAGAAAATATTGTTTTTTTTCAATATTTTCGGTCTTTTTCCATTTATAGCGCAAAAAATAAAAACCACAGAGGTGATCAAATAAAATCAAAAGAAAGCTCTATTTGTGGGAACAAAAGGACGCAAATTTTGTTTGGGTACAGCATTGCATGACCGCGCAATTAGCAGTTAAAGCGAGGCAGTGCCAAATTGTAAAAAGTGCTCTGGTCAGGAAGGGGGTAAATCCTTCCGGGGCTGAAGTGGTTAAATGTATTGCTGAGTAACTGGGATAGGGTGTAGGGAGCTGTGGGGTACTCCAGAAACCGTGAGCAATAACCAAAGGGTACTCTTCACTCTGTAGCTACTCTTTGAAACAGTCCCTTTAGTGAATAGCCCCAGATATTGGCAGCACTGAGACACCATAAATAATGTCCCAAGCCAGACAAGCTTTAGCCTTAATGCACAAAGGATTGCAGCAGTCACCAGGATCCTGCAAACAGTTCTGTACTGTCCCTGGATACTTGGATGCCCCCTTCCAATATCCCACGGACCTCCTTTAGTGAACTTTTCAGGCCGGATCCTCAGTAAAATCTCTTGTGACATCCTGTAAGGACGCTATTCCACTGCATAGCTTGGTGTCATCTGCAAAGACTGAAATTGTACTTTTAATCCCAGACCCAATATAATTTATAAAGATATTAAAAAGTAAGGGTCCCAACACTGAACCTTGGGGTACACCACTGATAACCTTAGACCAGAGTAAGAATCAATAACAACTACTCTCTGAATTCTGTCTTTTAGTCAGTTTTCTATCCATTTACAAACTGATCTTTCCAAGCCTGTACCTTACACATTAGCCGTGTGTGGGGAACTGTGTCAAACGCTTTTGCAAAATCCAAGTACTGTACCTGACCGCTAGATTGTGTTTCCAGCGCGATACTATCGCGCTGGTTCTCGGCGACAGGGTACTGTGCATGTCGCGCTGGCTCACTCATCGGGAAAGGAAAACGTTGTTTTCCTTCCGCGATGAGTGACAGGCAGTGCTGACAGCTGTCTGGTATGAATCCTGAGGCGGGAACACTGCGCCAAATTTTAAATGAAAAAACCGGTGTGGGTTCCCCCCCAGGGGCATACCAGGCCCTTAGGTCTGGCATGGATCATAAGGGGAACTCCCTACGCCGAAAAATCGGCGTGGGATCCCCCCCAAATCCATACCAGACCCTTATCCGAGCATGCAGCCCGGCCGGCCAGGAAGGGGGGTGGGGACGAGCGAGCGCCCCCCCCTCCTGAGCCGTACCAGGCCTCATGCCCTCAACATGGGGGGGTGGGTGCCTTGGGGGAGGGGGGCGCCCCCCCACCCCAAAGCACCTTGTCCCCATGTTGATGAGGACAAGGGCCTCTTCCCGACAACCCTGGCCGTTGGTTGTCGGGGTCTGCGGGCGGGGGGCTTATCGGAATCCGGGAGCCCCCTTTAATAAGGGGGCCCCCAGATCCCGGCCCCCCACCCTGTGTGAATGAGTATGGGGTACATGGTACCCCTACCCATTCACCTGGGGAAAAATGTCAATATAAAAAAAACACAGTACACAGGTTTTAAGAGTCATTTATTAGTCAGCTCCGGGATCTTCTTCCGACTTCGGGGGGTCTCCTTCCGACTTCTCCCGGTGTTCGGCCTCTTCTCCCAGGCCCCGCCGCTATCTTCTTCCAGCTATATTGCCAGCGAGGGGCCCGGTCTGCTACCGCTGTCTTGCCGCCGCTGTCTTGTCGCCGCTGTCTTGTCGCCGCTGTCTCGCCTCTTCTTCTCTTCTTCCCCGATGTTGACACGACGCTCTCTCCGGTTTGAATGCTGTGTGCGAGCTGCGGAGCCATTTATATAGGCGGTGACCCCGCCCCCTTACGACGTCATTGTCCCAGCATGCGCAGGGACTCTGGCGTCATAAGGGGGCATGACCCCAGAGCCCCTGCGCATGCTGGGACAATGACGTCGTAAGGGGGCGGGGTTACCGCCTATATAAATGGCTCCGCAGCTCGCACACAGCATTCGAGCCGGAGAGAGCGTCGTGTCAACATCGGGGAAGAAGAGAAGAAGCGGCGAGACAGCGGCGACAAGACAGCGGCGACAAGACAGCGGCAGCAGACAGGGCCCCTCGCTGGCAATAGAGCTGGAAGAAGATAGCGGCGGGGCCCGGGAGAAGAGGCCGAACACCGGGAGAAGTCGGAAGGAGACCCCCCGAAGTCGGAAGAAGATCCCGGAGCTGACTAATAAATGACTCTTAAAACCTGTGTACTGTGTTTTTTTTATATTGACACTTTTCCCCAGGTGAATGGGTAGACCCCGACAACCAACGTCCAGGGTTGTCGGGAAGAGGCCCTTGTCCTCATCAACATGGGGACAAGGTGCTTTGGGGTGGGGGGGCGCCCCCCTCCCCCAAGACACCCACCCCCCTATGTTGAGGGCATGCGGCCTGGTACGGCTCAGGAGGGGGGGGGGCGCTCGCTCGTCCCCACCCACCTTCCTGGCCGGACGGGCTGCATGCTCGGATAAGGGTCTGGTATGGATTTGGGGGGGACCCCACGCTGATTTTTCGGCGTAGGGGGTTCCCCTTACGATCCATGCCCGACCTAAGGGTCTGGTATGCCCCTGGGGGGGAACCCACGCCGGTTTTTTCATTTAAAATTTGGCGCGGTGTTCCCGCCTCAGGATTCATACCAGACAGCTGTCAGCACTGCCTGTCACTCATCGGGAAAGGAAAACAACGTTTTCCTTTCCCGATGAGTGAGCCATCTCGGCGCTGGCTCCTGCGACGGGGCTCGCAGGTGTCAAATCTCGCCGAGAAATGCGGCGAGATTGACACAATATCGCGGTCACCTACTGTATACTACATCCACAGCCACCCTTCTGTCCAAGGTTTTACTTACCTCTTCATAGAAAAGAAATCAGGTTTGTTTGACAACTTCTGTTTTTCATGAATCCATGCTGTCTGTTGCTTAAAATATTTTTTTTTAAGCCAAAAACAGCAAGCAGGCCGGCAGCATCTATGGCTGCAAGCAGGGACAGCCAGCCATCCAATTCAAAAAGTGATAAACGGATATTAGGTGTGGGTGGGTCGCAGCGCATTTTAGGGGCCCTGCCCCTTTTGTCCAGCAGCCAGAATGGAGGGAGAGATCGGCATTTAGGCTGAGCTAGCTGGAGTGGGAGGGGGCAAGAGACAGAGTGACAGAATGGAATGTGCAATGCTACTGTATGATGGACCAGATGTACTACAATAATCAGCATACTGTATAAAGAAAAGGGGAAAACAGGTAAAACATAAACTCAATGGAAAGCACATATTTTACAATAAAAGGCACATAAAGCACTAATAATAATATGTCCATGTCATATTTTATTGGAAAATGGTGTTGGCAAAAAATATACTGATGGAAAAAAATGTATAAATGATAAAACCATAATAATAATAATAATAATAATAATAATAATAATAATATCGAAAGTTCAGCAAGTTTGATATCAATAAATGAATATACAGTATCTAGCAAAAGTGAGTACACCCCTCACATTTTTGTAAATATTTTATTATATCTTTTCATGTGACAACACTGAAGAAATTACACTTTGCTACAATGTAAAGTAGTGAGTGTACAGCTTGTATAACAGTGTAAATTTGCTGTCCCCTCAAAATAACTCAACACAGCCATTAATGTCTAAACCGCTGGAAACAAAAGTGAGTACACCCCTAAGTGAAAATGTCCAAATTGGGCCCAAAGTGTCAATACTTTGTGTGGCCACCATTATTTTCCAGCACTGCCTCTATCATCCACAGCTCTCCTGTCCTCCTCCCCCCTCTCCCCCCTCCCTCCCTGCCTGTCTGCTCCTGTGTCAGTGCCTGCTCCCCTCCCTTCTTGCTGCTGAAGTTTCATTTAAACTTTATACCATCCTGTCTGTTTAATAATCCTATGTGCCCCTGTGTCTGTTTTTTATAAAAATAAGTCGTTCTTTACCATTTTTCAGAGCTCCGATCGCCGCTCACATGATCTATTGCCTCTCTCCTCCTCCTACCCTCCTGACTGAAGTCAGGGGAATCCTCAGGCCTGCCCACTGAAGCTGTCAGATGGGGAGAGGAGAGAGGCTGCAGGTCATGTGAGTGGTGCTCGGGGCTCTAAAAATTAGTAAAGAATGGCTTATTTTTATAAAACACAGACACAGGGGCACATACAGTGCCTTTAAAAAGTATTTATACCCCTTGAAATTTTCCACATTTTGTCAAGTTACAACCAAAAACATATTTTATTGGGATTTTATGTGATAAACCAACACAAAGTGGCACATAATTGTGAAGTGGAAGGAAAATGATAAATCATTTTCAACATTTTTTATAAATAAATATCTGAAAAGTGTGGCGTGCATTTGTATTCAGCAGGCTTTACTCTGATTCCCCTAACTAAAATCTAGTGGAACCAATTGTCTTCAGAAGTCGCCTAATATGTAAATAGAGTCCACCTGTGTGTAATTTAACCTTAGTATAAATACAGCTGTTCTGTGAAGCCCTCAGAGGTTTGTTAGAGAACCTTATTGAACAAACAGCATCATGAAGGCCAAGGAACACACCAGACAGGTCAGGGATAAAGTTGTGGAGATGTTTTAACCAGGGTTAGGTATAAAAAAAATCACAGGCTTTGAACATCTATTGGAGCACGGTTCAATCCATCATCTGAAAATGGAAAGAGTATGGCACAACTACAATCCTACCAAGACATGGCTGTCCACGCAAACTGACAGGCCGGGCAAGGAGAATATTAATCAGAAAAGCAGCCAAGAGGCTTATGGTAATCCTGGAGGAGCTGCAGAGATCCACAGCTCAGATGGGAGAGTCTGTCTACAGGACAACTATTAGTTTTGCACTCCACAAATCTGACCTTTATGGAAGAGTGGTAAGAAGAAAGCCATTGTTGAAAGAAAGCCATAAGAAGTCCCGTTTACAGTTTGCGAGAAGCCATGTGGGGGACCCAACAAACAGGTGGAATAAGGTGCTCTGGTCAGATGAGACCAAAATTGAACTGGCCTAAAAGCAAAACACTATGTGTGGCGGAAAACTAACACTGTACATCACCCTGAACACACTATCCCCACTGTGAAACATGGTGGTGACAGCATCATGTTGTGGGGATGCTTTTCTTCAGCAGGGACAGGGAAGCTGGTCAGAGTTGATGGGAAGATGGATGGAGCCAATTACAGGGCAATCTTAGAAGAAAACCTGTTAGAGTCTGCAAAAGACTTGAGACTGGGGTGGAGGTTCACCTTCCAGCAGGAGAAGGACCCTAAACATACAGCCAGAGCTACAATTGAATGGTTTAGATCAAAGCATATTTATGTGTTAGCCCAGTCAAAGTCCAGACCGAAATCCAATTGAGAATCTGTGGCAAGACTTGAAAATTGTTCTTTACAGATGCTCTCCATCCAATCTGACAGAGCTTGAGCTATTTTGCAAAAAAGAATGGGCAAACATGTCACTCTCTAGATGTGCAAAGCTGGTAGAGACATCCTCAAAAAGACTTGCAACTGTAATTGCAGCGAAAGGTGATTCTACAAAGTATTGACTCAGGGGGGCTGAATACAAATGCACGCCACACTTTTTGGATATTTATTTGTAAAAAAAAAATTGAAAACCATTTATCATTTTCCTTCCACTTCACAATTATGTGCCACTTTGTGTTGGTCTATCACATGAAATCCCAATAAAATACATATACGTTTTTGGTTATAATAAGACAAAATGTGAAAAATTTCAAGGGGTATGAATACTTTTTTAAGGCACTGTAGGATTATTAAACAGACAGGATGGTATAAAGTTCATTAAGTGGCTTAACAACCACTTTAAGCACGAGCAAAAGCATTCTTAAATAGCCTGCCTGGCACCAGCATGCATTGAATGTGTGCCTGTGTGCTTCCTGCGCATAATTGTGCCTGGTCACCATTCTGCTGAAAATGCTACCTGCCTGCACATTTCTGTGAGCCAAACGTCTGATAGGTATTCCCCGACACTTCCTCTCTAATATAGTATAGAGTTATGAAGTTTGGAATTAGATAAGTGAGTAGTGGAGTATAGTTCTAAGGTACCAGAAAAAGTGAGCTAATAAAAGGTATTGATGTGAACCTTTAGCATACCAGATGAAAAGTGGATGGTCGCTGAATTCCAGGGTGCTTGATCAGGATATCAAAAGGGAGGGGGGGATCACCTGTGGATGGCTCAGACCAAAGTTCTTCTAATATCTCTAATGCAATATAATCCTCATGGTCACAAATTGCTGATGTTATCTCAGGGACAGATATGGGATTAGATGCTTTTTGGGCTGCAAGCTCTTTGATGTAATAATAGCGTTTAAGTGTCTCGTCAGCTAGAATACAAATTTATGGAAATCCCTGAATAATGTGAAGGAATTAGGGCAATTGGTGGGTGCAAAATGTAAGCCTTTTTTAAATGTGATGTTTCTTGGGTTTGAGTATATGGGAGGACAGATTAAATATTTTCACTGTATCTGGGGTGGGACTACAAAATATTGGTTCTTTTTGCATTCTTTTTGCGTTTCCTACCTCTACTCCCTCTTCTCTTTCTTTTCTGTTTTTTCATTTTCCATTCAGCAAGCTGGGGTTAGCCCTTAAAAAAAGAAATATTTTGGGTCCAACGGGGGAACCACGTGGTCAGAACTGTCTAAATTGGTAGCCAAACTAGATATAGATCTATTAGTATTAGAAACGTTGTCTATAGCAGAAGCGCTAGAAAGGATGTCCGCAATAGTTGAAGACTTTAACAATAGTGTCAGAAAGGAGAATGTTGTTTAACCACTTACCGACCGGCCACTGTATATACACGTCTTTACTTTGAAGATGGGTATCACGGTAACGGCAGCAGCTGCTGCCACAACCGAGGTATCCATCTTTAGGGCCGGCGGTTCTGTGTAGGATAAAGGTGGTCTCTGCAGCAGGTTCGCCGCGAAATCACCGTTATCGGTCGCAGGAGAGGTGCCCACCCCCCTCCCGCCGCTCTCCCGCACCCTCCGCCGCTTACCGGAGCCGTCGGTAGCGGCGGAGGCGATCGGATCCTCTCACTTCCTAGGTATGGAGACGAGTGAGGCTAAGATGGCCCCCACCCGTCTCCATACCATAGGAGGGCGGAAGCGACGTCATGACGTCAGCTCCGCCCATTTGTCTTAAAGGCACATTTTTTTTTTTTGTCATTTTTTCAAACGACTTTTTTTTTTTTTTTTTTTGCATTAAAGTCCAAATATGAGATCTGAGGACTTTTTGACGACAGATCTCATATTTAAGAGGACCTGTCATGCTTTTTTCTATTACAAGGGATGTTTACATTCCTTGTAATAGGAATAAAAGTGATCCACATTTTTTTTTAAAAAACAGTGAAAAAATAAATAAAATAAAGTAAAATAAATAAGAATTTTTTTTTTTTTTAAAGCGCCCTGTCCTGACGAACTCGCGCGTAGAAGCGAACGCATACGTGAGTAGCGCCCGCATATGAAAATGGTGGTCAAACCACACATGTGAGGTGTCACCGCGACCGGTAGAGCAAGAGCAATAATTCTAGCTCTAGACCTCCTCTGTAACGCAAAACATGCAACCTGTAGAATTTTTTAAACGTCGCCTATGGAGATTTTTAAGGGTAAAAATTTGACGCCATTCCACGAGCGGGCGCAATTTTGAAGCGTGACATGTTGGGTATCAATTTACTCGGTGTAACATTATATTTCACAATATAAAAAAAATTGGGCTAACTTTACTGTTGTCTAATTTTTTTATTCAAAAAAGTGATTTTTTTCCAAAAAAAGTGCGCTTATAAGACCGCTGCGCAAATACGGTGCAAAAAAAAAGTATTGCATTGACCAGCATTTTATTCTCTAGGGTGTTAGAAAAAAAAAACAATATATATAATGTTTGGGGGTTCTAAGTAATTTTCTAGCAAAAAAAACTGTTTTAATATGTAAACACCTAAAATCCAAAACAAGGCTGGTCCTTAAAGTTAGCTATGTGTAATGATTTTGGGGTAATGTTAGAGAAAGTGGTGTAATTTGCATGTTGGTTGTTTGTTTTCTGTTATTTTTTTCAATTGGTGTAATTTATTCCATGTAGTATCTTAATAGATGTTATGGTTGATTACAGTACATTTTTACTTTAGATTTATGTGGTATTAATTGCTCTTATTGGTAATTTTATTGTTGCTCTGCCTTGGTATTATGATATTGTGTTGTCTTGTTGAATGTAATTGTACCTTAGTAATTTCCCTTTGCATAGTTACATAGTTAGTAAGGTTGAATAAAGACACCAGTCCATCCAGTTCAACCTGAGTGAGTGTGGGTGCGTATCTATAATTATCCCTATTTATTTAAAGTACATATAGCACTGTCAATTTACACAGCACTCCACACATACATCGCAAACTCACATCAGTCCCTACCTTCGAGGAGCCCACAATCCAAGGTCCCCAACTCACATTTATATACTAGGGCCAATTTTGGATAGAAGCCAATTAACCTTCCAGCGTGTCTTTGGAGTGTGGGAAGAAACCGGAGTACCCGGAGGAAACCCACACAGGCAAAGGGAGAACATGCAAACTCCAGGCTGGTAGTGTCGTGGTTGGGATTCGAACCAGCGACCCTTTTTTACTGCTAGGCGAGAGTGCTACCCACTACACCACTGTGCGCTAAATAAAGTATTCTGAAATTAATAGCAGGGGGGTCATTAGAGTGCTGGTAATGATTGTGCATACTATTGTCATGGGGAGTGTCTCTAAAACACAAGAGGTCACTTGAATATCCAGATTGGGCAGCTCATTCTTCACCTGTGCCACTGATTATGTGATCCATAACTCCAAACTGTCCCTGATTTCGAGGGACTGTCCCTGATTTGGAGCAATGTCCCCCTGTTCCTCATTCCTCCTCATTTGTCCCTCATTTTGGTCTGATCTAAATAGTTGTACATAAAATGCACTTTTTATATTTCAAAAAGTGTTTTCCAGTGCTAAAACTTTCATCCAAATTCTAAATGGCTGTATTTGTAAATTTTAGGCGCCAATATAAAGGAATAGTAGTGGTAAAAAAAGCACTTGTGAATTTAATTAACCTTTTTTGTTGGCTAATTCTCCTTAAAGGAGGTGTGGCAGGGAGCGTGTCCTATGCCTACATACGCTTGCTAGTAGGTGTCCCTCATTCCCATCTCAAAATGTTGAGAGGTATGATGATCTATTGCCTCACATGCCCCTGTGGTCTGCTCTATGTGATATGCACTGTTAGAGCCCAGGAGCATAAGAGGATGATCAATGAGGGAAACATTGACCACAGTGTGTCTGACACTTTCCGCTGAAAAATGGTTGCTCCACGCAAGGGCTCCTAGTGTGGGTCTCAAAACAGAAAGGTTTCAAAAACTGCCACAAAGAAACCTTTTTGATTTCTACCCTCAATACTCTGACCCAATGAAGAGCTTGAGGTCCACACCATTTTATAACATCTCTTAATATTCTTTTTTTCTATTTTACAATATTTTATTGTTTTATTATTTGTACTTTATGATGCTCTACTCACCATTGCATTTTTAATAGCCACTTTTGGCACATTTTGTGTTTGTTTACATTTTAATTACTTGTCATCCTTTACATGCTCTACATGCTTTTAGATAATTTCCTATACCAGAATAGAATGGATCATGCAAGGATTTTCTAGCTCGGTGTATTGGTCCTTATTTATTTATATCCATTTACAACCACATTTTAGTTTATTTATAGTTATATAGTGTATGCATTGATTTATTGATATCAAATTTGCTTCACTGTGGTATTATTATTTTTTATTATTACAACTATGTTTATCCTTTATCATTTTTATTTTCCATCAATATACTTTTTGCCAACACCATTTTCCCAAAAAATATGACACGGACACGTTATTATTAATTTTTTATATGCCTTATATTGTAAAATGTGTGCTGTCCATTAAGTTTATGTTTTGCCTGTTTTTTTTTCTTTTTCTTTATATGCTGATTGTTGTAGTACTTTTGGTCCATCATACAGTAGCATTGCACATTCCATCCTCTCACTCTTTCTCTTGCCCCCTCCTATTCTAGCCGGCTCAGCTTAAAGGCCATTATCTCCCTCAATTCAGGCTGCTTGACAAAGGGAGCAGGGCCCCTGAAACGCATTTCGGCCCACCAACACCTGACATCACCTTTTGAATTTGATGGCTGGCCGTCCCTGCTTGTGACCATAGAAGCCACTGGCTTGTCTGCCATTTTTGGCTTGTTCTGGTGCTAAATATATCACTGCTGCTGCATGATTGGCTTGCCTATGCACAGCCTGTTTGCTGCCTGCTGTCTGCTTTCCTAATGGTTCCATCTGAGGCTGGACACCAAGAGTTTAACTACCGTATATACTCGAGTATAAGTCGTTCCGAGTATAAGTCGAGGCCCTAATTTACCACAAAAAAATGGGAAAAACGTATTGACCCGAATATAAGACGAGGGTGAGAAATACACAGCTACTGTAAGTGGAAAAGTGGGTCAACAATGCCGATTTGCAGCCTCAATGTGCCCATTTGCATGCCTCACTGTGCCCATTTGCAGCCTTAGGTCCCCCGAACTTCAAACTCGGTAGTTAAGTGTTCCTAGATTCCCCCCAGCTGCAGCCAAAATTTGGGGTCTCTGAGCCCAAAGTGTCCCGAAATTACATTGCTGCAGGTGGACACAGTTGACCGACTTTGGGGCCCCGTATCTCGGGGCCACTTAGAGCTAGGAACCCTAAAGGAACCCTAAATTTGGTGTGCAAACCCAGTGGAACTAGCACCATAAAATATCCAAAGCTGGGATTTCTAGCACCAAGTGGCCCCGAGATACAGGGCCCCAAAAATCAATTCAGAAAATGTCAAGCATTTTTTTTGCAGCAGAGAATGTCATTTTCTGAACCAATTTTGGGGCCCCGTATCTCAGGGCCACTTGGTGCTAAGAACCCCAAATTTGGTGTGCAAACCCAGTGGACCTGGTACCATAACATATCCAAGTCGGTTCGGAAAATGAAATTTTTTGCTGCAGAAAAGTGCTTGACTCGAGTATAAGTCGAGGGGGGCACTTTCAGCACAAAAAAATGAGCTGAAAAACTCGACTTATACTCGAGTATATACGGTAAGTGTGCTATAAAATGGTGTTGTTTGATTCTACTAACTCCAGCGACCTGTTTGTCACCTCCGATTCCAGTCCCCATGTAAACAAGGCCATTTTTTTTTTAAAGCAAAGGATCAATTTTTTTTTTTTATATTTTGCTGTCAAACCTTCCTTTAGATCTTTTAGACCTCAAAACTCTCCATAAAAAGGACCTATCATGCTGTATTGTTCTCGCAGTGGTGAACGCATAGGTAGGTCATGCCCGTGTGTGTAAACTGTGTTCGCACCACACATGTGCGGTATCACTGCGAATGTCAGAGCGAGAGCAATTATCACATACCTGGTAGCAGAGCCTAAAATGACGAGGAAGGCCTTTCTTACACCTCTGACTTGGAGCCCCTGGTAGTGTGAACAGAAGGCGCAGGAGTGCAGAGTGGCATGAGTGCTTGTAGGTCTTGCCGGTAGCAGAGCAGATATCCACGCCAGGCAGAAGAGGTCATCAGTAGACTTAAGTGCAGCAGACGGGCTGGTAGGCCGCTGGAGGATGGCAGACTGCAGCAGGCTAGTATTGGCGAAAGCGGGCAGGGGGCAGGTGAGGCTTGAGCTGGTAGCAGACTGTTGAACAGCAGGCACAGCAGGATGTGACAGGAAGCAGGGTCAGGCAAGGCGGGTCATATACTGGCAGGATAGATCAGGTACAGAGGAGCAGGCAATAGTGTGGTCTAGGTACAAGCCGGGTCAGGAGCCAATCAGTGCAATAAAAGCCAATGGAGCAGACAGAGACGGAGGTCAAGGACAAGCCGGGATCCGTGCAGAGTTCAGAGAGTGGTCAGACAAGCTGGGTCAGCAACTGGAATCAGGATACAGGATAACAGGAAAACACAGGATGCAGGGAAGCATAAAAGACAAATCAGCACTGATCCCAAGCACTGGCTGAGTTGAAATAGCATGTTTGGCGATTTAACATCTGTCACAGGTGCACGTGTGCGCTTTCGCGCACAAGAGTGCGCAATGTTCACACATGCGCATATTTAGCCAGTGCCCAATTCTTTTGAGCATGAAAAGGAACATGTTTTAGCCTGTGCACAGAAGGCCTTTCCTTACAGCAATATTTCAGCACTAGATCTCTGTAACTCTAAGGTGGAAATTTTTAAAGCATCTCCTATAGGGTTGCCATCTTTTCTTCAAATGTGAGGGGTGTACTCACTTTTGTGAGATACTGTACATATATATATCTATATATATAGATATATATAGATATATATCTATATATATATATATATATATAGATATATATATATATACATACATACAGTAGGGACGGAAAGTATTCAGACCCCCTTAAATTTTTCACTCTTTGTTATATTGTAGCCATTTGCTAAAATCATTTAAGTTCACTTTTTTTCCTCATTAATGTACACACAGCACCCCATATTGACAGAAAAACACAGAATTGTTGACATTTTTGCAGATTTATTAAAAAAGAAAAACTGAAATATCACATGGTCCTAAGTATTCAGACCCTTTGCTCAGTATTTATTAGAAGCACCCTTTTGATCTAATACAGCCATGAGTCTTTTTGGGAAAGGTGCAACAAGTTTTTCACACCTGAATTTGGGAATCCTCTGCCATTCCTCTTTGCAGATCCTCTCCAGTTCTGTCAGGTTGGATGGTAAACGTTGGTGGACAGCCATTTTTAGGTCTCTCCAGAGATGCTCAATTGGGTTTAAGTCAGGGCTCTGGCTGGGCCATTCAAGAACAGTCACGGAGTTGTTGTGAAGCCACACCTTCGTTATTTTAGCTGTGTGCTTAGAGTCATTGTATTGTTTGAAGGTAAACCTTCAGCCCAGTCTGAGGTCCTGAGCACTCTGGAGAAGGTTTTTGTCCAGGATATCCCTGTACTTGGCCACATTCATCTTTCCCTCGATTGCAACCAGTCGTCCTGTCCCTGCAGCTGAAAAACACCCCCACAGCATGATGCTGCCACCACCATGCTTCACTGTTGGGACTGTATTGGACAGGTGATGAGCAGTGCCTGGTTTTCTCCACACATACCGCTTAGAATTGAGGCCAAAAAGTTCCATCTTGGTCTCATCAGACCAAAGAATCTTATTTCTCACCATCTTGGAGTCCTTCAGGTGTTTTTTTAGCAAACTCCATGCGGGCTTTCATGTGTCTTGCACTGAGGAGAGGCTTCCGTCGGGCCACTCTGCCATAAAGCCCGACTGGTGGAGGGCTGCAGTGATGGTTATTATTATTATTATACGAGATTTATATAGCGCCAACAGTTTACTCAGCGCTTTACAATGTATAAGGGGGACAACACAATTACAGTACAGTTCAATACAAAAGGTACAGGAGGGCCCTGCTCGTAGAGCTTACATTCTAAAGGGAGGGGGTGGTGGTACAAAAGGTAATAGCTGCAAAGAATGATTTGATGGGGGTGGCTCAGGGACAGTTATGTGGGTGTGGGATAGGCTTCCCTAAATAAATGAGTTTTCAAGGATCTCCTAAAGGTGGACAGGGTAGGGGCTGATCGGACATACTGGGGCAGGGAATTCCAGAGGATGGGAGAGGCTCTGGAGAAGTCCTGAAGGCGAGCATGGGAGGAGGTAACAAGGGAGCTAGAGAGCAGGAGGTCCTGGGAGGAGCGGAGGGGGCGATTTGGGCGATATCTGCAGATGAGGTTGGTGATGTAGATGGGGGCGATGTTGTGAATGGCCTTGTATGTTATGGTTAGCATTTTGAATTTTACACGGTGGGGCAGGGGAAGCCAGTGAAGGGATTGGCAGAGAGGAGCAGCAGTCACGGTTGACTTTCTTCAACTTTCTCCCATCTCCTGACTGCATCTCTGGAGCTCAGCCACAGTGATCTTTGGGTTCTTCTTTACCTCTCTCACCAAGACTCTTCTCCCCCGATAGCTCAGTTTGGCCGGACGGCCAGCTTTAGGAAGGGTTCTGGTCGTCCCAAACGTCTTCTATTTAAAGATTATGGAGGCCACTGTGCTCTTAGGAACCTTAAGCGCAGCAGACATTTTTTTGTAACCTTGGCCAGATCTGTGCCTTGCCACAATCCTGTCTCTGAGCTCTTAAGGCAGTTTCTTTGATCTCATGATTCTCATTTGCTCTGACATGCACTGTGAGCTGTAAGGTCTTATATAGACCGGTGTGTGGCTTTCCTAATCAAGTCCAATCAGTATAATCAAACACAGCTGGACTCAAATGAAGGTGTAGAACCATCTCAAGGATGATCAGAAGAAATGGACAGCACCTGAGTTAAATATATGAGTGTCACAGCAAAGGGTCTGAATACTTAGGATTATGTTATATTTCAGTTTTTCTTTTTTTTAAAATCTGCAAAAATGTCAACAATTCTGTGTTTTTCTGTCAATATGGGGTGCTGTGTGTACATAAATGAGGAAAAAAGTGAACTTAAATGATTTCAGCAAATGGCTGCAATATAACAAAGAGTGAAAAATTTAAGGGGGTCTGAATACTTTCCGTCCCTTCTGTATATATATGTGTACAGTATCTCACAAAAGTGAGTACACCACTCACATTTTTGTAAATATTTATTATCATTATTATCTTTTGATTTCAACACTAAAGAAATGACACTTTCCTACAATGTAAAGTAGTGAGTGTACAGCTTGTATAAAAGTGCAAATTTTCTGTCCCCTCAAAATAACTCAACACACAGCCGTTAATGTCTAAACCGCTGGAAACAAAAGTGAGTACACCCCTAAGTGAAAATGTCCAAATTGGGCCCAAAGTGTCAATACTTTGTGTGGCCACCATTATTTTCCAGCACTGCCTTAACCCACTTGGGCATGAAGTTCACTGAGTCCTCTTCCACTCCTCCATTATGACATCACGGAGCTGGTGGATGTTAGAGACCTTGCGCTCCTCCACCTTCCGTTTGAGGATACCCCACAGATGCTCAATAGGGTTTAGGTCTGGAAACATGCTTGGCCAGTCCATCACCTTTACCCTCAGCTTCTTTAGGAAGGCTTTGGTCGTCTTGGTGGTGTGTTTGGGGTCAGTTAGAAAACTGCCCTGCGGCCCAGTCTCCGAAGGGAGGGGATCATGCTCTGCTTCAGTATGTCACAGTACATGTTGGCATTCATGGTTCCCTCAATGAACTGTATCTCCCCAGTGTCGGCAGCACTCATGCAGACCCAGACCATGACACTCCCACCATCATACTTGACTGTAGGCAAGACACATTTGTCTTTGTACTCCTCAGCTGGTTGCCGCCACACGCTTGACACCATCTGAACCAAATACGTCTAGCTTGGTCTCATCAGACCACAGGACATGGTTCCAGTAATCCATGTCCTTAGTCTGCTTGTCTTCAACAAACTGTTTGCAGGCTTTCTTGTGCATCATCTGTAGAAGAGGCTTCCTTCTGGGATGACAGCCATGAAGACCAATTTGATGCAGTGTGCAGCGTATGGTCTGAGCACTGACAGGCTGACCCCTTCAACCTCTGCAGCAATGCTGGCAGCACTCATATTTCTATTTCCCAAAGACAACCTCTGGATATGATTTTGAGCATGTGTACTCAACTTCTTTGGTCGACCATGGTGAGGCCTGTTTTGAGTGGAACCTGCCCTGTTAAGCCGCTGTATTGTCTTGGCCACCGTGCTGCGGCTCAGTTTCAGGGTCTTGGCAATCATCTTGTAGCCTAGGCCATCTTTATGTAGAGCAACAATTCTTTTTTTCAGATCCTCAGAGAGTTCTTTGCCATGAGGTGCCATGTTGAACTTCCAGTGACCAGTATGAGAAAGTGAGAGCGATAACACCAAATTTAACACACCTGCTCCCCATTCACACCTGAGACCTTGTAACACTAACGAGACACATGACACCGGGGAGGAAAAATGGCTAATTGGGCCCAATTTGGACATTTTCATTTAGGGGTGTACTCAATTAATGGCTGTGTGTTGAGTTATTTTGAGGAGACAGCAAAGTTACACTGTTATACAAGCTGTACACTCACTACTTTACATTGTAGAAAAGTGTAATTTCTTCAGTGTCGTCACATTAAAAAGGTATAATAAAATATTTACAAAAATGTGAGGGATGTACTCACGTTTGTGAGATATTGTATATATAACAGGATGTATTGTCTATCTCAGTGCATGTACTTGTATATTCCTGCTTCCTGTTTTCTCAATCCATGATAAAGACATGATGTAAAGACATGTTCTGATATTCCTCCATAGAGTAAAGTATTCTCTGCATCCAAGAATCTTCTAGCGCTAAATTGTAATACTCTGCACAATAAGCAAGTGGTTAAAAAATGAATCACAATAATATAAACATTGTTTCAAGTCACAATACAACAGCCCATAACGTTCATAAATGCCATTAAAGTGGTAGACAGAGAATTATTAGTATATCTAGGCTAAACATGCAGACTAGGAGCCTACCTAGAAATAACCATTAGTTACATTCCAATGTAATATTGTGTGTCAAAACTAAGACACACACTGTATGACACAAAAACAATTACTTGCTTGTTGTTATAGATTTCAAAGCTAGCAGCGGGTTCAGGGCTTACATGGCTTTAAAAGCAGGTTTTGGATGAGTTTGGAAATAATGTAAATAGAATAAACAAATGGAGTTGTTTGTAGTGTAGAGCAGATACAGCTATCCACTCTTTCCTGGGCGCTGTAATGTTACTCTACACCCATGTCCAATTTTTAACCACTTGACCTCCAGAAAATTTACCCCCCTTTCATGACCAGGCCCTTTTTTGCGTTACGACACTGAGTTACTCTAACTGACAATTGTGCGGTCATGCAACAATGTACCCAAATAAAATGTATGTCATTTTTCCCACAAATAGAGCTCTATTTTGGTGGTATTTGATCACCCTGTGTTTTTTATTTTTTGCGCTATAAACAAAATAAGGCCGACAATTTTGAAAGAAAAAAACAATATTTTTTGCTTTCTGCTATAAAACATATCCAATAAAAAAAAATGAAAACAATCAAATTACTTCATAAATTTAGGCCAATATGTATTCTGCTACATATTTTTGGTAAAAAAAAATCCCAATAAGCGTATATTGATTGATTTGCGCAAAAGTTATAGCATCTACAAACTATGGTATATACTGTATACTGGAATTTTTTATTTATTTATTTTATACTAGTAATGTCAGCAATCAGCGACTTATAGCGGGACTGCGATTTTGTGGCAAAGAATCGGACACTAACTGACACTTTTGACACTTTGTGGGAGCCTGTTACACTAATACAGTGATCAGTGCAAAAAAATGCACTGTCACTGTACTAAGGAAAAATAAATCCCCCTATATTTGGGACTTTAACAGGCCACCACCTCTTAAGATAAAAAAATAACAAATTTTATTGATGTATTTAAAAAGGAAGACGTAACAGCGTCTATAACATACAAGATAAAAAAATCATTCCACGGTTTCTTTTTCCATGGTTCATTCTGATAGGGATGAGACCACCACACTCTACATTTGCTATGATGTAAGCCCCTCGTTTTGTCTACTTGTCACTGTACTAATGACACTGGCTGGGAAGGAGTTAAACATCTAGAGTGGTCACAGGGTTAACTGTGTGTCTAGCCAGTGTTTTTGTGCGAGGTGCTTTTACTAAGGAGATTGAGGAACACAACATCCACCCCCCCCCCCTTTCAGAACTGATCTCTGCTTGTTTACATAGGCAGAGTTCTGTTCTGTGTCTCTGCGCGAGGATAAATGCCCCTAGGCATAAGTGCAGAATCATGTATATATACGTGATTCTGCCCAGGAGGGCTGCCCTATAGCAGTATATCTGCTATAGGGCAGTCCTTAAGTGGAAAAATGCAGTGCCCCATGGACCATTGTCTGCAATAATTTGCAGGTAAAAGCATAGAAACATTAGATATTTTATGTGTATCTATTGTGAAAATGTAAAATCAAATATTAACTTCCACAATAAATTTCAAATCTTTCTAGTCTACTCTTATTAATCTGAACAATCTTGACGTTTGTAAACTTACTTTGTGAGTATACTTTTTTGAAGGCTGTAACAGTGGCATCGCTATGGGGGACCGCACCCAGGTGACACCCTCTAGAGGGGTGAGACCATCAGTGAATTGGTGACAGCGGGCTCTTTTCCCCGCTCAGTCCAGCAGAGAACAGCAGCGACGCTATGACAGGGGAAAGGTGAGCTGCAGGCTATCAGTGCATTTAAAAGAAAAAATATATAACACGGTGCTAACCCAATGTATAGAGAAAAGCAGCTACATACAAATATGACCAATATTCAAAACATGTAATGAAAATAAATGTAGCGCTAATTATAGTGGTAATGAACTGGTCAGTGGTAATAGCCCACTGAACAAAAGAAAAACGTGAATCATTTGATGCCCCAGTTGAAGTCCAATTCGACGAAACGCGTCGGCCGAGCTACACTCTTCCCTACACTTGATTTTATCCATTTACGTGATCACGCTATTTTATATTGTTTTTGATTATTGGTGTCATCCAATAAATATACCATTTGATCTGCACCATTGGTGCTGTCATATATTTTTTTGGGAACCATCTATACATCTGAGACTTCCATGTGGCTTGGACTCCCCTTCGGCCTTCAGGATTGGCAGTCGCGATTGGGACAACAGAGGAAGGATTCCCCTTGAGATCCGGGGTTTCCTGGACCAACCACTTCCATCTGGGATCTCTGAGCCTGTTTGATTCGGTGTCACCGGCATCCGAATCCACCATCTCTGGTAAGCGTATCTCATGCGTTTCCTATTCAAGATGTTATAACTGATGATATACAGACGTGAAGATTCTCCATCCATGTGGGACTTACTCCATATATTTTTTACCATGGGACTACCATTCCATTGTTGCTTATTTGGGCACTATTGAACTTTACTTGTTTATTGTGCTATATGTGTCATATTCACGTTTTTCTTTTGTTCAGTGGGCTATTACCACTGACCAGTTCATTACCACTATAATTAGCGCTACATTTATTTTCATTACATATCAGTGCGTTTACCCCGCTCGCCCCCCCTTTTTCCTGTGAGTTTGGGAGAAGAAAGAGTGGCTCTTATCTGGTTCGCCGCCCAGTTTGCTGCCCGGCCTGTTTCCCTCCTCATTGGCCACAGTGGAGGGCCTATCAGAAGAGACTAGGGGAGCATAATGGAACATATAGACCTGGAAGATTGGCGGCAGGGAGCAGACGACAGCCCCCAGAAGGCACTATGCTGGGGGGGGGGGGGGGGGGTGAGATTGAGAGCCTGGAGAAAACTCTGCTATATTTTTGTCATGTGTTCCCATTAACGGAGCATGCCTATAAAAAAAAAAGTGTTTTTAAATAGTTCCTACCTTTTGGATATTTCTTAGGAAAGGGTGTCATGTCTGACTGCAAGGCTTCTTGAACAATGTCACAGTGAGTTTGACCTCATTAACCAGTTGACCTCTGGTAGATTTACCCCCCTTCCTGACCAGGCCATTTTTTGTGATACGGCACTGCGTTACTTTAAGCACTTAAGGATCATAAGGATTTACCTTAATGACCAGGCCATTTTTTGTGATACGGCACTGCGTCGCTTTAACTGACAATTGAGCGGGGGTCCAACGCTATACCCAAACAAAATTGACATGCTTTTTTTCCCACAAATAGAGCTTTCTTTTTGGTATTTGTTCACCTCTGCGGTTTTTATTTTTTACGCTATAAACAAAAAAAGAGCGACGATTTTGAAACAAAAAACAATACTTTTTACTATAATAAATATCCCCAAAAAATATATTAAAAAAAATAATTTCTTCCCCAGTTTAGGCCAATATGTATTCTTCTACATATTTTTGGTAAAAAAAACAAAACGCAATAAGCATATATTGATTGGTTTACACAAAAGTTATAGTGTCTACAAAATAGGGGATAGATTTATGGTGTTTTTATTATTATTATTTTTTTTTTTACTAGTAATGGCGGCGATCTGCAATTTTTAGCGGGACTGCGACATTGCGGCGGACAGATGACAGATCAGTGCTATAAAAATGCACTGATTACTGTATAAATATCACTGGCAAGGAAGGGGTTAACACCAGGGGCTTAATCACCCCTGGTGTTAACCCCTTCCCTGCCAGTGAGGAAAGGGAACAGTTAGAAACACCGTGGGAGGTGTTAGAAAAGGGAACAGTTAGAAACACCCTGGGAGGTGTTTCTAACTGTATGGGGGCTGGGCTGACTGGAGGAGGAGAGAGATTGCTGTTCCTGATCGCTAGGAACGGGGGATCCGCTGTGTTTACAGCTGCCTCAGGGTGGAGCGATCGCGGGTTTCCGGCAGACATTGCACCCACCGGCCATGCACATTGGGCTCCGGGGCCACACGTGTGCCTGCTATATCTATTACACAAAGCGATGTACAATGATGGCGATTTGCATAATAGAGCCCACCTGCCGGCTAGTCCTTAAGTGGTTAACTGGCAATTGCGCGGTCATGTGACGCTGTACCCAAATGCAATGTGTGTCCTTTTTTTCCTACAAATAAAGATTTCTTCTGGTGGTATTTGATCACCACTGCAGTTCTTATATTTTGCGCTATTAAAAAAGACCGACAATCTAAAAAAAAAACTATATTTTTTACTTTCTACTATAAAACATATCCACTAAAAAATTAAAAAAAAATCACATTTGCTCATAAATTTAGGTCTATATGTATTCTGCTACATATTTTTGGTAAACAAAAATCCCAATAAGCGTATATTGATTGGTTTGTGCAAATGTTATAGCGTCTATAAACTTTGGGATGTTTTTATTTATTTTTCATTAGTTAATTTTTTTCTACTAGTAATGGTGGCGATCAGGGAATTATAGAGGGACTGCAATATTGTGGCGGGCACTTTTTTGGGGACCAGTGATACCAATACAGTGATCAGTGCTAAAAATATGCACTGTCACTGTACTAATGACACTGTTTGGGAAGGGGTTAAACATCAGGGGCGATCAAAGCGTTAACTGTGTGCCTAGCTAGTGTGTTTGTGTACTGTGAGAGGTGCCTTTACTAGGGGAGGGCATGGATCAATGTCCCTGCTTTGCAAGAACACAGGGTCCATGCCTTCCCTACTGAAAGAATGGCGATCTGCCTTGTTTACATAGGCAGATTGCAGTTCTGCCTCTGTGTTGGACAATCAGTGGGTGCCGGCGAACATCGAGTCCATGGTACATGCAGATCAGCTCCCGATGTGTATAATCACAGCGGGAGCGGGTTGCCGGTGGCGCGCATTCCCAGACCCGGAGGTGTCTAGGTACGTGATCTGGCGCAGCAGTGCCACCTTGCCACCGTATAAGTTATATGAGCGACAAGTGGTTAACCTACAATACAAGAAGCCAAACCTCTACACCTTTAATTCTTTGTTAGAACAGACAGTGTTTAAAACTGGTTACAATTGATAATGAAGATCTGCCCACACAGTACTGACAGGGTTAATTAAGGCAAACCTAGCTGCCCAGCCCCTTCATAAATAAAAAAAGATCTAGCTGAGTGTGGGGAAAAAACAAGCTTTCCCTCCACACTTTTCATGTTAAGATACAATCACATTGTAAATCATGTGTAAATATCAGATAAAATTATGCACTGTAAGCATTGTTGGGTGTGTCTGACATTTAAATACAAGTACTGTATATCAACTTGAAGACTGAGCCTTTTCTGGCACTTTTTGTTTTACAAGTTTAAATCAGTATTTTTTGCTAGAAAATTACTTAGAACCTCCAAACATTGTATAAAATATATATATATATAATGTTTGGGGGGTAAGAGAATAAAATGGCTATTGTTGCAATTTTTGTCACACGGGATTTGAGCAGCGGTTTTTCAAATGCTATTTTTTTGGGAAAAAATACACAATAATAAATTTTAATGCCAAAAACCCACAATATATAACCCAATTTTTTGATAAAATATATAAGTTGATTTTATGCTGAGTAAAGGGATACCTAACATGTCACGCATTAAAAATGCGCACGCTCGTGGAATGGCGACAAACTACAATACTTAAAAATCTCCATTACCTGTTTAGAATTACAGAGGAGGTCTAGCACTAGAATTATTGCCCTCCCTCTAACGTTCACGATGATACTTCACATGTACAAAACACCATTTAAAACTTACTAATGTGCTCGCTTCTGCATGCGAGCATGGAGGGATGGGGGCGCTTTAAATTTTTTTGCTTATTTATTTTATTTTTTATTTTTACACTGTCCCTCTAATTTGTTTTGTTACCACTTTTATTCCTATTACAAGAAATTAAACATCCCTTCTAATAGAAATAAGGGATGACAAGTCCTCTTTATGGAGAGATCTGGGGTCTATAAGACGCCAAATCTCTCCTCGACCATTAAAAGCAAAAGATTAAAAAAAAAAATGTTTTTTGATCTTTTGCTTTAAAAAAAAAATGTTTACTTCACCTAGACTGGAAGTGACGTCATAATGTCGCTCTGGTCCTCAAGATCATAGAGGTGATCAGAGACAATCTGGTCTCTGGTCCCCTCTATGGCCAGCCACGTGAACTGTCAGATCGTTTCTCAGGCGCGCTGGTAAAAATGGTAAGCCAGAGAAACACCAGCGAGCCGCGAGGGGGTGGGGGTCGACCCCTTCTGCTGCTTCTGAAAGCGTTCCCGTGGCTAATTAGCTACTGGGACCACTTTCATGAGAAAGCCAATCGCCGGCTGAAAAAAATACCGGGTTATGGCTGATATCTTCAGCCATAACCCCAATAAGCCACTTGCAAGCCGCAACATACAGTATATATACGTATTGCGGTCAGCAAGTGGGTATCTAAATGGGATCATTGTCATGCTGAAATGCCCACCCTTGTTTCATCTTCATCATCCTGGTAAATGGCAGCAGATTTTTATCAAGAATGTCTTGGTAAATTTTTCTATTTGTCCTTCCTTCAATGATATGAAGTTTGCCAGTACCGTATGCCAAAAAAACAGCCCCACACCATGATATTCCCACCTCCAAACTTCACTGTTGGTATGGGTTTTTTGGGGTGATGTGCAGTGCCATTTGACCTATAAAAATGGTGTATATTATGGCATCCAAAGAGTAAAATTTTGGTCTCATCTGACCAGACTATTTTCTCCCAGTATTTCACAGGCTTGTCTAAATGTTGTGCAGCAAACTTTAAACAAGCTTCAACATGCTTTTTCTTCAGCAATGGAGTCTTGCGTGGTGAGCGGCATACGGACCATGGTGTTAGAGTGCATTACTTATTGTTTTCTTTGAAACAATTGTACCTGCTAATTCCAGGTCTTTCTGAATCTCTCCACAAGTTGTCTTTGGCTCTTGGATAACTTTACTGATAATTCTCTTCACTCGTCTGTCATTGCGGGGAGCACCTGGTCATGACTAGTTTATGGTGAAATGATGTTCTTTCCACTTTAAAATTATGGCCCCAACAGTGCTCACTGGAACATTCAGATGTTTAGAAATCTTTCTGTAACCAATGCCATCAGTTTGTTTTGCAACAATAAGGTTGCGAAGGTCTTGAAAGCTCTTTGCTTTTACCCATCATGAGATGTTTCTTGGGTGACACCTTGGTAATGAGACACCTTTTTATAGGCCATCAGATGAGACTAGACCAGCTGATATTAATTTGCACTGACAAGGGGCAGGATTACTTTTTAATTACTGATAGATTTCAGCTGGTGTCTTGGCTTTCCATGTCTTTGTTCATGTGTTCAATACTTTTTCCTGTGTCTTTCCATTTTATTTCACATAACCTAATTTCTGAACTTATTTGTTTTGGTTTATTTGAATGTATGGATCGATGGGTTCTTACTGGCACGTGGTGAAAATTTCATGTCAATAGCACCTTTAATAAAACAAGTGAATACAGCGCTGGCAATAGAACAACACTATAAAGTAAATATGATAATTGGTAAGGAAGAAACCCTAAAGTACAATAATGTGTTCAGAAATAAAAAAACCTATTCCATAAGTGTTAAACATGAATGAGTGACATAAAATTGAATAATTTGGCAAGAAAAAACATGATGCTATTATGAACAGAGTGACAGTAAGTGTATAGACATGTGTGACACGAGCTGAAATGCTGTACAAATTCCCAAGAACAGTCCCACTGGTCAGCAATGGTAGGATATCACCCTTCAGCCTATGATAACAGTCAGTCACCTGATATGCTGCGGTTCAAAAAGGCAAAGAGGATGGTCCTGGAGCGTGGTCAATAGGATAAGTGCTTGGGCATCATGTTTCACCCAAAAGCAAAAGAAAATACTATGGTGAAGTACTGTGGGGAAAGATTCAAATGCGCATAGCAGCACTACTCACAAAATCGGGATCACCCACTTTATCCTGATTCATCATGTCATGTTGCAACCACAATAAACTTTATTGTTAAAAAACGACATGAACACAACATTCCTGTTGTATATGAACGGGACATTAAAAACATATGAGTTGGAATATGAATATCCATAATAACAAAATTAAAATTGAAATTAAAACTAGGTCTCAATTGATCAATTATTTACCTAATGTAAAAAAGAAAAAAAAATCTATCTATCTATCTATCTATCTATCTATCTTGGAAGATAGGGATTTGAAGAAGATCCTACCCACCCAGCCCAAGTTTATTTACACCAAACCACCCACGCTCAGGCTTCAATTGGCGCACAACGTTGTGAATTCACCTAAAAAGCTGTGCACCTTTTTGGATCGAACTGGGTTTTGCAGTTGTGGGAGATGGACTTCCAAATTTTGTAAGAAGAAAATCACTAATTTCAAGTCCCTTTCTGAAGGAAGATCCTTTGAAATTAAAGTTTATCACATGTAGTACAACACATATTACATATTTGTTGTCCTGTCCATGCAACCTACAGTATGTGGGGAGGACCACTAGACAGTTAGGGGTGAGACTTAGAGAACATGTCAACAGAATACAAAAAGGATACAAACATCATGGTCTCTCCAATCACTTTAGGTTCTTTCACAATAGGGACCCCAGCCTATTGACGTTCTGTGGAATTAAAGGGGTTGAAGATCATTGGCGAGGCTCTAATCTTAAGAGAGCCATTTCCCAGAATGAAACCCAATGGATCCATAGGCTCCGTACTTTGAATCCTTATGGCCTCAACATTGAGTTAGATCTTAGTTGTTTTTTTTATCTAACTGGTAACTATTCTTTTTCTAAGTGAAGTTCTCATGGTCACTTTATAAGTTTCTATGATACATGGTGTTCTTTTGTTGTTTTTCGCTGCTTTGATGTTGGAGTCTATTGCAAACATAATCAGCAAGTAGGAAGGAGTGGTTAAGTTATCCTAGATTGGCCACCTTCTTATTTTTAAAAAATATATATTTTTTATCATTTATTTTTATTATTTTATTTTTAATTTTTTTTAATTTTATTTTAATTTTTATTTTATTACTTTTATCTTTATTTTCATTTTAATTTTCATATTTTATTTTATTTTTTATTTAATGTTTTTTATTTTTCATTGTATGTATATATATATATATATATATATATATATATATATATATATATATATATATATATATATATATATATATATTTCTTTTTTACATTAGGTAAATTAATTGATCAATTGAGACCTAGTTTTAATTTCAATTTTAATTTTGTTATTATGGATATTCATATTTATATTCCAACTCATATGTTTTTAATGTCCCGTTCATATACGGCAGGAATGTTGTGTTCGTGTCGTTTTTTAACAATAAAGTTTATTGTGGTTGCAACAGGACATGATGAATCAGGATAAAGTGGGTGATCCACACCCATTAGCCTTGATTGACTGTCACTCTTTCCTCCCTTCGGGGAGGAGTTTGTCTCTCACATTATATATTTGACCATCCGTGGGCTGGATGTTATGTCTTTGATGACGCCCTGGAGGAGGGGCGAAACGCGTTGACGCAATATCCGGCTCACGTTGCTAACCAGTGACGCTGCTTCCTGCCTTCCGTGGAATGCACGCTACGAGCGGCGATTGCGGAAGTTTCTCTGAATGCCTGTTTGCAAGCCCGATTTCGTGAGTAGCGCTGCCAAGCGCATTTGAATCTTTCCCCACAGTACTTCACCATAGTATTTTCTTTTGCTTTTGGGTGGAACATGATGTCCAAGCACTTATCCTATTGACCACGCTCCAGGACCATCCTTTTTGTCTTTTTGAACCGCAGAATATCAGGTGACTGACTGTTATCATAGGCTCAAGTGTGATATCCTACCATTTCTGACCAGTGGGACTGTTCTTGGGAATTTGTACAGCATTTCAGCTCGTGTCACACATGTCTATACACTTACTGTCACTCTGTTCATAATAGCATCATGTTTTTTCTTGCCAAATTATTCAATGTTATGTCACTCATTCATGTCTAACACTTATGGAATAGGTTTTTTTATGTATGAACACATTATTATACTTTAGGGTTTCTTCCTTACCAATTATCATATTTACTTTATAGCAGGGGTCCTCAAACTTTTTAAACAGGGGGCCAGTTCACTATCGGTCAGACTGTTAGAGGGCCGGACTATAGTTCGGACGCGCTGTGATAAAAGTCCCGCCCTCCTCCTACCTAGACCAGCTTGTGGCTCATTCTATCTCAACACTCCAAATCAGTCCATCATATCTAAGGCACCCCAAAGTGGACCACCCTAACCACAGCACCCCAAAGAACCCCACACTAGTGGGATGCACAGGGGGGAGGCAGTGGGGTGGAGGGGGGACTGCAGAGTGGTCAGGACAGTGGGATGCACAGGGGGACAGTGGGATGGAGAGGGGGGACAGTGGGATGGAGAGGGGGACAGTGGGATGGACAGGGGGAAAGTATGATGGAGAGGGGGACAGTGATATGGAGAGGGGGACAGTGGGATGGACAGGGGGACTGTGGAATGGACAGGGGGACTGTGGGATGGACAGGGGGACTGTGGGATGGACAGGGGGACAGAGGGATGGAGAGGGGGACTGTGAGATGGACTCTGGGATGGACAGGGGGACTCTGGGATGGACAGGGGGACAGAGGGACTCTGGGATGGACAGGGGGACTCTGGGATGGACAGGGGGACAGAGGGACTCTGGGATGGACAGGGGGACTCTGGGATGGACAGGGGGGCTGTGGGATGGACAGGGGGGGGGCTGTGGGATGGACAGGGGGATTGTGGGATGGACAGAGGGATGGACAGGGGGACTCTGGGATGGACAGGGGGACAGAGGGATGGACTGTGGGATGGACAGGGGGACTGTGGGATGGACAGGGGGACTGTGGGATGGACAGGGGGACAGAGGGATGGACAGGGGGACAGAGGGATGGACAGGGGGACAGAGGGACTGTGGGATGGACAGGGGGACAGAGGGCATTTTAACAACTTACCATATATAAGGGATGAATGAAGGGAAGACCAAAATGGACACCACATCCCATATACAGAACAAGCAAATTGGAAACTGGAATTGTGGGACTTTTCAGGTACCAAAAGGACTCTCTCCAGCCCTTTATGAACAAACTGCCTCCTGCTACAGCCAAATAGTTCAGATTTTAACTTATTAGATCAGAGCACCTGCTGCAATTTTTATACATCCAAGTTCCTGTGTTTTCATGCATAGTTGAGTTGCCTAGCCTGGGTCCCACTGGTTCCTGCCATTTCTGTGATTATAGCACTGCTGGACATCTCCCGATGTTGAAGGGAACTAAGCATGATGTGTCTATCATCTGCTGTATTAAGTTTCTTTGATCGACCACTACATTAACGGACCTCAACTTTGCTCTTTTCTTTGTGCTTCTTCAAAAGAGCTTGAACAGCACATCTTGAAACCCCAGTCTGCTTTTAGATTTTTGCCTGGGAGAGACCTTGCTGTTGCAATATAACTACCTTGTATCTTGTTGCTCAGTCTTGCAATGGTGTATGACCTGTGACAAGAAACTGTCTTCCCCAACTCCACTTTAGTAACAGAGTTTGGCTGTTCCTCATCCATGTTTGTCTCCTACACAGCTGTTTTTGTTTCAGGTAATGACTGTTTCACCCTACATATAAAGTTGATAATCATTCGCACCTACTTTTTTTTTTAACAGTAATTTTTCTTTATTTAGAAAGTTTGGATATACAATAGATCAATGACAGAGCAATCAGTAGATTACTTGCACATTAAAGGGTGTGACCATACTATGAGAGTAACATCACTAAGCATATGGAATCAGATTTATATCGATAAAGCTACTGAGTGGAAACCATTACTTCTCGTGAAGTCAAAATTAGGCATCAGAGGTGCAGGGAGAAGGGGGGGGGGGGTGCAGGCATCACCACCAAAAGTTTAAACTAACTCTATCCCGCTTCTCCAATTCCTGGCTTATGGGATGGAAAGAAACCCCTAGGGGAGGGGGGGGAGGAGGGGGAGGAGGAGAAGGGGAGAGGGGGGAGGTCAGGAGGGGGGGAGGGAGGGAGGGAAGGAAGGAGGGGGGGAGGGGGAGAAGAGGGGAGCCAGGGAGATGCCCGTCCCGCACCCCCAGGTCTCCATCGAGCACCACACATATTGCATTCACTGTTGCGTAATATAAGACCTCTCATATCAAACGTCAGACCACTGTGACCATATTTTCCCATATTTTGCCGGGCAGTTTCTACTTTCGTATGTCATCTTATACAATGGCAGGACTCTATTAACTGTACTTTGCCATGAGGCCACCGTGGGGAGCTCCGTAGTCCTCCACCTCAGAAGGATTTCTCTCCTGGCATAGAAGAGGGCAAAGGTGAGGCATGCTTTAGTGTATCTATCTCCCTCCACCTCACCGAGATGACCAAGCAAAAAGATCAGGGGGTCTAGTGTCAATGTGGTTCCACATACTTTGGATAGTACTTCCGCCACCCCTCGCCAGTATGTCTTGAGTTTGTCACAGGACCAAACCATATGGAGGAAAGAGCCCCGCTCAGTGGTGCATTTTGTGCATGATGGGCTAGAAGAGGGGTATATGTTGGCCAACCTCTGGGGGGTGTAATATGCTCTATGTAAAAATTTTAATTGTATGAAGCGGTCTCTAGAGCAGTGGTTCTCAACTCCAGTCCTCGGGACCCACCAACAGGCCAGATTTTAAGTATTACCTTGGGGAGTTGCAGACTAGAATGCTGCAATCACTGAGCAGCAAGTGATATCACCTGTGATGTATTTCAGTTATCTTGCAAACCTGGCCTGTTGGTGGGTCCTGAGGACTGGAGTTGAGAACCACTGCTCTAGAGGCTATCATAGAGGGGATAAATGTAGTAACACATTCCTCCCATGTTTCTTCATCTAAGGTGGGGATATCTTCTCTCCATTTGGTCATCGTGTGTGCAGTCTTCGTATCATGTGCCACTGTGAGGTACATATAGAGGGTAGAGAGCGGTTTTATCAGTATCTCTGACATGAGGAGTCTCTCCACAGAGTCCGAGTTTAGTGTCATTGGGCTAGGAAATTGGGAAGTGAGGGCATGTCGGAGTTGCCAATAGCGGAAGTAAAAGGAGTTAGGGAGGTGATATGTCTGTCTCATCTCTAGCAACGTCAGGATTTTACCTTTTGGCATTACATGTCTAAGGGTGACAATTCCCTTTTTTGCCCATACTGCAGGGTCAGGGACAGTATTCAAGTGGGGGAGAAGGGGATTACCCCAAAGGGGCGTGTGAGGGGATACCTCCGAAGGGACCTTGTACACTGCTCGAGCATCCTGCCACACTTTTATAGTAGTTTTCATGGGTCCTGTAACATGCGGGTGTGCTCTGGCCCCCCTGAAAACCAAGTTGGAGAGAGCCGCATACGAACCGAGGATTGCTGCCTCAAGGGTGACCGCAGGATTCTGCCTGGGCTGAGAAAACCACCAGCGGACGGTAACCAAAACCGCCGCCCAGTAATATATAAGAAAATTTGGTAGGGCCAGACCACCCCCGGAAAGAGGGAGATAAAGGATACGTCTAGCCACCCGGGGGGGTCGGCCCGCCCAAACAAACGCTGTCACAACACTATCGAGTTTCTGGAAAAATGCTCGTGGAATATGAGTGGGAGTTTGACGAAAAAAATATAACAGCTTAGGCAGGTACACCATCTTTATCAGGTTACCTCTGCCCACTGGCGTAAGGGGGAGTCTACGCCAAATGGTACATTGCTTCGCCAATTTATCCAGCACTGGAAAAACGTTCCGGTCTAGATATCCAGCTATAGTGGGGCCCACCTTTATACCCAAATACGTGAATTCCTCAACCCAACGAAGAGGAGTAGAGGTATCACTGCGAGGTGACGAGGGATTAAGTGTAAATAAAACCGATTTGTCCCAGTTGATACGGACTCCTGAATAGCGGCTGAATGTGTCAAACTGGGTCAAAGCAGCCCTAAGGGAGCCGGAGGTGTCCCCCAAATAAAGCAGGGAGTCATCGGCATAAAGGGACAACTTCTCTTTCAGGGGACCTACTTTGATACCCTTAATAGTGCTGTCTTTCCTGATGTGAGCAGCCAGGGGCTCTAGGGCCAGAGCAAACAGCGCTGGGGAGAGAGGACAACCCTGTCGGGTCCCCCTCTCCAAGAGGAAGGATTCCGACAGGGACCCCCCAGTACGTATACGGGCTTTAGGGTGTGCGTACAACATCTGTAGCCAGGAAAGGAAGTTAGGGCCAAACCCAAATCTGAAGAGGACCCTCCATAGGTAGCCCCACTCGACCGAGTCGAAGGCCTTCTCTGCGTCGAGTGAGGCCACCACTCCCGGGCCCCCAGAGGCAGCCAGCGCTATGTGTGTGTGCAGCCTGCGGATATTTATGTCTGTACCACGACCAGGCATAAATCCCGTTTGGTCCGGATGGACCAAGGGCGGTAATGACTTTGTTTAGGCGGTTGGCGAGGATTTTTGCGAGGACTTTTGTGTCCACATTGAGGAGGGAAATGGGACGGTAGGACGAGCACAAGGTTTGGTCTTTCCCTGGCTTGGGAACGAGTACTATAACCGCCTCGGACATCGAGGGCGGAAGGACCCCAGCTTTTGAAGCTGAGCTCAATACCGTCAGGAGTCTAGGAGCAAGCTCCTCAACATTTGTAGAACTCCACCGGGAATCCGTCTGGTCCCGGAGTTTTGCCTGTCTGCATCATCTTAAGGGCCTTTTGTATCTCTTCTAGCTGAATTGGGGCATCTAACTGATTGGCGGAGGATGACGTGAGGACAGGGATGTTAATCTCGTCAAGATATTCAGTAAGGTCTTGTTGGTCGTATGTGACTCGAGTACTGTAAAGGTGTTGGTAGTAGGTGGCAAAACACCGATTGATATCCTGAGGGGAAGAGTGGAGGGTACCGTCTTGGTCTCGAATCTGTGCTATTGATGTCATTCCCGATTGCTCCCTAGAGAGCCAGGCCAGAAGACGACCTGTCTTCTCCCCCTGCTCGAATATACGTTGGGATTGGTGTAACAGTTTCTTTTGTGTCAGGGACGTGCGCAGTAAAAGAACCTGTCGGGAAAGGGCCTGGAGAGCTCTATAATCTTGTGGGTCACGGGTTCTAACATATAGGGCCTCCTGTCTAACCGCCTCAGCCTCCAATCCAGTAAGTTCTGCTCTACGTTGCTTCCGCACTCTGGCAATAATTGCTTGATACTGACCCCTTGACGATGCTTTAAAAGCTTCCCACACATTATTATCAGAGGCAGTTCCCGGGTTAACCTTCCAAAATTGTTGTAGAGTTTCGTGGAACTGCGATTCAACATCCTCATCGGATATCCAAAATCTGGATAACCTCCAGAGCTTATCCGATGGGAGTGACGTCAGCTCCAGGGACAGCAGCAGTGGGGCGTGATCTGATATCCCCCTAGATAAGATATTAATGTCCCGGACTCTGGGGAGGACAGGGGCCGCAACATAGGCCAAATCTATACGCGAGAAGGTTCGATATGTGGCTGAGTGACAGGTGAAAGCCTTAGCTTGGGGATTTCTCCATCTCCACATGTCCACCAGGCCGTATGTGTCTGCCCAGCCCGCCAATCCCTGACGGGTAGTGCCCCCTACCATACTCCTGTCCAGGTCAGAGTCCGGGACTAGGTTGAAGTCTCCCATCAGTACAACATTATCTGGGGGAAATTGAGCCAGTTTACTCGATATCAGATTAAGGAGTTTAAAAGAGGCCGGGGGGGGGGCAGGTATAAGCCCACCAGAACCCAGGGTAAGTCATAAATCAAGGCGTGTATTAGTACAAATCTACCATCAGGATCAAGAATTAAATCAAGGAGTTTAAAGGGGAGGGACTTCAGGACTAAAATACTGACCCCTCTGGAAAAGTTAGAATAGGTAGAGTGGTAGTGGTACCCTACCCACGGTTTCTTAAGACTAATGTCCCGTACACACGGTCGGACTTTGTTCGGACATTCCGACAACAAAATCCTAGGATTTTTTCCGACGGATGTTGGCTCAAACTTGTCTTGCATACACACGGTCACACAAAATTGTCGGAAAATCCGATCATTCTGAACGCGGTGACGTAAAACACGTACGTCGGGACTATAAACGGGGCAGTGGCCAATAGCTTTCATCTCTGTATTTTTTCTGAGCATGCGTGGCACTTTGTCCGTCAGATTTGTGTACACATGATCGGAATTTCTGACAACGGATTTTGTTGTCGGAAAATTTTATATCCTGCTCTCAAACTTTGTGTGTCGGAAAATCCGATGGAAAATGTGTGATGGAGCCTACACACGGTCGGAATTTCCGACAACAAGGTCCTATCACACATTTTCCGTCGGAAAATCCGACCGTGTGTACGGGGCATCAGGGTTTTGCTACCAATCAAATGCGTCTCCTGTAACACACAAATCTGAGGATTGTGGCGTTTTATAAATTGAAAGACTAAAGAACGTTTAAGTGGTGAGTTCAAACCTTGTGTGTTCCAGGAGAGGATCTTAAGGTTAGCCATATACACTGCTTAGTAATATCACATTAGGATAAGCTTTATATGAAACACTTGGTTCACTAGAGACAGTCAGCCGATGTGTCAGGAGTGAATCAGAGTCTGACACCAGTGCAAATACATGTAACAAAGAGAGTACTGTCAAAAAAATACATATATCAAGGTAAACCCGGGAGCCCAAAACACGGCTCACAACCCCCAAACTCCCCCCCACCCCACCCAACCCCCCAACGGGAGGGCAGGCCTGTCTCCCAAAACATCCGTCAGCCTTGAGACTGATCATGAGGGCAATGAACAAGAGGCAGCTAACCTCAACAGAGCAGTTAAACAAAAAGTGTCTGTAAGTTCCGGAACAGTAATAAAAGTGTGGATCTCCCGGAGCCCCGGGGGCACAAAACTTGGAGTTGCTGCGTAGCGAATCCCCTGATCAGGTGCAGTTCACAAAATGGAGGGAATGTGAAATGATAGAAAAAATTCCAAAAAGTAAGAATTTTGAGACATAAAAAAAAAAAAGGGGGGGTACAAAGCGGAGGAGGGGGGGGGGGGGGGCAGGAGGGGAGAGGACGGGGCGGGGGGGGAAGGGCGGGGGAGGAGGGGGGAGCGAGAGGGGGGGGGAGGCAATGGAAGCCAAGTTAATCCCCATCAGTTAGTGCAAGTCTCAAGTTCCACATCCGTGACAGTATAAATGCCTCTGCAGCAGACAACCTCCCCTCCTCAGCAGTAAATGTTATTAGATAGGGAGTTTTAGGAGCAATGCGTGGCAGGGTGCTGAACCAATTGGGACTCCCAGTCTTTCTGAGCACCACAAAGGCGCCAGGGCTGCAAGTGGCGATAATGGGGTTGGCGAAACTGACATTGATTATAAAGTAAAAAATGGAAAAATGAAATGAAAATGGTGGATTGGTGAAGCAGTTCCACTTAGCTTTAATACAAGAAGGGGGCATCAGGTTAGTTCCGGGGCCAAACTACCCCTTCGCACTAAAGTCCCTCACATAGCTTCCAGCAGCATACTCACAGGGTTTCAAGCGATGATTACTTGCGGATTGTGTCAGCCCATGCAGCTGCATCCCTAGGAGACGTGAAGAAGTGTACCTTCTCTCCATCCTGCACCCGCAGCCGAGCAGGGAATAGCATGCTATATTTGACTCCTTTGTCTCTCAGCATGGCACGGACGTGATCGAAGGATTTGCGTTGTCTCTGTGTCTCCACAGAGTAGTCCGGGAAGATGAGCAGCTTTGCATTTTCATATTTCAGCTCTCCTTGCAGTCGGGCAGCACGGAGGACTGTGTCTCTGTCCCGGTAATGAAGGAGCTTAAAAATAAAAGTGCGTGGTGGAGCTCCCTGCGGGCCTCTAGTAGCAGGCATGCGATGGGCACGCTCAATGGAGAAATGGGGAGAGAACCGCGCTTTCGGTAGGAGAGCTGGGAGCAGTTGTTCCATGAAAGATACCGGATCAGCGCCCTCCGCACCTTCTGGGAGGCCGAGAACACGGAGGTTGTTCCGTCTGTTCCTGTTCTCGGCGTCCTCAGCCCTAAATTCCAGAGCCTTCACCTTAGATTTGAGGACCTGTATGTCTTCATGGTGCTCCCTCTGTACGTCCTCAGTGCTGGAAATCCGCCGCTCCGCGTCAGCCACCCGTTCTCTGAAGCTGTCCATGTCCCGACGAATGAGGGCAGTCTCCTCCTGGACATGGTCGATTTTCATGGTAAGGGTGGACTGGCAGGTAGAGATCGCCTGCATTAGGGCATCGAACGCGGGCGAGCCGGCCTGAATTACGCCATCCGGCGGGAGAGGAGTCTGCGTCTCCATGTGGCAGGCCTTAGGAGGAGAAGGCCCGCGTTTTGGCGGCGAGGGACCAGGCGCTGGATTTCGGGTCTTTTGGCCCCCCTTTTTATTCCTGCGCATTCCCCGAGTCTCAGGGAGACAGTCGGCAGGTACAGCTGGAACTTTCTAGCTAATTCCACACCAGGATATTAGAAGGATGATAATCCGGAGCGGGAGCTCTGGTGCTAGACGTCCGCTCCCAGCGCCATCTTGGACACGCCCCCCATTCGCACCTACTTAGTATAATTTGTTAATCATACACTAGGGTTGATTTACTAAAACCGGAGAGTGCAAAATCTGGTGCAGCTCTGCACAGAAGCCAATCAGCTTCCAGGTTTTATATCCAAAGATCAATTGAACAAGCTGACGTTTGAAGCTGACTGGCTATCATGCACAGCTGCACAAGATTCTGTGTGTTCTTGTTTTAGTAAATCAACCCCAGTGTCTCTAATCCTTGACTTTTTGCAAGTGTACAAAGTGTGAAAGTGTAATGCCCTGTACACACGGTCGGATGTGTCAGACCTTGTTGTCGGAAATTCCAACCTTGTGTGGGCTCTATCACACATTTTCCATCTGAATTTCCGACACACAAAGTTTGAGAGCTTGCAATAAAATTTTCCGACAACAAAATCTGTTGTCGGAAATGACGATCGTGTGTACACAAATCCGATGCACAAAGTGCCACGCATGCTCAGAATAAATTAAGAGATGAAAGCTATTGGCTACTGCCCCGTTTATAGTCCCGACGTACGTGTTTTACGTCACCGCGTTCAGAACGATCGGATTTTCCGACAACTTTGTGTGACAGTGTGTATGCAAGACAAGTTTGAGCCAACATCCGTCGGAAAAAATCCATGTATTTTGTTGTCGGAATGTCCGATCAATGTCCGACCGTGTGTACAGGGCATAAGAATTGATGCTTGGTAGTCACACCAAATATTAATTTGATTTTGATCTTTCGTCTGTTTGCTCACTTTGCATTTTGTAAATTGCGAAAAAATAAATAAGAGCAATATAACATGCGGCGCTTAACTAAATGTTAAAAACACTAAAACACTAAATATGTAAAACTCTCAACCATACCAGGAGGATCCAAGATAAGGGACTCCAAGTATTAATTATGACTAAGCAATTAATATTCCACTATATTGTGCAACCAAAGGTCACAAAAAAAACAATATTGCATCAAAAAATGAATCAATGATGAGCTAAGGTGAAGCCCTAAATGATAATTAATCAGAGAGAAATGTTTCCAATCAATAAAAGTTTCTCAATATTGGTGGATAACAGGGGAACATGATAGTGAATAACCAATTATACATATGTAGCGAAAGACCAAAAAAGCATCACAGGTCCAAATGTCATCTAAAAATGTGTCAAAATAAACAAAATGCACCCATAGTGCAACATATATGCTGATATGAATATTCAAAATACGCCGCTCCAACAATAATGTAGCAAAATAAAAAATGAAAGAAACAATTGCCTTAAAAATAGATACGTGCAAATAACAAACAGTGCAGCATCAATGAAGTCAGAAACTAGATAATACAGGTAAGTGTACCAAGTGAAGCACAACAATGAGTGCAGCATCAATTAGAACTTAAATATAACCTGACAAACATCTCTTCAAACAGGTGTGTAAATGAAAAAAATGTGAAAAAATAGTTAACAATAAATAGTCCCATAAATTAAGATAGTTTAACAATAAATAGTCCCATAAAAGGTCCCATACATAATCAGATCCCCATCGTGACAATTAAATAGGAATAATGTGTCAAAACAAGTTCCTCCAGGAGTGACCAATTGTGAAATAAGGATGAAATGAAAGTGATGGTTCCCCCAGCCTCTCACCTCTCGGCTGAACGATAACAGCCTAGCAAGCTAGTAAAGATGACCCAGGCAGCTCCCGATCTCCCTGATGACAGATCCCCAAGGGGTCTCAAGACTTCTGCTTCCAGATGATTCAAGTGAACTCAGCTCAAAATATATAAAGAGGGAAGGACTCCATAGTGTGATAAAGTATAGACAATTTTATTACAGCCTTTAGCCACTTACATAGTAATGCTGGCCATACACTATACAGAAAATCGGCCGAACCCATTTCCGAAAAACGAACGTTCGACTGTGACCGCAAACGATTGTGCCATCATATAATGACCGATAAATTGTTCAGTGGACATGAATAAATAATTTTTTGTTCGTTTTTTACATATACCTAGTGCAGACAGTTCGCACGGGAAACACATTAACCTTGCAATTTATCGTATGTTCGGCAGAAATTTACCAAACTTCCCATTCGTTTTTTTACCACAAAAACGTCACAAACGATTATCGATTTGTGCCCATTAACTTGCCGAAAAACTAACTAAGTGTCTATACCAGGGGTCTCAAACTGGTGGCCCTCCAGCTGTTGCGGAACTACAAATCCCATCATGCCTCTGCCTGAGGGAGTCATGCTTGTAACAGTTCAGCCTTGCAATGCCTCATGGGACTTGTAGTTTTTCAACAGCTGGAGGGCCGCCAGTTTGAGACCCCTGGTCTATACGAACGATTTTTTGGCCGATTTTTCGTATAGTGTATGTCCAGCATAAAACTCAACAGCAAACGATAAAAAACTTCAGCTGTTCACTGCTTACCGATCCCGGCCGTGATCGGGAAGCCGAGTGCAGCCGAACGACCCGCCTCTCTCCTCCCTGACGCATTGCGTGACTGCCATGTCACTTTTTCAAAGGGTATGGAGACAGGCGAAGGAGGATCGCTCTTATGGCAGAGAGGTAGCCATAGCAACCCCTAAACCACGAGCGTCAGACAAAAAACAATCACTCCTATATAGTTAGAACATAATTGAACATGTTATATTAAAACCGATGATTCAAAAAAAATTAAAATAGGATAAAATCTAAGTGTATTCAAGCAGGCAAATGCCATCTATGTATTATATCATAAAATAAAAATTAATACATAAAATTGAAGATAAAAAAAGAGAGAGAGAGATGGAGACTCCCTCTGGTGGGCAATCACAATATGGCAAGTAAAATAACACTGCCATCTCATGGACACATAGTAAAATAACAAATGGATAAACTGACCGGAAATAAAAAATATATAAATACATCCATTAAACAGCAGGAATAAGTATGGAAATTTCAACCATTATAATATTCCAAGCCCATTAAATAGTGAAAGGGATCCAAGGGGATAATTACCTAAAAATATTTGTAACCCATATATACCATAATAAAAACTCCTTGAGACCATAAAAGCAAGATACAACAAAGGAATCAACTCTAATAATTAGAAATAAAACAATTGAGGTCAAATTCCACATTATGACCCAAAGGCGTCAAAGTACGGAGCTCATGGATCCAGCGAGATTCTGACTGACTCAGTTTTATAACTTTATTATCACCCCTCCAATGGGGTTTGTATTTCTCAATTCCCCATACTTTCAACGAGGAGGGATCTCTATTGTGATATTGATCATAATGTTTTGACAAACTATGTTTTGGATAACCATTCTTTATATTTTGGGTGTGTTCCCTGAGTCTCTTCCATAATTCACTTTTAGTTCGTCCTACGTACTGGATCTGACATGGACATTCCAGAAGGTACACTACTTCCTCTGTTCGGCAAGATATAAATTCTTTAATCTGGTACTCTCTATTGGTAACTGTCGATTTAAAATTACATTTCTTCTTTTTTATCTCATCTGTATGTCTGCATGTGTAACAAGTCTTGCAGGGGTAGAAGCCCTTCCCATCAAAGAAAGAAAACTCTCTCCGAGGGGGGGGGGGGGGGTCTAATTCATTCTTCGCAACGAATTCCCTCAACGTAGGCGCCCTTCGATATGTAAATTTTGTTTTTTCTGGTAGTAACGTTCCTAGATGTCTGTCTGCTTTCACAATGTTCCAATATTTTCTAAAAATGTTCTCAATTTGTTTATGTTGCAAACTGTAATCCATAACTAATGGTACAGTATTCACAGAGTCAGTATTTCTAATTGAGTCCTCTATTAGTTTTCTTCTATCCACGGCCTCTACATCTCTAATTTTTTCTTTTATAAAATTAGAGCAATACCCCTTGTGGATAAATCTTTGCCCGACAAATTCAGCTTGTTTTAAAAACACCTCTTGTTTAGTACAATTCCTTTTCAGCCTAATGAGCTGGCCTTTAGGTATGTTGTTTAGCCAAGGGGCATGGTGACAGCTATCCACTGGCAGGTAACTATTCCTGTCAACTTGTTTAAAAAACGTTTGTGTGATTAATCTTCCATCTTCTTTTAAAATTTCTAGATCTAAAAATTGTATCTTTTCATCGTTAATCTCCCATGATAGATTGATATTCTTGTTATTTGAATTCAAATTAAAACCAAAATCCATCAAGCTTTCCCTGTCACCAGCCCAGATAAAAATAATGTCATCAATAAATCTCTTAAATAAAAGAAGTTGCTGTGGTTTATTCTTATACACGGCTTCTTCCTCCCACTCAGCCATGTATAGGTTGGCTACACTGGGTGCATACTTGGCACCCATCGCTATTCCGCAGATCTGTTTAAAAAAATAATTTTCATACCAGAAGTAATTATGATCCAAGCTGTATCTTAAACAAACCAGTAGAAACTTTCTTTGCACCGCTTTCAAATTACTGAATTTTTTTAGGGCCCATCTGGTTGCTTGTATTGCCTCTTCGTGGTTGATTATAGTATAAAGCGATGCTACACCTGCTGTTGCAAGATGCACAGGTCTATCGCCAAATGTGACAGTATCAAGTAGCTGGAGCAGATGTTTTGTGTCTCCTAGATAGGACTCCGTTTTTCTCACTAATGGTTGTAGAAACCAGTCTATATACTCCCCGATTCTTGCTCCGACCGAATTTATTCCATTTACTATTGTTCTTCCAGGTGGTTTTTCTTTACTTTTATGAATCTTGGGGAGAGTATATATTACTGGGGTACGGCATCCACGTAGCTGTAAATACTTTGCCTCTTTTTTGTTTAGTAGGCCTTTAGATTTTCCTCTTTCTACCAAGTATGCAAGATCATCTTTATACCGTACTATCGGATTCCCGGGCAATTTCTGGTAGGTACTGGTATCACTCAATTGTCTTTTAAGTTCTTCCTGGTAGTCCTTCTTTGATTGAATCACTATCGCTCCCCCTTTATCGGCTTGTCTTACTACAATCTCTCTCCTCTCTTCAAGTTTTTGGATACCCTTCTTGATATCCACCGGGTCATTGGTTTTCTTGATTTTTAAATCCTGCAGATCTTTCAGAACCATTTTCCGAAATACTTCAATGTTTCCCTCTGTTCCTAGTGGGGGGTTAAATAGTGATTTATTCTTTAAATCACTGTATTTAATTTCACTTTCCACAATATTGTTCCTTAATGGGTTTTCTCCTGGTTTGCTTAACATATACTTCTTTATATGAAGACTCCTAGCAAATTTATTAATGTCTACATATGCATTGAATTTATTTAAGTTCTTTTTCGGTGCAAATTTAAGACCTTTATCTAATACTTTAATTTCTTCCCTTGTTAGTTCCACTCCACTGATATTAATTATCCCTTCTCCTATTAGTCTCTTTTTCTTCAGTTTTTTTGTTCCTGCTCTACATCTGCGTTTGGTTTTTCATTTCTTCCGGATGGTTTTTCTGAACCTCTCCTTGGAGATCTCCTTGCTCTTTCCTCTCGATCCATCTCTCTCCGCTGTCCCTGATTCCTTTCTTCCCTCCGTATATCTTTCCTCAATGTGTGATCTGGGCTCCTCCTCAGAGATCTTTTTTCCATCTGGTAACGCCTGGGAGAACCCCGGCATCTCATCTCTAAAAAACGCCTCGGGGTTCTATCACGTCCCTTGTATTGGTGTTTGGGTGTTCTTCCCCTCTCATCCTGGTACCTGGGGGTCCGTCCTTCTTCATCTCTTCTTAGATGTTTATACCAATTATATGTTGGGACATTATAATGATTTTCATAAAATGCCTGCTCATGTTTCACATCATAGTATTGTGGCCTGGTATCTCTCCTTCTGTTTTCATAGGATACTTGATCATACTTCCCATCATAATAGTGTGGCCTCATCTCACCCCTCCTATTGTCATAATCACGACTGTCATAATTTCTCCAAGGGAGGGTTGGTGGTTCTCTTCTATCCGATATATGTTGAAAGGGTCTCGGAGAATTATAGTAATTATTATTATTCTGCCAGCCGTTTTTCCAAAAGGGCTTCTTCCAATTGTTATTTCCATTCCATCCCTGTCTCTGGTTTGGGGTGTTGTAATTATTACGATTGTCTCCTAGGCCATTAATCGGTAGCTTCTTACTTTTCTCTATTACCGTCATGGTCTTTTCCTCTTTTTCAGGGGTGGTGTTAGTGGAATTAATTGTGGTCTCCTCTAGTTTATTTTGCCACTTAAATACCAAGTCCTCTTTATAGTCTTTCAAATCTCTTTGATATTTCCTTCTCTTTCTTGCTGCTGTTTCATTGTCTTTTTGTTCCATACCTCTCTGTAGTTGCTTTGCCAAAGCATCAAATTCCGGAAGTTCTTTTGAAATTTCTAGAATTACTTTCAGCTCAGCAATTTTTTTATCTAACGTTCTCACTTTACGTTGTTTCCTTTTAATTAACAAGTCAAGTAATTGTAGACCCTTATCATTAAAAAATAAACAAATAAAATATATATTTTTGAAACATTCTTCCTTAACAGCATTTCTTTACACCTGCCATAAATGTTTGCACAGTAATTATATATATATATATATATATATATATATATATATATATATATATATATATATATATATATATAGTATCTCACAAAAGTGAGTACACCCCTCACATTTTTGTAAATATTTTATTATATCTTTTTATGCGAAAACACTGAAGAAATGCCACTTTGCTACAATGTAGTGAGTGTACAGTTTGTATAACAGTGTAAATTTGCTGTCCCCTCAAAATAACAACACACAGCCATTAATGTCTAAACCAAAAACAAAAGTGAGTACACCCCTAAGTGAAAATGTCCAAATTGGGCCCAATTAGCCAGTGTCATGTGACTCGTTAGTGTTACAAGGTCTCAGGTGTGAATGGGGAGTAGGTGTGTTAAATTTGGCGTTATCGCTCTCACTCTCTCATACTGGTCACTGGAAGTGCAACATGGCAACTCATGGCAAAGAACTCTCTGAGGATCTGAAAAAAAGAATTGTTGCTCTACATAACGATGACCTAGGCTATAAAAAGTTTGCCAAGACCCTGAAACTGAGCTGCAGCATGGTGGCCAAGACCATACAGTGGTTTAACGGGACAGGTTCCACTCAGAACAGGCCTCATCATGGTTGACCAAAAGGCATTAAGTCCACGTGCTCAGTGTCATATCCAGAGGTTGTCTTTGGGAAATAGACGTATGAGTGCTGCCAGCATTGCTGCAGAGGTTAAAGGAGTGGGGGGTCAGCCTGTCAGTGCTCAGACCATACGCCACACACTGCATCAAATTGGTCTGCATGGCTGTTGTCCCAGAAGGAAGCCTCTTCTAAAGATGATGCATGAGAAAGCCCGCAAACAGTTTTCTGAAGACAAGCAGAGTAAGGACATGGATTACTGGAGTACAAAGACAAGTGTGTCTTGCCTAATGTCAAGCATGGTGGTGGGAGTATCATGGCCTGGGGCTGCATGAGTGCTGTCGACACTGGGGATCTACAGTTCATTGAGGGAACCATGAATGCCAACATGTACTGTGACATACTGAAGCAGAGTATGATCCCCTTCTTTCGGAGACTAGGTAGCAGGGCAGTATTCCAACATGATAACGACCCTAAACACACCTCCAAGATGACCACTGCCTTGCTAAAGAAGCTGAGGGTAAAGGTGATGGACAGGCCAAGCTTGTCTCCGGGCCTAAACCCTTTTGAGCATCTGTGGGGCATCCTCAAAGGGAAGGTGGAGGAGCGCAAGGTCTCTAACATCCACCAGCTCTGTGATGTCGTCATGGAGGAGTTGAAGAGGACTCCAGTGGCAACCTGTAAAGCTCTGGTGAACTCCATGCCCAAGAGGGTTAAGGCAGTGCTGGAAAATAATGGTGGCCACACAAAATATTTACACTTTGGGCCCAATTTGGACATTTTCACTTAGGGGTGTACTCACTTTTGTTGCCAGCTGTTTAGACATTAATGGCTGTATGTTGAGTTATTTTGAGGGGACAGCAAATTTACACTGTTATACAAGCTGTACACTCACCACTTTACATTGTAGCAAAGTGTAACTTCTTCAGTGTTGTCACATGAAAAGATATAATAAAATATTTACAAAAATGTGAGGGGTGTACTCTTGTGAGAGACTGTATATATAAATATATACACACACTATATTGTCAAAAGTATTGGGGCACCTGCCTTTACTCGCTCTAATGGTATCCCAGTCTCCAGTCTTAGTCCGTAGGGTTCAATATTGAGTTGGCCCAACCTTTGCAGCTGTAACAGCTTCAACTCTTCTGGGAAGGCTGTCTACAAGGTGTCTATGGGAATGTTTGACCATTCTTATAGAAACACATTTGTGAGGTCAGGCACTGATGTGGAGGAGAAGGCCTGGCTCGCATTCTCCGCTCTAATTCATGTCAAAGGTGTTCTATCGGGTTGAGGTCAGGACTCTGTGCAGGCAAGTCAAGTTCCTCCACCCCAAACTCGCTCCTCCATGTCTTTATGGGCCTTGCTTTGTGCACTGGTGCGCAGTCATGTTGGAACAGGAATCGGCCATCTCCAAACTGTTTCCACAAAGTTGGGTATCTTGATATGACACCTTAAGAGCTCCCTTCACTGGTATATATACAGTGGGGACGGAAAGTATTCAGACCCCCTTAAATTTTTCACTCTTTGTTATATTGTAGCCATTTGATAAAATCATTTAGGTTCATTTTTTTTCCTCATTAATGTACACACAGCACCCCATATTGACAGAAAAACACAGAATTGTTGACATTTTTGCAGATTTATTAATAAAGAACTGAAATATCACATGGTCCTAAGTATTCAGACCCTTTGCTCGGTATTTAGTAGAAGCACCCTTTTGATCTAATACAGCCATGAGTCTTTTTGGGAAAGGTGCAACAAGTTTTTCACACCTGGATTTGGGGATCCTCTGCCATTCCTCCTTGCAGATCCTCTCCAGTCCTCTCAGGTTGGATGGTAAACGTTGGTGGACAGCCATTTTTAGGTCTCTCCAGAGATGCTCAATTGGGTTTAAGTCAGGGCTCTGGCTGGGCCATTCAAGAGTTGTTGTGAAGCCACTCCTTCGTTATTTTAGCTGTGTGCTTAGGGTCATTGTCTTGTTGGAAGGTAAACCTTCGTCCCAGTCTGAGGTCCTGAGCACTCTGGAGAAGGTTTTCGTCCAGGATATCCCTGTACTTGGCCGCATTCATCTTTCCCTCGATTGCAACAAGTCGTCCTGTCCCTGCAGCTGAAAAACACCCCTACAGCATGATGCTGCCACCACCATGCTTCACTGTAGGGACTTTATTGGACAGGTGATGAGCAGTGCCTGGTTTTCTCCACACATACCGCTTAGACTTAAGGCCAAAAAGTTCTATCTTGGTCTCATCAGACCACAGAATCTTATTTCTCACCATCTTTGAGTCCTTCAGGTGTTTTTTTTAGCAAACTCCATGCAGGCTTTCATGTGTCTTGCACTGAGGAGAGGCTTTCGTCGGGCCACTCTGCCATAAAGCCCCAACTGGTGGAGGGCTGCAGTGATGGTTGACTTTCTACAACTTTCTCCCATCTCCCGACTGCATCTCTGGAGCTCAGCCACAGTAATCTTTGGGTTCTTCTTTACCTCTCTCACCAAGGCTCTTCTCCCCCGATAGCTCAGTTTGGCAGGACGGCCAGCTCTAGGAAGGGTTCTGGTCGTCCAAAACATCTTCCATTTAAGGATTATGGAGGCCACTATGCTCTTAGGAACCTTAAGTGCAGCAGAAATTTTTTTGTAACCTTGGCCAAATCTGTGCCTTGCCACAATTCTGTCTCTGAGCTCTTCAGGCAGTTCCTTTGACCTCATGATTCTCATTTGCTCTGACATGCACTGTGAGCTGTAAGGTCTTATATAGACAGGTGTGTGGCTTTCCTCATTATGTCCAATCAGTATAATCAAAAACAGCTGGACTCAAATGAAGGTGTAGAACCATCTCAAGGATGATCAGAAGAAATGGACAGCACCTGAGTTAAATATTTGAGTGTCACAGCAAAGGGTCTGAATACTTAGGACCATGTGAAATTTCAGTTTTTCTTTTTTAATAAATCTGCAAAAATGTCAACAATTCTGTGTTTTTCTGTCACTATGGGGTGCTGTGTGTACATTATTGAGGGAAAAAAATGAACTTAAATGATTTTAGCAAATGGCTGCAATATAACAAAGAGTGGAAAATTTTCAGGGGGTCTGAATACTTTCTGTCCCCACTCTATATATATTATATATATCTGTACACAGCATATTACCTGTTTGTTCAAGATGAGGGAATTAAGGAATTAAGTTACCTGTGCTGGTCAGGTATCAACTGCTATCTTCAAAAAGAGATCAGCAATGATAAAGCCTTGTTTTTAAGGGATCTACTTCCCTGCCCTTAGGACTAATAACCAATAAGTAACTAATAATTATTTATAAATGTTAGATCATGGTATAAATGCTATATAAACCTAAAATATGTATGTGATGAAATCATATCAGAATACAGTAAAAAAAAATAAACTAATTATAGCAATGCAATTAAAATAATAATACTAATAATGTACTAAATTATAACATATAGAATGCATTTATATGGTTTTAAAACATAAAAATATGCATAATTATTATTGCACAATTAATGTCAAGCAAAACATTTTTTTTAAACATTTTTTAAGGCCAGAATGCCACAAGTGAAGCATGGTCATAAAAATAATAGAACATTATCACTAAATCTAGGACAAACATACAGGCTAGGAGCCTACATTGTATATAACCTGAAATAACCATTAGTTACATTCCAATGTAATATTGTGCATCAAAACTAAGACACACACTATATGACATGAAAACAATTACCGTACTTGTTTGTTGTTTTAGATTATAAACTGGTAGGAAGTTAGCAGCGGGTTCAGGATTTGCATCACTATAGCCATGTCCTCTTTATAAAATGCAGGCCAGGGTGTGGAGCCTGCTGTGTCCCATAAAGCACCTTCTGAAAAAAAGAATGTAGGTAAAAGCTCAAAAACATTAAATATTTAAATGATTACTTGTAGTATTTTTTCTTTCCATAAAATATTTTTTATTCACTTTTAATGTGCCACTGAACTTGCTATACAATTTGACTACTCCAGGAGAGTCAGTTCCCCTGCACAACTCCCTCCCTCCTTAAACATAATAGTCCTCCCTTCTTCTGTGTAATTACTGTCTGTGCTGATTAAGCTCCTCCATCCCTCTCCTACGCCCCTATATATCCTTTTATGTAATTGTAGCGCTTACCCCACAGGTCCTACTGGTGATGATGTGTTCTCTGTTCTGCCACGACTCTCTTAACTGCTTGATCCCCTCTGACACACTTGGTTGTAAACTAAAAGTTGGTTACACCTGTGTGACTTAAGAGTTAGTAAACTACCACTTTATAGTAATGCACAGGAATTAGGCCACATGCAACATGGTGAAAAATGAATTATGTACATTATGGCAATGCAATTAAATTAGGCATAAATCAAGAACCAATGATTCCACAGACATGAGTGCACTATAATGGATGACTGGTCAATGACCCACTAACTGGCACCCAAAAGACTATAGCAAAGTTAAACTGAAGTATAACAGGTGCAACTAGAGTCTCTAGAATGGCATTAACAGAAGAAAAAGACTGTTTATATGTGCACACCATTCCTGGGTATACAATCTTTATTTATGTAAGATTGTAGTGGTGGCCCCGTTTTACTGCCCCCCGTTAGGATCTTCATCCCTGGAAGATATTTGGGGAATTATTTGTTATTTTTTTCTTTTTTCTTTCTCTTTCTTCTTCCCCCTTCCCTACTCCCTTTAATGCATGGCAATGATTATTATATTATTTTGATATTGCGTGTTTTCTTTTTGAGTTTCTTATATTTATTCTGTCATGTAGAATATATTGAAGTTATCATTGCTTATTGTATGTGCTTGTTTTTATTTACCAGCCATATCTGCATACAGTATGTGTTCAAGCAAGTGGATCCTGAAGAAACTAGTTGAATGTGAAACGCGTTGATCCACCATGTCATACATGGCTTCTGTAATACAGTAGAATTAGTGACCTATTGTGGATTTCATTCAAATGTGAAAATAAAGCTGTATTTTTTTATGTTGTTTTATGTGCTGCGGCACATTGGAAGTCCCTACTTTTCAGCCCCCATTTTTTTGGGGTTGGAATATCATAAAGTTTAATCTATGAATGCAGACACCCCCGACAGCAGGTCCTCACTCGCTTACTCCAACCTTAGACTGACCCAATCGTGATCAATTTGCTCAGGAGATCTCCTGAATCTCTCTTCCCCTTGGTGTTGGGATTTGTGGAAATTGAAATCCACAGCCCATCTGCCTCCATAGAGTTGTATGAAGCAGCACTCCCTTAAGGACCACAGTTCCCATGATCCATGGCACCTGCACAGCTATCCTCCTTCCACTTCTGATTGCCTCTGACCCCCCCCCCCCCGACTCTGATCTGATTGGCTCCATGTCACTGTTACAGAAGAGGGGGGGTGAATGAGCAAGTGGGGGATTATTATTAAAGAACCCGCTCTCACACAGATCCGAGCGAGGGGGGGGGGGGGAGCAGTGGATAGAGCCCACACAGCTGTGCGGCAGACCAGAGGGGGGGGGGGGGGTGGATGGACTTCCAGCCAGTGGCTCCTGGCTACATAGCTGCCACCAGGGGATGTACGATGTGGGAATATTATAGAGTATGACTTGAGTAAGAGATCTGAGTATTTTGGGGCTGCTGAATCACATCCAGGATAGTCCTGTTTAGCAGCAGAATCAGAGTTCTTCGATGTCCGCACAAGGGAAGGTTTTATAGGAAACAAATTGCAAAAAAATACCTTAAATGCACATGTAATCTTATAGGGAGGCTTTTACTGAAATGAATAGTCTGGCGCCGGGGTCTCTTTAATTGAGCCTCACAGAAGTCCCATTGTACGAAGCGTATGTCAGGCTAGGCACGGAGCAGTGGAGGGTGCAGGACGAACAAATGTTTCCACATAAGCCTATTTTGTTCGATCTGTTGTAAGTAGGACTTTTAATAAACTTGTGTGTGCCTTTTAAACAAATGTTGCACAATGAGTCTATCTTCCTCTTCCATGTGATTTGCTGAATGGTTGGACTCTGGAGTTCCTTTGAAGGATAATCACTGTGAGGGATATCTCTCTGGAATCCAATCAAGTTGGCTGGATAGTTAAAGTAGTTATACCTGTAGTGAGGAGTGAATGCTCACTGCGTATATACCTTGGGAGGTCTTAGTATCTGGTAAGCGAATATATTTACTGTACTTATCCTGTGGGGAGCACTGGGTGTCTGCACCGATTCAAAATGGATTGACACCTCTTTTAAGTTCACTATATGGACTCTTATGCCACGTACACATGATCGCACATTCCGACAACAAAATCCATGTTTTTTTTCCGACGGATGTTGGCTGAAACTTGTCTTGCATGCACACGATCACACAAATCTTGTCGGAAATTCCGATCGCCAAGAACGCGGTGACGTACAACACCTACGACGAGCCGAGAAAAATGAAGCTCAATAGTCAGTGCGGCTCTTCTGCTTGATTCCGAGCATGCGTGGAACTTTGTGCGTCGGAATTGTGTACACACGATCGGAATTTACGACAACGTATTTTGTTGTGGAAAATTTGAGATCCAGATCTCAAATTTTGTTTGTCAGAAATTCCGACGCAAAATGTCCGATGGAGCCTACACGCGGTCGTAATTTCCGACAACAATTTCCCATCGAACATTTCACATCAGAAAATTTGACCGTGTGTACGCAGCATTAGTTGGAATTTTGGACATACTTTTTTCTTTTTTCACTACATTTTAATAGATTGACTTTAGTGCACGCTATATATAACTATCATGGAGTATAGGCGCAACACTTTGATTTTTATTAACTATAAGTAATAAACTCTACAATAGCGAAGTCCTAGTTCAAAGTTCACCACATCAGTAATAGGAAAATCGGGGGTTTATTCAGCTTGCCTCAAATAGACTTAGTGCAATTCCTCAGCAGATAGAAGGAGTATCTTTAGTAACGCAAAGAAGCACCAGAGGGCGCAATCTAAGTACATTATATCTTTATTAAAGAAAAAAGAAGATAATTGGCCACTCACATCCACTCACATGCTGTAGTATAAAAAGTGCCTGTAATAGGCACTAAGGCTGTCATCAGATGGTAATCCTGTGCAGTGCAGTAAGAGTCCAGTCCAAGAAATGGAGGCATCCATCGGCTCAAAGGCACTCTCCACCAGAGCAGACAACCTAACAGCATGGGAATAGACCTTGTAACGTCAAATGCTGGGAGGCAACAAGTGGGAGTGGCATTAAGGCAGTAATTTCTCAAGCCTGCCTACCTGTAACAACACTATGCTTTTTATACTCTCAGCATCAGGGGAGCCGGGAAGAAAATGGTGCCAATGGAACTACAAGAAACAGTGAAACCAGCCAACAATTAAAGGGGTTGTAAACCCATGTGTTTTTTCACCTTAATGTATGCATTAAGATGAAAAAACTTCTGACACTGACCAGCCCCTGTTTTTACTCACCTGAGCCCGTTTGTTCCCACGGTGGAGATGCACTTTACCTCTCAGCCCATTGTCTCGGCTCTTGATTGGATAGATTGATAGCACCGCAGACATTGGCTCCCCCTGCTGTCAATCAAATCCAATGACGCGTGCTCCGGGGGAGGGGGGCAAGTCCGGCATTCCGTGTCAATGGACGCAAAAGTCGGACTCGGAAGAGCGCCTGCATGGGGACCCCCAAGGAAAGCGCTTCTCCTAGGTGGTTTCCCGATGCGGGGAGGAGCTGATAGCACCGCTGGGGATCCCAGAAGAAGTGGATTGGGGCCACTCTGTGCAAGACAAACTGCACAGTGGAGGAAAGTATGACATGTTTGTTATTTAACCACTTCAATACAGTGCACTTAGACACCTTCCTGCCCAGACCAATTTTCAGCTTTCAGCGCTGTCGCAGTTTGAATGACAATTGCGCGGTCATGCTACACTGTGCCCAAACTAAATTTTTATCATTTTGTTCCCACAAATAGAGCTTTCTTTTGGTGGTATTTGATCACCTCTGTGGTTTTTATTTTTTACTAAACAAATAAAAAAAGACCGAAAATTTTGAAAAAAATAAACGTTTTGCTTTTGTTTCTGTTAAAAAAAATTGTAAACAAGTAAGTTTTCGCTTTCACTGATGGGCACTGATAAGGTGGCACTGACAGGCACTGATACGGCGGCATCGATGAGGTGGCACCAATGAGCGGGCACTGATGGGCACTGACGATGGGCACTGATATGCGGCACTGATGGGCACTGGTAGGCGGCACTGATGGGCACTGATGGGTGGCCCTGGTTGGCACCGATGGGCACTGATAGGCGACACTGATGGGCAATGAAAGGCGGCACTGCTGGGCACTGCTGGGCACTGATAGGGTGGCGCTGATAGGCGGCACTGATAGGCGGCACTGCTGGGCACTGATGGGCACTGATAGGCGGCACTGCTGGGCACTGATGGGCACTGATACATGCCACTGATGGGCACTGATACGCGGCACTGATATGAGGCACTGATGGGCATCCCTGGTGGCACTGGCAGTGGTAGGCATTGAAGTGGGCACTGATTGGCAGCTGCCTGGGCACAGATTGGCAGCTGCCTGGGCACACAGTGGCATTTCCCTGGTGGTCTAGGGGCATACCTTGTGGTCCAGTGTGGATCACTTCCCTGGTGGTCCTGGGTAGGATCCGAGGGGGGGCTGTGCTGATAAACAATCAGCACAGACTCCCCCTGTCAGGAGAGCAGCCGATAGGCTCTCCTCTACTCGCGTCTGTCAGACGCGAGTGAGGAAAAGCCGATCACCGGCTCTTTCTACTTACATCGTGATCAGCCGTGATTGGACACGGCTGATCACGTGGTAAAGAGTCTCCGTTAAAAAAGAAAGAAGGACGGCGCCCTCTAAGTGCAGCATGTATGTTAAAAATATTTATTACAATAGATAAAAACACTCACATTTGAGTTGCTAAAAACCAGCATGTAAAGTAGTTTCATCCGCGTGCTCTCGGGGGATGTGGGTGTCACGGGCCAGTGGAGGGGTTCCTGGGATGTGAGTCCTGTAACCTGGGTCCTGGTAGCTGTTCCGGTGGTGCCGAGGGTCCTCAGAGCCTCCGGGCGGCCAGGATATCGGTCATGGATCCTCCGTGGAGCGCCGTGCTGACCTGCGTCTTCACTTCCGGGAGCGGGGTGAGGCGGGCAGTGCTTCGCGTTCGGAGCATGCGTGCTCCTTCATCAGGCTATGCTGGTGGCCATATTCAGTGTGGGAATTTATACCATAGGCAATGGGAGGGGTGGGGAGGTAATTGAGAGGAGGGTGGGACTATGTATAATGATTGGGCACGTAGGTAACCATGGAGATGGGGTGTACACAATGTGGAAGGGGAGTGAAGGGAGACGGGGAGTGGGCGGGGCGGGGCGGGGAATGAGGAGGGGGGGAAAAAAGGGAGATATGCAAATGAGTGTGTTGTGGTAAGAACATATATGTGTGTATATGGAATGTGGGGTAAGGGGAAGGCGGTCTATAGGAAGAGGAATATTGTATTGATCATAGTGGACGGGAACAAAATACCTAGGCCCACCACGGCCCTCTTATCCTTTCAAGGCCCCTCCACCAAGCCTTATAAACCACATAGGCCACCGGCACCTTCCAGACGGCCACAGCCCACACCCACACCAAAAGAGGACCATCATCGTCCACCACCCCCCGTGCCAGTTTCTTCCTCCAGTACACCCAAAACTTCCAAGAGTATAAAGAAGAAACCCCACACTGGCATCCTTACCTCAATCCCTCCCATACCGGTTACCCTCAAAGAAACACAGACCGGCAGTGCCATATCAGATCACAGCACTTATGAGGACCCCCAGTCATCCACTCTGGATTTTGGTATTGGGAATCTACACACCGCACAGCCCAAGATCACTCATGCATCTGGGCCCACCATGGACCACCCCAGTATCCACGCCATCTCATCACCCCCCATTTACAGTCTGACCAATGTACATATATCCCCCACCCCTACCCCCTCTTTTTTAGTGATCACCCCCCAACCCTGCCCAAAAAGAAAGCTCACCGACGAGGCAGGAGAGGGGGGAGACACAGACACAAAAAGGAGGGAGAAATTGCGCAGACTGTAAAAATCTTCAACCTCTCTGATCATACCTTATCCATGCCTGAAAAATCTCTACTAGCACGCGGGCTCACCTTCGCCCCCACAGCATCTCCCAACCCTTTCACTCTCTTCTTGGATCTCAATAAGTTCATTAGAAATATCACCATCAAATGATATTTCAACATTCAAGACACTAAGAAAGGTAATGGTACCCCAAACATTACCCAAAACACTACTCCATATACTACTAATGACCACGCTGAATGCAGTACTACTACAGAAGACTCCTCCACCCTAGGACCCGCAGAACTCATAGCCCTAGACCAGTTGGAAGATCTCTACATTGACGACCAGATTGAATCTCTAACTCAACATCCACCTACCTCTCCACCCATCTTACACACTAATCTCAAACCGAAATCTATCTTTTATCCCACATTTGCCAAAGGACCTTACGTCCAGACCTTCTATCAGGTTGTATATGCTGATATACTACGAATGTGTCAAATGTCCAACTCACGTTCCAATCCACCATCTAACTTAACCCCAGCAGAACGCACGGCTCTTAAATCACTCACCAACAACAGACAACTGGTTATTAAGCCCGCAGATAAAGGAGGTAGTATCGTAGTCCAGAATCGTGCAGACTACATGCTGGAAACAACTAGACTCCTATCGGACACATCCACATACAAAAAACTTTCCGGAGATCCCTTACCCAAATTCTCTATTGAAGCTCACAACCTAATAGATCGAGCACAAGCAGATGGTATAGTTACTGCATCCGAAGCCTCATTTCTTAAACACGACTTTTACAAAAGGCCCTACTTTTACCACCTTCCGAAGGTGCACAAAGACCCCACACACCCTCCTGGTAGACCAATAGTGGCGGCCATGGAAAGCGTAACCAGCTACTTCTCTATCTACATTGATCATTTTCTACAAGGTATAGTACAGAACCTACCTTCCTACATTAAAGACAGCATCCACCTTCTGAACATGCTACGATACTACTCCTGGGAACCGACATACCGCTGGCTCTCGCTAGATGTGGTCTCACTATACACGTCCATTCCCCATAACATTGGTTTACAAGCTGTACGACACTACCTCAACAATGATCCATCACTCAACCCACGTCAGAACCAATTCTTACTGGAAATATTAGAATTCTGCCTAACCCACAATTATTTTGAATCCCACGGAGACTTCTATATTCAAACAAAAGGAACTGCCATGGGGGCCAATTTTGCCCCCAGCTACGCGAACCTTACCATGGGCTACTGGGAGCTACAATATATACACAACAATAACCCATATGCGCCCCACATAGTCTATTACGGGCGCTACATAGATGATGTAGTCATTATCTGGGATGGTCCAGAAACCACCATCCTACCCTTCGTCCAACACTGCAACAACAACTCCATGGGTCTATCATTCACATCAGTCACAGACAATAACAAACTGGCCTTTTTGGATCTGGAACTCTTCCACTATGAAAACACCATCTGCGCCCAGAATTATACAAAATCCACCTCAAGAAATTCTTACCTACACTTTAACAGTTGCCATCACCCACGATGGGTTAAAAACATCCCAAAAAGCCAGTTCTGCCGCCTGAAACACAATTGCACGCGCCTACAGGACTATGAAACACACGGCCTACTACTCAAAGCCAAATTCAAAGACAAGGGTTATCCAGACCACATCATAGAAGATGCCTTCCAATACTATCTCAGTGAAAACGCGAAGGACAAGAGACTAACCAGTACAGATGACACTACCCAACCCGTCAGATTTGTGACACAATACCACAACAGATTTAAGCAAATGGAAAAGATCTTCACCAAACACTGGTCCATTCTGCGTGAGGATCCGCATCTTAAACCCACCATAAGTGATAAACCACTGGTCACCTACAGACGGGCTAAGAATATAAAGGCCCAAATAGCACCAAGCAAAGTGAAAACAGCACGCCCCACCGCCAGTGCCCCCTTAACCTTCTTTAACATCAAAGGCATGTATCAATGTAGGAAGCCCCTCTGCCTCACATGCGCCCATGTTACACATAGGCAAAAAGACTTCCACCATAACGGTAAACTATATGTCATCCCCGACTTCTTCAATTGTGGTTCAGATTATGTGGTCTATTGCCTCACATGCCCCTGCGGCCTACTATACGTAGGCCGCACTATACGCCCACTCCGCAAAAGGTTTGGTGAGCATCGTAACCTTGTAGAGAAGGGCATTGACAAGCATAGTGTACCAAGACATTTTAAAGAACATCATGGACAAACATCTTCAGGGCTACGGGTGTGGGTTATTGAGTCTATTCCACCCACCCTCCCTACCGCTGAACGCTACAAAAGGTTGTGTGAAAGAGAAAACTATTGGATATACACACTGGACACTTTATCGCCAGGAGGCCTCAATGAAGGCATTGAAATTAACATTTTGCTGTGACCCCAACCATATCACTGCCTCATCACATAATCTCATCTCAATTCACCACGTATTGTTTCATCCATTGTCCTACCTGTTGTCTCATTTATTGTTTTATCCATCATCTAGTCACTACCCCATTAACTTACAGTCTATGTGGAGCACGTGTATGGGTATACCCGTCTCCCACCCATTACCCCTATCCACATAGCCCTAGTGTACAACACATACCATTTTTATTTTTATTCCTATCTTTATTTTTTATTTATATTTATTTTTATTTTTATTCTTATTAAAAAATATTTTATTTTTAACTTCCTTATTTTTATTTTTTTATATATATTTTTTTTTTTATATATTTTTTTTTTTTTTTTTTTTTTTTTATTTGTACTTGTATTTGTATTTTTATTTTTATATATATATATATATATATATATATATATATATATATATATATATATATATATATATTTATATTTATATTTATTTTTATTTATATTTCTATATATTTTTATTATTTTTACTTTTATTTATTCATTTCCCAGTATTTCCCATAACATTCCTCTCATTCCCAAATACCCGTCTGGAAACACACTCCCCCTTTCTTTTGTCCCAATCTTACGCGTCATTTAAATGTGTATATATGTGTATGTGTGTGTGAAGGGATCCTTTTTAAACGGTTCTTTGTGTTTACACACGTATATACATTGTACATGTTTATCCCTTTTCCATCATTGAGTCATTTCTTCTCATATATACTACCAATCTCTCCCTATAAGTATATACCTATTTAATTATATACCATTTTCTGCATTTTTGTATTCCCTTCCCATATATGTTGACATGTATGTATGTGTGTATATATATATAGGTATGTGTGTATGTATGTATGTATATATGTATATATATATATATGTATATATATTTTGTTCCCGTCCACTATGATCAATACAATATTCCTCTTCCTATAGACCGCCTTCCCCTTACCCCACATTCCATATACACACATATATGTTCTTACCACAACACACTCATTTGCATATCTCCCTTTTTTCCCCCCCTCCTCATTCCCCGCCCCGCCCCGCCCACTCCCCGTCTCCCTTCACTCCCCTTCCACATTGTGTACACCCCATCTCCATGGTTACCTACGTGCCCAATCATTATACATAGTCCCACCCTCCTCTCAATTACCTCCCCACCCCTCCCATTGCCTATGGTATAAATTCCCACACTGAATATGGCCACCAGCATAGCCTGATGAAGGAGCACGCATGCTCCGAACGCGAAGCACTGCCCGCCTCACCCCGCTCCCGGAAGTGAAGACGCAGGTCAGCACGGCGCTCCACGGAGGATCCATGACCGATATCCTGGCCGCCCGGAGGCTCTGAGGACCCTCGGCACCACCGGAACAGCTACCAGGACCCAGGTTACAGGACTCACATCCCAGGAACCCCTCCACTGGCCCGTGACACCCACATCCCCCGAGAGCACGCGGATGAAACTACTTTACATGCTGGTTTTTAGCAACTCAAATGTGAGTGTTTTTATCTATTGTAATAAATATTTTTAACATACATGCTGCACTTAGAGGGCGCCGTCCTTCTTTCTTTTTTATTTGTTCCAGAGCTTCTTCTAGCTTTTATAGACTGGCTGCCTTCCATTTATTCAGCATCATTTTATCCTCACATGGACTAATACCCGAACTTGTTGTGAAACATTAACTACCACCATCAAGTTCCCCCTCTCAGAAACCCCCAACCCACCCCCTTCCCCCCACCATTTTTAGATATATGTACTCGGCTACCTCCATTGTGCGCCATATTAACCCCTTGAAAGAGTCTCCGTTGGAGACTCTTTACCTAGATCGGTGTTGCAGGGTGTCAGACTGACACCCCACAACAACGATCGCCGTGATGTGCGCCCCCGGGGCGCGCATCGGCTTGATATTCCTGATCACGTCATATGACGTCCGATCAGGAATATCAAACCACTTTGCCGCCGTCATTCTGTAATAGGGCGGGCGGCAAGTGGTTAAAAAAAAGAGGGTTTACAACCCTTTTAAAATATTAAGAGTAATATAAAATGAGGACTTTAACGTAGTTGTAAAGGCTGAAGGTTTTTTACCTTCATGCATTCTATGCATGAAGGTAATAAACCTTCTGTGTTCTGCTCCCCCCATGGCCCCCTAATACTCACCTGAGTGCCCTCTCAATCCAGCGATGTGCACGAGAGCCTCGGCTGTCCTGGGACTCCCTCTCTTCATTGGCTGAGACAGCAGCAGGAGCAATTGGCTCAGACTCCTGTTAATCACAGGCAGTGAGCCAATGAGGACAGAGAGAGGGGCGGGGCTAAGCAGCGGCTCTGTCTTTTATGGACGCATAGAGCAGGGCTTGGAAAGAAGCATGCACCAGTGCCCCCATAGCAAGAAGCTTGCTATGGGGGCACTGGGCAACATAGACCACATACTTTTCCTGTGTAGTCCTCTTTTGCCAGACTTTAAAGTAGAACTATAGGCAAAGTTCTTTCCTAGTGCATCCATGGCAGCATACTAGTGATAGGCCCCACCTTTGGCTCCGCCCCCAGGAGAGTGAATATTATAAAAGAAAAGGTTAAGGACTCCCCCATCATTCTCCTTTTTTTCCTCATACCTCACTGACATCATTCCGATAGCCCTTACCGCTGCTTCCTGTAGTTTTCAGTCTGGGTTCAGCCTCTCCCAGATGCAGTCCTCAGTTCTGGGCTGCTAAAAGCGCTGATAGAGTGAGGAGTCCCTTCTGTGGGTCTTTTGGGACTGCAGCAGCTTTCCTAACTAGGAGCATTTTGCTAGTTATTTGGGAGCCGACAGGCCGGTGGATATTCAAGCAGCCTTTTTTCTCCTTTATTTTTCTCTTCCCTTCTCCCACTTTCCCTCCCTTCTTTTTTCTGGATCTTTCTCCCTTCCTATACTCCTGCACTTGGTTAGAAAATTGGGCTTTCCTGGGGTCAGGTAAGAAGCTTGGGTCTCCCTCTCCTCTCTCTCTCTCTCTCTCTCAGCTGGCTCATTTGTCTATAGGAGCCGGTGCGTGTCTGACACCGCTTCTTGTGTGCAACGTCTGATTGGGCCGCACCGCGCATGCACCGACGTTCCACGAATCGCGGCTATTGCTGCATGGGGCGGGCAGCCAGGAGAAAACTGGGAAGTCGCTCGTATGCACGTGCGCCACACACACGCGATCCGAGAGGAACCTACGGTGGCCATCTTGCTGTTCATCTCTGCGGGCAGTGGGTAGTTCTATCTCCATAGGACCACCTCTCTCTTGGATTTAAACTCTGCTGGTGGAGCTCAGTATGCAGCCCTCTATCCAGCAGAGGATTCCCTGCGCTAAGCTCCTGTCAGTACCAACCTGCCTCTGTGTGGTACATTGCTATACTCCTTTTTCCTTTGAAATCAACCACTTCAGCCCCGAAGGATTTGGCTGCTCAATGACCAGAGCACTTTTTACAATTTGGCACTCTGCTGCTTTAACTGGTAATTGCGTGGTCATGCAATGCTGTACCCAAACAAAATTTGCGTCCCTTTTGTCCCACAAATAGAGCTTTCTTTTGATGGTATTTGATTGCCTCTGCAATTTTTATTTTTTCCGATATAAACGGAAAAATACAGAAAATTTAGAAAAAAAATGATATTTTCTAATTTTTGTTATAAAAATCTAATAAATTCAATTTTAGTCATACATTTAGTCCAAAATGTATTCAGCCACATGTGTTTGGTAAAAAAATGTCATTAAGTGTATATTTATTGGTTTGCGCAAAAGTTATAGAGTCTACAAACTAGGGTACATTTTCTGGAATTTATGCAGCTTTTAGTTTATGACTGCCTATCTCATTTCTTGATGTGCTAAAATGGCAGGGCAGTACAACCCCCCCTCCCCCAAATGACCCCATTTTGGAAAGTAGACACCCCAAGGAAATTGCTGAGAGGCATGTTGAGCCCATTAAATATTTATTTTTTTTGTCACAAGTGATTGAAAAAAACAATTACACAAAGTTGTCACTAAATGATATATTGCTCACACGTGCCATGGTTAGATGTGGGATTATACCCCAAAATATATTCTGCTGCTTCTCCTGAGTATGGGGATACCTCATGTGTGAGACTTTTTGGGAGCCTAGCCACGTACAGGACCCTGAAAACCAAGCACTGCCTTCAGGATTTCTAAGGGCGTACATTTTTTATTTCACTCCTCAGTACATATCACAGTTTTGAAGGCCATAAAATGCCAAGATAGCACAAACCCCCCCCAAATGACCCCATTTTGGAAAGTAGACACCCCAAGCTATTTGCTGAGAGACATGTTGAGTCCATGGAATATTTTATATTATGCCACAAGTTGCGGGAAAATTACAAACTTTTTTTTTGCACAAAGTTGTCACTAAATTATATATTGCTCAAATATGTCATGGGCATATGTGAAATTACACCCCAAAATACATCTTGCTGCTTCTCCTGAGTACGGGGATACCACATGTGTGAGACTTTGAGAGCCTAGCCGCGTACAGGACCCCGAAAACCAATCACCGCCTTCAGGCTTTCTAAGGGCGTAAAATTGTGATTTCACTTCCTCACAATTTTTTTTGCCACAAGTTTCGAGAAAATTACATTTTTTTTTTTTTTACACAAAGTTATCACTAAATGATATATTGTTCAAACATGGCATGGTTATATGTGAAATTACACCCCAAAATACAGTCTGCTGCTGCTGTGGGGATACCACACGTGTGGGACTTTTAGGCAGTGTAACCGCGTACAGGACCCCGAAAACCAATCACCGCCTTCAGGCTTTCTAAGGGCGTACATTTTTGATTTCACTCCTCACTGCCTATCACAGTTTCGGAGGCCATGAAATGCCCAGATAGCACCAAACCCCCCCCCCCCAAATGACCCCATTTTGGAAAGTGGACACCCCAAACCCCAAGCTATTTGTTGAGAGGCATGTTTAGTATTTTTGTAACAATGTTTTGAAAATTGAAAAAAGAAAAAAAAATACATTGGTATCCCCATACTCAGGAGAAGCAGCAGAATGTATTTTGGGGTGTAATTCCACATATAACCATGCCATGTTTGAACAATATATCATTTTGTTTAAAAAAAAAAAATTGCAATTTTCCCGAAACTTGTGGCAAAATATCAAATATTCCATGGACACAACATGGCCTCTGAAACTTTTATAGGTAGTGAGGAAGTGAAATCACCATTTTATGCCCTTAGAAAGCCTGAAAGCGGTGATTGGTTTTCGGGGTCCTGTACACGGCTAGACTCCCAAAAAGTCTCACACATGTGGTATCCCCATACTCAGGAGAAGCAGCAGAATGTATTTTGGGGTGTAATTCCACATTTGCCAATGGCATGTTTGAGCAATATATAATTTGGAGACAAAACAAAAAAAAAAGTTTGGAATTTTCCCGCATCTTGTGGCAAAAGATAAAATATTCCATGGACTCAACATGCCTATCAGCAAATAGCTTGGGGTGTCTACTTTCCAAAGTCATTTGGGGGGGTTTAAACTGTCCTGGCATTTTATGCACAACATTAGAAGCTTATGTCACACATCACCCACTCTTCTAACCACTTGAAGACAAAGTCCTTTCTGACACTTTTCGTTTACATGAAAAAATATTTGTTTTTTGCTAGAAAATTACTTTGAACCCCCAAACATTATATATATATTTTTTAAAGCAAAGGCCCTACAGATTAAAATGGTGGGTGTTGCAACTTTTTTTTCACACAGTATTTGCGCAGAGATTTTTCAAACACAATTTTCTTGGAAAAAAACACTTTTTTAATTTTAATGCACTAAAACACACTATATTGCCCAAATGTTTGATGAAATAAAAACGATGATCTTATGCCGAGTACATGGATATCAAACTTAACATGCTTTAAAATTGCGCACAAATGTGCAGCCGCGACAAACTACATACATTTTTAAAAGCCTCTAAAATCCTTTACAGGTTACCACTTTAGATTTACAGAGGAGGTCTACTGCTAAAATTGTTGCCCTCGATCTGACCTTCGTGGTGATACCTCACATGCATGGTGCAATTGCTGTTTACATATGACACTAGACCAACGCTTGCGTTCGCCTTTGCGCGTGAGCACGGGGGGGGGGGGGGGGGGCAGGGGTGCTTTTTTTTTTTAATTATTTATTTTGCTTTTTTGTTTTATTTTTTAACTGTTCCTTTCATTTTATTTTTTAATCATTTTTATTGTTATCTCAGGGAATGTAAATATCCCCTATAATAGCAATAGGTAGTGACAGGTACTCTTTTTCAAAACAATTGGAGTCTATTAGACCCTAGATCTCTTCTCTGCCCTCAAAGCATCTGACCAAACCAAGATCGGTGTGATAAAATGCTTTCCCAATTTCCCAATGGCGCTGTTTATATCCGGTCGAAACCTAAGTCATTAAATGCTCTTGGCTTCCAGTTTCTTAGGCCATAGAGATGATTGGAGCCATTCTGGTTTCTGATCAGCTCTATGGTCAGCTGGCGGAACCACAGGCTACATTCTCGGATTCCCTGTTGGGAAGAGGGTGGGCGGGGAGGGGACATTCCCTCCCACTGCTTGTAAAAGCAGACTAGAGGCTAATTAGCCACTAGGATTGGTTTTACATGAAAGCTCACTGCTGGCTGAAAAGAATGATACCAAGATGATATCTAAACCTGCAGGCATCATTCTGGTATAACCACTCAAAGTCCAGCAACATACCAGTACGTTGCTGGTCCTTGTTGGGCATATATTGTAATGTTCTTTTTTTCATGCAGCCTGTGGGCTGAACGAAAAAAAGAGATTGATCAGGAGGTATGCCCACCATTAGAATATCTCCCTTCATCCACCCACTTCTAATGATGGGCATACATGCATTAAGTTCCCCCAGAAAAAAAGCCCTGTAAGCGCCTAGTTTCTGTAACCATGTTTCTATGCCATATAAAAAGTCACCAAAACCTCCTAAACCCCTAAAGGGGTTCCATCCATCTTTAGCAATATCTCTGGCCTATTCTGTAGTTCTCTTATCTTAGCAAGATGCCCTTTAATAATGTCCTCATTATCAGAACTATATATAACAAATATACAACAGTCAGTGTGAAATACCTTACACATCCCACCTTGAGCTGCAGTGAGATAATTTAGCATTATTCTGTGCTCTAATACTACCTTTTTAAGCTTAACCATTTTTTTACTTAATAAACCTATATCAGTGGTAGTACGGTTAATAATCTCATCTACAATTATAGTGTAATTATTTATTCTTGTCATTGCTTCAATTCCCCATCCTGTCCAGGAAGGGAACCATGACCATGCCATGTCACCTTCAGTGAACAGCTCTCTTTTGAACACTAAAGGGTATTCTGGACTTTGATCTGGTCGCACTGTATCTTTGCGAACAGCCAAAGCAGGTGCTAACTTCCCAATATAACATGAACCTGTAACATTAGTAGGAAGCCAGGCGTAAGCTTTATTTCCACATATATAATATAACCCTCTACGTATGGATGGTATACTTGCTCCTAAAAAACTGGAAGCAATAACATGGAATCTCAGGTAACTGATATTTTCTAATATTGGGAACTGTGAGCAATTTGTACTAAAAAGGGTTCTATTTAGTTCTGGATCTGGGATATATTAATATTGACCATAGTTTCCTCCAAAAACTGTAATCTTTGCTCCGGTGCAATCTGAATTGCCCAACCGTGTACATTTAGTGTTAAACGGGCATGTAATGTTTAAACAAATCTGTTGAGTGTCTGTTTTGAAACCATCAAAGTTACTGATCTGTGCTCATTAGCGGTGGAGACTATGTATGAGCCATTTATTCTGGTCCTGTTTAGATCAGTGAATTTGAGAGGCATTGCTATCATGGGTATTGTTCCTGTTTGGGGATGTAAGTGAGAACACACCCAGCAGTTACTAGCGTTGCTATGGGTTGCATACAATTTTAACATTTGGATGAAAGGGTTATTTTTCCATGTCTCAGTTCTCACAAAGAACAAAAAGAAAAGAAACATCATTATAATTTTTTCAAAGGATATCATCACTTCAGGATTTTCTTGCAGTGACTGGCGTGAATCCAGGTGGGCTTTCCTTCCAATTGTCAAAAGCACCAAATGTGGTCCGTCAAATTTTGGTTCTAGCGGCTTTCTGACGTGTCGATTGACCACTACCCAGTCACCTGGTTGGATTCTGTGAATACCTGAAACAGAGTCTGGGTCGGGGATAGATTTATAAACACCATCATGTATTTTATTCAATGTTCTTTGCAAAATCTGAACATATTCTAACAGACTAGAGTGAGAAGCCTATAAAACCTCATAGGGGGACAGCCCATGTGGTTGTTTAGGGGTAGTTTGTACAGAATATAGGGCTAATGGCAAAGCTTCCACCCATCCTTTTCCTGTATCTGCTTTAATTTTTACCCATTTGTTTTTCAAAGTTCCATCAAGTCTCTCAACTTTACTACTACTTTGTGGATGATAAGGTGTATGGAAAGCTTGCTGTATGTGAAGGGCTTCCATGACCTCTTTAATTACTTCCCTAGTAAAATCGGTTCCTCTGTCACTCAATAGTTTCAGGAACTCCATATCTACAAAGTATTTCATTCAAAATTTTCTTTGCTGTTGTTTTTGCATTTGCTTTAATTACCAGCCAGCACTCAGGAAAACCTGAAAAAATGTCAACACACACTAGAGCATACTCATAGGTGCCTATTCTGGGCATCTGAATGTAGTCTCTATGAATTATTTGGAAAGGGAACTCTGGCTTAGATAATGCTTTTGGGGAAAATGGACAGGCCTCCCTGCATTGTACAGAGCACAAGTGAGACATGAAGCACAAAACCTGCCTGCAAATGCACTAAATCTAGGTGCTATCCAATAGCAGTCAGTAAGTGCCACTATCGCACCCTTAGCAAGATGACTGACGCCATGTGCCAGTTGTGCTAAAACTGGGTACAAACTTCTGGGTAGACACCACCTGTTGTCAGCGCTCCACAGGCCCTGCTGATTTTGGGTAGCATTACATTTGATCCACTTATCCTTCTCTTCATCGGGGCCTGGTTCTGCAACTGAATTAAAGTTTCTACATCCCACTGCTCTTGATGAGGGGAATCTGTCCCCGCTACCTGGGCGACCCCTACAGTGGGTATGACTCCAAATGCCATAAAGGCAGCATCCTTTGCCGCTTGGTCCGCTAAAGCATTTCCTCTTGCTGTCATGTCATTTTCCCTTGCATGTCCTTTTACCTTCAAGATGGCAACTTCTGCTGGTTTCTGAAAGGCCTCAAATAGCCGCGCTATGAGTTTTGCATGTCTCACTGGCTTCCCTGCACTAGTCAGGAAGTTCCGTGCTTTCCAAATAGACCCAAAATCGTGAGCTATTCCAAATGCATATCTGCTGTCAGTGTAAACATTTCCCCTTTGATTCTCTAGGACATACTTTGACTACAGCACACAACTCCGCTTCCTGTGCTGACATCTGGGGTGTCAATGCTTCCTGATGTAAAATGGTGTCTGTAGTGGTTACAGCAAACCCTGTGTGTGGCTGACCATCATCAGTGTAAAATCTGGAACCATCTACGAATAAGTGTGTCACAATCTGATAAAGGCTCATATTTTGCTGGTGTGACTGAGGCCCTTTCTACCTCCACAGAGCCACACAATCATGAGAAAAACTCTCAGGTTCTACATCAGTACCACTTGTTGCATCCTCCTTATCAATTATAGGAAAAAGAGTAGCCGTATTTAAAGTAACACATTGTTTGTTAAATTTGATGGAGCAAAAAGAGCAGACTGGTACTTGTCAAATCTACTGGCAGACACATGTCTGGTATTTACTTGATTCATGATTTCCTGTACTGCAAGTGGCACATACAGGATCAGAGCAGAATCTAGTACAAGCTCAGTTACTTTGTAGGGCAGCAAAATGCAGGCTGCTATGGCTCACATACAACTGGGGGAGCCTTTGTTGACATGGTCTAATGAGGCTGATACATACATCACATCACTTCATGACAGAACAATGAGAAAGTCTTAGTATAGTTAGGAAGTCCAATGGCGGGAGCTTCAGACAAAATTTTAATAAGCTCCTTCATCTGCAATTCATTGTCCCATGTGAGTTTGTAAGGGTTTCTAGTGGTAGCCTCATATAGAGGAGCCATAAGTTCTGATGAATTTGGAATTCAGTCCCTACAATATCCCACTAACCCCAAGAAGGCACGTAGTTGCCGTACATTTCTTGGCTTTTCAAAGTTTTGTAGAGTTTTAACTCGATCTAGGGTTAGGTGATGGATTCCGTGTGAAATGCAGTGACCCAGGAAGATCACTTTCTCTTGGCAGTATTGTAGCTTATCTTTGCTAACTTTGTTGTTACTGTTATAGAGAAACATAAGAAGGCTTACTGTTGCTCTGCTACAAATGCCCTTTGTATCAGAACAAATAAGCAAATCGTCTATGTACTGAAGCAAAATTTTGTTTTTGGTGTGAGGAGGACCATTGGTCCAATACTTGCTTTAACGCAGTATTATATTCAGAGGGGCTACTCACACGCCCTTGGCAATCTTGGCAATCTTGTCTATACTAACTTTTGGGCATCATGGGTAAATGAAAAAATGTGCCAGCAATCTGGGTGCAGGGGCACCAAAAAGAAAGCATTTGCAAGATCAATCACTGTAAAGCAGGTGCTGGATGCAGGTATTCCACTTAGTAAAGTGTGGGGGTTGGGCACGATTGGGGTATCTGCCTCAATTATATTGTTAATGGCTCTCAAATCATGCACCATCGTGCCCACCCTTCTTGTCTGGCTTCTTTGCAATTGGGAACAGGTGTGTATTGGCTTGGGACTTAATTGGTACAACAACCTGTGCTGCTTTCAGTTGATTGATTTGATCCTTTATCCCCTCAGTCTGAGCAATACTCAGTGGGTACTGTTTAATCTGTGGGAGATGGGCTCCTAGTTGAATTTTTATTATGACTGGGGTGCAATCCAGCAGACCTATATCATATTTGCTGGTGGCCCATAATTCAGCGGGAATCACTTTAAATTCTGGTGGAAATGGCGGATTGGAGTCTTGAATTAAAAATACTCCACAGGCAGAATTTAAAACTTCTCCTGACAGACTACTGACCACTTGGACTCCTGTAGGAGTGTAGTCTATGTTTGCTAAAATTTGGTTCAAAATGTCAGCTCCCAAAAGATTGGTAGGAACTGTGTCTGAAACTAACACTTTAGTGACAATTTCTGTTTGATGTCCTAGCCTGAGTTTAAGTGGCTTGGACTCAACCAAATAAGTAGAGGTCCCGGTTAGGCCAACACCAGAGATAACATTTGTAGATAATAATCCTGGAGATAAGTCCTCTATATTAAAAACGCTTTGGCTTGCACCAGTATCGCTTAAACAGTTTAATTCTGTTTCTCCTCCAGGATAGGGGAGTTCTTGTAAAAATACTTTTACTCTGGCCTCGGGACCATTGTCTCCCTTACTTAACATGATTAATACTGGCATGCCATTTTCCTATGCCTGATCCACTGCTTTTGGCAGAGACCTGGGATCAGCATGAGGTGCCTCTAAGCTCCTTTCCAGTCTACGGTCAGGAAGATGGCAGAATTTGGCTATGTGTCCTTCCCCATTACAATTGTAGCATATAATTGGTCCCCGATTGCCATGATTTTTGAAATTGCATTTGGCTCTTCCTCTTCCTCTCTGCTTCCCCATGTACATAACCTTGGGTTTGCTGTCTTTTTGGTTAATCCTGTTTTCTATGGATAACAGGATAGGCAGGAGGTCTCAAATAGACATATTGCCTGCCTCAGGCCTTGCTGTGAACAACTTTTCTTTCATCTGGGGTATTAAACCATCAAGAAACCTTTGTTCCACCAGTTGTGTAGACGGACTTGCACTTTCTCCCGCCTTCTCTTCCTCTATTTTAAGGCCTGCTTCCTCAGCCATATCGCTTAACCGCCTCCAATATTTTGGAGAGACAAGATTGCATTCCAAGAAGCTAGAGCATATCGCTGGCAAAATGCAAATCCGGGCTCCAGGTCAAAACCTACGAACCTACAAGGAGCTAAGGGTAAACGAGGTTCAAATATATCTTTGAACTCTTCTCTATCTTCCTCTTCACAGGCAACTACCTCGAATAGGAAGAAATCGCAAAAACATAAATGGAAGTCACTCAATAAAGACTCACAACTTCCAAAAAAACGCATGGTGGAGGCTGCTTCTGTTCACTCCTTAGGTACTCAGGTAACCCACTCACGTGGTGGCCCATCTGGGCAAGTTGTGACTGATCCTTCGTCATTCAGCAGCCTTAGACCTATACCTGATAACACAGCAGGGGTTGTCAATGTCAATCAGGTAAATACCTCCTCATAGCTACATTCCCAATCACCATCTGACAATCGACTGAATGTGATTAATCTCTCTGACTATATTCTATCCAGTGATGAGCTGTCTTTATTATCTAGAGGACTAAGTTTTTGTCTGGAGTCAGACTTAGATAAATTTAAAATAGAGAAAGACCTGCGGCTGTTCACTAGAAAGCTGCTACTTAAAAGCATGTACGATAAAAATGTACCCATCCCCAAGGAAAAAACACAGGATGAACTGGATTTAAATATCCTTATGGAATTATCCGAGGACCAGGAAGGACTAGATCTCATTGATAGAATTGACTTAGAGAGTTTACTTACAGCATATGCATCAACCAAGAAACCATCTATTCAATCGTCACTAAAGAAAAAGTCAGACAAATTTCCCCCAATAGGATCTAACATCAACCTAAGTGCCTTCTTAACTATGACCACTAGGGAAATTAACAAAATTAAATGCTACCTAAATAGCTCGTCCAATCTGTCAGAGGGAGAAAAAAATGCCTTGCTTAGACTTACCAAACAAACACAATTGACAATTAAATTGGCGGATAAGGGTGGAAACATTGTTCTGATGAACAATAGGCAATATAAAAACATGTCTCTGGAGATCCTAAATAATCAAACTTGGTACCCAAAAATTTCGGGATCTTTGATAGTTAAGTTTGAGAAAGATTTTTATAGTCTTATAGACAATGCCTATACTGAGAAAATAATCAATAAACAAATTTGGGAATTTGTCCGGACCCCATATGCAGTCATACCAACCTTTTATACCCTACCAAAGGTACACAAGAATAAAATACCCCCTCCCGGACGTTCAGTAGTGTTGGGATGTGGTTCCATTACGGAAAATTTAAGTAAGTTCATTAATGAACAAATTCGCCCTTCCGTCAATAAGTTGCCATCTTTTGCAAAAGACACCATACACCTCTTACAACTATTGGATGGTATGGCGATTCCACCCGATGCCCTGCTGATGGCAGTTGATGTTGAAGCTCTCTACAGTTCCACCCCCCACCGCCAGGGCATTGAGGTGATTAGTCGTGCCATCTCTCAATCTCATACAGAAAATCATTTTCTCCTAGCGGCCCTTGACTTTGTATTAACACATAATGTGTTTGCTTTTGATGGTTCCCACTACCTCTAGGTACAGGGCGTGGCAATGGGGCCATGCTGCGCCCCATCCTACGCCAACCTGTACCTGGGGGAGTGGGAACAGTCTTTTCCCCCCGATGACACCCTCCTGCATATGACCCAACATATCATCAGTTGGCATTGATACATCGATGATATTTTAATCATATGGGGGAATCACCCGAGCTACTTATATCCTGTATTAATGTCATGAATCAAAATTCTTACAATCTCAACTACACCATGACGTATAGTACTTCTGCAGTTAATTTTCTTGATCTCACCATTTTTAAAGAGAAAGATGGTACCCTCACTGCTTCCCTGTATCGCAAGGATACAGCCTGTAATACCATCCTACATGCTGACAGCGCTCATCCTTTGCTTTTCATTAGATCCATCCCATTTAGCCAGTATTTGTGATTATGACGTAACTGTACGGAGGACTCTGTCTTCTGGAGGGAGGCCAATGTCCTGAGAGACAGGCTGCTTCTCAGGGGTTATGCATCCACCTGTTTGAAAAAAGCCTTCAAAAGAGCCATCTCAAAACCTAGACAAAATTTACTATCCAACAAACCTAATGCCGCGTACACACAGTCAGACTTTTCGTCTACAAAAGTCCGACGGACGCCGACGGACTAAAGCTGGCTGACAATCCGATCGTGTGTGGGCTTCCCCGGACTTTTAGCGGACTTTCAGCTGACTTTTCCAGTTGCAAATCTGACGGACTTTAGATTTGAAACATGCTTCAAATCTTTTCGTCGTAACTACGCCGGACCCAGAAATCTGCTCGTCTATGTGCTAGTCCGACGGGCAAAAACCCACGCTAGGGCAGCTATTGGCTACTGGCTATGAACTTCCTTATTTTAGTCCGGTGTACGTCATCATGTACGAATCCGTCGGACTTTTGTGTGATCGTATGTAGGCAAGTCGTACGTAAGAAAGTCTGCGCAAGTCCGCCAAAAGTCCGCCAAAAGTCCGCCAAAAGTCCGACAAAAGTCCGTCGAAAGTCTGTCGGACAGGCTGTCAGACTTTTGTAGACGAAAAGTCCGACCGTGTGTACGCGGCATAAGAGTTCTATTAGTAGGGAGGACAAAACCAATACTCTGAGAATCATTACTCGGTATACCAGATAAAATCAGCAGATAAATAAGATCATCTCAAAGTATTGGCATCTCCTGAATATTGATCCATCCATTAGTCCTTTTGTACCCTCAAGACCCTCTATCTCCTATCGTAGGTCCAGATCTTTGAAAGATATTCTCACCCAGAGAGAATTCACAGGGGAATTTTGCTTGGACCCTTGTAAACGACCTGTCACTTTTCGTTGCGGTGGATGCACCTTGTGCCAATACATGCACACTGGTGTCAATATTATCTTACCCAATGGTAGGCACTTTAAACCATCTCATTACGCCAACTGCAAGACCGTAGGCATTGTCTACATGCTTTTATGTCAATGTGGTTCTTTTTATGTAGGCAAGAGGAAACAGCCATTCTATAAGAGAGCGTCTAGACATATTATCACCATGAAAAAGTCTTGCCCAGACCTACCGTTAGGACGACATGTTAGGGAGGTCCATGGAAGTAGATTTCCCACAATTAGTTTTCTTATTTTGGATACAGTACATCCTAACCCCCGTGGGGGGGATTGGAACAGGACCTTATTACAACGTGAATCAGGTTGGGTACGAAATTTGAATGCTACCACACCTCCAGGTCTTAACGACTTAATAAGCTACTGGCCCTTTCTTGACGGATTCTCCTCAGGGAGGTGGGAGGAGTAATTCTCCATCAGTAGAATACTTGCTCTGTACCTCTTTTGTTTAAGATCTCCCCACAGTTTTGTACTCAGCTTTGCGTGTGTATATATATATATATATATATATATATATATATATATATATATATTTACAGTTGTATCCAGCTGTCTCTAATGGGATTCTGTATATTACTTTTTACTTTTTGTTTTGGATTATGGTCCCCCTTCAGTGTCCTCTTTACCCCTCTCTTTTTTCCTACACATGACCATCCGTATGTTTTCCTTGTTGCCTCCTTGCTATTTCACATGATACATGAGTATTGTTATTACTTTTATTGCATTTCTCCTCCCATACTCCCCGTTTTCTTCCACCAGGTGCTGGGGGGGGCGCACTCGTCGGATGCGCCCGTCCTTGCTCCACTGTTCAGTGGTGTTTTTGCGTCAGTGCTCATCCAGCGCAGGTCTCCGCCGCACTCCCTGGGTCGGGTCCCTGCGCTCCCTAAGCAGGGGATCCTTTTCCGCACATGCTCGGTTACTGCTTTCTATCTCAAGACCTTATCACAACGTCGCAATGCCAATGCGCGTGCGCAATGGCATTGCGCAGGCGACCCCTTGGTCACTGTGACGTCAGCGCTGTGCTTTCACGTGCGCGAACGTCTCTCTGCATACCATATAAAGCCGCGTCCGCATCACTGTTGTGGCTTCGAATCTACAGGGGATAGGAACGGCCGGTTTGGCCACCTTCACTGACAGATAGTTAACATGTGTATTGTGGGATATGCTCCTACCTTCTTCCCCCTTTGTTTTGACCTTATTTTTTTATCAGCCCCAGTGTGTGAGACTAATTTGTCTTCATGCCTCTACCTGCTATTTATACAGGCATACTCCTTGGATTGGAGGACCCAATCTGGCCCCCCTCTTCCTAATAGCAGTTCCGGGCACTACATCCCTTGAGTCACCCATACCCCCTCCTACCCTCCTTGACTACATATGTAGATATGTTTTCATGCATATTTATGCAGATACTCCTCTAACCACACACTTTTTATAAATTTATATATCTAGACTGTAGGGTCCCCCCTGAGTGTGCGATTTAGTGGGATCCTCGCTGGTGACACCGGGGAGTGGGGCTCGGAATAACCTTCATCATACCTGCTCAGCTGTTTAGCTATACAATTTTTCTCTATGGTCATGTGAAATGGCAAGTTGGATCTCTGTCATGTAAGATGCTTTATGTATATGCTTTTCCACTGTTGTGACAATTTTTCAAATATAACCCAACATGTATTTACTAACTGTATACTAATATTTATAACACATGTCTTCTTAGATAAATGACTCTTTATGCTTGAATAAAACCCCTGAAGAAGGGCATTCAGCCAGAAACGTTGGGTCAAGTTAAGAGAGTGTCAACATATATCTACATTCACCAACTTTTTATGGATTTGTATATTTACATGACCTTTTTAATTCTTTTATATACTGTTGTTTGTTAATATGTAATAAAGTTGCATATTTTTTATACTTTCATGTTTACAGTCCCATCCTTCAGGGGATGTTTGCATTATCTAGCCGCCTCCAATAAGCCCCTGCAGCTTCCTCTTTCCCTTGCTTAGCATTCATAAATTCAGTACGTCTGGTTTGTCCATATATTTGGGTCAATTTTACTTCAATTTCTCACAAACCTCCCGTCCATTAACCATCTTATTTAGATTTTTGATGTCTGCACCACATTCTTTAAGTATATAGCCAGACATGTTGCTTCCCACTGCTTTAATAAGAAGCTGATGAATGTCAGTAGCAGAAGCCTCATATGCTTCCTGTGCAGCACTAAGTTTGTTTGCAAACCCAATTGGATTCTTTCTAGGATCTCCCAATCCCTCTAATATGGCTCTCATTTCTTGGGGACTAAAAGGTACATGCCATTTAATTTGAGACTTACTGTCAACAGCATTACCTTCAAAAACTAATTGGGTTCTGACAGGATAAACTGCAACAGATTCCTCTGTGCCAGGGGCAGAAGGAGTGTTGTCTCCCTTCCTTCTCTCTTCATCTTGCTGCCACAATTTGGAAATTATGGTTTGCTCTGGAAGTTCAGACTCTATCACTCTTTCTCTAGCCAAAGCCTTAAGTTCAGAGAGATCTAGTTTTGCATATGTGGCTTTTGATTTATGCCAATCATCTGTTTCTAGGATACGAGCCAAAACCCTCTTTGTAGGTTGCTATGGGGCTGTCAAACCTCTGCTCTCTACTATATTGCCCAGCTCATCTTTTGTGTGTTCCATGTAATCTAAATTTTGTGCTTTTATGCGTGGACCCCTTAAAGCCAAACTGGCAGCCACATAAGGTGGGGGTCCTCCTCTACAGAGTCTTCTGGCCAAACGTAGTAAATTTGGGCAGTACTTTCATTAAACATCTCTGTCAAGCAAGTTTGATTTGCTACTTTAGCTTCTGTCTCCCATGTGCAAGCTATTCTCCACGTTCCTTTACTGCACAGTAGTGGGCCATAATCGTGCAGAAAAGTTTGCCATACTTGTAAATCAAATGTCCCTTCAGATTTTAAAGGTTTAGCTGTTCCCTTTGTCCATTCTAATCATTTATCTAGGGGCTCAGTATATGCGGAACCGGACCTTTGGTTCATATATTCTCTAGCGCTCATCTTGCGCTGGGCATTTCCCTTAATTATATATATATATATATATATATATATATATATATATATATATATATATATATATATATATATATAGTGGATCCGCGCAATGGATAGGGGTACTTTTAAAATATATAAAGAGCTGCTGCCTCTACAGGTATAATTCCACCTGGGTGGAAAATACTAAAATGTGAACAAAAGACAAATGTAGGTATGGCGCTGCTCTAATGTAGTACAGTTTTGATGGTAGGCCACCCTTCTGTGCCTTATGTGATGACCTGAATTAGATGTGGAGGCTAAAATATTTTAAATTATATGTACTAGCTTGCAAGAGTCTAGGATATTATGTGTGTGAACCTAAATCACAATGTGGTGCTAGAAGTGGATTGTGTAATTTTATTAGCTTTTAGGCTAATTCAAAACATTATATGTGAACAAATAAATAAACTTAAACTTGATAGAAAATGCAAAGTGAAATGTATGAGACCCGATATGTGATATAGCCTTTAAAGCCCAATATGCGTTTAATTTCCGTTGTGCTACACCCTCTGGTGGCTGTTTTGCCAAGTTAGTTTTAGTTTTAGCCAGAAGTAGTGTAGATTACCCCTCTTGGATGTTACTCTTAGGTGGGAATAATTAATTACGCGAATAAAAAGCCGCAATTTTATATCACATACCTTTGCGCCAAAGTTGAAAGTGAAAAAAGTGTTTGCTAGTTGCAAATATATAAATACTAATTAACAAAGTGCCTTGCGCTAAATTTTAGTCGTAGGTGAAAAAATTATTTTCAATAAAAAAATCGCAATCCTATATCACATACCATTACATTGTAAATACCGAAGTGCAAAAAGTGCTTGTTATTCTGAATTAATAAAGTGACTTGTGCTTAAAAAATTAATTAACAAAGTGACTTGTGCATTAAAAACCCAGTACTTGTTGGAAAAGATAATTTATAAGTTTTTTATGATGAGAAGTCTTTTTAAATATAGCTCAAAAGGGTTAAGTCCTCATTGGAAGATAATGCTGTTTTGTTAAAACAACTTCTTGCCCAGGTGCTGGCTATGTGATGGTGCTTCTTATCGTGCTCTTTTTATGCTTGCACTCACCGGATAAAATCACCCCTGCAGGGGTATAGGCAGTCACAGTTTCTGCCAAATGTTGCTTTACCTGCTTTAAATGCGTTCACATTCCAGTTGACAGGTGTGGAAAGCTTCAATTGAGGGCGGTGTCCCTTCTTTGCTGTGCTCTCACAAGCTAGTGCGGGCATTAGCTTGTGAGAGCACAGCAAAGAAGGGACACCGCCCTCAATTGAAGCTTTCCACACCTGTCAACTGGAATGTGAACACATTTAAAGCCGGTAAAGCAACATTTAAAGCGCGGACTGGGGACATCCCCTTCTTCAGGGCTTTTAATCAAGCATAAAGAGTCATATATCTAAGAAGACGTGTTATAAATATTAGTATATAGTTAGTAAATACATATTGGGTTATATTTGAAAAATTGTCACAACAGTGGAAAAGCATATACATAAAGCATCTTACATGAATCAAAGCGCGGTTCCTTCTGGAGACTCTGCTAAACTCCTGATATGACTCGCCAAAAACGGTTATGGATTTTTTTCTGATTGGGACTCTAAAACAAAAATTAATACTGCAGCTGCAGGAACAGATTCACAGGACACATTACTGTGCTTAAAATGTCCGTTCAGTGCCAAAATGTATTATTACTGTTATTTTATACATAGATAAGAAAGGGGTGGTGTGAGATGTTATTAAAAACGAACAAATAGAAATATATTATTAAAAGCTAGCGAATAGAACAATTGCAAAAGTAAAACCTTAAGAGAGGAGGGGGGAGTAGGGACAGAGAGAGAGAGAGAGAGCTTCTAGCAGAAGACGTGTCTGTGTGTTAGGTGAAGGTTACAGAACACATTTCAACAGTGAGAACAAAATGGAGTCTCTTGTGCTTAAATGAACAATACAGTGAATGTCCATGTCAAGGTCCACCCCTCCCATATTAAGGTTATATTCGTGGACACAGAGGGGTTTCTCCACAACACCAGTCGCCGTAGGAATTTGGACCATCGTGTCTTCGTGAAGGGATGACAGAACGAAAAAAAATCTTATTATTCCTCCACTTCACAGCGAGCAAATTATTACATCTCAAGCAGGCTCTCTCCCCCAGGCTAAGACGGGAATCTACAAGCCGCTGGGGTAAGACCCAGCGATTAGATCGCACGGTGCCACGTGCGCCAATTCCATGATCAAACAAGTGGCTAAAAAGTGGCAATTGTCCACATACAAGTGGTACGCCTTTCCGAATAAGAGTGACACCAAGTCCCACACAATCTTACCAGCGCTCCCTATGTAGTCTGGGCAGTTCTCCCACTCTATGTAACTAACTCTGTCCTCGTAAACCATAAAACTATATGTATAGCCTTTGGCCCTGTCACAGAGCTTATACATCTTGACCCCATATCTGACACACTTGCTAAGAGGATACTGTTTGAATGAAAAGCGGCCAGAAAAAGTAATCAGGGACTCGTCAACGCAGACAACTTGATCAGGAGTAAACAAGGCTGCAAACTGCTGATTGAATTGGTTTATGAGGGGCCAAATTTTGTAGAGCTGATCGTATTCAGGGTCACCCCGAGGACAACAGAGTTCATTGTCATTGAAATGCATGAACCGCAAGATCTGCTCGTATCGTGTCCTGGTCATGGAGGTAGAGAACACGGGCATATGGTGAATTGGGTTAGTGGTTAGTTATGCCTATGAGGAGGGATAGGCCCAGGAAGGTTTTAAATTCGGAGACCGTAATAGGTCTCCAATCTCTGGCACGGGTCAACTGGGGATTAGCGGCGATGAATTGACCAACATACAAATTGCTTTGGTCCACAATAGATCTATAGAGCTCTTCCGTGAAAACAGCAAATAAAAATCAAGTGACGTAAAATCAACTGTTTCCACCTGAATTCCGGGTTGGCCAGTGAATGGGGGAAGTACGGGTGCTGCAGAAGTGGTGGGCTCCCAATTTGGATTGGCAAATGCAGCAGGAAGGGCACTATGGGCTCGACGGGCCTGTCTTTGTTTTCTACATTAGTTGTGCTAGCCACCTCACCAGCTTGAACTGCAGTTATGGGACCACATCACTACGTGATACTGCAGTGCTGGATGTATGACCAGGATGTACTAGGCCACTGGTGCTTGCCAGTTCACCAAAAGGATGAGCGGCACTAGTCATGGCTCTCTGCTCAATACAAGAGCCCTGCGGTTGTTGCACCTCAACAACAGCAGAAGAGCGGGGTCGGGTTACGCCTGACCTTGGCAGGGACCACTACTCTGTTGTCAAAGCTATCTGTCAGGGTGCCGCTGCCGTCTATGGGTTTGTATTCTGAGCCTGAATCTGACAGATGAGTGACATCCTCTTCACTCTCATCTGTCATGCTCAGAAACATGTAGGCCTCTTCACTAGTGTACCTTCGATTGGACATTTTGGCCTCTAAATTTACTGGTACAACTAGTGAAACTCACAGGAAAAAAGAGCACTGACTGTCAACGACTGCTTCCAACGCTACCAAAAAAACTGTTAGAGTTCGCAGGGATCAGGCCTGACTCTGAATGCTGCAGTTATGTGTTTTGTAAGTGACAGTTTAACGATTGATACTGCACTTGGGTGGGCTGGGCGCAGGTGCTAGCAGGTATCTGGGTTGATCCTGCTAACACTGCGTTTTTGGCAACCCTAGACTACTGGGGGTGCTAGTATAGATCTAATCAGATCAGATATTGATCCGTTCAGACACTATAATACTAAAGGAGGTGTATAGTGCGTGGGTGTTAGCGCTACTGGCACTAATCTGACCCTGCCTGAGGCGACGCAGACCCTAATTGATGCTAAAACCTAACTGATATCACCCACCGGGTGATCAGGGGGTTAAACCTTTTATTAGGTGATATACGGCGGGTGCCCTGACGCTATAAAAAAATAATTAACTGACCAGCGTCATCTTGACACTAATACGGTGATCACTGGTGACAGGGGGTGATCAAGGAGGGCACACGGGCGCCGCCCCCCAACAGTCACAAAAATATATATATATTTTTTAACCACTTCCCTACCCGCCTATAGTAATATGACATCCAGAGATGGGATCTCCCATCCTGGGTGGACGTCATATGACGGGCTCGGGTTCCCGGCCGCCTAGGGGGCGCGCACGCGCCGCCGGGAGCGCGCGCACGTGCCCACCGCGTTGCTCGGGACCCGGTGCGTGTGCCCGGCGCCCGTGATGTCCGCCGGGCACCCACGATTGCCCGTTGCCCGGGCCGGACCGTGGATCTCTGTGTGTAAACATAGAGATCCACGTCCTGTCAGCTCAGAGGAGAGCGATCTGTGTTCCCAGAACGGAGGAACACTGATCGGTCTCCTCCCCTTGTGCGTCCCCTCCCCCTACAGTTAGAAGCATTCCCTAGGAAACACATTTAACCCCTCCCCGCCCCCTAGTGGTTAACCCCTTCACTGCCTGTCACATTTACACAGTAATCAATGCAATTTTATAGCATTGATCGCTGTATAAATGGGAATGGTCCCAAAAATGTGTCAAAAGTGTCCGATGTGTCCGCCATAATGTCGCAGTCACGAAAAAAAATCGCGATCGCCGCTATTATTAGTAAAAAAAATAAATAAATATTTTTTTTTTAAAAATGCCATAAATCTATCCCGTATTTTATAGACGCTATAACTTTTGCGCAAACCAATCAATATACGCTTATTGCGATTTTTTTTTACCAAAAATATGTAGAAGAATACGTATCGGCCGAAACTGAGGAAAAAATTAGTTTTTTTTAAAAAAAAATTGGGATATTTATTATAGCAAAAAGTAAAAAATATTGTGTTTTTTTCAAAATTGTGGCTCTTCTTTTTTTTATAGCGCAAAAAATAAAAACCGCAGAGGTGATCAAATACCACCAAAAGAAAGCTCTATTTGTGGGGGAAAAAATGACGTCAATTTTGTTTTGGTACAACGTCGCACGACCGCGCAATTGTCGTTTAAAGTGCGACAGCACTGAAAACTAAAAATTGGTCTGGGAAGGAAGGGGGTGAAAAGGCCCGGTATTGAACTGGTTAAATGGCCCTTTAAGAAAAAAAATAGAAAAAAGGTCCTTTAAGTGCACTGTGTTCGGGCGTCGGACACAATGCACTATTGGAAGCGCCATGTCAATGCAATCACGAGATTGCAGACGAGGTGCTTCATTTGCAGGCTTTAAACCTGCTTTGTGGCTCATTCCATCGTGCTGGACAACTACCGGCACGGCCCGTAGCATGTATATGGCCAGGTGCATGATAGACATCCCATGGAGCTGCCGACATCACTTCCAGTTATCGCTGACACAGGGAAAACCGGAAGTGATGTCGTAACTACGATAGAAAGCACCGCCCATATCCTAGGGCGGTGCTTTCAATCGTAGTTACGATGTCACTTGTGTCAGGGATAACCGGAAATGACATCAGCAGCTCCGTAGGGCGCACGGCCCGAGCGGAGCAACAGTAGGTAGGTACAGTAAAACCTTGGTTTGAGAGTAACTTGTGTATAGGGATGAGCCGAACACCCCCCGGTTCGGTTCGCACCAGAACCTGCGAACGGACCGAAAGTTCGCACGAACGTTAGAACCCCATTGACGTCTATGGGACTCGAACGTTCGAAATCAAAAGTGCTCATTTTAAAGGCTAATTTGCATGGTATTGTCCTAAAAAGGGTTTGGGGACCCGGGTCCTACCCCAGGGGACATGTATCAATGCAAAAAAAACTTTTAAAAACGGCCGTTTTTTCGGGAGCAGTGATTTTAATGATGCTTAAAGTAAAAAAAAAAAAAGTGAAATATTCCTTTAAATATCGTACCTGGGGGGTGTCTATAGTATGCCTGTAAAGTGACGCGTGTTTCCCGTGTTTAGAACAGTCCCTGCACCAAATGTCATTTTTAAAGGAAAAAATCTCATTTAAAACTGCTTGCGGGTTTAATGTCATGTCGGGTCATGGCAATATCGATGAAAATCAGTGAGACAAACGGCATGGGTACCCCCCAGTCCATTACCAGGCCCTTTGGGTCTTGTATGGATATTAAGGGGAACCCCGCACCCAAATTAAAATAAGGAAAGGCCCTATATACTCTGAACAGCAGTATACAGGCGGTGCAAACAAGACAGGGACTGTAGGTTTGTTGTTAAGTAGAATCTCTTTGTAATTTTGAACGGGTACATTTTTAACGTGTTTAGCTCCAGCCAAAAAATCTTTTTTAAGCTTTTTGGAAAACATAGGGAAGGGTTATCACCCCTGTGACATTTGTTTTGCTGTCTTTCCTCCTCTTCAGAAGATTTCACCTCACTTTTTGTCCCAATGAAAAATGTTTTTTGAAAATTAGGGTTTTTTTGTGGAACAAGGATTGGAAAGCATCAGTGGAAAGGAGAAATTGTTTTCCCATATTAACTCTTACAGGAGAGAATTTCCCTTCCTAGGGGTAGATTTCATCTCACTTCCTGTTGTCTCCTTCCGTTTGCAAGTAGGAGTCGTTTGTAAGTTAGATGTTTGAAAGTAGGGTCCTGCCCTATATACTCAGCAGAAATTTGGGCCTTAGGTGTTGCTGTGGCCACAACACTGTAAGCCCTCACAGGGCCCTGCTGTGAAATATTAGATCAAGAATTGTAATTACATGCCCCTGTTGAACAGGAGCTGAAAAATTAGGCCTTAGGCACTGGTGCTGGTGCCACAACACTGCAACCCCTCCCAGACACTCTAGTTGGAACGCAGGAACGAGCCCTGCTGCAAAGTATTGCATCAAAAATTGTAATTACACGCCCCTGTTAGACAGGGGCAGAAAAATTGGGCCTTAGGCACTGGTGCTGGTGCCACAACACTGCAACCCCTCACAGACACTCTAGTTGGAATGCAGGAACGAGCCCTGCTGCAAAGTATTGCATCAAAAATTGTAATTACACGCCCCTGTTAGACAGGGGCAGAAAAATTGGGCCTTAGGCACTGGTGCTGGTGCCACAACACTGCAACCCCTCACAGACACTCTAGTTGGAATGCAGGAACGAGCCCTGCTGCAAAGTATTACATCAAAAATTGTAATTACACGCCCCTGTTAAACAGGGGCTGAAAAATTGTGCCTTAGGCACTGGTGGTGGCGCCCAGAACCAAAAATGTTCTTACAAGCTATCAGCGTGATGATTGAGGAGGAAGAGGATAATTACTCAGGGATAGTCACTCAGCATCAGCATAGGCAGTCTTTGAAGGGATCTGAGATTTTAAAAAAAATTATTCGGTTACATCAGCATCAGGTGCTTGGTAGCTGGTGGTGATCCAAGACTGATTCATTTTTATGAAGGTCAGCCGATCGACCGAGTCGGTGGACAGACGCACCCTGTGATCGGTTACCACGCCTCCAGCAGCACTGAATGTGCGTTCCGAAAGTACGCTGGATGCAGGACAGGCCAGTAGCTCAATTGCATACTGTGCAAGCTCTGGCCAGTGATCCATCCTCAAGACCCAGTAACCCAGAGGATTTTCGGTGGGAAAGGTGTCCAAGTCTGATCTTGCCCCTAGGTATTCCTGCACCATGTAAAACAGACGCTGGCGATGGTTGCTGGAACCGATCATACCTTGGGGCTGCGGACCAAAAAATTGTCTGAACGCATCGGTCAGACGGCCACCTTCTCCACCGCTCCTTCTTTGACTGACCGAAGCCTCAGCAACACGTTGTCCAGAAACAGGAGTTTGTAACCTCCCAGTCTCTGGGAACGCATTGCACAGACCTTTCTGCAAGGCCTCCCGAAGATGTTTCATCCTCTGCTCCCTCTGCGATGGCAAGATAAGGTCCGCAACCTTACCCTTGTAACGTGGATCAAGGAGGGTTGCCAGCCAGTATTGGTCCTTCTCCTTGATACCACGAATACGAGGATCCTTACGCAGGCTTTGCAGGATCAGGGAGGCCATGCAGCGTAGGTTTGCTGAGGCATTCGGTCCGGAGTCCTCTGGGTCACTAAGGACGACAACGTCCGCAGCCACCTCCACCCAGCCACGTACAAGTCCATGTGTTTCTTGGGACTGATCCCTTAAAGACTGCTGCTGATGCTGAGTGCCAGGCTCCACCTCCATACTGACACAATCTTCCTCCTCCTCCTCCTCCTCGTCCTCTTCCTGTGTGATCGGCGGGCACGCAGGAACACTGTCTGGATAAAGGGGGCCTTGAGAGCTAAGGAAGTCCTCCTCTTCCTGCCTCTGTTCTGCCTCAAGTGCCCTGTCCATTATTCCACGCAGCGTGTGCTCCAACAGGTGGACAAGGGGGACAGTGTCACTGATGCATGCACTGTCACTGCTCACCATCCTCGTGGCCTCCTCGAATGGTGACAGGACAGTGCATGCATCCCTGATCATGGCCCACTGGCGTGGGGAAAAAAAACCAAGCTCCCCTGACCCTGTCCTGGTGCCATAGTCGCACAGGTACTCATTGATGGCCCTCTGCTGCGTGTGCAGCCGCTGCAGCATGGCCAACGTTGAGTTCCACCTGGTGGGCATGTCACAGATTAGGCGGTTCTTGGGCAGGTTAAACTCCTTTTGGAGGTCCGTCAGCCGAGCACTGGCATTATATGACCGGCGGAAATGCACACAGACTTTCCTGGCCTGCCTCAGGACATCCTGTAAGCCCGGGTACCTGCCCAAGAACCGCTGCACCACCAAGTTAAGGACGTGAGCCAAGCAGGGCACATGGGTCATTTGTCCCTGTCGGAGGGCAGAGAGGAGGTTGGTGCCATTGTCGCAAACCACCATTCTTGCCTTAAGTTGGCGTGGCGTCAACCACCTCTGAACCTGCCCCTGCAGAGCTGACAGAACCTCTGCTCAAGTGTGGCTCCTGTCCCCCAAGCACACCAGCTCAAGCACCGCATGGCATCTTTTGGCCTGCGTACTTGCGTAGCCCCTTGAACGACTACGGAGCACCGCTGGTTCCGAGGAAGAGTCCATGGAGGAAGAAGAAGAGGAGGGGGTGGAGGAGAGAGGTGTGTCACAATCAGCATTTTGGAGGCGTGGTGGCGGAACAACCTCCAACACTACTGCACCTTGTCCTGCATCCTTCCCAGCTGCCAGCAGAGTCACCCAATGCGCCGTGAAACTTAGGTAACGTCCCTGTCCATGCCTGCTGGACCATGAGTCAGCGGTAATATGCACCTTACCGCTGACCGCCCTGTCCAGCGAGGCATGGACATTGCCTTCCACATGCCGGTAGAGAGCCGGAATCGCCTTCCGTGAGAAAAAGTGGCGTTTGGGTACCTGCCACTGAGGAACCGCACATTCCACAAACTCACGGAAGGGGGCAGAGTCTACCAACTGAAAAGGCAGCAGTTGAAGTGCTAGCAATTTTGCCAAGCTAGCATTCAACCGCTGGGCATGTGGATGGCTGGGAGCAAACTTCTTTCGGCGGTGCAGCAGCTGGGGCAGGGAAATTTGCCTGGTACAATCTGACGTCGGTGTACCAAAAGCAGATTGCCCACAAGTACTTGGCTGTGACACACCTAATTCTACACCTTCATTCCTCTCACTGCAGGTCTCAGAGAGGACTGGAGGTCTAGTGGGGTTGGAAATCTCAGTTGATGAGGAGCAAGGAGAGATCCTCTTTGTTCTTTGGTGTGGGTCTTTTAGATACGCTTGCCAACGAACTGCATGGCAGATCAACATATGTCTGGTCAAGCATGTGGTACCCAAGCGGGAGATGTTTTGGCCACGTGAGATACGCTTGAGACATATGTTGCAAATAGCAGCGGTGCGATCTGATGCACTCGTCTCAAAAAAGGCCCACACCAAAGAACTTTTTGAATAACATGCAGAGACTGCAGCGCCCTGCACATGTGGAGCTTTGGGGTGTGATGCAATCAATGTGCTGCCCTTAGGCTGGCCCCTGGAGGGCATCCTGCCTCGTTGGTGATGTGCCGCCTCCTCCTCCTCCTCCTCTCTCCTATCAGGCACCCACGTTGAGTCAGTGACCTCATCATCCCCTCCCTCCTCATCACTGGAGCAAACCTGGCAGTATGCTGCAGCAGGGGGAGCATGACTGCCAGATTGCTGTCCTTCTTGGGCACCCCCTCTGTCTGTGCTCATGTTACTGCCTTCATCGAGCTCAGTATCATCATCAGAGCCTTCCAAACGCTGGGCATCCTCCTGGAGCATGTACCCAACACTGTGGTCAAACAGTTCGAGGGAATCCTCAGGAGGACATGGTGGAGCTAGGGAAGGAGTCACTGATGACATTGAGCTGAGGGAAGAGGCCGCTGCTTTGCCAGACAAAGCACCCTGGGCATGGGTGAGAGAGGATGAGGAGGATGAGGACGGCTTGGTCATCCACTCGACCAAGTCTTCCGCATGTTGCGGCTCAACACGGCCAGCTGCCGAAAAAAAGGCCAAGCGTGTCCCATGGCCACGTGCTGATGAGGATGCACCGTCTCCACGACCAGCACTAGACACAGAGCCTGCTTGCCCTCTCTTATTGGCTTGTGACTGTCTGCCTCTCCTTCTTGGCCTTCCAGACATACTAATGGCCTGTAGCTGCACTAAGCTGGGATAGAACACCAGTAATTTTCTTCAGGTAGCTTTATATACTGTAACCAGACAAGCCTGCCTGTCAGTAGGAAGATAACAGGAACGGATCTAGCTGAACACTGTGAGCAGGACGCACTGTACTAAATGTAAATAGTCTAGCTGCCTGACCGTGGTACTAATAGGATCAAATAGAACACCAGTAAATTTCTTCAGGTAGCTTTATATACTGTAACCAGACAAGCCTGCCTGTCAGTAGGAAGATAACAGGAACGGATCTAGCTGAACACTGTGAGCAGGACGCACTGTACTAAATGTAAATAGTCTAGCTGCCTGACCGTGGTACTAATAGGATCAAATAGAACACCAGTAAATTTCTTCAGGTAGCTTTATATACTGTAACCAGACAAGCCTGCCTGTCAGTAGGAAGATAACAGGAACGGATCTAGCTGAACACTGTGAGCAGGACGCACTGCACTAAATGTAAATAGTCTAGAAGATAACAGGAACGGATCTAGCTGAACACTGTGAGCAGGACGCACTGCACTAAATGTAAATAGTCTAGAAGATAACAGGAATGGATCTAGCTGAACACTGTGAGCAGGACGCACTGCACTAAATGTAAATAGTCTAGAAGATAACAGGAACGGATCTAGCTGAACACTGTGAGCAGGACGCACTGTACTAAATGTAAATAGTCTAGCTGCCTGACCGTGGTACTAATAGGATCAAATAGAACACCAGTAATTTTCTTCAGGTAGCTTTATATACTGTAACCAGACAAGCCTGCCTGTCAGTAGGAAGATAACAGGAACGGATCTAGCTGAACACTGTGAGCAGGACGCACTGCACTAAATGTAAATAGTCTAGAAGATAACAGGAACGGATCTAGCTGAACACTGTGAGCAGGACGCACTGCACTAAATGTAAATAGTCTAGAAGATAACAGGAACGGATCTAGCTGAACACTGTGAGCAGGACGCACTGCACTAAATGTAAATAGTCTAGAAGATAACAGGAACGGATCTAGCTGAACACTGTGAGCAGGACGCACTGCACTAAATGTAAATAGTCTAGAAGATAACAGGAACGGATCTAGCTGAACACTGTGAGCAGGACGCACTGCACTAAATGTAAATAGTCTAGAAGATAACAGGAACGGATCTAGCTGAACACTGTGAGCAGGACGCACTGCACTAAATGTAAATAGTCTAGAAGATAACAGGAACGGATCTAGCTAAACTGAATACAGTGTATATATATATATGCAACACCTGGGATGCATATATATACACAATACACTGTAAGTACAGCTAACTGACTGACTGTTCTGCCTAATCTATCTAACTCAAATCAAATGACATTGTCTGTCTCTCTCTCTCTCTCTCTCTCTATCTATGAACGCCGGAACACACACTACACAGGGCCGCCGTGCAGGCGGCCTTAAATAGTGTGGGGCGTGTACTAAATCCCCTGAGCCATAATTGGCCAAAGCCTCCTTGGCTTTGGCCAATTACGGCTCTCTGTTCAGGCGGCGCTGTGATTGGCCAAGCATGCAGGTCATAGTGCATGCTTGGCCAATCATCAGCAAGCAATGCACTGCGATGCCGCAGTGAATTATCGGCCGTGACGTGCCACACGAATTTGGCGCGAACGGCCCATATCGTTCGCAATTCGGCGAACGGTCGAACAGCCGATGTTCGAGTCGAACATGGGTTCGACTCGAACACGAAGCTCATCCCTACTTGTGTAGCACTAACTCACGGTGGAGCTGCTGGTTTAAGCGGATCTGTTACCTTCACCTTGCTTCCCTCTGTTTCACCAGCACCGGGTCTAGGGTTCTGTTGAGTTTACTTCTGGACGACACACGCACCAACACTGGAGTACGTTTTCAATGCTTTATTGAACAGACAAACTTTAGGAAGTAGCAGGAAAGAGGCGGAAAAGGAAACTTTCATGAGAAACTCAAATATTTTCTTATAGAATCATAGCGGCAAATGTCCTGGTAGGATTCAGATAATTAGGTGGAATTCGCTCCCCTTGTGGGACACACTCCTTGCTCGTCTGGATAGGCCTCTCTCACCGGTCTAGCAGCCAGCACACAGCACGAATCGAAAGTCTCTGCCACAGACTTGTTTGGGGGGGGGTAAATCCGTATGATCCTCTGCCACAGGATGTATCAGATTTTTCTGCAGTGAAAGTCAGTCACAGTGCCTGAACCTTTAAGCTGAACCGGCAACACAGGACCGACAGCTCAGGACCATTCCTCGGCCGCGGTGGTAGGCCCCAGACAAGCCTCTGGACCCACCCCTGCGCCGCAGCATCGTGGGCCTCCCGATTGGAGGACCACGAGGTGGCTCCTTAACGCATACCTGTCGGCCAGGAGGACCAGCAGGTGGCTGTAAAACAACCCTAGAACATGGCGTCTGTCCCATAAATACCCTCTTCCCAGAATGCACTCGGAGGACCACCTCCACCGAGCTTGTCTCCAAGACAGAGGAGCATCCATACACTTCGATACGTTGCCTTTCCAACACTGACCATTAGCAACAGCGACACCCACCGGTCAGCACGGAAGCACACACAACGTCAGTCAAGCTGGAACAGAGGCGAACTTTTAACCTTCCTAACACACAATTTACTAAATTTACCTAATCTGCGGTAGATTGTAAATCTACCAGCGCTACATACTCCCCCCACTACAATAGATGTTGTTCCCAACGTCTGTCCCAACACAGTAACAGTAACTCTCAAGCCTGAGAGTAAGCATTTGAGTTTCTCATAACTTTAGACAACTTTAACTTTAGGCAAAGAGAGAGAAAGCACAGTTCAAAGACATTATGAGACTTATATCTTATAAAACATTATGCTCACAGCCGCGAACAAAACCACAATATAATTTTACACAACCTCACTAACTAACTAGCTGAAAAGCCTCCCAGCTTTACATATGATCCGATGATCCCTGAAAAGGAAACAAATTTAAGTACACATATATACATCCTGCGCAACACCAGGAGCAAAGCCTCATTTAAAATGGGACTCTCTTCCTATGATTTATATTAGAAAAAATATATACTTTTGGAGTCGATCCCTGCAAAAGAACTTTTCTTATAAAAAAAATCCGGCTAGCAAACAGAAGTCCTTGGATTTAAACACAGAACAGGATCTGTAGATCTTGACCACGCAGATCTCTTTACCCTGTCGCTATCTAACTAGGTAACTTCAAAGTGATAGTGTCCATAATTACCAGTAAAACCGAGGATCTGGTAAAGTCACATATTTTCCTTCTTTATCTACAGTGGTAATAAAATATACAGCATTGTCCTTTACCACTTTATCAGCATAGATATGCCAACCATAGTTCCAATGTACAAAGCATCCGTTAAAGCGTTCATCCATACGGACAGAATATCCAGTCTTTCTAAAGGGCTTAGGCACTGACAAGTAGTCCCAAACAGCGTCACTGTACCAAAGCTCCCGATTAGCTTCAATCTCCCGCATGACATCCTGGGGCACATAGGGGAACTCCAGTCCATACTCTGCGGCCACACGCTTGTTTAACATCCTTTTCAAGCGAGCAAGTTTTGGCAATGTTATATACAATATATAACAGCAGTAGTTCAACAAGGAGATTAGCTAATCTCGATCGATTTGGCAGATGCCTACTTACATGTCCCAATCTACAAACATCAAACCTCAGATTCACAACAGAGGAAAGACATTATCAATTCAGATGTCTGCCCTTCGGCATCAGCACAGCTTCCAGGGTTTTCTCCAAGATCCTTTTGGAAACTATAGCATTTATCCAATTGCAGGGAATAAAGATTTTTCATTATTTAGACGACATTCTTGCCGTGGTGCGTTCAAGCAAACAACTGACACTACAACGCGACAAGGTGATAGCGATCCTGTCCAACTTTGGATGGCTAATAAACAGTGAGAAGAGCAATCTCATTCCTTCCCAACAGATGGAGTATTTAGGCATAGTGTTCGACACGCAGTCAGGTCGGATTCTCCTACCACATCGCAAAGTAGCCGAACTAAAAGCCTGTGTCTACAGGGTAATGGAGGCTCCGACACTGTCGGCAAGAGACTGCATGACAATGTTGGGGATGTTCACCGCAGCTATCCCAGCGTTACCTTGGGCAAGATTCCATATGAGAGCTTTCCAGATGTCCTTCCTGGGACAATGGGACGACCGGTCACTGGACCAGAAGATCTGGGTACCGGGACAAATCCGACAGAGTCTGAACTGGTGGACCTTGCCAGAAACTGTGTCGCGGGGCATGCCTCTCAGCCCGGGAGACTGGATTGTAATTACTTCGGATGCCAGTCTCCAGGGCTGGGGGGCTCACTGCCTCTGCAAGCAGGTTCAAGGCAGGTGGAGCATGACGTTAATCAGACACTCCAATGTACTGGAGCTTCAAGCAGCATACATGGCCCTGATGGCATTCAAGGGGATGATTTAGGGAGCTTGAGTCAAGCTTCAGGTGGACAACCAGACGGCGGTAGCATATATCACCGGACAGGAGGGAACCAGGAGTCTGGCATTACTCCAGGTGGCAACCAAAATTCTCCACTGGCCGAGACTCATGTGGAAGATTTAACAGCAGTTTACATTACAGGCAGTCAAAACAAGATAGCAGCCTGTTTGAGCCGGAGATTTCCCAGCCAGGGAGAATGGGCAACCGGCAGTCGCTATATTCAACCAATTTTCACCAGATGGGGGACACCCAGTGTAGACCTTATGGCCACACCAGAGAATGCTCAAGTAGCATAATTTGTCACAAGGTTCAGGTACAATGGGGCAATAGCCCAAGACGCCTTTTCGATCTTGTGGCGGTTTCCCCTAGTGTACCCGTTTCCTCCAATCCCATTAATTATGAGGATCTTACTGAAGATCGAAAAGGAAGAGGTGCATGCCATCTTAATTGTACCCTTCTGGCCCAGGAGGCCATGGTTTCCGCTGCTCCTGCAGATGGCATCAGCCCCACCAGTACACCGCCCCCTCAGGAGAGATCTGTTACAGTAGGAGCAATGGATGCACCCCAACCCGCAGAGATTGCGGCTGATGGCCTGGCTGTTGAATCGGCCCGACTGCAGGCACAGGGCTACCTTACTAGGGGCAAGGAAGTCTACAACAAATACCACATATTCCAGAATCTGGAGATTTGTGGACTTTGCATTACAGCATAATTTCTCCCCATTAACTCCGGGTATCGCAAATATTTTGGAATTTCTACAGACAGCACTAATTATAGGCTTGGCATACAACTCGATTAAAGTCCAAGTGTCAGCCCTGTCCTGCTTCACCGGACATAGATGGGCTAAGGAACCTTTGATAAAACAATTTCTCAGAGCCGCAATAAGAGTACGGCCACCAAGGAAGAACCTCTTCCCAATTTGCGACTTGGGAGCAGTCCTAAAAGCGCTGTTGCAGCCCCATTTAGTCTGGTGGACTCATGCACACTGGGGTCTCTGACAATCAAGTTGGTCTTCTTGACGGCCATTACAACGGCCAGGAGGGTATCGGAATTAGCAGCCTTATCCTGTGAACAACCATTCTGCATTATTTATCTGGACAGAGTGATCCTGAGACCCTCTTCAGCTCTAGCCTCTAAGGTAGTGTCAAGTTTTCATGTAAACTGGGAATCAGTGTTATCTTGCTTTACACAACCTCCAGAGCAGGCGAACCAGTTAGATTTGAGACCTCTGGATATGGTCGGCTTGTTGTCAACATATCTTCAGAGGGCAAAACAGATACGCAAATCAAATAGTTTGTTCATCTTCCCTTCGGGACCCAAGAAGGGGGAGGCAGCACCATCAAGGGTCTTATCCACCTGGATCACAAGGACCATCTCCTTGGCATACAAGCAACAGGGCCTTGCTCCTCCGCAGACTATATGGGCTCATTCTACAAGAGGGATGGCAGCTTCTTGGGCGTCCGTAGCAAAGATCCTGGTGGAAGACATATGCAGAACTGCTAGCTGGAGCTCCTGTGAGACTTTTGCTCGGCACTACAAACTAGATGTAGTCGCCGCTAGCTCTTCGACATTTGGAGCGGCAGTAGTTTAGACTCCTTTGATCAATTAATTAATTAAAAGTGTGATTAAGCATGGAATTATAAGAGTCTTTGTCGTTTCTTTCCCACCCTATATTGACTTTGGTATATCCCATAGTGTGCTGTCAGACAGAGATAGATAGATAGATAGATAGATAGATAGATAGATAGATAGATAGATAGATAGATAGATAGATAGATAGATAGGGCAAAGAATGGGGTTTGAGAGAGAAATCTGGACAGGGACCTCTCCAACTAGGTCCAATCTCTTTCAAAAAAATATTTTGTTAGGACTATTACGGTACCAAGGGGGATATAAAGAGACTTTGTTAAAAAAGTAAAGAAATTTATTTGAAATCACAATAAAAAGTCCTACAAGGGACACATCATATACATTGTCATGGTTTAACATACACAAAAAACAGTGATTGTTACAGCATTGTTGACACTTAATTAGTAGAACTAATGCCCACACAGATGCATGAACAGAGGTTGTATAGTATAATACTTGCAGACGTGACCTCTACAGTTTCGCGGTCACAGCCGTTTCTTCAGGAGGCGTCTGATAGTATATAATCTACAAAGATGAAGAGAACAATACAGTATCAACATAACAAGGAAATGGAACAATGTCATAAGAAACACACAATTAATGTTGGAGGACATGTATGAAGTTAAAAAGTTGCACTCACCAACCTATAACCAAAAAGGTTTTCTGAAGCGATACTGTGAGACGCCCTCTAGAGGCGTTTTCCCCCGGGGGCGGGCCAGGGAGGCAAATTTAGGTGAAACTATTGTAGATAAATATAATAGAGACGAAATTTAGAATTTAATACGGTATGTCTTCTATTTGAGAAACCACCCGGGAGTGTCAAGTTAACAGGTGGAGAGGCAAAGAAAAGGGAAAAAGGAGGGGGGGAGGGACAGAGAGGGGGAAAGGAAGAGAGGACGGAAAGATAGATAGATAGATAGATAGATAGATAGATAGATAGATAGATAGATATACAGATAACATCTTCCAGTGTTATAAATCCCTGTCCCCCCTCCCCCTCGTGTTCTTTTGTAGCAGCAACAGGCCACTTGGGGAGGGAAGCAAAGTTGTGCTGACTTGAGGACGGACCAGGAAAGGAAGCACACTTCGACAAAAGTTTTCCAGCATTTCTTTTTGATAGAAGTTGATCAAGTGATCAACTTGTGTTGAGCCAGAACAGGCACACGCTGCTTTCCCTGCTGAACTACCTAATTTTGATCAGTGTATGGCCAGCTTTAGTTTGGTTTATAGTTTTGGAGATGAACAGAGTTGGCTTAAAAAAATAACCCCCTCAACAGAAAAAGAATATGTCCCAACTATGTGTGTTCCAAGCGTAGACCAGCCACCAAACTTCAGTGGCTGGATAAGGTGGACAATATATTTGAATCATGACAAGAAACTCATAACTAAACAACAAAACAACAAAAACATCAAATCCTGTTTTCAAAAAGGCATGTGGGACACACAAAAGCCTTAGGCCCCTTTCACACATGCGGACCGTTCAGGTCCGCCTGTCAGTTTTTTCAGGCGGACCTGAACTGATGCTCCATTCACCTCTATGGAGCGACGGATGTCAGGGGTGACATATCCACTGACATCCGATCTGATCCGATACGATACGCTCCGCTCTGTTAAATCCAGACAGATGGTGGTCCTATTTTCCATCCGTCTGGCGGATCGGATGAAAACGGGCAGGCAGACCGTTTTCATCCGATCTCCCCATAGAGGAGAGCGGAGATCTGACAGGTCCATCTCTGCACAGTGAGCAGAGACGGACCTGTCATCCACCGGCTCAGCAGGAATCAACGGATCGATCCCTGCTGAGCAAGCGGAGTCCATCCAACAGATCCGCATCTGTGAAAGGGGCCTTAGCCCCTTTTGCACATGCCTTCAGTTTGTTTCATCAGTTCAGTCACATTTTTTCAAAGAAAAAATTGATTAGTTTACATCAGTTTTTCATCAGTAGGGATCAGTTTTTACATCAGTTTTTACATCCACTTAACCACTTGAGTCAAAATTTTGGTTTTCATTAGAGCTGCATGATTCTGGATAAAATGAGAATCGCAATTTTTTTGCTTAGAATAAAGATTTTGATTCTCTCACGATTCTCGCGGCGTAACATAATCTTTCACATTATACAAAAAAATTGGGCTAACTTTACTGTTTAGTTCTTTTTAATTCATGGAAGTGTATTTTTTCCCCAAAAAATTGTGTTTGAAAGACTACTGCGCAAATACTGTGTGCCATAAAATATTTCAACAACCGCCATTTTATTCTATAGGGTCTCTGCTAAAATTATATATAATGTTTGGGAGTTTTTTAAGTAATTTTCTAGCAAAAGATAATGATTTTAACTTGTAAGCATCAAATGTCAGAAAAAGGTTTGGTCTTTAAGTGGTTAAACTGCCCTCATCTACAGACTGAAATTCATGCCTTTGATCTAAAGAACCAAGATATACATTGTATCTCTTCTCTTCTCTCTGCTGAGTAATGTCTTTTTTTGACAGCTCTGGCTCTGCACTGTGTATATAGAACCGGGGAAATGTCAGTTCAGACAGAGAGGGAAGTTGAATCAAGATATTTTTTAAGGATCACGCAGCTCTAGTATGCCTGTGTATGTGGGGTTGGGGAGGCTCAATTTTTTTTTAAACTTATGATTTTATTGCTATCATATAGGGGACCAATAGTCCCCTATGTCCCTATGTGATAGCAGGTATGTGACAGGTCCTCTTTGGGGGGGTACAAACATTGGTACATGGGATACTGTCAATATCAACTGAGTTTTTGATTAGTACATGAATATATTGTGACTTACAATAAGGAGAGAAGGAAAAGTGAAAAAAAAAAAGAAAATGTATAAGCAATCAATGTACTATAGACAATAGAAGACGGCCCTTTTCTTTCCCCTTATATTTTGGAGCTGTCATTTGGGGGGCAGTGTGTGCAAGGAGAGGGGCAGGACAGGACAGAGCAGTATACACAGTGAGGGGGCAGTCTGTACAGACAGGCTCACTCACATGCCGACGCTCACTGTCACTGTTAGCTTTTAAATGCAATTGTGGGCTTATTTTTTTTCTATACTAAATAGCGCTGAGAAGGAGCTGTCATTCGAGCTCACCATTTAATTAAACAAAGGGCGGTGTCACTGGGTGATGTCACTGGTGACCATGCCCCTTTGTATCGCACCATTGCTGTTTGCAACCTATGTCTGAAGCGGATCAAGCATCGCCAGAACAGCAGCCGCTTGGGCACCACATGCTTGACCAGACATATGATGAGCTGCCATGCAGTCCGTTGGCAACAGCATTTGAAAGACCCACATCAAAGAAAAAGGCAGACTTCTCCTTGCTCCTAATCTGTTCTCTCAAAAACCTGCACTGAGAGGAATGAAGGTATAGCAATAGGCGTCCCAAGTACTTGCAGCCAATCTGCTAGCAGTACACCACCACTTGATTTTAGCATGTTTTGGGCTTGTTGGACAGGGCGGTCCGCAGTAAGGTTCATATTACCACTGACTCATGGTCCAGCAGGCATGGGCAGGGATGTTATCTTTCCTTCACGGCGCACTGGGTAACTCTGCTGGCAGCTGGGAAGGATGCAGGACAGGGTTCAGAGTTGCTGGAGCTTGTTCTGCCACCATGCCTCCAAAATGCTAGTGGCGATTCTGCCACAGCTCTCTCCTCCACCCCCTCCTCTTCTTCTTCCTCTATGGCCTCTTCTGCAGATTTGTCCTTTGAACCAGCAGTGCTCTGTAAGCGTTCAAGGTGCTACGCAAGCAGTCAGGCTAAAAGATGCCATGCGGTGCTTGAGTTGGTCTGCCTAGGGGACAGGAGCCACACTGGGGCAGAGATTCTGTCAGTTCTACAGGGGCACGCACATAGGTAGTTAACGCCATGCCAGCTTAAATCGGGAATGGTTGTATGCGACAATGGCATCAACCTTCTCTCCTCCCTCTGACAGGGACACTTGAACCATGTTCCATGTTTGGCACACCAAGGCTTACAGGATCTCCTGAGGCAGGCCAGAAAAGTTTGTGGTCATTTCCACCGGCCATACAATGCCAGTGCTCGGCTGGTTGACATTCAAAGGGAATGCAACCTGCCCACCAACCACTTCATTTGTGACATGCCCACCAGTTGGAACTCAATGTTGGCAATGCTGCAGCAGCTGCACACACAGCAGAGGGCCATCAATGAGTACCTGTGTGAGTGTGGCACCAGGACAGGGTCAGGGGACTTGGCTTTTTTCCGCTACTGCATGCATCCTTGATCAGTGGCTACTGATCAAGGATGCATGCACTGCTCTGTCACCATTTGAGGGGGTCACAAGGATGGTGAGCAGCGACAATGCATGCATCGGTGACACTGTCCCTCTAGTCTTCCTGCTGGAGCACACGCTTTGTGGAATCATGGACAGGGCACTTGAGGAAGAACAGGAAGAGGAGGACTTCCTTTTCTCTACAGGCCCCTTTTATCCAGATAGCATTCCTGCTGGTCCGCCAAACACACAGGAAGAAGAGGAGGAGGATTGTGTCAGCATGGATGTAGAGGATAACACTCAGCAGCAGTCTTCAATGGATGGTTTTCAGTCCCCAGAGTTGTATGTGGTTGGGAGGAGGTAGTTACGGATCATGTGATCCTTAGTGACCCAGAGGACTCAGAATCGAATACCTCTGCAAACGTACGCTGCATTGGCTGCCTGATTCTGCAAAGCCTGCGAAAGGACCCTAGGATTCGTGGTATCAAAAAGACCGATCATTACTGGCTGGCAAACCTTCTTGATCCACGTTACAAGGATAAGGTTGCAGAACTCATCCTGCCTTCGCAGAGAGAACAGAGGATGAAACATCTTCAGGAGGCCTTGAAGAAAGGTTTGTGCAATGCATTTCCAGACCCTGGGAGGTTACAATTTCCTGGTGCTAAACAACGTGTTGATGGAGATTCGTTCAGTCAGAGGAAGAGCGGTCTGATTGGTTCAAGCAACCATTGCCAGCGTCTGCATTACATGGTGCAGGAATATTTAAGGGCAAGAGCAGACTTGGAGCCCTTTCCAACAGAGCATCCACTAGGTTACTGAGTCTTGAGGATGGACCACTGGCCAGAACTGCATCCAGCGTGCTTTCTGATCGCACATTCAGTGCTGCTGGAGGGTTTGTAACGGATAAAAGAGTGCGCATGTCCATAGACTCCGTTCATGGGCTCACATTCATAAAAATGAATCAGTCATGGATCAGCAGATATCAAGCACCTGATGCTGATGTAACTGATTGAATTTGCTATGGATGTGGGATCCCTTGAAGACTATGCCTATGCTGACTATCCTATTCCTCCTCAATCTTGATGATGCTAGCTTTCAAAAATACTTTTGGTTTAGGGCACCACCACCACCACCACCCAAGGCCCAATTTTTCTGCCCCTGTTTAACAGGGGCATGTAATTACAATGTTTGATCTAATATTTCACAGCAGGGCCCAGTCTTGTGCCCAACAAGAGTATATGTGAGGGGTTACAGTGTTGTGGCACCACCACCACCCAGGGCCCAACTTTTCTGCCCCTGTTTAACAGGGGCATGTAATTAAAATTTTTGATCTAATATTTCACAGCAGGGCTTGTTACCGCGTAGAATGCATTAAGATAAAAAACCTTCTGCGCTTACAACTCTTTTAAGGAAAACGATCTCTCGTCTGGTGAGACAAAAATTAAACAGTTGGGGAGGACAGAGCAAAATGAATAAAGACAAATAATGGATAATGCTAGAAGAAAGGTGTAAATGCCTTTTTTTGAAAGTCTGCTCTTCAGCCTAGACGAATGCCAAAGGACCCTCTAATCCCCTTGATTCCTAGGAAATATATATTTTACCGTGAGATTTAGCTGTGAGGGGAGAGCTGGAGAAGGGCTGGAGGGAAGAGAGGGGTGGAGATAGGTGGAGGAGGTTAGAGACCCATACTGTACATGAGCAATGCTGTGCATAAAATGTGCATGCACAGCTAAAATTACCGCGTGTGCGACTCCCACTTCCATACTGCGAATGCATGCAGTTTGCTTTTTGCTGCGGGCAGGGAAGTGGCAGAATTACCGGGAAGTGAAAGGACAAATTAATGACATTGTTACATGCTGCTTGTTATTTTTTCTAAATCTATCAAGTTAAACTAAAGTTCCTTTTTAAATACTCATAAAACCAAAAAATGTTTTTCTTATTTTGTTTAGAGAGCATCTAAACCAAATTACTACAATCTCATAAACACTTGAACATGTTAGTGTAATTTCAAAACTTGTTTTTATTTTTTTTAAACCTGATTTTTTTTATTTAAACACACATTGGCGCCTTACCCCTGATACCTTGCTAGCACTCCCTTGCCGCTCCAGCCTCTGTTGCAGCTGGCACTAAAATTTCAAGGGTCAGCTGGTATCGTAAACTAAAGTGAGCATTGACATCACTCCTTTAGTCATGTGAAAGTGCTCTGGCTGAAAGGAAGAGGTCACATGCTCCCTTTACATGGAAGCAATGAGTATTGTTGCTTGTTATGATGGAGGTAGGAGCAGTAAGGGAGCGCTGGGAAGTTGAGTATAAGTGGGTGTCAGGGCTGGGCTCTTAGCAGCTCTCTTCTCTGTGCTCAGCTGTCAGATAATTGTCAGCACTCATTGTTTCCACAGTGGCTCACCTGGTTATCATTACCTACTCGTCAGTCCCGCCTACAGCCAGTCCCTTCTGGCTATTTAAACTGCCTTGTTCATTCCTTTCCTGCCGTCGCCTTGTCAACATATCTGGAGTTTCTCTGCTGTGATAGACTTTGCCGGCCTGACGTATCTTCTGGTTCCTAATCCTGTTTTTTTGCCTCTAACTACTCTAATCTCTGGTTTCCTGATTACTAGCTTGTCTGACTACCCGCTTTGGCTTCCGATCCCTGGCTTATGTTTTGACTATGTTTACTGATCTGTACCATTTTTACCATTACAATAAAAGGTGTGATTTTTACTAAGTGTCTGTGTCTGTCTGATTCCTGGTTTCTGACAGTAGGCGAAGGCCATGAATTCAGAAGATGCAAGAAATCCACCGAGTGGTAATTTTTTTTCCAGATTGATTGAGCATGACCACCGCATGGATCAGTTTGTCATAGCGTTACAGACGCTCTGGATTCGCACTACTCACCAGGATCCTTCCACTGTGGTTGTTTTCCTTTACAACCAGTGTTGCAGGCCACCCTGCTGCTGCTCGAGTGTCTGTGCAGGCACCCGCCTTGAATATTACCTCTGTAAGAGGTATGGCTGGTTCCGCTCCACTTCCCCAGCGATTTGGGGGGCGATCCAGTTCAATGCAGAGGGTTTCTCAACCAGGCTGGAATATACTTTGAGATGCTGCCCCATGCGTTCCCCATGGACAGAAGCAAGGTAGGCGTCATTATTTCTTTGCTTTCTGATAGAGCCCTGGCCTGGGCAAACCCTCTATGGGAGATGCAAAAACCCATTGTCCTGAGTTACCCTGAGTTTGTGGCTTCCTTTAAGAGCATATTTGACTTTCCCACTCGCTCCACTTCTGCTGCCAAGAGCCTCATATGCATCAAACAGAGTACGAGAACTGTTGCCAATTACGCCATTGAATTCCATACTCTGGCAGCAGAGGTTGCTTGGAACAATGAGGCCCTCATGGCTGCTTTTTCTCATGGTCTCTCAGATAGCATTAAAGATGAGATAGCAGCCTGAGACATACCTATGGATCTGGGGAAGTTAATCACGTTTGCCATTCTCATTGACTCCAGACTCTGAGAGAGAACTTTCTTTAAGGAGCGCTTCCAGAAGCCTCCTGTACATTTGGCTCCGAGCTTTGCATTCCCACCCTTGCCTTCCTCACCTCCCATGCCTCCTGGTACCGACTACTGAGTCTGCCAGTGAAGTAGAACCAATGTAGTTGGGCTTCACATGTCTCTCTGCGAAGGAGAGGGCCTTTAGAAGGAGGGAGAGGTTGTGCCTTTATTGTGACCAGGCAGGTCACTTTTTGAAGTCTTGTCCTACTCCTCCAGGAAACACCCGCACCTTGAGGTCCTGTAAGGGACAGACCTTAGGTGGCGTTGTTACATTCCCAAGTTATCCTGAAGGATAAGCCTCTAGTTCTGGTTACCCTTTCTTGGTCTGAGTCATCCAGTGATACCCAGGCCCTAATCGACTCTGGGGCTGCAGGCCTGTTAATAGATAGTGCCTTTGTGTCTAAGCACTCTATTCCGCTGCAGGTTTGTGCCACTCCACTTGCCATTGAGACTATTGATGGGAGACCTTTACAGCCTGCCCATGTGACTCATAAGACTGCTCTGTCGACCATGGCCATAAGGGCTCTTCACCATGGGATAATCCAAGTTCAAGTAATTTCAAGTAATTTCCTCACCTTATTGGTTATCATTGGTTAAAGAGGCACAACCCCTCTTTTGATTGGCATCATGCTGAGGTTCTTTCCTGGTTGCCACAATGCATTAAAACATGTTTTCAGAAAGTGGTCAAGGTTCTGTGCACCACTTCACTCTCCTCCTTGCCAGAGGAGTACTGCGAATTTAGCGATGTCTTTAACAAAGGTCAAGCCAGTAGTTTGCCTCCACACCGGTCATATGATTGTGCAATTGACCTTCAACCTGGTGTCATGCCCCCTCATGGCCGGGTCTACCCATTGTCTGTCTTGGAGGATAAAGCCATGGAGGACTATGTTTTGAGGATCAAGGAGGGCGACGAATGGAAAACTGCATTTAATACCAGGACCAGACATTACGAAAACCTTGTAATACCATTTGGTCTCTGCAATGCTCCTGCAGTTGTTTAGGAATTTATCAACGATGTTCTCCAAGATATGTTGCAGCAATGTGTGGTGGTTTATCTGGACGATATACTCATATATTCCAAATCCCTAGAGAGCCACTACACAGATGTCTCCCCTGTGCTACAGAGGTTGAGATATAATAATAACTTGTATTGTAAGTTGGAGAAGTGCGAGTTCCATCGTGAACAGGGTAAATTTCTGGGTTATGCTGCTGTTTTTTCGATGGACCCAGAGAAACTATCTGCAGTTCTACTGTGGCCTCGACCAGCAGGTCTAAGTCCGCTACAATGTTTTCTTGGCTTTGTCAATTGATATTGGAAATGTATTCGTAACTTCTCTTCTCTTGTCAAACCCCTGACTGATATGACCAGAAAGGGCGGCAACCCACAGAACTGGTCTCCGGACTCTGTTAAGGCCTTTGAGTCTCTCAAGGCTGCCTTTGTTTCGGCTCCTGTGCTGGCACATCCTGATCCTATGTTACCCTTCATTCTTGAGGTTGACATCTGAGACTGGAGTAGGCGCTCTTCTGCCTCAAAGTCCTACCTCAGAGAGCTATGCATCCTTGTCTCCTGCAGAATGCAATTATGAGATTAGGGACAGAGAATTGCTAGCTATCATTTTCAGCTCTTAAATAATGGGGGCAGCTCCTCGAGGGTACTACTGCGGCGGTCCTCATTTTGACTGACCATAAGAATCTCACATTCTTGTCTGAGGAAAAAATGCTTATCTCCCAGAAGGGTATGATGGGCTCTTTTTCTGTCAAGCTTCAGTTACATAGTCTCATTCTTACCCGGTACTAAGAATGTAAGGGCTGATGCATTGTCACAACAGTTTTCCTCCACCTCCAAGACGGAATCGGTTCCTACTCTTGTGATACCTCCAGATCGCATTCTAGACTCTATTCACACTAGTCTCACTTTACCGTTGGGTAACAGAATTCTTGCTGCTCAGACCCATTCTCCTCTTGAAAAACCTTGTGACCACTGCTTTGCCCACGAGAATCTCTGCACTGCTTTGCTCCAGACATCCCATTCTCCCAAGGCAGCTGTTCACCCAGCGAGGAATGAGCTCATCTGGTCTATTTCTCAAGAAATCTGGTGGCCTAGTTTCTGCGCTGATATAACTGCCTTCGTAGCCGCTTGTTCCGTGTGTGCTCAGACTAAAACACCAGGACACCTTCCAGTGGGCCTCCTACAACCCATGCCCAATGGAGAGAGGCCTTGGACCTACTTGTCTATGGATTTTATTGTGGAGTTACCCAACTCCCAGGGCTACACAGTTATTTTTATGGCGGTTGACCGGTTCTTGAAGATGTCTCATCGCATTCCACTTAACAAGTTGAAGTTTAACAAGTTGAAATTATCCAAAGAACTTGCTTCCATGTTCGCTCAGGATGTCTTTCAATTACATGGGCTACCTAAGGTTATAATCTCAGACAGGGGTAGCAAGTTTGTGTCCAGTTTTTGGCAAGCCTTTTGTGCACAGTTTTGATTTCAGATTTCCCTTCTTTTCAGCCTATAACCTACAGTCCAATGGGGCCGCAGAATGAGCCAACTAAGCCTTGGAACAGTTCCTACGTTGCTATATTTCTGACCTCTTACCTTGGGCGGAGTTTGCTCACAATAGTGCCGTCAATGCCGGTTCCTGATTGTCTCAGTTTATGGCAAATTATGGTTTCCAACCATCCATGTTGCCTGACACATTTGTTCATCAAAGAATCCCAGCGTTAGAGAGGCATCTCCGTGATCTCCGTTCCACTTGGGTGAAGGTCCAAGAGTCCTTGCAACGTGCCAGTGATGGGTACAGACTCCATGCTGACCGCCGACGCCTAAATGCGCCTTCCTACCAGGTTGGTGAGAGGGAGTGTCTGGCTGTCATCTCATAACCTCTGACTCTGTGTTCCCTCACTGAAAATGGCACCGAGGTATATTAGGCCTTTCCATATTCTCCGTAGGATCAACCCAGTGGCTTACGTATTAGACCTTCCTTCTAACGTACGTATTTCGAATGTATTCCATGTTTACTTATTAAAACCTTTGGTGTGCAACTGCTTCACCACCTCGGTACCACATCCTCAACCGTTGAGGTTGAGAACCTTGAAGAGTATGAGATACAATCGATCATTAACTCCCGTAGGATCTGTGGGCGCATACAGTACCTTGTTCATTGGAAAGGGTATGAACCGGAGGAACGCTCTTAGGTCTTATCCTTGGATGTACATGCTCCTGTCCTCCAATGTGCTTTCCATAGATGTTTTCCCCTCAAACCTGGTGTCCTTCTGAGGGGGAGGGGTAGTTGAGGTGGGGGCACTGTCAGGGCTGGGCTCTTAGCAGCTCTTTTCTCTGTGCTCAGGCTGCTCAGCTGTGAGATAATTATCAGCACTCATTGATTCCTTAGTGGCTCATCTGGTTATCATTATCAACTCGCTCCCGTAGATGTCCTAACGACAAAACGCGTAGGGCGTGGCCTAATTTGTGCTTCCCAACATTACCTACTTTACCAGCGCTGAAGGCTAACTGTGACGTTTTTACTACTTCGCTTGATTTACACTGTGAAATTGTGAGTACCTCTCCATTTGTTTAATAAATCCTTTTTAAAAACGATTTTACGCTATGGGCACTCCTTCTCTCTTTACATATGATACACCACGATCCTGAGCCCGCCAGTGATCGCCGTACAGTGGCGCAAAACTGTAACTGCCTGATACCCCTGCAGGGGTGAAGTGATCCGGTGAGTGGCTGCACTTTCAGAGCAAGGATTTTAAAACTATTGAAGGATTATAACCACAACATCACATGCACCAAGATACTGCACAAGATATATGCCAAGATACCAATAAGAGTTTAAATGAATTTGACAACAAGTGTATTACACAATAAGGACTTCCTTTGAACTTCACCAGCACGTTTGCACTTTATTAGGAGTGATTCAAACACTTTTCAGTTCCTCAACAAGGAGTAGATCTCCCACACCTCTCCCTTTCCCCCTTCCTCCCTTCCCCTCCCCACCTTCACCCCCTCCCTCCCCCTCCCCCCACACTTAACGTCATTTGGAATACTAACCAGCAACACCATGTATGGGATTTGATATCACCAATTTTTTTATATATTTACAGCTTGCGTATCAATTGTACAATATTTACCAATATTTTAAGCATATCACTATCTGATACCTGCACGTTTTTGTTTACACCTAGGAATTTATATTTATATGCCTTATATTTATATGCCTTGTTTTAGAAACCTATACGCAGGCAGGGTATTATTCAATTAAAGGAACAGCGCCAGACCCTTCTATCACACTAATCAACTCGGCAGTCCCGCCTACAGCCAACCCCTTCTGGCTATTTAAACTGCCTTGTTCATTCCTTTTCTGTCTTCGCCTTGTCAACATATCTAGAGTTTCTCTGCTGTTTTCCTGTGAAAGACTTTGCCTGGCTGACGTCCCTTCTGGTTCCTGGTCCTGTTCTTCAGCCTCTGACTACGCTGATCTCTGGTTTCCTGATTACTGGCTTGTCTGACTACCCGCTTTGGCTTCCGATCCCTGGCTTATGTTTTGACTATGTTTACTGATCTGTACCATTTTTACCATTGCATTAAAAGGTGTGTGATTTTTACTGCATTTCTGTCACAGTCTGATTCATGGTTCCTGTCTGACTACCCGCTTTGGCTTCCGATCCCTGGCTTATGTTTTGACTATGTTTACTAATCTGTACCATTTTTATCATTACATTAAAAGATGTGATTTTTACTGCATTTCTGTCAGTGGGTTAGGGACCTTTATAAAAACCACTGTCACTAGGGATGAGCTTCGAGTTTGAGTCGAACTCATGTGCGACTCGAACATTGGCTGTTCGCAAGTTCACCGAACAGCGAACAATTTGGGGTGTTCGCGGCAAATTCGAATGCCTTTAAAAGTCTATGGGAGAAATCAAAAGTGCTAATTTTAAAGGCTTATATGCAAGTTATTGTCATAAAAAGTGTTTGGGGACCTGGGTCCTGCCCCAGGGGACATGGATCAATGCAAAAAAAAGTTTTAAAAACGGCCGTTTTTTCAGGAGCAGTGATTTTAATAATGCTTAAAGTCAAACAATAAAAGTGTAATATCCCTTTAAATTTCGTAGCTGGGGGGTGTCTATAGTATGCCTGTGTTTAGAACAGTCTGACAGCAAAATGACATTTCGAAGGAAAAAACACATTTAAAACTACCCGCGGCTATTGCATTGCCGACAATACACATAGAAGTTCATTGATAAAAACGGCATGGGAATTCCCCACAGGGCAACCCCGAACCAAAATTTAAAAAAAAAATGATGTGGGAGTCCCCCTAAATTCCATACAAGGCCCTTCAGGTCTGGTATGGATATTAAGGGGAACCCCGGCCAAAATGTAAAAAACAAATGACGTGGGGTTCCCCCTAAATTCTATACCAGACCCTTCAGGCATGGGGGGGAGGCTCCAGCTCTTCTCTTCATCTTCTTCTTCATCTCTTCTTCCTTCTTCCTTCTTCTCTTCTTCATTTTCTTCTCCGGGCCGATCCGCATCCATGCTGGCATGGAGGGAGGCTCCCGCTGTGTGACGGCGTCTCTTCGTCTGACGGTTCTTAAATAACGGGGGACGGGGCCACCCGGTGACCCCGCCCCCCTCTGACGCACGGGACATGACGGGACTTCCCTGTGGCAGAGAAGAAGAGAAGAAGGAAGAAGAGATGAAGAAGAAGATGAAGAGAAGAGCGGGAGCCTCCCCCCCATGCCATGGGTGCGGAGCGGCCCGAGGAGAAGAAGAGAAGAAGATAGAAGACGCCGCAGAGGAGATGCTGAACGAGAACGCCAGAGGAAGAACCAGAAGAGCCAGAAGAACCAGAAGATGAAGGAAGATAGAAGAAGCATTTAAATAAAGGAATTGTCAAAAACTGTCTCTTGTCATTTTTAACATTTTTGACAGTTTTTTAGTGAAATGGTAGGGGTAAGTACCCCCTTACCATTTCACACAGGGAGGGGGCCGGGATCTGGGGGTCCCCTTGTTAAAGGGGGCTTCAAGATTCCGATAAGCCCCCCGCCCGCAGACCCCCACAACCACCGGCCAGGGTTGTGGGGATGAGGCCCTTGTCCTCATCAACATGGGGACAAGGTGTTTTGGGGGGCTACCCCAAAGCACCCTCCCAATGTTGAGGGCATGTGGCCTGGTACGGTTCAGGAGGGGGAGGGGGCGCACTCTCGTCCCCCCTCTTTTCCTGCAGCCTGCCAGGTTGCGTGCTCGGATAAGGGTCTGGTATGGATTTTTGGGGGGACCCCACGCCGTTTTTTTTTTGGCGCGGGTTCCCCTTAAAATCCATACCAGACCTGAAGGGTCTGGTATGGAATTTAGGGGGAACCCCACGTCATTTTTGTAAAAAATTTTGGCCGGGGTTCCCCTTAATATCCATACCAGACATGAAGGGCCTTGTATGGAATTTAGGGGGACTCCCACATCATTTTTTTTTTTTTATTTTGGTTCGGGGTTGCCCTGTGGGGAATTCCCATGCCGTTTTAATCAATGAACTTCTATGTGTATTGTCGGCAATGCAATAGCCGCGGGTAGTTTTAAATGTGTTTTTTCCTTCAAAATGTCATTTTGCTGTCAGACTGTTCTAAACACAGGAAACATGCGCCCCTTTACAGGCATACTATAGACACCCCCCAGCTACAAAATTTAAAGGGATATTACACTTTTATTGTTTGACTTTAAGCATTATTAAAATCACTGCTCCTGAAAAAACGGCCGTTTTTAAAACTTTTTTTTGCATTGATCCATGTCCCCTGGGGCAGGACCCAGGTCCCCAAACACTTTTTATGACAATAACTTGCATATAAGCCTTTAAAATTGGCACTTTTGATTATTCATGTTCGTGTCCCATAGACTTTAACGGTGTTTGCGTGTTCGAACGAACTTTTTTCCTGTTCGCATGTTCTGGTGCGAACCGAACAGGGGGGTGTTCGGCTCATCCCTAACTGTCACTTTGCCCTAAATGAGAATGTGGGGGAATTATGTCTCAACTGAGGGACACCAAGTGTGGTAATTTTTTATATTAATACCTGCCTAAAGTGAACCTGTAAGAATAAGGTTTCCTGCAGGAGATCATGTAGTACACTCCTTCATCGGCCTTTGCCTCTTATTGTTCCTCCGTTTCAGCACTGCACCCTCCATCCATGTCTTTGGTGGGGGACACAGGCATCTAACACTCCCTTAAATATTAATTGCCAAACACTGTTGTCCCTCCCTCCAACCTCTACAGCACCACCAGGCAATTCAGATGAAACTCTAGCTTAACTTTCAGATGTGATCAGATTACCAAGGCTTTTTAACAAATCTATCTTTGTCCGCTAACTTATATTGTCTTTTTTCTTTTTTAGATAACATTAAAAAGAGTACCTGTAGTTTATCCATTACCCTCACCCTCCCAGCATGCTTCATGGTTCTCTTGGATGCTATCGGTATGTTTATGAGGATGGAGTCTGCAGAAAGGCTTGGCTTTAAAATAATTGTTGTACTTGGATGTTCTGTGCTTCTTTTACTCCTAAATAACTTGCTGCCAACATCTAACACCCCTCCAATATTAGGTAAGTTCTTTTAATCTTCACCTTCCTACCATATTTTCCGGTGTATAAGGCGACCGGGTGTATAAGTCGACCCCCTAATTCTACTGTATTTCTACAGTTTTTGCCTATACTCACTGTATAGGGCGACCCACCCTTCTGAGGCTTCATATTGCCTATATTTCCTTCTTCTTAATGGAAGTTTGAGCTATACCGCGCTGAGCCAATCACGACGAGCAATGTTTTCTATTAATGAATACAACATATACGACATACAGCCGGCTGCATTTGATACCCGGCGTATAAGATGACCCCCGCTTTTTGGCTGTTTTTTTTTCAAGTGTAAAAGGTCGTCTTATAAGCCGGAAAATACGGTATTAGGGATGAGGTTAAGGTTTGGTCTGAACACAAGCTTGGACAAAACTTTGGCTGTTCTGGCATTCAAACAAGCTGTTCTCCCACTGTAATCTGCAGTGCTAATCTTCCATTTTTACAGCCTAGCCATGCAGAATGCAGGAGAATGGGGAGCTGTTCTCCCACTGTAATCTGCAGTGCTGATCTTCCATTTTTACAGCCTACTAGCCTAGCCATGCAGAATGCAGGAGAATGGGGAGAAATGCAGACCCAGTTGCATCCCCTCCCTCCCTCAATTAAAGAGGAAGAAAACCCTTATGGGTTTTACTTTCTCTTTGTTTCCCTGCAAAGGTAAAGCATAACGGGCTACTATGCATTGCATAGTAGCCCATTATGTGTCACCTACCTGACACAGGAGCCTGCGATGTCCCCGATTTCCTCACAGGCAGCGAGCATCCATTCTTCACCCCTCCGCGAACTTCGGCTCTGTGACTGGCCGGAGTCGCGTGACGTCACAACCGCGCATGCACGCCGGAGCCATCAGTCACGGCATGACCCTAGCTTGAAACGGCATAGCGTGCCCTTTCAAGAGTGCGCATGCGCCGAATACATCGGTGCATGTGCAGAAGAAAGCATCGTTCAGGAAAATAGTAAATATCTCCTAAACCGTGTAGGTTTAGGAGATATTTCAAGCACCTACAGGTAAGCCTTAATCTAGGCTTACCTGTAGGTGAAAGTGGTCTGTAAGGGTTTACAACCACTTTAATGTAGCTCTTTATGGTACATGCACACTAGATGTTGAAAACAACTGCTCCTGATGTTTGTTTCTGGCAGCCAAAAAATTGCTTGATGGAGGTAAACGTGTACTGTGTTTACCCACGTTTACACGCTGTACCCAAGTCGATCCATTGACAACCAACCTGCCCATAGATGGATCGAATCTCAGGCCTGTCCCTGCTGAACTGGCCGAGATTTGATACATCTATGGCCAGCTTAAGTTAAAGGGTAGCTCCACTTTTGTGGGGAAAGAAAACGGCAAATAAAGAAAAAATAATATCACGTGTACAATTGTGACACAAGTCATACTGTAATTGAATGTTATTAAAAATGACCTTTCCTTTTCAATCTGCAGTGCTGTATTTTTCTGAAAATGCAATGAAATATGCAGGGCCGTCTTTAATATTGATTGGACCCTGGGCAAACATTTTCTTGGGCCCCCCTCCCCCATGCAATTTCGCTCTCCACCTCCTGAGTCTACTGTAAATAGCAGCTAGACTCAAAATCAGTTTACTGAATGAGATCAGGCAGTGATTGCAATTGGTTGCCAAAGGTTACAGTGTATCATTACCACTCACTGACTGGCTGATAGAGGTTACAGCACACATTATGGCTCGCTTATTATTTTCTAGAGGTTACAGCACATGACGTCTACTTGTTGTTGATTGGTTGCTAGAGATTACTGTACATCAATACTGCTCACTGATTGGTTGCTAGAGGTTAGTGGATATCCTTACCACTTACAAATTGGTTGCTAAATGTTACTGCACATTATTACTGCTTACTAGTTGGTTGCTAGAGGTTACTGCATATCCTTACCGCTCAATGATTGGTTGCAAGAGGTTAGTGTACATCATTACTGCTCACTGATTGGTTGCTAAAGGTTACAGCACATCACCTCCTCAATGCCTGCACACCATGGACTGGGGAGGTGACCCCTCAATAGACAGAAAGCCCCAATGTAATGGGGATTCACACTGACCACTAATGTAATGGGGATTTACACTGACCACTGATGTAATAGGAGCATTCACAGGAACCACTAATGTAAGGAGGGATTTACACTGACCACCAATGTAAAGGGGACCTTCACACTGGGCACTAGTGTGAATGAAAGGATTGCACACCAAGCCCCAATGTAATGAGAAAATTTACACTGACCACCAATGTAACTGAGACATTTAGCCTGCTTTCACATTTGTGTGTCGGGAACGCATGCAAAATCCCTTTCCTGACACCACAGAAACATGCTGCCCTTTAGCAGATACACAGCAGTGCCACTAATTGTTAATGACACCCTCACACATCTGCTGAGATGTGCGTATTCACATGCACCACAATTCAGGGTGCTGTGGCACCATATTATTTTGAAAAAGGGTTCCACCTCCAATTTGCTTGCCTTGCAGAAGAGGCTAATGATAGGTTTAATGACCACAGTTGTAGGCAGGACTTTCAAGCATGCCATTTTACCTCCCCAGTGGGCAGCATTCAGCAGTAGTGTGTATGGTGGATATGACCTCAGGGGGGCATGATATACATATGAATGCCGCCTTTATTTACATATCAATGCAGCTGGTCCAAGGCTAGTTACATATTAATGCTGTCGCTATTTACATATCAATACATGTTATTTACATTTACACACAGGGCCTGCATGTGAGTCATCTGTGCACAGCAATAGGCAGAGCTGAGCAACATTAGTAACAGAAATTTACACTGAGATATCAGGACACAGCACGGGACTAAAACTTCAAGGGACAAGGGGATTTGAACTGGGATAGTTGGCAAGTATGAGGCAGCTGCTTTGGGCCCCACAACAATGATGGGGCCCAGGGCAGATGCCCCTTTAGCCCTGCCTTACAGACGGCCCTGGAAATATGGCAATCTGGAGGTGTTCTGTACACAGAGTGTGTACAGAACACCCCCCCAGAAACATCATTTCCTGCTTTTGTGATTGGCTCACCAATTTTCCCAGAAGTCTGCACTAAGAAACAAGTCAGATTTCCGGCATCCCCTGCAACAAAAATGTCATTTTTGGTGAGATACTTTTAATAGGAAATCACATCTAATGGGATACAGGCCCAGCAGTTTTCCTTATTAGAGCCCTGCAGGTGCACAGCTGATTAATAATTCTGAAACCATTCCCATTAGACTCACTGAGCACAAGGACACAGAGGAACAAATGGATTTCTTCAGAATAACAAAAGGTATGGATCTGCAAAAAAGTTTGTTAACCTCCCTGGCGGTTTTTCCGAGTGTGGCTAGGGGTTAAATTTCAGTACCATTAGCGGTAGCCACACTTGGGATTGCATTGCAGGATCCTTGTGCAGGTTACTTACGTTGTCCCCAGGATCCTGCGATGTCCCCCGCTGTGTCTGCAGGCTGTGTTCTCCGCCCGATGCCTCTGTGTGCCAGGCTCCGTTCCCTGCAAGCGCCGCGAGGCACAGGGGCGGAGCCTGGTGGCAAATTTAAAAAAAAGAAAATTTATAACACATACAGTACACTATAATCTTACAGATTACATTACTGTATGAAATCATTTCACATCCCTTGTGTGCCTAGTGCTTTGTCCAATGCCCTGTATGCAGTTTTATATTATATATACTGTTCTTTCTGCCTGGAAACTTGAGATTGTCCATAGCAACCAAAAAGTGTGCCTTTACAACAAAAGTGGTTTTAGACCAGCTAGAAAACAGCGATAGTAAATTGGAACACTTGCAGAATTGAGCGATAGTGAATCGTGGGGAAATTCATTTTATTATTATTATTATATTATTATTTTTTATAATTATTTATAGTTATTTATTATATTATAATTTATGATTTTGTGTTTCAAACTTTATCATACCCGGGATATCTACTAGACTCTTGTTTGGACAGATTTAAGTGTGTTATTGCTAAGAATTGCAGGCCTACAATATAAAACGCCAAATTTCTATGAAAAACAATTGTACCGCTTAGAGACGCAAAACTCTGACATAATCATACTGCCAGGGAGGCTACAATCCTTGTAATGTACATAGATCACCCAGAGTGGAATGTTTTTTTCTCAACAAAAGTGGAGTTATGCTTTAAAGGTTTTGTAGATGCAAATTGAAGGAAAAAATACTTTTTGTAATTATTGAAGTGTGATGCATAACTGTGATGTATGACTTGCCAGTTCCAATTACCTGTGTAATGTGAGGGACATAGGCATGCGCACAGGGTGTGCAGGTGTGCCTGGGCACACCCTAATCGCCTTGTGTGGTGCATATTTCCCCCTGTTTAGACCACTGATATTTCATCCAAAAAAAAAAAAATGTTACAAAAATTTTTTTTTTTAAAGAATAAAAATAAAACTACTGACACTGTCCACTGCCCTACTGACACCATCAGTACATATACACATGCATATGTATTTGAGCTTTGGGGTGCACACCCTAATGCAAGAGGCTGCGCACACCTATGGTGAGGGGCACCCAAACTGGAAGTGCCCTGGGCCCCCAAAATCTAAATCTGGCACTGGTAGTACCACTTCCATTAGGTAATATAAAAAAGGTAGCTTTTAAGACACAGAAGGAGAGACTGCAGACATCACAAGTACACCAGGAACCTCCTAAATGAGTATACCAGATAGAAGGCAAAAATGTTTTTTTCCGATGAGATTGGACAATTAAAAAATAGGAGTTGATTCATGTTTTACAGTCATAGCTGGTGCCTTGTGTTGTTCTGAATAACAGCGCTTAGCATTCACAACAATGGAATTTTCAAGAACATAAGCCCCAAGCTATTACTATGACTCTAAAAGATTTATTTTACCTTTCCATTGCCACAATGTCTATTAACACTGCTCTGTGTCCTGGCTCTGCACTCAGCACATCCAGCATTAATGCGGAGAATGAAGGCGGGGACTCGGTGCTGGCTGTAAGCACCCCCCACAGGAACACCCATGCATTGGGCTTATGCCTGGGTTGGAGTTACAGCCATCATAAAATATAGAAAAAGATATTCTTTTCTAATAAATTGCATGAATCAAAACTGGGCCAAATGCTCCATGCACTAGGTGCCCTGGGGGTTTCCTTTTAGGATTTAAAATATAAAAAAAAAATTAGACTTCTTTAATTAAGTAAAAAGGTTATTTTAAAGGTTACTTATTTAGGTAGCATACACTTAGTTTATTTGATAGACTAATGGGTTGCCAAATATGTCATTGGCATGTGCCGGGTCACCTGGATAGTTGAGTTTATATATTTTGAACAAAGTATACCTGGTTCACACTCCTGTTTCCTTGACAATGCGCTCTGATGTGAAACACACAGGCCCGCAAGAAAAAAAAAAAAAAATCTGTTTTCTGTTTATCAATAAAGAAGACTAGTTGGGTGCTAAATATATCACTTATTTGTATTTTTATTCTTCCATTATTCATGCTTATATTTATATTCCTATATCTTTATTGTATTTATTTAATGTTACATAATTTATTTGTTTTTAATATTAGCTGTATTAGCATGGTCACTTAGGGATTTTCTTCCAGTCACCATCCAAATGTGTAGCCCCAAAAGTTTGTTCAAAGAGCTTTGTTATTGATGGAATTTATTTGTTATTTACACTAATTTATTTGATTTAAAGCGGAGTTCCACACAAAAATTGAACTTCCGCTTTTCGGAACCCTCCCCCCCTCCGGTGTCGCATTTGGCACCTTTCAGGGGGGAGGGGGGTGCAGATACCTGTCTAAGACTTCCGGCACTTCCGGCATAGACTCCCATGGGAGTCTATGCCTCTTCCCGTCCCCGCCACGCTGTCTGCTGGGAACACACAGCTCCCAGGAGAGAGCGGGGACCACTTGGGATGCGCAGCGCGACTCGCGCATGCACAGTAGGGAACCGGGAAGTGAAGCCGCAATGCTTCACTTCCTGATTCCCTCACCTAGGATGGCGGCGGCAGCTGCCGAGAACCGAGCGGGTTCTCGGCGTCCCCTGCCGACATCGCTGGACCCTGGGACAGGTAAGTGGCCATGTATTAAAAGTCAGCAGCTGCAGTATTTGTAGCTGCTGGCTTTTAATATTTTTTTTTGAGCGGTGTCGGTGAACCCCCGCTTTAAATGCATAGCTGTTTATTCATTCGTTATTTGTCACACAAATGTTTCCATTAATTTAAATATCTGCAAAGACTTGTTTGTTCATTACCATTCTTTGTCTCTGCCAGTTTTCCACCCTACTAGGTACTATTTGCATGCTAATATATATGGCATGTTATAACAACTATTTCTACAGTCTCTGCCCCTTTCCCTTATTTCCCAGCTACTTATCTGTTATAAACATACTCCTCACTGCAGCTACTTACTGACAGGTAATTATTATTACTATAAAATGTATCTATATTCATCCTATGATTATTTTACAGTACAATACATTTTACAATGCCATCTGATCACTCAGTCAAGAGGTCATTGAAGCTAGTTATCACTTTGTATACCTTTCTCAAGATAAAAAGATATCATTGATGTTTTTATAAAATGTACAATATTTAATATTTTGAAATATTAGCTTTTTTGTGAAATTATCATCAGGTCATGTTGATTCTAAGGAAATATGTGTTTAGTTTCTCTTTCTCAAAACATATTTTTAGGCTCCATTCACACCTCCTGTAGTTTGTTTTGAGCTTTTCTGCAGTGCTTTCCATGTTTTTTTTACCACGATTTTTCAGCAATTTGACGTCTTTTATGCTTTTTTTAAAAAAAATTTGGGGGGGGGGGGGGGGGTTTGTTGTTGGGTAGATTTAAAAACTCGCAAAATAGCAGTAAAAGTGCACTACATGCTTTTCTGCAGCTTCTCCATTGAAGTCTATTGAACCAAAAAAAGCACCGTTTTGCGTTTTGCGTTTACAAAAGTCCTTGACCCTTTCCAAACACGCAGCAGCACAAAATGCATTGATGTGAACGTGTTCCATAGAAACCCATGTTAAAAAAAAATGTCCTACTGTTTTGCAAAAATACCCCCAAAAAGCATGAAAAAACACATTGGTGTGAATGGAGCCTTAGGGGGACAGCAAATGGCATGTTTACAAAAAATGCTTTTGGTAGACATTTCTAAAAGTAAATCACAAAGGTACGTATAAATTTCTTTAACCGCTTGCTATCCGCGCTATAGCCGAATGACGGCTACAGCGCGGACCTGCATTCCCGGGAGGCCGTCATATGACGGCCTCCCCTGTGCACGTGCCCTGCGCGCGCCCTGCAGGGCGCGCGTGGAGCGCGCTGTGATCACCGAGTCACTGAGACTCGGGTGATCACCGATCTGTGTAAGGGGCCGGTCCCGGCCCCTTACCATGTGATCAGCTGTCAGCCAATGACAGCTGATCACATGATCAAAACAAAAGCTCTGTGATCGGTTTCTTTTTCTCCTCGCGCTGACAGTGCGAGGAGAGAAAAAAGCCGATCACCGGCTCAGCTGCAAGGGACATCGGTCCCGAAGAGGAGGAGGCAATAATGCCTCAATTGTGCCTTATAATTATGCCACCAGTACCCCCTGCCAGTGCACCCAGACATTAAAACATCACAGTGCCCACAGTGCCCACCAGTGCCACGTATCAATGCCCATAAGTGCCACCTATCAATGCCTACAGGTGCCACCTATCAATGCCCACCATTGCCACCTAACAATGCCCACCAGTGATGCCAATCAGTGCCACCTAGCAGTGTACAAGATCAGTGCCCATTATTGCCACCAATCAGTGCCCATCACTGCCACCCATCAGTGCCCATCACTGCCACCTATCAGTGCCCATTGGTGCCGCCTCATCAGCGTACATCAATGAAGGAGAAAAATTACCCTTTTAAAAAATTTTATAACAAAATATAAAAAAAAAAAAATTTTTTTTTAAAAAATTCAGTCTTTTTACATTTTTTTAACAAAAAATAAAAATCGCAGAGGTGATCAAATACCACCAAAAGAAAGCTCTATTTGTGGGGAAAAAATGATAAAAATTTCATTTGGGTACAGTGTTGTATGACCGCGCAATTGTCATTCAAAGTGCGTCAGCGCTGAAAGCTGAAAATTGGTCTGGATAGGAGGGGGGTTTAAGTGCCCGGTAAGCAAGTGGTTAAAGCTAAAAATGTTTTTTATTACATACAAAATATCGTATCAAAAAGTTAGGGCAACTATATGCACAAATACGTGTATCAGACATAATATAACACGTGTTGCACGGAGACTTTTAAAATCATATTTTGTATGTAATGAAAAACATTTTATCTTTAAAGAAATTTATACATACCTTTTGTGATTTACTTTCAAAGACCTATGAGAAAAACCTTATAAAAAGCCACACTTTCCACATAACACTTTTTGCTTTTTTATTATATACCGGGCTGGTACTCCCTATAGTTTGAGACTCTCGGATTTAGAGGCCCTCACCACCACCTTGTTATCTATGTGTTGTTTTGTGCGTGTGTATATCTATGAATATATACTGTATATAATACAAAGGTGTTACAGCACAGTGAGCATACACTTTTATCCAGTAAATTAAAAACTTCAGACATCCCTGCCCTTTATTGTTACCAACCTGCACCATGCAGTGAAAATAGATAGAATAAATGTTCAGGTCCAAATAGCTTCTTATATACAACACATGAGAAACTGAATGGGTAACTATTTTATTTATATATATATATATATATATATATATATATATATATATATATATATATATATATATATATATATATATATATATATATATATATATGTGTTTATTATGGGATCCACCTTATTATTTGCATAGATAACTAACTTTACCTGTTGGTGCTGTCCACCCTCTTAAACTTTGTATTTTTTCCCATTGTGGAGGTACACACTTTATTCTGGTCCTGAGCGGTTTCCACCTCCAGCTGTGTCTGCCCCATTTTGACACTATGAGGGTGATTTACTAAGACGAATGCGCTGCGCCGGTTTACACCTTAATCGGAAACGTCATTGATTGAACGTGCTAACCGGCACGCAGATGATAATAAATATGTAAACTGCAACTGGTGCTAGGGTAACTGTAGTTTTCTCATTGATAATAGCTCACGCCCAATCTAATTGGTTAATTTCATCTCATTGGATGTGTCTTGTTAGGCAATTAGTAGGTGTTCTCAGTGAATTAACCCTTTTGATGCTAATCTCATTCCTTTTACTTCTAATACATCTTTGAAATGTGTTTTTTTTCTATTTGTACCCAAATCTTTCAATACATTAGAAAGAACAGAGAAGTGCTTCTAAACCCAATAAATTAATATTTTCCGATCTTGATCTTTAAAGGTGACCATACACTGCAATCAGTTAGATCTTACAAAAATTAGATTTAGTGCAAGAGACTGATTTGATTTCCTATAATTTGAATTAATTGTTCAAGTGTGTCTTCCTATTACCTATTTAGCCAAAATATCGAGTTGTACAGAGATTGGCCAATCAGATTGCATAGTGCATGACCATCTTAAGTGCCAAATTTGGAATGTAGATGTGCCATGACCCACTTGTATTTTCCTATTGATATTTCTTGGGCATTGTACAAGGCACGAGAAACCACCTTTTTTAAAGACATGCTAGAGTGATCAGGAATCTTCAAACTACGGCTCTCCAGCTGTTGAGGAACTACACATCCCTTGAGGCAGGGGTCTTCAAACTACGGCCCTCCAGTTGTTCAGGAAATACAATTCCCATCATGCCTAGTCATGTCTGTGAATGTCAGAGTTTTACAATGCCTCATGGGACGTGTAGTTCTGCAACAGCTGGAGGGCCGTAGTTTGAAGATCCCTGCCTTGAGGCATTGTTAAACTCTCACATTCACAGACATGACTAGGCATGATGGGAATTGTAATTCCTGCACTGGAGGGCCGTAGTTTGAAGACCCCTGTGCTAGACCATTATTATGCTTCCAGAATTGGGAGTGTGGCATCTACCCAACTTCTCTCTGCTGGTGGACACAAGAACCTACATCTATAGATATATATTTGGGCAGCACACTGGTGTAGTGGTTAGCACTTTCACCTAGCCGCAAAAAGGTCGCTGGTTTGAATCCCACCCCTGACACCATCTGCCTGGAGTTTGCATGTTCTCCCTGTGCCTGCGTGGGTTTCCTCCAGGTACTTTGGTTTTCTCCCACACTCTAAAAACATGCTGGTAGGTAAATTGGCCCTAATATGTCTGAATGTGTGTTAGGGACCCACACAAACACCACCCCATGTTAAAAAAAATAAAATTATTTTCTTAATTTGCAAATAAGGATCATCTCTTCCTCAGAGAACAGTGAGCGGGGCATGGTGGTGGGAAGAAATTAGCAGCAGTACAAGCAACTTCCCGAAGGGGCATGATGTCATTCCTGTGTGCTGTCTGCCACTTCCGGGAAACAGATATGCACCATGGACACATACCTATGTGTACACAGCATTCGCGCATCTAGATGCATTTGGTGCATTTAGCTGCAGGAATCCATAGTTGGATGTAAATTAATAGTAAAGCAGATGCAGATTTCCAGGACTAGACTAACAAATGTTTATAGTGAAAGGCAACTGGTGTTTTATATTAAACAAGATCTAAATGGGCCATTGACATGCATCACTGTTGAACTTAGGAATGTGTCTTTGCAAAGTTAAACTAAATGAAATCCCCTCTTATTTTTGCTTGGGGATAGAGTGCAGAGGGATTAGAAGTCTTGTCAGTTTTTGGGGATGTCTGCACCCCTGATAAGGTGAAGACACCTCCCAAATTTTGCCACTTTCTCCTTCAAATTTATTCACTTCCTGTCACATAGCCAAACAGGAAGTGAGGGTAAAACCCTACCAATATCTTTCCTTGGGGACACACAGGTCAATCTAAATAGCTTCCCAATTAGGTAAATTGCACTCTAGCGTTTTGCTCTGTACAACCCAAATTAGGTTTCTTGGACTTGGATTTTATTTACTAAAGTCAAATCCTCTTTGCACTACAAGTGCAGTTGGTGGAGATTGGAGGGGGACATGCAAGGAAAATCAAAAAACACCATTTTTGCCTCTACATGATTGGATGGTAAAATCACCAGTGCTTCCCCTCAGATTTTCAGCGACTACACTTGTATTGCAGAATGGATTTGCCTTTAATAAACCCAAAAATACCTATGAATTTGGGGTGTACACAACAAAGTGCTAGAGTGCAATTTGCCTAATGGGACACTAGTTAGATTGACCTGTGTGTCCCCAAGGAAAGGCATTGGTAGGGTTTTACCCTCATTTCCTGTTGGGCTATGCAACAGGAAGTGAAGCCAATTTTAAGAAAAGGGACACAAAGCGCAACCTAAAAAAAACAAAACAAACACAAGCAGGGGTTCTAACATTCACTTTGTTTCCCTCAAATGCCCACAATTAGACTAGGATTGCCTTGAGCTAGATTTTAGTGCAGTGCTCTAAATCAGTGCTTTTCAACCCTATCCTCAATTACCCCCAAAATGCCATGTTTTCAGGTTTTCCTTCATCTTGCCCAGGTGCTTTAATCACAGTCAATGGCTTGGTATTTTGGACAGCTGTTTTAGCTAAAATAAATTCCCAAAACATGTCCTGTGGGGGGTACTTGAGGACTGAGGCTGAGAACCACTGAGCTAAAATGGAAAATTGAATACTTACCTCTCTAATTTCTTTCCTGGTGCCTATCCATGGCAGCATACGCAAAATCCATGTATATGCTACCATGAAGGCACCAGGAAAGTAACTTAGACAAATCACATTTTTTTTTTTCATTTTCCATGCCAATCAGCCCAGTTAAGCTGCAGCTAGGAAATCTTACTTGAAAAAGTAATAATAATAAAAAAAAAAAACACAACATAAACATTTGCTACAAATTTTATTGGTCAAAACAGAACTTGGAAAAGAGCAAGGAAAGCAAAAAACACATGTATGTTAATTTGAGACACTAACAGAATATGGTTAACATGAGTTAAAAGGACTGCACCCACAAATGGATATCTATTAAGGATTTAAACATTAGTCACAACATCTTGAGAAAGATTTTGCAAAATAATGCAGCACAGACAATTAAATCAAAGTGAACAACCTACAAACAACACATATTGACAACATCAAACATATTTGAGGGGAAAATATCCCCCACCCAAAAAAATACAATAAACCAAGGTAAAAAAAAAAAAAGCTCAAAAACATATCTGTTTTGCTAAGACATAACAAACAAAATACAAAGCGAAAATACATGTGTTACAAACTCAATAAGGACACCCAAATGTGACTGACACACACTTAACCTTGCAGGGCAAGGTAAAGAATGCTATCTGCAAACTTTATATAACATAGGTTTGCGTGCTAATGAGGCAATTGAAAACACATGCACAGTCCATGAAACACACAAAATGCAAGTTCACCCAATGTAGAGACAGAACCTTAAAGTGGGTACACCTGTTAAGGATGTCCTTAAATTATTAACCAAAAAAAACTCACTCTCTGAGCATGCCCAGAAACATCCAAGTGCTGTTCACACACAAAAAGCACAAAAAAAACTAAAGTCCCTGAGCATGCCCAGACCAACCCAAATGCATTTACACCCCAAAAGGCACAGGAAAAAAGCAAAGTCCCTGAGAATGCCCAGACCAACCCAAATGCAACTAGCACAAAATAAGTCACCCCCCTGTCCAAAATGAAACACATCATCTTATATGTCTTTTTTTAAGGTTAAGAAAAAAGAAGGTGCATCAAAAACGCACCAAAAACATATCATAAACGCACTGGAAGGCATCTAAAACGCACATGCAGAAAAGCATCTGGAACGCATCTGAACTGCGTTTCTATGGAGTGAACTAGCCCTAAAGCTAGTAACTTGGGGGGGGGGGGGGGGGTTACTCTGCCTGTAAAGTGGTGCATCTGTAGCATGTATCCAAAATGCTGCTTCAAAGATGTACGGCTTTAGAGAAAACGTACAAATCGACATTGCAGCTGCAAGATTTTAACACAAAACCAAAAATAGCCTGCCCCCCCCCCAATACATACAAGGCCATTTGGGGCTGTAAAGGCTTAAAATGAGAACCCCCACGTGAAAAATACCACCCCAAACTAAAAAAAACATTGTGCCCCTCAGACATACTAACAAACCCCTAGCCAAACACACAGCAAGCCAGCCCATGAAAGGTGGGTGTATGCTTGGGGGCAGAAGGGGCCCGGGCACCCCAAAAGTCAACCACCTTGTTCCCATATTCAGGGGGACAAGGGCCTCTTCCACACAACCCTAGGCTGGGGTTGCGTGGGGCTGCAGACAGGGGGCTTTGCAGAATGTGGAAATCTCCTTTAAACTAGTGGGTACAAGGTGCTTTGTGGTTGTTATTGGGCTGAGCCCAACATGTCCCAAAGGCAGCCACCTATGTTGAGTGCATGTGGCCTTGTATGGTTCAGGAGGGAATTGGGTGATCGCTCTCCTCGCACCTTTCCTAGCTGGCCCTGTTGTATGCTCTGAAAAAAGATGTGGTTTGGATTGGTGAAGGCAGCTCACAGCATTTGAACGAGCGCAAGAGCCCCTTGCGCATGCGCAGTTTATAAATTGATCTTACGCAGTTCTAAATGTACTTGCAGGCACAGGAGGCTTGCTCAGAAAAAGTTACTTTCTCATTCTATTTTGGGCATATTTGTTACTTGGGCAGTTGTTACTAAACTTCCTCACATCACCCCACATCACCCCATAATATTGGCACCTCCATCTTCTGTTAATATTGAATTGAAGATGCAGTGCGCCATGTCCATAGTGGCACTCAGATTTCATTCTCCCGTGCGCCAAGATCACTATAGTAAATGGGGATTGGCGCTCTGTTACCGGCGCAAACGTTTTGTAAATATGAAAATGTGCATTGTGGCTTGGCGTGCGCCTCAACTCATGGCGCAAACGTTTCGTAAATCAGCCCACAAATATTCACATTCTCAAGAGTAGCTATTTTAGCAAATAAGAGTTGGCAAATCTGCAAAGAGTTAGGACTGGCCAGAGAGGGATCACTTTGATGCAGTTGGCAAGCTTGAACATGTATTGCAATATATGGCAACTAAGAACCCCCATTTTATAAGCAACAGTTTTCTATAGGAAAGGGTTAACACCCATTCAGTTTCTCATGTATTGTTTATATGAAGCTTTTTGGACCTGAACATTCAATCTACCTATTTTCACTACATGGTGCAGGTTGGTAACAAAACAGGGGAGGGATGCCTGAAGTTTCTAATTTACTGGACGTAAGTGTATGCTCACTGTGCTGTAACCAGGGCCAGATTAAGAACATCATGGGCCTGGTGCTGAGGATTTTGGTGGGGCTTTTTATGACAAAAAAAATGCAAACAATTTTTTGTTATAACAAATTAAGTTAAATAGAGAGGGGGGATGAGAGAGAGAGAGAAAGGGGTGAAGGGTAAGGGAGGGAGGATGAGAGGGGGGGGGGGTGAGAGAGAGGATGTGCATGAGCATAACCTGGGAGTGACATCAACGCAGCCCGGCCAAGGCAAGTGACCGAAGGCACAGAACCCGGAAGGAAGACCGGGTGAAGATGGAAGCGCCCGGGACCCGCCGGAATGATCACAGCGCAACCCTGGAGGGCTCAGTCTGACAGGTAAGTGTACCCTAATGTGCTAATATGCTGTGCATACTTGTACATCATGGCATAACCTACCTCAGGGCCTCTAAAAAGTAATAATGTTAGTGAAGTTTACTACCGCTTTAATATTACAGGATCCCAGGAGCCTCTCATGGGGCCCCCTATTGACCCAGGGGCCCTTGGGCAGTGCCCAAGTGCATAGTTGCCAACATTTCAAAAAGATTTTCAGGGACACTTTTTTTTTACCAGTGGCATATTTAGAGTAGCTCACATCCCCATGTTCCTCTATACATCACAATAGTAATCACAAAATTAAATGAGTGCTAATAATGGGCAGAACAAATATAAGGACTGAGAAGATTTGCTTTAGTTGAACTAATAAAAGTGTGCCCATTCTAGAGCTGGTAACATTGAGGATATTCAATATCATTTTAGAGAACTGTTTTTGTGGGTAAGAGGCATAGGGGAAGAGTATGGATGGTATAAAAGTGGGAAGTATATGCAGGTGAGGGAGAGGAGTGTGGAGGGTATAACAGTGGGCACTATGTACAAGAGAGGAGTGTGGAGGAGATAACAGTGGGCAATATGTACAGGAGAGGAGTGTGGAGGGGAAGACAGTGGGCAGTATGAGGAGGGTATGAGGGGGCAGTATGTACAGGAGAGGAGTGTGGAAGGTATTATGGGTGCAGTATGTACAGGAGAGAAGTGTGGAGAGAAAGACAGTTGGCAGTATGTACAGGAGAGGAGTGTGGAGGGTATGATGGGGGCAGTATGTACAGCAGAGCAGTATGAAGGGTATGATACTAAGCAGTATGTACAGTAGAGGAGTGTGGAGGCTAAGACAGTGGGCAGTATGTACAGGAGAAGAGTGTGGAGGATATGACAGCAGGCAATATGTACAGGAGAGGAGTGTGGAGGGTATGACAGTGGTATGACAGTATGCACAGGAGAGGAATGTGGAGGGTATCACAATGGGCACTATGTACAGGAGAGAAGTGTATGACAGTGGGCAGTATGTACAGGAGAGGATTGTGGGGGGTATGACAGCGGGTACTATGTACAGGGGAGAAGTGTATGACAGTGAGATGTATGTACAGGAGAGGAGTGTGGAGGGTATGACAGCGGGCAGTATGTACAGGAGAGAAATGTATGACAGTGAGCAGTATGTACAGGAGAGGAGTGTGGAGGGTATCACAGTGGGCACTATGTACAGGAGAGAAGTGTATGGCAGTGGGTAGTATGCACAAGAGAGGAATCTGGAGGGTATGACAGTGAGCACTATGCACAGGAGAGAAGTGTATGACAGCGGGCACTATGTATAGGAGAGAAGTGTGGAGGGTATGACAACGAGCACTATGTACAGGAGAGGAGTGTGGAGGGTATGACAGCGGGCACAATGTATAGGAGTGAAGGATGAAGGAATCTGGGAAGGAAAAATGTAAAGGTTTGTGGAAGGATATTTAGGGACTGCGTAGTGGTTAAGCGGGCCATACATGGATTGAAATTAGGCAGAGACCAGCCATAGTCGATCTATGTATGGGCTAGCTGATTGTACACAAGTCAATCTATTAATCGACTTGAGTACAACCAGCCTGTCAGGTTTTTCCCAAAACAATCAGTGCTGCTCGCTATAGTTAGCAACACTGATCATTGTATTGTGTGGGTAGGGAAGGCTCCCCACTGGCAGAACACAAAAACACTGCGGGAGTGATTCCCCCATCCACAGGTCAGCAGGTGAGAGGGTGTGTGGTGGTCATGAAGGGAAATCAATCAGCGGGTGGGGGGAGTAACTGGGAATGATATCTTTTCAAATAGGGCCTGTCATCTGCAGGTTGGGAAATGGTCACCTGTGATATAAGTTGAAGGAAGGTGGCTAACATGTGACGTGGCTGGAGAGTGACCTGGTTGGTGGGGAGTGTGAAATGAATGTGTTTCAAGTTTCTTTCACATTTGCGGTAATGCTTAACTGCCCTCTGAAAAGTGATCTGTGGTGGATTGCTTTTCAATGAGTGGTATAGCAGCAGCTGAGAGGCATGCATGAGGTGCTACTGCCGCCTCCTTGTTGTTTTTTTTTTCTTTTACATTGCTGAATGGTATTTTTACATTGTCGGACTATGCTGCTATTGCGAGCGAGTTTGGCTTGCAGTTGCAGAGTGGCACCATTGAAATCAATAGGTGAGTTTGATAGGCGGTGCTGCCTGTCAAACTCTGCAGGCTGAGTTAAAGATGCTGGAGCTAAAGGAATTACAAAAAAAAAAAAGTCGCAGCTGTGAAGTAAAGCTTTGTAGTCGTAGCTATGGCATTCGTACAGCCCTGTCCAAACGTATTTTTAAGTTTTGGGTCAGGGACATGCGATGAGGTCAGTGGCTGGTGAGGCACTGGCTAGTATCGGAGCCCGATACATACGGGTTACATACGCCGCGATCATTAGAGCGAGAGCAATAATTCTAGCACTGGACCTCCTCTGTAACTCTAAACGTGTAACCTGTAAAAAAATTTAAAGCAACGCCTATGGAGATTTTTAAGTACTGAAGTTTGGCGCCATTCCACAAGTGTGCGCAATTGTAAAGCGTGACAAGTTAGGTATCTATTTACTTGGCGTAACATCTTTCATAGTATACAAAAAAATCGGGCTAAATTTAGTGGGTTTTTTTTATTCATGGAACAGTTTCTTTCCAAAAAAAAACCACGTTTGAAAAATTGCTTCGCAAATACCGTGTAACATAAAAAGTTGCAACGACCGCCATTTTATTCCCTAGGGGGTCTGCTAAAACAATATATATAATGTTTGAGGGTTCTGAGTAATTTTCTAGCAAAAAAAATAATGATTTTTACATGGAGGAGAGAAGTGGCAAGGGGTTAATTATCATACGTAAGTAATATACAAATACCGTAATTATTATATATTGTTTTTATGGTAATTTACCATATTTTCAAAAACTGTACTCAAGCATGTGGCTTAACGGACAAATTACTGAAGTCTGACGTTATAACTTCCAACCAGTAGTTTCACAATAAATAGATGAATAATAAATTATTATCTTATAACATATAGCATAATAATATATGATTTAGCTTGATTATAACAGTACCTTTTCAGCAGGCAGCAGATTCTCATTCTAACTCTTAACTGTGTGAGAAAAACATGGGATTGTGGGTAAACCTTATACCCAATAGCACATGTTTTTTCATTCTAATTAAGAGGGCTGGGCTGGAAAGGAGCGTGTATCTTCTATGACACTGCAGTAAGAGTAGAGTCTCCACTGCAGCATTTTTATTGGACAGCTGGGGCCAATGGTACTTTACCATTGGTCCAAGGCTCCAAGCTGTCCATTGACCCCAGTGCCTCTGATAAGAAGTGAGAGGCACTGTGAGCTCATCCTCTCAGTCTGCTACAACAGAGTGTGCCAGCTTGTATTTAAACTGGCCGCTCTGTATGTAGCTTCTGACAGGCTGCACAAGGAGCCCCGTATCTCTGGAACCATAGGTCCTAGGAGCCCCAAATTCTGATCAGTGGTGGGGTAGGTCTTTGGCTCCCCCCCCCCCCCCCTCAAATTCTCAAAGGGTCTCTACGACCCTCCAAACTCGATTGTGTTTTTCTGAGGGAGGGGGGGCAAATGGGCCTATCTTAAGCTAAGGGGCCTGGAGCTGCAGCTCCAATAGCCCCTATGTTAATCCAGCCATGGCCGTAACCCCTTTGTATTATATATAGATTTTGGTGGTTACTTTGGGATCCACCTGGTTATTTGCATAGATAACTAGCTTTACTAGTTGGTGCTGTCCACCCTCTTAAAAAAAAATATATATATATATATATAAGTTAATTTTTTTACCTCATTAATGTACACACAGCACCCCATATTGACAGAAAAACACAGAATTGTTGACATTTTTGCAGATTTATTAAAAAAGAAAAACTGAAATATCACATGGTCCTAAGTATTCAGAACCTTTGCTCAGTATTTAGTAGAAGCACCCTTTTGATCTAATACAGCCATGAGTCTTTTTGGGAAAGATGCAACAAGTTTTTCACACCTGGATTTGGGGATCCTCTGCCATTCCTCCTTGCAGATCCTCTCCAGTTCTGTCAGGTTGGATGGTAAACGTTGGTGGACAGCCATTTTTAGGTCTCTCCAGAGATGCTCAATTGGGTTTAAGTCAGGGCTCTGGCTGGGCCAATCAAGAACTGTCACTGAGTTGTTGTGAAGCCACTCTTTCGTTATTTTAGCTGTGTGTTTAGGGTCATTGTCTTGTTGGAAGGTAAACCTTTGGCCCAGTCTGAGGTCCTGAGCACTCTGGAGAAGGTTTTCGTCCAGGATATCCCTGTACTTGGCCGCATTCATCGTTCCCTCGATTGCAACCAGTCGTCCTATCCCTTCAGCTGAAAAACACCCCCACAGCATGATGCTGCCATCACCATGCTTCATTGTTGCGACTGTATTGGACAGGTGATGAGCAGTGCCTGGTTTTCTCCACACATACCGCTTAGAATTAAGGCCAAAAAGTTTTATCTTGGTCTCATCAGACCAGAGAATCTTATTTCTCACCATCTTGGAGTCCTTCAGGTGTTTTTTTTTAGCAAACTTCATGCAGGCTTTCATGTGTCTTGCACTAAGGAGAGGCTTCCATCGGGCCACTTTGCCATAAAGCCCCGACTGGTGGAGGGCTGCAGTGATGGTTGACTTTCTACAACTTTCTCCCATCTCCCGACTGCATCTCTGGAGCTCAGCCACAGTGATCTTTGGGTTCTTCTTTACCTCTCTCACCAAGGCTTTTCTCCCCCGATAGCCCAGTTTGGCCAGACGGCCAGCTCTAGGAAGGGTTCTGGTTGTCCCAAACGTCTTCCATTTAAGGATTATGGAGGCCACTGTGCTCTTAGGAACCTTAAGTGCAGCTGAAATTTTTTTGTAACCTTGGCCAGATCTGTGCCTTGCCATAATTCTGTCTCTGAGCTCTTCAGGCAGTTCCTTTTGACCTCATGATTCTCATTTGCTCTGACATGCACTGTGAGCTGTAAGGTCTTATATAAACAGGTGTGTGGCTTTCCTAATCAAGTCCAATCAGTATAATCAAACACAGCTGGACTCAAATGAAGGTGTAGAACCATCTCAAAGATGATCAGAAGAACTGGACAGCACCTGAGTTAAATATATGAGTGTCACAGCAAAGGGTCTGAATACTTAGGACCATGTGATATTTCAGTTTTTCTTTTTTAATAAATCTGCAAAAATGTCAGCAATTCTGTGTTTTTCTGTCAATATGCGGTGCTGTGTGTACATTAATGAGGAAAAAAATTAACTGAAATGATTTTAGCAAATGGCTGCAATATAACAAAGAATGGAAAATTTAAGGGGGTCTCAATACTTTCCGTCCCCACTGTGTATATATATATATATATATATATATATATATATATATATATATATATATATATATATATATATATGTGTGTGTGTGTCCCTCTTTCCTCCTCATTTTGATCTGATCTATATAGTTGTCTATAAAAAAAAACCACTACTTATCTTTCAAAAAGTGTTTCCTGACGCATCATGGCAGCACACACTGGGTTGTGACTCTGCCCCCACAACCTGACAGGATTGGTTAACTATAAATTTGAAGGAGAGGCACCTCCCTTCATTCTCTTTTTTTATCCTGACCTGACAAGTTTGAGATGGATTCAGCACCCTTACTGCATCCCCCCCACCAGGTTAAGCCTCTCCTGGCTGGAAGTCTCTCCTGTGCAGTCTCTAAAAGAGCCTTTACGGAGAGAACCCCAATCTGGTGGTCTCAGGGGCACATTTCTGGCACTTATACAAGCTTTAAAGAAGCTTAGATTACCGCAGTGACCTCCCACCTTTCACTTCTTTCACTCAGGTATTTTCTTCCATTCTTGTTTTCATTCTAAAGGCTGGCTGATCCCTGTAGTTCCACGAGGATGGAGTCATTTCCATCATGGCGGCCGTGTCCTCTTCGGCGCTCTGCGCATGCGTCGGGGGAAGTGAGGTAACTCGGCAAGTCTCTCTGCCCTTCTCCAAGATGGCGCGTAGGGCGGCAAATGCATCTGCGCATGCGCGGTGACGTTATTTCTGCCGCGATAGCAGCGGGAAATTTAAAAAGCCCTGTGATTCTGCCAGTATTTGCTGATGGTTGCAGGCACGTTACGAAGGGATTATTTTGCGTTCCTTACTGCCCTCAGTCTCAGGTATGTCCCATATCCTTTTCATCTGCTAATTTGTAGCTGTTTACCTTTGCACTGTCTTCATGGAGGTCACTCCCCAAGCAGACCTCCCTCAAAATATAAGGTAAGAGGAGCCCAGCATGTCTGGTAAGTATAGAAGAGGAAAAGAGTGCATGACCTCTAATGCTGCAACTTTCTGACAACCCTTCCAGATCAAGATCTACAAACTCCAGGCATCAAGGTTGCTCAAGCCATAGGAGATCTAGGAGAAGTCGCTCAAAATCTTCATCTCGCCATCACCACAGCCATTCACGTCACAGCCGCTCACTCCGTAGCCGCTCACACAGAACATGACCTTCTCCCCATCACAAGAGGATCTATAACACCTGTCCTGCAGCAAATGCTTGCTGGGTGTGTGGAGCTCCAGCTTTGCCAGATAAGTTAGCACGCCGCGCATGCTTCAAAGAAGCAACCAGGGAGAAGGAGTCTGACGCAAGAGAGGTAACTGACCTCATCAGATAGTCTGTGTGGGAATCTATCCTGGAGACATCAGTCCCTGAACCAGACAAGGAAGGCCCAAGCACAAATTCCGTAGCTCCCAATCCTTCTATAGATTCGGAATCAGCTTCTGACAATGAGGACTCAGAGATCCCTACAGGATTTGACTTTACTCTCGTTGAACCCTTCATAAAATCAGTAAAGGATGCCATAGGATGGGAAGAAGCGAAAGAAGCCCCTTGCAAAATCCAGAAGTACTTTCCTAATCTAAAGAGAGAACCGGAGTCCTTTCCCTTAATTGAGGAACTGGATGATCTCATTAAAGATGAGTGGGAGAGATCAGATAAAAGATCTAACCTGAATAATAGATTGAATAATAGATTGCCGAAACAATATCCTCTGAAGGAACTGAAAGTGAATCCACCCACCGGTGGTCGACGCCTCTCTAATGCGACTCGCGAGACATGTTACTTTACCAATAGAGAATGCAGTAACCTTCCGGGACGTGCTGCAGATTGATCTGGACATGAAAAAAGCATACTGCACAGCAGGAGGTGTGTGTAGGCCAGCAGTAGCAGCGGCTGCAGTCGGCAAAGTGATTTTTGGATGGTCTGCCAATATAGAAAGATCCATACGCGAGGGGGCTGACCAGGAGAAATTAATTCGTTCTCTTCAGGAACTGAAGCTGGCAGGCAATTTCGTAGCAGAGGATCAGTGGATGTCGTTCGTTCTTCCGCAAGGGCTATATTGGCTTCAGTCATGGCCAGAAGAGCCCTGTGGCTCAAACCATGGGTGGCGGATGCAGCATCAAAGACCAATTGGTGCAAGATCCCTTATGATGGAGTTAACCTTTTTGGTTCAAAACTGGACTCAGAAATCTCCAAAGTGACAGGAGGCAAATCGGGACAAATCCCCTCTGATAGAAGGCCTAAGCCGCAGAAAGGTCCTTCGTTCAAATGCAACCTCCCAGAGAGGTACAGGGAGGCGAAAACTTCTAGGCTGGGACAGTGGCGGCCCGTCGATAGGGGGCGCCCGTCCGCCGCCCCCCCTCCTGTAGTTACAAAAAAATAAAGATTTAAAAAACCGTTTTTTAAAAACAGCCCCTTTAAGAAAAAAAAATAATGTCCTTTAACTGTGCACTGTGTTCGGGCGCTGGACACAGTGCACTATGGGAAGCGCCACGTCAATGCAATCACGAGATTTCAGACATGGCGCTTCATTGGCGGGGTTTGGAGCTGCTTTCTGGCGCAATCAATTTTGCCGAGCAGCATCCGCCCGGCCGGGTGCTTTGTTCTCAGTGTGAGAACAAAGTCACTTCCGGCGGGCTGCAAAAATATGGCCGCCGTGAGGACTAATCCCCTTGTGTTCAGTGGAGAGGGGAGGCCCCTCCCCTCTCCACTGAACACACGGAGAAAGCCAGGAAATAGCACAGATGCGGCTTGAAGGAGTGCTGTGCTGCTTGAGACACAGATGTAAAGAGGACCCTGCTGCTCCGCTGGGGACACAGATGTGAGGACAGACTCCCCTGGGGACACAGATGTAAGGACAGACTCCTCTGGGGACACAGGTGTAAGGATAGACTCCACTGGGGACACAGATGTAAGGACAGACTCTGCTGGGGACACAGATGTAAGGACAGACTCCGCTGGGGACACAGATGTAAGGACAGACTCCCCTGGGGACACAGATGTAAGGACAGACTCTGCCGGGGACATAGATGTAAGGACAGACTCCGCCGGGGACACAGATATATGGAGGGGCTCCTCTGAGGACACAGATGTAAGGAGGGGCTCCGCTGGGGACACAGATGTAAGGAGGGGCTCTGCTGGGCACACAGATGTAAGGGCTGACTCTGCTGGGGACACAGATGTATGGAGGGGCTCCGCTGGGGAGACAGATGTAAGGAGGAGCTCCACTGGGAACACATATGTAAGGAGGGGCTCCACTGGGGACACAGATGTAAGGAGGGGCTCCGCTGGGGACACAGATGTAAGGACGGACTCCGCTGGGGACACAGATGTAAGGAGGGGCTCCATTAGGGGACACAGATGTATGGAGAGGCTCCGCTGGGGACACAGATGTAAGGACAGACTCCGCAGGGGACACAGATAATAGGAGGGACTCCGCTGGGGACACAGATTGACGGAGGAGATCCGCTTGGGACACAGATGTAAGGAGGGGCTCCGCTGGAGACACAGATGTGAGGAGGGCTGTGCTGCTGGGGACACAGATGTATGGAGGGGCTCCACTGGGGACACAGATGTAAGGACGGACTCCGCTGGGGACACAAATGTAAGGAGGGGCTCCGCTGGGGACACAGATGTATGTGGGGCTCCGCTGGGGACACAGATGTATGTGGGGCTCCGCTGGGGACACAGATGTAAGGAGGGGCTCCACTGTGGACACAGATATAAGGAGGGGCTCAGCTGGGGACACAGATGTAAGGAGGGACTCCACTGGGGACACAGATATAAGGAGGGACTTTGCTGGGGACACAGATGTATGGAGGGGCTCCGCTGGGGACACAGATGTAAGGAGGGGCTTCCCTGGGGACAAAGATGTAAGGAGGGACTCTGCTGACGGGGACACAGATGTAAGGAGGGACTCCGCTGGGGGCACCTGATGTAAGCAGGGACTCTGCTGGGGGCACCTGATGTAAGGAGGGACTCCGCTGGGGGCACCTGATGTAAGGAGGGACTCCGCTGAGGGCACCTGATGTAAGGAGGGACTCCGCTGGGGGCACCTGATGGCATCTGGTGGCAGGCGACGTGGCAGGCTCCCACTGATTCTGCATTATGGTGAGTTGAATGATTTCATTTTATATTACAATGTAATAATAGAAATATTGCGCTTCAATCATCCTGACACCATAACAACCAGGGTGTCGAGAGGATTGAAGTGCTAACACCAGGTGTTTGGAGTATCTTTATCTGATGATTGTTAAACTTTCTAAAATACACATATTTCTATTGTTGTGCAGGATCTGCTGTCCCTCCCTCTCTCTCTCCCTCTCCCTCCATCCCTCGTTCATCTCAGATGCTAACCACACTACCTTAGAGCCACGCCCACTATTTCACTGAAATCACGCCCATTTTCACCAAGTGGGAGGGGTCAAAAAGGAAGGGCGGGGTCTGTCGCCCTCCCATCCTAAAACTTCACCAGCTGCCACTGGGCTGGGAAAAGAAATTAAAAGAACTTGGAAGAATACACAATCATCTTTGAGGCTTCAGAAATCTAAGACCACCCCGACAGGGTACGCCCGTCCTGCCTGGGAGAGTGGGAGCCAGGCTCGAAAAATTCGAACATATGGAGGATGCATGGACATTGTCTACAATAAAACATGGGCACAAATGGAAATTTATAGACAACCCGCCTGAAAGTCATTTTCAGTCAACCAGACTACCGTCATCACCAGTCAAGTGGAGGCTGCTTCTCAAGTATGTGACGGAGCTAGTAAAGAAGGGGGCAATTTTGGAGGTTCCAACCCCCCAAAGAGGGAGAGGATATTACTCTCTCCTATTCTTAGTAAGGAAAAAGACAGGAGATCTACGCCCTGTAATGGACCTAAAAGGGCTCAACAGAGGAATTCAGGTCAAAGCCTTCAAAATGGAGAGTCTCCAATCAATCCTATTAGCTGAAAAACTTAAGAGACTGGATGCTTTCCATAAACTTATTGGACACCTATCTACCTGTCCCTATACACCCCCGCCTTTCAAAAATATCTGCGATTCTCAGTTAACCACCAGCATTTCCAGTTTCAGTGCCTCCCATTCGGCATCTCCTCTGCTCCCAGGACCTTTACCAAGACTCTCCTTCCTGTGATCGCATTTCTAAGGGAGAAAAGCCTGAGACTCCTTCACTATCTGGACGACATTCTACTCCTAGCAGACAGTCTGAAAAAGCTAATTCACCATTGTGCAGTACTGATCAACACACTCCAGAACTTCGGGTGGTTAATAAACTGGGAGAAGAGCAATCTTCAGCCCACACAAAGCATGACCTTTCTAGGGGCAGAACTGAATACTGTATCAAACAGTGTCAGTCTACCTCGGGAAAAGATAGGTCCCTTGATTCGGAAGTTAAGGAGATTAATGACAGCAACATTCCTTCCGTCTGAGCACTCTAGGCTCGATATTGGCTACTCTACCGATGATTCAATGGCACATGAGGACGATGCAGTTCTCCTTCCTTACTCAATGGAACGGAACATCAGTGCTTCAGACAATTGCCATTCACCACATCATGAAACAGTCGATTTGGTGGTGAATGCATACAGACAACCTCAGGAGACACAGGCCTATAGTTCACCCAGAGGTAATCACAACAGATGCCAGCCAGGCAGGATGGAGGGCCCACTATCGGAACCAGGCGGTTCAGGGTCAATGGCAATTTCACATGGAGGGTCTAGTATTGAATATTCTCGAGCGCAGAGCAGCCTTTCAGGCCCTCCTGGCTTTTGGCCCATCCTTGAGGGGGAAGAGTGTCCTAATCCGAATGGACAACAAAGTGGCGATAACATACATTCAATGACGGGGGTACCAGAAGCAGTACTCTACTAAAGGAAGCCCATCCCATCCTGGAATGGGCCCAGTTATTTCTATCAGATCTACGAGCGATGTAAGGTCCGGAAGCTCAGAACTTACTAGCCGATTGTTTGAGCAGAGAGGTCCTGTCAAACAACGAGTGGTCCCTGAACCATCAAGTCTTCAGTTTACTGACTCAAACTTGGGGGATCCCAGAGATCGATCTAGCCGCGACACCTCCAAACACCAAATGCCAGAGATTCTTGTCGAGAGCAGCATATTCAACCATGGAATTTGTGTCTGGGGTACATATTCCCTCCAACACTGCTAATTGCGAGGTTCCTATCCAGGCTCAGGAGGTCTTCAACCTCAGTAATAGCAGCGATTCCTTTCTGGCCCAGGAGGCCTTGGTTCACAACTCTTGCAGCTAAGCCTAGAAGATTCACTACCTCTTCCACTGTCCCAGAATCTACTGTACCATGGGCAGTTCCTCCATCCAGCTCCAGAAAGGCTCAGTTTAACGGCATGGATGTTGAGAGGAATAGGTTCATAGAGCATGGCTGCTCCCAGGAGGTCGTTTCAACATTACTCCATGCCAGGAAATGCATAACTAACGTTATTTACGATAGAATATGGGAAAGATTCACATCCATGGTTCAGCAGAATGGCTGGGACCCACTATCTCCAGAAGTTCCACAGATCCTGGAATTTCTTCAAGCAGGCCTAACTAGAGGACTCAGCTCAAGTACCCTTAAAGTGCAGATTTCAGGTATATCATCAAAAACAGGCTTCAAATGGGCCTCACACCCTCTTTTAATGCAGTTTATAAGAGCATGTGTAAAGATCAGGCCCCCAAGAAGACCGATGTTCCCAGCATGGGATTTATCAGTAGTCCTGAATTCATTATCAAGTTCACTTTTCCACCCAGCTGACTCAATTACATTGTGGGACTTAACACTAAAATTAACATTTCTTATCGCCATCACTTCAGCTAAAAGAGTCTCGGAGATATAGGCGTTAATGATTTCAGAACCCTACATGGTGTTTTATCCAGACAGGGTGGTACTAAAACCCTCAGACCACTTTACTCCAAAAGTGACATCATCCTTTCACTACAATCAGGAAATCAACTTTCCATCATTTACTGACGATCAAGGGCAACCACACGCCTTGAACATTAAGACCACTATTAGAAACTATCTGTCAGCTACAGCCTCTTTCAGGAAAATTGATAACCTATTGGTGGAAGGAAGAAGAGGCCATATGGCGTCCTCCCGCACCATCTTGGCTGGTCAAGGCCATCAAGAAAGCCCATGAGACTCAGAATCTGCTGGTTAGGGATGAGCTTCGTTTTCGAGTCGAACCCATGTTCGACTCGAACATTGTCTGTTCGCCTGTTCGCCGAATTGCGAACCATATGGGCCGTTCACGCCAGATTCGTGTGGCGCGTCACGGCCCATAATTCACTACGGAATCGCAGTGCATTGCTGACTGATGATTGGCCAAGCATGCACTATGACCCGCATGCTTGGCCAATCACAGTGCCGTCTGTAGAGAGAGCTGTATTTGGCCAAAGCCATGGTGGCTTTGGCCAATTATGGCTCAGGGGGTTTAGTACACGCCCCACACTATATAAGACTGCCTGCACGGCGGCCCTGTGTAGTGTGTGTTCCGGCGTTGAGAGACAGAGACAGTGTCATTTGATTTAAGTTAGATAGATTAGGCAGGACAGTCAGTTGGCTGCACTTACAGTGTATTGTATATATATATATCTATATATATATATATATATATATATATATATATATATATATATATATATATATATATATATATATACACATATATATATATATATGCATCCCAGGTGTTGTGTGTGTGTGTATATATATATATATATATATACACTGTATATTCAGTTTTGCTAGATCCGTTCCTATTATTATCTTCCTACTGACAGGCAGGCTTGTGTTGTTACAGTATTTACAGCTACCTGAAGAAAATTGCTGGTGTTCTTCTGATCCTATTAGTACCACAGTCAGGCAGCTAGACTATGTACAGTTAGTGTAGTGCGTCCTCCTCACAGTGTTCAGCTAAAGCTACAAGTTAGTTTAGGGTGACCTCTGCACAGTGTTTAGCTAAAGCTACAAGTTAGTGTAGTGCGTCCTCCTCACAGTGTTCAGCTAAAGCTACAATTTGTGTAGTGTGTCCTCCTCATAGTGTTCAGCTAAAGCTACAAGTTAGTGTAGTGCGTCCTCCTCACAGTGTTCAGCTAAAGCTACAAGTTAGTGTAGTGCGTCCTCCTCACAGTGTTCAGCTAAAGCTACAAGTTAGTGTAGTGCGTCCTCCTCACAGTGTTCAGCTAAAGCTACAAGTTAGTGTAGTGCGTCCTCCTCACAGTGTTCAGCTAAAGCTACAAGTTAGTTTAGTGTGACCACTGCACAGTGTTCAGCTAAAGCTACAAGTTAGTGTAGTGCGTCCTCCTCACAGTGTTCAGCTAAAGCTACAAGTTAGTGTAGTGCACAGTGTTCAGCTAAAGCTACAAGTTAGTGTAGTGCGTCCTCTGAACAGTGTTCAGCTAAAGTTACAAGTTACTGTAGTGCACAGTGTTCAGCTAAAGCTACAAGTTAGTGTATAGCGTCCTCCTCACAGTGTTCAGCTAAAGCTACAAGTAAGTGTAGTGCGACCTCTGAACAGTGTTCATCTAAAGCTACCTGTAGAAGATTGGTGGTGTTCTCATACTACAGGCAGGCAGTTGATTTTGCTAGCTGCAGTATCAATATATATATATATATATATATCCCAGCTTAGTGCAGCTACATCTCACTGGAGGCCATTAGTATGTCTGGAAGGCCAACAAGGAGAGGCAGACAGTCACAAGCCAATAAAAGAGGGCAAGCAGGCTCTGTGTCTAGAGGCAACAGTGCTGGTCGTGGAGACGGTGCATCCTCATCAGCACGTGGCCGTGGGACACGCTTGGCCTTTTTTTCGGCTGCTGGCCGTGTTGAGCCGCAACATGTGGAAGACTTGGTCGAGTGGATGACCAAGCCATCCTCATCCTCCTCATTCTCTCTCACCCATGCTCAGGGTACTTTGTCTGGTAAAGCAGCTGCCAACGCGGCCTCTTCCCTCGGCTCAATGGCATCAGTGACTCCTTCCTTAGCCCCACCATGTCCTCCTGAGGAGTCCCTCGAACTCTTTGACCACAGTGTTGGGTACATGCTCCAGGAGGATGAACAGCATTTAGAAGGCTCTGATGATGATACTGAGCTAGATGAAGGCAGTAACGTGAGCACGGACAGAGGGGGTGCCCAAGAAGGACAGCAATCTGGCAGTCATGCTCCCCCTGCTGCAGCATACTGCCAGGTTTGCTCCAGTGATGAGGAGGGAGGGGATGATGGGGTCACTGACTCAACGTTGGTGCCTGATAGGAGAGAGGAGGAGGAGGAGAAGGCACATCACCAACGAGGCAGGATGCCATCCAGGGGCCAGCCTAAGGGCAGCACACTGACTGCATCACACCGCAAAGCTCCGCATGTGAAGAGCGCTGCTGTCTCTGCGTGTTATTCCAAAAGTTCTTTGGTGTGGGCCTTTTTTGAGACGAGTGCATCAGATCGCACCGCTGCTATTTGCAACATATGTCTCAAGTGTATCTCGCGTGGCCAAAACATCTCCCGCTTGGGCACCACATGCTTGACCAGACATATGTTGACCTGCCATGCAGTTCCTTGGCAAGCGTATCTACAAGACCCACACCAAAGAACAAAGAGGACCTCTCCTTGCTCCTCATCAGCTGAGATCTCCAACCCCACTATACCTTCAGTCCTCTCTGAGACCTGCACTGAGAGAAATGAAGATGTAGAATTAGGTGTGTCACAGCCAAGTACTTGTGGGCAATCTGCTTTCGGTACACCGACATCAGATTGTACCAGGCAAATTTCCCTGCCCCAGCTGCTGCACCGCCGAAAGAAGTTCGCTCCCAGCCATCCACATGCCCAGTGGTTGAATGCTAGCTTAGCAAAATTGCTAGCACTTCAACTGCTACCTTTTCAGTTGGTAGACTCTGCCCCCTTCTGTGAGTTTGTGGAATGTGCGGTTCCTCAGTGGCAGGTACCCAAACGCCACTTTTTCTCACGGAAGGCGATTCCGGCTCTCTACCGGCATGTGGAAGGCAATGTCCATGCCTCGCTGGACAGGGCGGTCAGCGGTAAGGTGCATATTACTGCTGACTCATGGTCCAGCAGGCATGGACAGGGACGTTACCTAAGTTTCACAGCGCATTGGGTGACTCTGCTGGCAGCTGGGAAGGATGCAGGACAAGGTGCAGTAGTGTTGGAGGTTGTTCCGCCACCACGCCTCCAAAATGCCACTACTAATGATTCTGACACACCTCTCTCCTCCACCTCCTCCTCTTCTTCTTCCTCCATGGCCTCTTCCTGTGCTATGTCCTCGGGACCAGTGGTGCTCCGTAGGCGTTCAAGGGGCTATGCAAGTATGCAGGCCAAAAGATGTCATGCGGTGCTTGAGCTGGTGTGCTTGGGGGACAGGAGCCACACTGGGGCAGAGATTCTGTCAGCTCTGCAGGGACAGGTTCAGAGGTGGTTGACGCCATGCCAACTTAAGGCAGGAATGGTGGTTTGCGACAATGGCACCAACCTCCTCTCCACCCTCCGACAGGTACAACTGACCCATGTGCCCTGTTTGGCTCACGTCCTTAACTTGGTGGTGCAGTGGTTCTTGGGCAGGTACCCGGGCTTACAGGATGTCCTGAGGCAGGCCAGGAAAGTCTGTGTGCATTTCCGCCGGTCATATAATGCCAGTGCTCAGCTGGCAGACCTTCAAAAGGAATTTAACCTGCCCAAGAACCGCCTAATCTGTGCCCACCAGGTGGAACTCAACGTTGGCCATGCTGCAGCGGCTGCACACGCAGCAGAGGGCCATCAATGAGTACCTGTGCGACTATGGCACCAGGACAGGGTCAGGGGAGCTTGGTTTTTTTTCCCCACGCCAGTGGGCCATGATCAGGGATGCATGCACTGTCCTGTCACCATTTGAGGAGGCCACAAGGATTGTGAGCAGTGACAGTGCATGCATCAGTGACACTGTCCCCATTGTCCACCTGTTGGAGCACAGGCTGCATGGAATAATGGACAGGGCACTTGAGGCAGAATAAAGGCAGGAAGAGGAGGACTTCCTTAGCTCTCAAGGCCCCCTTTATCCAGACAGTGTTCCTGCGTGCCCGCCGATCACACAGGAAGAGGAAAAAGGAGGAGGAGCAGGATTGTGTCAGTATGGAGGTGGAGCCTGGCACTCAGCATCAGCAGCAGTCTTTAAGGGATCATTTACAGTCCCAAGAAACACATGGACTTGTACGTGGCTGGGAGGAGGTGGCTGCGGATCATGTCGTCCTTAGTGACCCAGAGGACTCCCGGTGTTCTGCCTCTTCTCCCGGGCCCCGCTGCTATCTTCTTCCAGCTCTTTTTTGCTAGCGAGGGGCCCGGTCTGCTGCCGCTGTCTTGTCGCCGCTGTCTTGTCGCCGCTGTCTTGTCGCGATGAGTGAGTCATCTCGGCGCTAGCTCCTGCGACAGGGCTCGCAGGTGTCAAATCTCGGCGAGAAATGCGGCGAGATTGACACAATATCGTGGTCACCTACTGTATGATCGGTTCCAGCAACCATCGCCAGCGTCTGTTTTACATGGTGCAGGAATACCTGGGGCAAGATCTGACTTGGAGACCTTTCCCACCGAAAATCCTCTGGGTTACTGGGTCTTGAGGATGGATCACTGGCCAGAGCTTGCACAGTATGCAATTGAGCTACTGGACTGTCCTGCATCCAGCGTTCTTTTGGAACGCACATTCAGTGCTGCTGGAGGCTTTGTAACCGATCACAGGGTGTGTCTGTCCACCGACTCGGTCGATCGACTGACCTTCATAAAAATGAATTAGTCTTGGATCACCACCAGCCACCAAGCACCTGATGCTGATGTAACCGAATACATTTTTTTGAAATGTCAGATCCTTTCAAAGACTGCCTATGCTGATGCTGAGTGACTATCCTGTTATACTGAGTAATTATCCTCTTCCTCCTCAATGATCATGATGATAGCATTTTTGGTTCTGGGCGCCGCCAGTCCTGCCACCAGTGCCTAAGGCCCAATTTTTTAGCCCCTGTCTAACAGGGGCATGTAATTACAATTTTTCATGCAATTTTTTGCAGCAGGGCTAGTTCCTGCGCTCCAACTAGAGTATCTGTGAGGGGTTGCAGTGTTGTGGCACCATGTCATGGTTATGCAATAGAGTTTGCTTGTCAGCTTACCTGTCTCCATGTGTTCATCTCCAAAGACCAGCTTTCTCTCACCTGACTGCTTTTATTAACTCTCCTCTAGCATGGCTCCACCCCAGCTCCTATCAGAGAACTCTAAATTAACCTCTGCACTGCAGGTCAGCCCTGCTGATCAACCTTTGTGTGTTTGGCTTCCTGTTCCTGCCTGTCGTGTGCTCTACGTTTATTTCTGTTACCGACCTTGGCGTGTTCTATACTATTCCTGTCTGCTCGTGACCCTGACCTTTTGCGTGTCCCCGACTATCCCTGTTTGCCTGTGACCCTGAACCTTGGCATGTACTCTGTTGTCCTTGTCTGCTTGTGGCCCTGACCTTGGCTTATTCCTTTACTATCCCTATCCTACTGTTGCCTACTGTGGGTGTGAGCTGGGGAACCCTGGGGGTCGCAACCTGGAGCCAGTTGCAGCCCAGTCCATCCTCACCACTAGAGGCTCTGGTGAACATCTGCTGGCTCTTAGAATCCGCGCCCCAGGGAATCCTACGCTCTAACTCCGGTGGGATCCGTGTTGGTGTTCCAGCGGCCCTGCCTTCCTTATACCCGGACTCCCATCCGCAGCAGTCAGCCGTAGGGTCCACTGCCTTGCGGTGCACTCCTGATCCCAACGGTGTGCATCTGTCACCTAGCCTCAAGGTGACCTGACACACCAGCACCAGTGCCTAAGGCCCAATTTTTCAGCCCCTGTTTAACAGGGGCGTGTAATTACAAATTTTGATGCAATTCTTTGAAGCAGGGCTAGTTCCTGCGCTCCAACTAGAGCATCTGTGAGGGGTTCCAGTGTTGTGGCACCAGCACCAGTGCCTAAGGCCCAATTTTTCAGCCCCTGTTTAACAGGGGCATGTAATTAGAATTCTTGATCTAATATTTCACAGCAGGGCCCGTTTCTGCGCCCACCAAGAGTATCTGTGAGGACTTACAGTGTTGTGGCACCAGCACCACCACCACCACCAAAGGCCCAATTTTTCTGCCCCTGTTCAACAGGGGCATGTAATTACAATTCTTGATCTAATATTTCACAGCAGGGCCCGTTTCTGCGCCCACCAAGAGTATCTGTGAGGACTTACAGTGTTGTGGCACCAGCACCACCACCACATTCTTGATCTAATATTTCACAGCAGGGCCCTGTGAGGGCTTACAGTGTTGTGGCCACAACAACACCTAAAGCCCAAATTTCTGCTGAGTATATAGGGCAGGCCCCTACTTTCAAACATCCAACTTACAAACGACTCCTACTTGCAAATGGAAGGAGGCAACAGGAAGTGAGATGAAATCTACCCCTAGGAAGGGAAATTCTCTCCTGTAAGAGTTAATATGGGAAAAACTTTTCTCCTTTCCACTGATGCTTTATCACCAATCCTTGTTTCACTAAAAAACACAAATTTTCAAAAATCATTTGTCATTGGGACAAAAAGTGAGGTGAAATCTTCTGAAGAGGAGCACAGACAGCAAAACAAATGTCACAGGGGTGATAACCCTTCCCTAGGTTTTCCAAAAGCATTAAAATAGATTTTTTGGCTGAAGCTAAACACGTTAAAAATGTACCAGTTCACAATTACAAACAGATTCTACTTAACAACAAACCTGCAGTCCCTGTCTTGTTTGCACCGCCTGTATACTGCTGTTCAGAGTATATAGGGCCTGGGGGCCCCACACCTTTCCTTTTTTAATTTGGGTGCGGGGTTCCTCTTAATATCCATACAAGACCCAAAGGGCCTGGTAATGGACTGGGGGGTACCCATGCCGTTTGTCTCACTGATTTTCACCCATATTGCCAGGACCCGACATTACATTAAAGCCGCAAGCAGTTTTAAATGATTTTTTTTCTTTTAAAATGACATTTTGTGCAGGGACTGTTCTAAGCACGGGAAACATACGCCACTTTACAGGCATACTATAGACACCCCCCAGGTACGATATTTAAAGAAATATTTAATTTTTTTATTTTTTTATTTTAAGCATCCTTAAAATCACTGCTCCTGAAAAAACGGCTGTTTTTAAAACTTTTTTTTGCATTGATACATGTCCCCTGGGGCAGTACCCGGGTCCCCAAACCCTTTTTAGGACAATAACATGCAAATTAGCCTTTAAAATGAGCAATTTTGATTTTGAACGTTCGAGTCCCATAGACGTCAATGGGGTTCTAACGTTTGTGCCAATTTTCGGTCCGTTCGCAGGTTCTGGTGCGAACCGAACCGGGGGGTGTTCGGCTAATCCCTACTGCTGGTACCTGGAGGCATTAGGGCTCACTCAACAAGGGCAGTGGCAACTTCCTGGGAAGCGTATTGCAGGGTGTCACCAGAGACAATCTGCAGGGCAGCAACCTGGTCTTCCAGACATACATTCATGTCCCACTACAAGGTAGACTCGGCTCAGTTATCTACAGTAGATTTTGGAAGATCCGTTATTCGGGCCAATTCCACAGCCATATGATAATTAAATACTACTACTTTATTTGCACCCATCTAACTGGCGAGTTATTTCCCAGTGTGTGCTGCCATGATGCTTCAGGAAAACGGAAAATTGTATACTCGCCTTTGCATAATTTTCCTTTCCTGACGCATCTCCATGGCAGCACACAGCATCCCACCCTTCTTTATATGATAGTTACAGAGAATAAAGGGGGGTGCCTCTCCTTCAAATTTATAGTTGACCAATCCTGTCAGGTTGTGGGGGCGGAGTCACAACCCAGTGTGTACTGCCATGGAGATGCGTCAGGAAAGGAAAATTACGGAAGAGGGAGTATACAATTTTCCGTTTTCCCAGTGCTAAACCTTTCATCCAATTACTAAATAACTGCATTGGTAAATGTCAAAAGCCAGTATAAAGGAATAATACAGGTGTGTGTATGTGTGTGTAAAAATAAATAAATAAATAACTAAACTTAACTCATTTTTTTTACTCCTCCCTATTTTTTATTCTCCTTTAACCACTTGCCTACTGGGCACTTACATCCCCTTCCTGACCAGGACAATTTTCAGCTTTCAGCGCTGTTGCACTTTGAATGACAATTGCGCGGTCATGCAACACTGTACCTGAACAACATTTTCATAATTTTTTTCATACAGATAGAGCTTTCTTTTGGTGGTATTTAATCACCACTGGGTTTTTTATTTTTTGCTTAAGAAACAAAAAAGGTTATAGTTTGTTATAAAATTTTTCAAACTGGTATTTTCTCTCCTTCACTGATGGGCACTGATGAGGCTGCACTGGTGAGGTGGGAACTGATGAGGCTGCACTGGTGGGGACTGATAGGCGGCACTGGTAGGTGGCACTGATGGGCACTACTGATTGGCACTGAAAGGTGACACTCGTGGGCACTGATTGGCACTGAAAGGTGGCACTCGAGTCCACTGATGGGTAGCACAGATTGGGACTGATGTCCCTGTAACAGAAGCTGGTTACCGGCTTTATTATTTTCTCCTCACACTGATCCTGAGGAGAAAAAAATACAGTAACCGGCTCCTATTTACTTCCTGATCAGCTGTCATTGGCTGACAACTGATCACATGGTAAAGGGCCCTCTGTGATTGGCCCTTTACCCTGTTCTGTGATCAGCTAAGCCCAAAGGACTCAGTGATCACCGTGTGCACCGGGTGCGCGAGCAGCACGATCACAGGAGGACATCTATTGGCATCCTCCCAACACTGGAAGACCGCGCTGTAGCCGTCATTCGACTGTAGCATGGGCGGAAAGTTGTTAAGGGGGCGTGGCAGGGTGTGTGTCCTATGCCTACATTCTTTTGGTAATAGTTGTCCCTTATTCGCATCTCAAAAATTTGGGAGGTATGCATAGTGGTCAGTGAGAGGAAACACAGTGCCCAGAGGGGAACACGCTTTTTGGTACACCCAAAATTGTCAGATAGCAGTGACATCTGGAGTTCTGCAAAAGAGATTTTGTTCACCACATGTTGTGAAAGAATGTGTTTATATTTCTTTCCACAGTGCCTTTACTCTTATTTAGTATGCTCTTTAATGGCTTCCCAGCTAGCCAATATGCATAAGGGAGGGGGTTGTTCTCCTGTTCTGGGATGGCGTGCCTGTATGTCCTCTCAGAAGTGCAAGTCACACGCACCTCCTGGGGCACGCCGTGGGGTGATCTGTGACCCACCGTGTCCACCGGACGCAACCAATCACGATCATGGTAGAGGCTGCTGCAAGCGACCCTGATACCATGTGATCGCTGTGATCAATCACAGCGATCACAATTACAGTAGTAAACAAGGCCCTGTACCATGTGATAGCTGTAACCAATCATAGCATCACAGAAAAAAAGCAAAGGTTTCCTGTAAGAAGCCTTTGAACAGTGTTACTGATTGCTAATTTGAGTGTTAAAAAAAAATCCCCTCTCTCTAGAGTAGTACAGTGCCATTATGGTGACAGTATGTAAAAAAAAAAAAATTGTAAAAAATAAAATGGCTGGCTGCTTTGATATCGCTGTATGTCAGTGCAGTGTCCCTAATCACTGCTGCACCACTGACAGTGTCCCTAATCACTACAGTCCACTCAGTGTCCCTAATCACTTTTTTTATTTATATAGCAATTAATTTAAAAAATAGTGGTAATTAAATACTACCAAAAGACAGCTCTATCTGTTCAAAAAATGATAAACATTTCATTAGGGCACAGTTGCATGACTGATTAATTGTTGGTCAAAGTCTGGCAGTCCTGAAAGCTGAAAATTGGCCTGGGCAAGAAAGGGGTAAAAGTGTTTGATATTGAAGCTCTTAAAATGTATTTACTTGATTATTATTTTTGTTATATCTGCAATAAAGTAAACCAATGGTAAGAAAGAAAAGGTAGTCTGACAATGCTGACCTGTGCTTCTAAAAATACGCATGAATAATCTTTATTTTTCTCTCATGGCAAGTTTTCTTTATCCATTCATTGTCTTAAAATGTTGGCATGAAAAGGAATTTTTAAATGACTACATTTTTTTAACTTGATATAAACATGATAACTGTATGATTTGTCACTGTAGCAGATGTTACAGCAGTGGCGTAGCGTGGGTTGTCAGCGCCCGGGGCAAGACAAGTAATTTGCGCCCCCTAACCTGCGGACTTTTCACACTCCCCAATTCCTGTCCCTTCCCTTCCTACAATAGTACTAACCAACCTGATTCCTATACTGACCACTACACTACACTATCCTCTATATTGACCACTACATTACACTGTCCACTATATTGACCACTACACTCTACTGTCCACTACACTGACCACTATACTACACTGACTACTATACTGTCCACTACACTATACTGCCCACTACACTATACTGTCCACTACACTGACCACTATACTGTCCACTACACTATACTGCCCACTACACTATACTGACCACTATACTGTCCACTACACTATACTGACCACTATACTGTCCACTATACTGCCCACTACACTATACTGTCCACTATACTGACCTCTATACTGTCCACTACACTATACTGTCCACTATACTGACCACTACACTGTCCACTACACTATACTGTCCACTACACTGACCACTATACTATACTGTCCACTATACTATCCTGTCCGCTATACTTACCACTACACTATACTGTCCACTACACTATACTGACAACTATATTGTACACTACACTATACTGTCCACTACACTATACTGACCACTACACTATACTGACCACTACACTATACTGACCTCTATACTGTCCACTACACTATACTGACCACTATACTGTCCACTACACTATACTGTCCACTATACTATACTGTCCACTACACTGACCACTATACTGTCCACTACACTGACCACTATACTATACTGTCCACTATACTGCACTGACCACTTTACTGTCCACTACACTATCCTACCTACAGTATTACTATACTGACCACTACACTGCATGACTCTAGCTGCTCTTCTACTCACTCTCTCTCTCTGGCTGGCTGCTCCCCCTTCCCAGACCGTGTCCCCCCCCCCCCCCAGGGCCAGCAACACGACTCTCATCACGAGGGAGTCTCACCTTTTCTTCTTTGTTTTCCATCAGTTCGGAGGGGAGCAGGAGGAGGAGACAGCGGCGGCTCACAATCTTGAATTTTTGTGTCCCCCCGCGCTCCACCATGTTCAGTCTCCGGCACCTTGTGATTGGGCGTATGGGGTCATGTGTGGCAGCGGGGCTGGCCTGTTAACGCTTGCACTTGCTCCTGGAGTCCCGCCTCCGCACATGACCCCATTTACCCAATCACAGGGTGCCAGAGACTGAACATGTGCAGAGGCGGGACTCCAGGATGTACCGCGATCGTGGACAGGCCAGCCACGCTGCCGCACATGACCCCATACGGAAATCACATGGCGCCGGAGACTGAACATGGCGGCCAGAGCGTGGGGACACAGGGCAGTGAATTTAGGAGGAGGCAGCCAGTAGTCACACACTGGCGAGAAATTTTGCCCCCCTAAATGTTGCGCTCCGGGCCACGGCCCCCTCCGCACCCCCCACGCTACGCCACTGTGTTACAGTTTTATTAGTATTTTGTTTTTTTTTATGTAAAGCATTTGTTACCCCAACACTTCATATTCCTGATATGTGCCTGTTGTACCATGTGCTTGTATCAGAAAGTATCCAATTATTTTTGTATTGCTTCCTATATGTGAAATTCTTTGTGTTCCTGCTAGTGCCTTTGCTTTCTTTTTTACAAACTGACCACATTAAGCAAGAGAGCACACCGTGGTTAGTTCTCTAGCTATGCTGGGAACTCAGTGTACTCTCCTCCAATGATCAGACTTGTCCTGACACACCTCTGCTGTACAGCCATTCACTGGGAAGCTCAGTGTGATGCTGCTTCTCCTCTCCCCAGCTCTTATGCAGCTAAAAAACACGGAATGTGATCATTTATAAACAAAAGAGAAAAAAAAAAAGGTATTTATAATGGGGTGTTTTTTATGTTTTTGGTTTTATATATCTATACAAAAATGTTTTGCCTTTTCATTTCTGTTTTAACCTGAATAGGTTGTTTTTACAAGGTGATCATTTAAAATCACGTTAAATATTTAATATTTCAGATGGAAGGACTCGGCTTCAGTGAAGTGATGGAGATAGTGAATGAGGTGTATAAGATCCCTGTAATGATTTCCAAGGGGATGTTCCAGCTTTTTTCCAGTCACATGGAGATCCTGGCTGTAGTTGGAGGGTGTTTCATCCTGTGGAATTTTTTCAGCCTTCTTCATTTCTGGTATTCAATGATACAGCAATATGCCATTCCTTGCTTTCTAAGCAGGTCCAAGCATATCAGACAGTATGGAGAATGGGCTATAGTTACTGGTGAGTGAGAAGATCTGAAACATAAAAGCACGTAACTGAAATATGTTTTATTTCTTGTATTGGTTCATATAATGCCTTCATCTTTGATCTTCTGTGGATTTCCATTAAAAAAAAAATGCTATGACATTTCTGCTTTAAAAACTTTAACCACTTTCCTACCAGCCTATAGCTGATTGACGCCCGCAAGGTAGCTCTGTTATCCTGATTGGGCATCATATGACGTCCAGCAGGATAAGCTGCTTGTCTCTCCGACACACCGCATCTCCCATCGTGGTAAAGAGTCTATGATGTAGGCTCTTAACCAAGTGATCAGCTGCGACCAATTACAGCTGATCACAGTGGTAACCAGAAAGTGCCGGTAATTGGCTTTCATCGGTTTGCGCTGGCAGGGAGAGCCGTTCAAACACTATCCTGAATAGGGGGGGGGGGGGTCTGCACTGATAGTCAGCACATTGATTATCAGCGCAGCCCCTATCAGAAGTGCCCACCACAAATGCCAATCAGTGCCCATCAGTAACGCCTGTTAGTGCCCATCACAAATGCCAATCAGTGCCCATCAGTAATGACTATCAGTGCTGCCTATCATTGCTGCCTATAAGTGCACATCATTGCTGCCTATTACTGCCAATCATTGCCGCCTATTAGTGCCTCATCAGTGCCCATCAGTGCAGCCTCATCAGTGCCCATCAGTGCACCCTCATCAGTGCCTGTCAGTGAAGGAGAAAGCAAAATTTTATAACAGAAACAAAGAAAAACTTGACCAAAAGTTTTTTCAAGCAAGCAGATACACTGACAGGTCAGCAGGAGACCTACATTGCACCAGTGATCAGCAATGCTTTTCAGGCTTTGTTTTACCTGTGCAAAAAGTGCTTTTTCTTCTTTTATTTTTCCTTTTCTTTTTTTTTTGTGAACTTATCCTTTATTAGATTGAGAAGGCTTTCTCACCTCTGGAAGCAGATACTTCATAAACAGCTACAATATAAGCCCTGGCACAGTATTTTAAACCAGCTACAAATGATAATGCAATTGGTGATTCGGATTGATCACAGCATAAAATCTGTTTATTTAATGTAGACAAAGGTAAAAAATCCAGAAAACAAGCAGCTTACATGTTTCAGCCTTCAGGGGGCCTTAATTATAGCTACACACACAGATTACACACTTCACTTTTATAACCGCACTCTAATCCCATAGCTCCCAACTGTCCCTGATTTCGGGGGACTGTCCCTGATTTGGAGCAATATCCCTCTGTCCCTTATTCCTCCTCATTTGTCCCTCATTTTGGTCTGATCTATAAAGATGTATATAAAATGCACTTTTTATCTATCAAAAAGTGTTTCCCAGCGCTAAACCTTTCATCTGATTTCTAAATTGCTGCATTTGTAAATTCCAAAAGTCAATATAAAGGAATAGTAGTGGTAAAAAAAAGCACTTGTTGGTTAAACCAATCTTGTTTTTTTGTACAATTCTCCTTTAAGGCGGTGTGGCCAGGGGTGTGTCCTATGCCTGCATACTTTTGCTGATAAGTGTCCCTCATTCCCATCTCAAAAAGTTGCTTGGTATGTAATCCTCCAGGGGTGGTAATCACTAATTAACCCCTTAGAGTCTGGTATACGCACATTCATTACATGCAGAAAAAAACAAGACAAATCAATACATATATATGACAGCAAAAGAACAACACATGGAGAGAGAGCACAGGTGGGGGGACAGATAAACGTGCTATTAAAAAAGGATATGAAAATTATGTAAAAAATTTTGATAAATCTAAAGAGACCCAGAGAGGGAGGTTTGCGCAGATACAGGTCAAAGTCTTGTTATGGAAATGATTAAGAGCTCCAATCGAGCCCAAGGTTATCTGCTGCTGTCTCTAATTTGAAAAGTGTTGATATGCATGCATATAAAAGTAAACACTCTGAGACACGCTCAGCACCGTTACTTGTTACACTTCTGATTTATTCAAGGCGGTGTTAATGTTTTATACACACAAATACGTCATTGCTATGTTAGTCTAATAAGTACATCTCATTGGTTAAGATAGAAAAAGAAAATGGAGAATGTTCATAACGAGGTTTGGCTGTCTTTGGTTTTATCTTCAGTTCCGCGTTCTTCTGATGTGTGGGATGCAGGGGGTACCCGCCATCTTGAGAAAATATAGGAACAGAGCAAATCTGTATACTTATATAATGAGCAAGGAGAAAAATATGTATGCACATAAGAAAATAGACATTTTCAGATTACTATTATTATTATCTACATCACATTCCTTCACAATCCCCCCTAAAATGACTATTTTCTCTTTTCTGTCCCTAATACTAAAGGTCCTACTTTTAGCCTGGCCCTTCTCCTCTGCAACTCTTTTTGGCTGTATATAGAATTGGGCAGCAACTGTTCACTTCCCTCCTCGATACAGCTGGAGAGGTGCAGTCAGGCGCTATCTATCCCTATAACCCTATAGGACTGTGAGATTATGGACAGGGAGTGACTGTAGAGGAGTGAAGGGTTTGTCATCTTCCATCATAAGGGGGTCCTCTTCTTCTTGGTGGAGAAACGTAGGTGTGCTATTGCCTACAGCCTTGCTCATTAACTTTTTATGAAAGGTAGAATACAGCATACAATCAGGGCTAAAAGAACCAGGATTATTAATACTGTTACCCGTATCTGGGCGAGCACCTTCTGCCACCCACTCATCCAGCTGAAGTATTGATCCCATGGGTCTGTGATACCTGAGTTCTTCTTCAACTCCAGTGACAGATCTTCTAATTTCTTTATAGCTAGAGTAACCTTACCATTTGGGCCAATATTATCAGGAATGTATGTACAACAGGTTCCCGTTTTTTCCTATGATTTTACAAAACACCTCCTTTCCCAGCTAGCACCATGTCTAAGGCCACCCGGTCCTGGAATGTCATATAGAAAGTGGGGGCTAACTGGTCAGCAATTCGCTGGAGGGCATCTTTAGAGTAATTTACAAATCTCTGTTGGTTGTAATATGAGTAGTGTCATGTCACCTAGAGGCTGGGTGACAGATGCACACCGTTGGGATCAGAAGTGCACCGCAAGGTAGTGGACCCTACGGCTGACTGCTGCGGATTGTACCCTGGGAGGTTCAGGAAGCAGGTCTACTGGATCACTGACACAGATCCCACTGGGAGCTAGAGCATAGATTCCCCAGGGCGCGGAGTCTAAGAGCCAGCAGGTGTTCACCAGAGCCTCTAGTGGTGAGGATGGACTGCGCTGCAGTCTGGCTCCAGGTCGCGGCCCCCAGGGTCTCACAGCTCACGCTCACGGTAGACTACAGGAGAAGAGGAAGGAGGGAGCTGGCTGGAACATCAGGGTCACAGGCAAACAGGGATGGCCGGGAACAGGCCAAAGTCGGTAACAGAAATCAGATGTAGGAAACACAGCAAGTACACACAGTGGCTAACACACAGTGGTTGATCAGCACTGCTGGCTTGCCGTGCACAGGTTAATATAGGGTTCCCTGATAGGGCCTGGGGTGGGGCCATGCTTATAGGAGAGGTTACAAAAGCAGTCAGGTGAGGGTCAGCTGGTCTCCAGAGATGAACACATGGAGACAGGTATGCTGAGCGACAAACTCTATTGCATAACCATGACATGTAGTTAATCCAATCTACATTCTTGCTGACAGTTGTTATGGGGATCAAAGACTCAAAACCAGCTTTTACCAGATCCCTGGCTTTAAACTCATCAGGGACCCCCCTTGTAACCCCTATGACATGTATGTATACATGAGGATCAAAGCTTCCGGAGAGAGCTGTTCGCTTCCTTCTCTGACTGTGTGCTGGGTCAGTGTATGTATCAGGGGTATCTTTGGTTAGGATATGGGGGCTTTCTATTTTCATCTTTTTTGTCTAATGCACTCTGTGGTCGCCCAGTCTGGCCCTGTGTTCCAACCCACTGGCCCCCACAGAAACCACAACTCTGTCCCCAGTAACTGTCTGTGTGGCATACATATATGTCCTTACCGTCAGGGATATCACTGTACCAATGGCATCACCATGAAGGGTCAAACGGACAAGGTACTATGTCACAGTAATCTAAGGTAAAGGTGGTCACATGTGCACCTGAAGAGTTACACCAAAACGTAATTATGTTATCATTTTTGTGATGGCCACCTCCTGGGCCCCTCCCCCCTAGATCAAACAGAAAAAGGATATGCAGCACCCGAAAACACTTTCTCCTGCAGTGATAAGCGTGCATTCAGGTGTTCTTCCTGGCCAACTTGACTGAGGTGGCTGTGGTCACCAAAACTTGGAATGGACCATCATAACTTGGCTCAAGGATCTCCAGACAGTAGTTGGTGTGTTCCTGTATCTAATTCAGGATCTGGAATGGAAGAAAACACCTGGACATGCATTCAGGTTAATTCTCGTGATAATGTGGTTACATAATTAGTCAACACATCAGACTGTAACTGTAACTGTTGTGGAAAGTAACAACCAAGTCTGGGAGCTGAACCAAACAAAATTTCATAAGGAGATAGGGCATGTTTCCCCCGGGGGTGTGTCTGACACTGAACAGGGCAATGGGCCAACTCATGTTAGTCTATTGGGCCATCTTTAACATCCTGTTTTTAGTGTTCCATTCATCCTTTCTACCTTCCCGCTACTTTGAGGGTGGTATGGGATGTGTAGTGCCAACTGAACCCCCAGTGCTGCCTAAATCTCTTTAGTAAGGGTTGTTGTTAAGGCTGGTCCCTGATCTCTCAATATCACCTCTGGGACCCCAAATCTACATACTATCTCACTTAGTAGTTTCTTAGCTGTGGTCCTGGCAGTCGTGACCACTTCCACTAGGGCGTTTTCAAATCTGCCACTTCTTGGCACTTGAGAATGATCAATTTGCATCCTCTGGAATGGGGTATAGGGCTTTTGCCAGGTGCTTCTTCTGTGCATCCTGGGTTGCATTTGATGCAGATAATGCATGATCTGCAGAAGTTGTCGGTCAGTGGAGTAACTCTTGGTGCAACACTTGTTGATAAGAGAGTTCATAAAAGTCTTTGTCAAGTGGGCAGCTCCATGTGCCCATTACACCACAGCTGGGTACATACTCCTGGGTAGACAAGGCTTCTTGTTGCACTCGAATAGTCCATTTCTGAGAGTTGCTCCTCTCCGTTTCCAGCTTTCCTTCTTATCCGGACTTGTTGTTTCCTGTAGTTCTTTTAGATAAACTCTGTCCACTGGGAAAGTCTGTAAGGTAAGCACGGGGTGGTCTTCTTCTACCACCCTGCTGTCCACTTCCCGTGGACCACCAGCTGTCTGTTTGGCAGCTGAATTGGCTAGATGCTTGCCTTAAGCTTCCTTTGAGTTCATTTTGTCGTGTGCTTTACTCAGAATAGTCACTTGGGTTGGGAGAAGCAAGGCATCAATCAAGTTTTCACAGGTGTTCCTGCAGCCATCAGGAATCCTCTGTCCTAGATAACACCATAATCATGGGCAATGCTGAAAGCATATCTTGAGTCCATATGAATGTTGGCTCTTTTTCCCTTTGCCCATTTACGTGCTGTAGTAAGTGCTTACAGCTCTGCATCCTGTGTAGACACAGGCTTCAGCTTGTAGAACAGTGTTTTCAGTGGTGACCGCGTGTCCTGTGTGGTCATGTGGTGACAAGTCAAGACTCTACTCCTCCTCCTTTCCCCCCTCGAGAAGTGGAAGAAGGGTGGTAGGGTTCAGTGTTTGACAACTTAATAGAGTAATGCTGTCCAGTAGGAGGGAACACAGGAGTCTCAAGTGTCTGGTAGTGGACAAGTGTTTCGGCTGGATCTTGGTTGAATATGGCAACAACGTCATGGGGAGCAAGCAGAACGAGGCAGTGTCCGAGGACCAAGTTCAAAGTTTTGTCAAGCAAGGCTTGTGTAGCAAATCCAGCTCGCAGACACAATAGGCCTCCTCTTGCTACCGCATCCAGCCGACAGGAATAATATCCTACGGGGCGTAGGCTGATGCCGTGTGATTGGGTGAGTACACCTGCAGCATGTCCCAGACGTTCGGATACAAAGAACTTGAGCGTTTTGCCGTAGGCTGGGAGCCCTAGCGCCGGGGGTGGCGCACTTAAAGGCTTCAAACTTTAGATATTTTTTCAGGAGACATCTGGAAGGGTCTGATTGCAGAGCATCAGTAGGAAGGCTTCTGTAATCCATGCTCTGCACTAGGAAATTAGTCCAAGGAAAATGACAGGTGTTGAGCACCACTGCATTTTGGGCTTTATGGCTCTGCAGCCCTGGTTGGCAAGATAGCACAACAGGCTTTCTGAGGTGACTTCAACAGGGGGTAAGTCAGCTGCACAAAGGAGAAGGTCATCAACACGTTGGAAGAGAATCACTTCCGGGTGTTCCTCTTGTCATGTGTCAAGGTTGATAGCCATAGCTTTTGCAAACTGGCTTGGAAAGTTCTGTGCCCCTTGTGGCACAACTGTTTAGGTATGTTGCCGTTTCTTTCCGTGGATGAATGCGAAAAGGTACCAGCAGGAGGGGTGAGGGTGGACACTGAAGAAAACGTTTGTAAGGTCCACCTCTGTGAGGTATTTTGCAGTCAAAGGCATCCACAGTAGGTACCTGGTTCTCTTTTTAGGATTCTCTTCTTGGGGTTATTGTGGTTTCCGGGGCAATGAAGCGCCCTCTTTTAGCTTGACTGAAACTGGTGGCACCTTTAAGTGACCGTTGTCTTCCGGTCCTGTGGACCATAGGCACGCAGGGATTTTGTCAAGTACTTCCTGCAGTATTGAACTTGAAGTTTTTGCTTCATTAAGTGTGATCAGGAGAGGCAGAGAACACAAAGCAGATGAGTCTTCTAAAGATAGGGGAGTATGTAACTTCATCCCCCCTTCAGGCGTGTCTTGATTGAGGCCTGTAGTCTGGACAACACATCAGCTCCTAGTAGATTCAAGGGACATGTAGAGGACACCACAAATGAAGGAAGTGGACTGGAGCGGGGCACCCCATCCATTCCTACGCAGGAAACATCAATAGTGGAAAGGAAAGAATTATTAGGCAGGTTCACCGCCCTCAACACACTTTTGGCTGCACCCCTGTCAATGAGGAAAGTGGTAGGTTTTTCGTCTGGGACATCTTGGGGCTCTGCATTCTTTTCTAAAGTGACCCCGTTTCCCACAGTTGTAACAGGTGATCCTTTCCCTGGTATTGGGCAGTGGTGGTGGACTAGTGTAGGCGGGATCTTCGTCATGGGTTACCATGAGGGGCGTTGGTTTTTTACCTTTTTGATTTTCTATACCTCTGGTCACCAACAATAAATCAGACATTTTCATTGAATGGTATTCAGGGCGGGCCACCATCAGGCCTTTTCTGATATCCTCTCTGAGCCCTGAAACAAAAGCAGTTGATAACATGTGTGTGTGTGCCTTTATGAGTCTAGCATGATACTTCTTCACAGACTCCCCTTTATCTTGGGTAATATCTTGGATTGTGGTGGTCTGATCCGTCAACTTCTCCTTTGCCCAGTCGTGGTGTTGTGCACAGAACTCCACGCCTGAGGTGTAGGAAGTGGCACTTGTCAGGCAGGCATCATTGAAGGCCATCTGCATGACTGGCCAAAAGACATATCCTGCTTTGATTTGGCATAGTCTGATCAAGTCTCTCCAGGCAGCTGAGTAAGTTTCTTGTATCTGCACTATCCTGTGGTAGAAGGGAATTGGCTGCTTCTCTGGGTCAGGCAGACTTGTCACTAAGGCCGCTGCTTGTGATAGAGTAAAAGCGACATACATCACTGGTGCCCCTTCTGGTAACCGAGACTGTTGTTGTGGCAGGGGCTGGCAAGGGGCACTGTTCTTTACGGTTGCCAGCATGTGTTTGAGATCCTCTCGGAACTGTGAGTCCGTAGCCGGATTGGGGGTTAAATCATTGGGTGGCCTTGCTGCCTGCTGTTGGGCTTCCCACTCAGAAGCTTCTTCATCATTAACATATCCGGCCTGGGAATGTGATGCTCCCGTATTGGGGAAGACAGGTGTGTGGTATGAACCATCTTGGTTTAAAACAGGGAGGGCTGGGTACAGGCTGTTTAAGCTTACTGGGTGTACCAAGATGGCCGCCGGCAGGAAGTGCACTGGACTGGGTAGAAAGTGAAGGCATGGGTGCACTAAGATGGCCGCCGGGCTGAGTTGTCACAGTGGGTTGTGCTTGGGTGGTGAGAAAGGAGTGGTTGTTAGACGGAGGGCAGTGCTGTCCCTCCCCTCCTTTGTTTCAAGTTCCAACATATCATCAGCTCTGTGATACACATACATAATACAATCGCCATCTTTCTTAACTTCCTTTATCCAATTTTCTTTATCACACAGGATTTTTCTCCCTGTTTCTTCAGCAACATAACTTTCGCCATTTCTTTCAACTTTGTTAACTATTTCAACATCTGCTTCTCACTTTCTTTACAATATCACTTTCTTTTCTCTCTCTCTTTCTCAGCTAACGGCTTGAGAAGAGAATACATACAACCAAGGGGTTAATATTTTTCTCAGCGTTCTTATCAACAAATTCCTTCGGTGGGGGCTCATACTGCGCTCCAAGTTGCTACTGTTTGCTATAACCCTGTAATGTACGGTTAATCTCAGAACAAGAACAAACACGTCAGGGGTAGTGAGGAGCAACGGCCCGCGACCCAACAGATCCCCCGGGCAGCTCCCCCTCCGACCTTAACCAGTCCCCACCCCAACCCCTCTCATACATAGTGAACAGTAAACCACAAATACTCTCACGACAGGACATTACACCTGCCACTCTTCGAACTGCAAAATTTCAGCAGGCTAAGATAACCACAAGGGCAGACCACCCTGCAAAAATAAACCCGTTTATAGACGTTTTTTTTTCTACAGCTCTACACCAAGAGGCCGACAACTCGTCTTGGGGTGAGACTTCTGTAACACTTTCAGACTGCAAAGCCAGCAGCTGAGATAACCCTCAAAGGTTCATCGAACCCAGAGTAACCCGTCTATAAGCGTTTGCCACAAGGGAAACAATCTCATTCCAGAGGCCGACAGCTCATCTGGAGATGAGACCACACATTCACGCATGTAGCACTTTTAGACTGCTGAGTTTAGCAGCCCAAAGAATGGCAGACAGTGAACAAATACAGTCAGCAGAAACCCATTGACAGGTTCGTTAAAACAACCTCAGGCGAGGAGTTACCTGCCTCTAAGACAGTCTCAGCATACGGACAGAATCCAGCCGTCAACCGAAAGATAAGAGAGTCGTACAGTGGTAAGAATATAAATCAAACTTACCGTACTGTTAGGGCTGCGCAAACCCCCTGTCTCATCAATCAGTTAACACCCGAATGCTTTTCGCGGTATAACTTCGACTGTAGCCTGAGGTCCCGGGTTTCGGCACCATCTGTTATGGAAATGATTAAGAGCTCCAATCGAGCCCAAGGTTATCTGCTGCTGTCTCTAATTTGAAAAGTGTTGATATGCATGCATATAAAAGTAAACACTCTGAGACACGCTCAGCACCGTTACTTGTTACACTTCTGATTTATTCAAGGCGGTGTTAATGTTTTATACACACAAATACGTCATTGCTATGTTAGTCTAATAGGTACATCTCATTGGTTAAGATAGAAAAAGAAAATGGAGAATGTTCATAACGAGGTTTGGCTGTCTTTGGTTTTATCTTCAGTTCCGCGTTCTTCTGATGTGTGGGATGCAGGGGGTACCCGCCATCTTGAGAAAATATAGGAACAGAGCAAATCTGTATACTTATATAATGAGTAAGGAGAAAAATATGTATTCACATAAGAAAATAGACATTTTCAGATTACTATTATTATTATCTACATCACATTCCTTCACAGTCTCACCTGAGGTTTAACATTGTGGCTCTCGACTCTGCAATCTATGAATCGACTATACCTCCCTCTCTAAAAGTCTCCGATGTCTAACACTCCACTTGGGGGTCACTGTTACTCTCTCAATGCCACAAAATGTAAAATAAAGTTGTATTTCCTCCTTGCTTCTCCCTAAAATGTTTGGAAGCATTGGAGATGTACTTTGTTTTTTCATCACTGGAATCACACAAAAAAAAGCTCTCCTATGCGAGTTCTTATTGGTCGTGTCAAACTGCCAACATATTGCAGGCAGCAAGTAGTACAAAATTTGATCCACAATTAATGTACTGATTTGATCTTAAACTTCTCACCAGTAACAAAGGATTCAAAGGTCTTTGTAAGTACATTTAACCACTTTGTAAGTACAATACCACTTCCATACCGCTAAATATCCTATGACGATGCGATTGGCGAGCCGGAGAATGACTCAGCCGGCAGCGGCCATTTACCATAGAGAATACCACGGACCATTGCTTGCGTTAAGGTAAAAAATGTTTTTAGTTTCTATGTGCCCCCATTCCCTGTGTGAAGGGGAAGAGAGGGGAGAAAAGATCAGTGCTGTGTATGGCTGCATCTTTTTTCTCCCCTTACTTCCTCTTTATACTGCAATCAACCATTGGCTCTTGCTGCTGTCAATCAGAGGAAGTGGGGGGCGGGATTAGGTCCCGATGTGTAAGTCTATGGAGCGCGGCTCTGTAAACACACAGCTCAGGAGCCCGGGGACTGCCTCTCCCCATAGCAAGCGGCTGACTATGGTAGTCCTGCAGAATAAGAGGAAAAGCCAAGATTGCCACCGGGAACCCCAGAAAAGAAGGATGGGGGCCGCTCTGAGCAATACCACTGCACAGAGCAGGTAAGTATAACATGCTTGTTATTTTAATTTTAAAAAAATGTTAGGTTTTAGTAACACTTTAATTACACCTTAATGCAATTCACGCACGCTGGCATCTTGAGGACGCTAGAACAGGTGAAACGCGCTGAGGTGTAGTTTAGTTGTCACTGTTGGTTTCGCCGTTGAGAATGGGAGGAAGTCCATGTACACCCTCCCGGTATTTTAAGCCTTCGCTATAGCTGAAACACACGGCTTAAAATACCGGGAGGGTGTACATGGACTTCCTCCCGTTCTCGCTGACGCCAAGTGGTTAAGCTCCTCTCTAGGGAATTATCACAGTAATTAAATTAAATAATCCTTTTCACAGCTAATCACTAGCTGTAAAAAGGATTATCGCCCACTTCTCACAGTTTATTAAACGTACAACTTGGTGTGAGATACACATTAGGAAGGAGCCGCTTGAATGTCCTCACTTATTGATACCTGTGCTCTTTGCCTGACAGTGGTATAGAGTGTTATTTCTGTTAAAAGTTAAGTTCACCTTTACAGAAAAATCTGTAAGGTGAACTTACACTGGACCCCTCCTCATCCCCCCGTACCGCTAACCTGGAGCCCGGCGATCACCCACTAGGAGACCTCATATAGCCGCCTCACCGGTCCGGAATCTGCTCAGGCTTAATCACCTAAATGTACCTTGTAAGGAGGTACGTCTAGGAGCATTCTAATTGGTCGATGCCGTCACATGGGCAGCGCCGACTAATCAGAACTTGCCTAGCCCGTCCTGTCACCGCACGCGAAGAAGAGAGAAAGCCATGAGGATTTCAAATCCCAGGACTGGTAAAGCGACTATACGATTGGTCAGAACGGGTGCTTGCCGACTTCAGGTACAGTGAGGACCAGGTGCGATGGGGAGGGGGTCCAGTGTAGGTTCACCTTACAGGATTTCTCTTAAAGGTGAACTTACACTTTAAGCTTGCTACAGTATTGAACCATCACATATCAATGTGCGCATTAGTATTACCAGATGTTTTACCTGTATTTTCCACTGTATTTTATTACCCTTTTCATTGTGAGGTTTGCCACCTTTTACGTTTGCATTTTTGGGTGTGTAGCCTGAAAAATATTCCTTTTCAGCTTTGGTGTGTCAGAGGGTATGGCATGCCAGAAGGGTTGTTGTCCTCTGGAATCAGGGAGCCCATAGATCAGTGGCTCCTCTGGTGGTAAGCGCTACTTAAATATTTGTTACATAGTTAATCTGGTTGAAAAAAGTCCATCTAGTTCAACCAAAAGAGAAAAAATAAAACCAGCCCACTCAAATAGAAAACCTTCATATACACAATCCTATACCCACAGTTGATCCAGAGGAAGGCAAACAAAATCCCATAAAAGCATGATCCAATTTGCTCCTGCAGGGAAAAAAAATCCTTCCTGATCCAAGAGAAAATCGGATGTTCCCTGGATGAACTTTACCTATAAATATTAGTATCCAGTTATATTGTGTGCATTTAGGAAAGATTCCAGGCCTTTCTTAAAACAATTTATTGAGTTGGCCAGAACCAGCTCTTGAGGGAGTCTATTCCACATTTTCACAGCTCTTACTGTGAAGAAGCCTTTCCGTATTTGGAGATTAAATCCCTTTTCCTCCATACATAGAGAGCCCCCTTGTCCTCCTGTGATGTCCTTAATGTGAATAACTCTACACCAAGTTCATTATATGAACCACTTATGTATTTATACATGTTGACTATTTCCCCCCCTTAATCTCCTCTTAAGCTAGAATAAACTCAGTTCCTCTAATCTTTCTTAATATGTGAGCTCCTCCATGCCTCTTATCAGTTTGGTTGCCCTTCTCTGCATTTTCTCCAGTTCCTCAATATCCTTTTTGTGAACTGGTGCCCAAAACTGAACTCCATATTCCAGATGAGGTCCTACTAATGATTTGTACAGGGGTAAAAATCTCTCTGCAGTCCTTACCTCTTTCAATACAAAGGATTTTGCTCGCTTTGGAAACTGCAGCTTGGCATTGCATGCCATTATTAAGCTTATGATCTACCAAAACACCCAGATCCTTCTCCACCATTGATTCCCCCAGTTGTATGTAGTATGTATGATGCATCCATAATTGTAGCCCCCAAGTGCATAACTTTACATTTATAAACATTTAGCCTCATTTGCCACACAGAGTTGATTGTTATCATCATTATTACTTTTACAAAAGGAAAAGAAAGGCGCCTCTAAGTGCAGTATGCAAAATTTAATAAAGTGCACAAAGGGTTAAAAGCACTTACAAGATTGTTGAGTGTTAAAAGACATGATAAAATCAGGAGTCCTCATCTGTGGCATGTGTCCATCCTCAGCATGGTGGTAGAGAGCAGTGTGGAGCCGTCCAGCAGCTGTAAAGTGTTCTCATGCGTGTTGGAAAGAGGAGGCAGCAGGGAAGACTTATTGGACACACGCTCTCGACGTACTCTCGCCTTAGAACTGGTATTGTAGTGGTCACAGGGGAACTATTTGGACGGTTATTGTCAGATCTTTTCCCTTAATCCACCTTACTTTGAAGAGACCAATAATTACCAGAAAGCCAACAGCAGCTTTCTGACCCGAAAGAAAAATTATCAGACTGAATATGGTATTGAGTCAATAGATAACAGCTCTGGGAACATCTTTAATTATCTGTGGTACCAATCAGAGAGTTACTCTGTTTTTGTTGTACATACAGACAAAGATTTTTCTTTATACAGGCTTTCCTGCTGCCTCCTCTTTCCAACATGCATGAGAACGCTTTACAGCTGCTGGACGGCTCTACACTGCTCTCTACCACCATGCTGAGGATGGACACATGCCACAGATGAGGACTCCTGATTTTATCATGTCTTTTAACACTCAACAATCTTGTAAGTGCTTTTAACCATTTGTGCACTTTATTAAATTTTGCATACTGCATTTAGAGGCGCCTTTCTGTTCCTTTTTTATATCTTCAGAGTTGCTTCTCCTCTAACCAAAGTGCTGCCAGAAGTGCCACCTCATCATTATCATCCCTATGACCAGCTACCCACCTCCACCAGAGCGCCCTTATCTCCTCTCTCCATTATTACTTTTACAGGCTACCTTAAGGATGTATTTTCAGTGTAGCATCAGTATGTCCAGCAGACCATTCTTGTATATTACACAACAATAAACCACAGCCTAACACCGTCCCTATAAGTTACTGCGCCCTATAATTTCTTTTTTACAGGAGCCACAGGCGGCATTGGTAAAGCATACGCAGAGGAGCTGGCAAGTCATGGTATGAACATCATCCTAGTCAGCCGCAACCCTGAGAAGCTTAAGGAAGTATCTGAAGCCATTGCTGCGACTTACAAAGTAAAAACTCGCTTCATAGTGGCTGATTTCAGCCTGGGACGTGAAGTCTATCCTCATATTAAGGATTCTCTGAGAAATGTAGAAGTGGGTATTTTAGTTAACAATGCTGGAGTGTTCCATGATTATCCACAGATCACTACAGAGGTTCCAGAAGACAAACTATGGGAAATTATTAATATCAACATTGGCGCAGCTGTCATGATGGTTCATATAGTTCTCCCAGGGATGGTACAGAGGAAGAGAGGAGCCATTGTCAATGTGAGCTCTGCAACGTGTTGCAAACCCACCCCTCTAATGAACATTTATGCATCTTCCAAGGTAACATAATCTTTATGGCTACCTCCCTCCTTTTTTTTTTTTTTTTTTTTACGTTACAATGCACATTTTAGACGTGAAGACTAGTTTAAGCACATGTTTCCTGAACACAGAGACCCCGGAAAATAAAATAGTAGTAGTTGCAATTTATTCTGTCACACAATATTAGCACAAGGGTTTCTTAAACCCAAAATTTACAGTAAAAAAAAAAAAGTTTTAGTACACACAAACACATTACCCTTTTTTTTTTTTTTGCTAAAATATAACAGATGCCTTGAGCAAATACTGTAGATACTAACCATGCCATCCCATAAAGTTGCATGCATCCATGAAATGTGACAAACTTCCAAAAGCATAATTTTCCATAAGCAACACTTTAAAAGCAGTTTAGAGTTAACCATAAGGCCCCTTTCACACTGATGGACCGATTAGGTCCGCCTGTCAGTTTTTTAAGGTGGACCTGATCAGACTATCCATTGCTCTCCATGGAGCGGCGAATGTCAACGTACATTTGTCTGACACCTGCTGACATCCAATCAGATCCTGTCTGCTAAAAACAGTCTATCAGATCAGATGGAAACGGACAGGTGGTCCATTTTCATCGGACAGCCCCATTGAGAACAGTGGGCTGTGTCCGTGGCCGCATTGCATCAGCGGAACAGACACAGATCTGTCATCCACCTGCTGAGGCGGGGATCAGCGGACTCTGCCAGTGTGAAAGGGGCCTAAAGAATGAATGCTCCCACTCCAGCGTGCATGGCAATACATAATGTGTAGCACAAACAATGTTTCTCCTATCACCTTCCAGGATGGCACACCTGAGAGATGATGGCTCCTCCCTACAGGAAACACAATCAATTGACAGCTTGTTATAAGTCCCCACCCTTCCCCTTGATCCCCAGTATTGATTGTGTTTCTCCCAAACACAGCAGCATGTTTGTTTTGTTTGAGACCAAATGACCTGGGAGGGTCAGATGGTCCCCTGTTGAGACAGGTTCTAGGGAAGCCTGGGGGGGCTGAACTAACCTGCAGGCTTGTCCTTCTCACAGGTCACCCTCAAGGCTGTACCAGCGTTCTGGCCACAGGGAGTGCGCGCCATCACTGTAAGTGCAAAAAACGCTGCTGCCAGCTGCTCTCTTCCTCATAAGGAAAAAAATCTTGCATTGGAGGAAGTGCTGCGCTCCAGGCCTCGCTCTGGATAAGGTCATGGCCACCTCACAGGAAGTGGGCGGTGCCAGAACAGCAGCACGACCTGGAAATACCTCTAAAATGCTGGGAGAACAGCGTGGAGACTGGCGTGGGGAAGTAGAGACAGAGGAAGGCGTCGAGCAGCGGCCGGCTCCCTGTACTAAGCCCTCAGAGGTACCAACAGCCCAGGACTGGGCCAACCTCCACGTGGAACAGGAGGAAGGGATGGCTACTACAACTGAGGGTAGATCCAGGTCGGGGCCCAGGAAGTAAAAACCTGGAAAGGGGGGGGTGAGAATCCCTGGGCCAGCCAGGACAGGCTGGGTCTCACTAATCACCTTAACCTCCTCCCCTCCTAGTACAAGCTCGCAGTTAGGGGGAGGACAGAGCAAGTTACATGTATGCTCTACCTCTTGTCTTACAGATTCCCCAAGTGGAACCCAGGAGGCCCCAGATAAACATCCTCCTGCCGCAACAGGGCATAGCTCCTCAAAAAATGTGGATTCTGTAAGGATAAGCTTCCAAAATCCCTTTCCAAGCCTTTCTACTATAAGTGTATTAATAAATTAGCAGGGAAAGAGACTTCAACCTTAATGAAAAAATTCCTTTCATCTATGCAGACGGAAATGCTAGCAACAGTCAAATCTTTTCGTGAAGCCACCAGGCAATCAAAAGCCCAGGGCCCTGACCCAGAGGAGCTTGCCCCTAGAGAAGGCCCATCCTCCCAGGAGAGTCTCTCCGGAGTAGGACCTAGTGCTCTCCTCCCGCCCTCACAGTCACTACCGCTAGCTCAGGTAGAGGAGGAAGAGGAGGATGGGGGAGAAATGGAAAGCCAGGTCAAATCAGACCACAGCTCAGATGGAAAAGAAGGGGCGCACCAGCCTTGTGCATGATTTTGTGAATCTCAGGATCATCATTAAGTCCAGGTCAAACTCCTGAGGGTGAAGATCCAATAAGCCTCACGTTTGCAGAGCCTTTGATGTCTCCTACCCCTATCGAGATCATTCCCAATGGACTCAATCCCAAACACTCTCATGCCCAGTGGATCTCCATGATGGGCTTCCTGAAAGTGCAGAGGAACCGGGTATTTCACTCGTGTATTGATGATAACACATTTATGTTCCCCAATACGCACTCTCTTGGGACGAGATGTCCGACCACATAGTGTAAGAGAACTGTCAGGATGCGCCCGGCACGCACACGTGCGCATGCACGCATTCACGGGCATCAGCAGATTTCCTTGCGCAGGAACACACATCTGACCACAATTGGCACCTGACAGCCTATTTAAGGGTTGCTCTGATTTCTGTCAGGTGCTGCTTGATCTTCAGCTGTGTCCTGAGATTCTGAAACCCTGTTTGTCTTGACTTCCTGTTGCTGAAACCCTGGCCTTCCTGACCCTGTTTCTGGACTCTGATTACTGGTTCATGATCCTGGCTTCCTGTTTGACCTTGCTCCTGTTTATACCTTGGTACCTCGCTGCCCGCCCGTTACTGAACCCGGCTTACCTGTTGACCTCGCTTCTGTCTCCTGTTTGGCTCCACGCTGTTTCCGAGTACCTGTGCTGGCCGTCCATCCTCTCAGCTGTGCTGGTTCCAGCTCTTCACCAGAAACCCTGCCTGCACTTCCCAGTCTGCAACACTTCTGGCAAGTCCTGCACACAGCATTCACAGGCACTCGTGTTCCTCCTGATCCTTGCCACCATCTGTTCCATCTCCAGTGGGGCTTGGATTGGAGATACAAGAGAGGCTGACCTCGTCATTTCAGACTCCTACCAGGTACGTGACAGTATCAAGCAGCCACAAATGGAGTCTGAAAGGGAGGCCTCTCCACCAGAGAACATTTACAGATCTATTTCTGTGCTATCCAATATTGTGCAGAAGTTACAAGAAAATCTGAGTCGCATGGAAGAGCGATTTCCCCACAATGAGAATGTCGCATTGGCCTGTGCTCCGCTTTTGGTCTCTGATTCATATACCCAAACAGAGCCCGGCTTGTTCCATGAGGTTGCTTCTGCTCCTGAACCCAGGGTGCCTATGCCTGAGCGATTCTCCGGAAATCGCAAGAAGTTTCGCACATTCCGGAATTCCTGTGAACTATATTTCTCCCTGTTACCCCGGACCTTCACGTCTGAAAACATCAAGGTGGGGTTTATTATTACATTACTATTGGATGAACCACTTTCCTGGGCTCATCATCTCCGGGAACAACATGACCCTGTCCTGACAACCACGGATTCTTTCTTCTCAGCCATGGCTCAGCTTTATGCAGACCCCTTCTACCAGCAGACTGCCGAATTCATGCTTGGCAAATTACAGCAAGGTCCAAGGCCTGCTGAGGAATATGTAACTGATTTCCGTGTATGGAGTGCAGATACCCAATGGAATCATTCCGCACTTCGCCACCAGTTTCGACTAGGACTGTCTGACACCTTAAAGGATGAGCTTGCCAGAGTGGGAGTTCCAGCATCCCTGGAAGACCTGATCGATCTAACCATTCAGATCGATCGGCGATTACGTGAAAGGCAATTCGAAAGGTCCAAAGGAACCCTTTCTGTGGCTTCAAGGTCTGACATTCCTGCATCCTCATGCGTTGCATCCCCCAGAAGGAGGGAACTGCATAAGACTCCTCATAGAAGTTTTCGAAGACCACCCCTTTCTCCTGATGAACGCCTTCATCGATTACAGGACAATCTGTGTCTCTATTGCGGGGAGGCAGGTCACTTTATACAGACTTGCCCCGCAAAAACCCGCAGGTCTTTCTCCCGTCAGCCTCACATGATGCATCTCTCAGGGAGGTACCAGTCTCATGTCTCTCTTTCCATTGTGCTCCAGTTTTCTGAAAAGACTGTTCCTGTACTTGCAATCATAGACTCTGGGGCCTGTAGTTGTTTTATGGACTCTGCATTTGCTTCTCTCCACCAGCTGCCTGTATGTGCCAAGAAGCAGGAATTCCATGTTCATCTGGCTGACGGTTCCGGCATTAAATCAGGCCCAGTTACCCAAGAGACTTTACCTATTTCCTGCCGTACTTCTTCCGGCCACCATGAATTCCTCCGTTTGGATATCATAGCTTCGCCCATGTTCCCGGTCATCCTTGGCATTCCATGGTTGAAGGCACATAATCCTCACATTAACTGGCTTACCGGAGACATCTCCTTTTCCTCTGACTACTGCCAAATTCACTGCCTACCTGAAAAGATTTTCAATACCACACCCCTCCTGGGTATCCTCCCTGACCATGAAACCTCTAATCTGGTCCCTGCTGCCTACCACGAGTATCTGGATGTATTTAACAAGAAAGGAGCAGACACTCTTCCTCCCCATAGAACATATGATTGTCCTATTGAACTTTTACCAGGGGCCGAGATCCCATTTGGGCGAATTTATCCTCTCTCTGAGCCTGAACTAGAAGCCCTGCGGATTTATATAGATGAAAGCCTTGAAAAACAGTTCATCCGGCCCTCCACTTCACCAGCAGGAGCCGGTATTTTCTTTGTGGAAAAGAAAGACCATACCCTTAGGCCCTGTGTGGACTATCGTGACCTTAACAGGGTCACTGTTAAAAACCGGTACCCTCTGCCTCTGATCCCTGAACTTTTTCAAAGGCTGCGTGGGGCACGAGTGTTCTCCAAATTGGATCTGAGAGGTGCTTATAATCTTGTCAGAATCAGGGAGGGAGATGAATGGAAGACGGCCTTCCGAACACGCTTCGGGCATTTTGAATATCAAGTCATGCCATTCGGACTCTGCAACGCCCCTGCCACATTCCAACATCTGGTTAATGACGTTTTTCGGGACTTCCTTGATTTATTCGTCATCGTGTATCTGGATGACATCCTTATATTCTCTGAAACTTTAGAATCCCATAGGACTCATGTAAAAAAAGTACTGGGTCGGCTGAGGGAACACCGCCTTTACGCAAAGGCTGAGAAATGTGACTTTGAAAGACCAACCATACATTTCCTGGGACTTGTCATCTCTGCTGACGGTATCTCCATGGACCCACAGAAAGTCACTTCCGTCCTGGAATGGCCTGCCCCTGTTGACAGGAAAGCTGTTCAGAGATTTGTGGGATTCGCCAACTTTTACAGAAAATTTATCAAGAACTTTTCTGGTATCATCACTCCCATCACTCAGTTAACAAAGCAGCATGTTCCTTTCCGATGGACCCCTGAAGCTCAAACAGCTTTTGAACAGTTAAAAACTTTATTCACGTCAGCTCCTATCTTGAAACATCCTGATCCATCCTTAGCCTACGTTTTGGAGGTGGATGCCTCTGAGAGTGCACTAGGCGCTATTTTGTCTCAACGCCAAGGTCCCAAATCTTTGCTCCATCCTGTGGCCTTTTTCTCTAAGAAATTAAATCCTTCTGAAAGGAACTATGATGTTGGAGACCGAGAATTGCTGGCTATCAAGGCTGCGCTTGAAGAATGGCGCTACCTCCTGGAAGGAGCAGCTCACCCCATCCTCATATTCACGGACCATAAAAATCTCGAATACTTGAGGACGGCTAGACGACTAAGACCCCGGCAGGCAAGGTGGGCACTTTTCTTCTCTCGTTTTATGTTCCATATAACTTATCGTCCTGGCTCAAAGAATGGTAAACCGGATGCCTTGTCCCGCATGTTCAGCGACCCAGTGGTATCCTCAGAACCTGATACTATTCTACCAGCCAAAAATTTTTTGCTTCTTCAGGCGGATTTGATGTCTCAGATAAAAGCAGATGTGATAAACCAACCACCTTCCAAAGATCTGGCTCTTCAATTGAGGGATGGTCTGTACTTTCATAAGAAGCAAATCTTTATCCCTGAGCAATTCAGAGTTTCTGTCCTGAGGCGATGTCATGACCACCCATTAGCGGGCCACTTTGGAATTCGCAAAACGGCCGATCTGATCTCTCGTACATTCTGGTGGCCAGACTTGATGCAAGACTGCAAAAGATATGTTAATTCGTGTGTGACATGCCTTCGGAATAAGACGGACAGAGCCAAAACTTGGGGCCTACTTGAGCCACTCCCTGTACCTGAGAAACCATGGAGCATGATCTCCATGGATTTCATTGTGGAACTCCCCCCATCTGAAAACTTCACCACCGTGTTTGTTGTGGTGGATCGCCTGACCAAGATGGCCCATTTTGTACCCTTACAAGGAACTCCTTCGGCCACAGAGACCGCCTCAGCTTTCATCAAGGAGATTGTAAGATTACATGGTGTCCCTGATAGCATCATCTCTGATCGTGGGGTGCAGTTTACGTCTAGATTTTGGAGGGCATTATGCCAAGCACTGAACATTGAACTCCGCCTCTCCACAGCCTACCATCCACAAACTAATGGACAAACTGAAAGAACCAATCAAACCCTTGAGCAGTACTTACGGTGTTTTTCCTCTTTTGCACAAGATGACTGGCTATCACTTCTCCCACTGGCAGAATTTTCATACAATAATTCCATCCACTCTGCAACCAAGCAATCACCCTTTTTTGCCAATTATGGGTACCACCCCTCTTTCTTACCTGAGCTGGCCATTGAATCATCTGTACCTGCTGTACAAAACAGATTAAACTTCCTCAGTACTAATAACCAATTACTGCAAGATACAATCTCCAAGACTCAAGCAAGCAATAAAAAGTTCTTCGACAAGAAGAAGAGAGGTAATCTGAACCTTAAACCTGGAGACAAGGTCTGGCTTTCCACAACAAACTTGAAACTGAGCTGTCCTTCAAGAAAACTTGGCCCAAAATTTTTGGGACCCTTCCCAGTCAAGAGGAAAATTAATGCAGTGGCATTCGAGTTGGTGTTACCCAAGAATCTAAAGATCCACCCTGTATTCCATGTCTCTTTGTTGAAACCAGCTGTACCAAATCCATTTCCAGATCGGGTTTCTGAAATTCCTCCTCCACTGCTCATCGAAGGGAATGAGGAATTTGAGGTGGAAGCCGTGTTGGACTGTAGAAGAAGGCATAACCAAACACAGTTCCTCATTAAATGGAAAGGCTATGGGTCGGAAGAAAATTCCTGGGAACCAGCTTCAGATGTGCATGCTCCCAAACTAGTGCAAGCCTTTTTTCAACGCCACCCAGAGAAAAGACACTTGAAGGGCATCCGGAGGCTGCCCTTAAGGGGGGGGCAATGTAAGAGAACTGTCAGGATGCGCCCGGCACGCACACGTGCGCATGCACGCATTCACGGGCATCAGCAGATTTCCTTGCGCAGGAACACACATCTGACCACAATTGGCACCTGACAGCCTATTTAAGGGTTGCTCTGATTTCTGTCAGGTGCTGCTTGATCTTCAGCTGTGTCCTGAGATTCTGAAACCCTGTTTGTCTTGACTTCCTGTTGCTGAAACCCTGGCCTTCCTGACCCTGTTTCTGGACTCTGATTACTGGTTCATGATCCTGGCTTCCTGTTTGACCTTGCTCCTGTTTATACCTTGGTACCTCGCTGCCCGCCCGTTACTGAACCCGGCTTACCTGTTGACCTCGCTTCTGTCTCCTGTTTGGCTCCACGCTGTTTCCGAGTACCTGTGCTGGCCGTCCATCCTCTCAGCTGTGCTGGTTCCAGCTCTTCACCAGAAACCCTGCCTGCACTTCCCAGTCTGCAACACTTCTGGCAAGTCCTGCACACAGCATTCACAGGCACTCGTGTTCCTCCTGATCCTTGCCACCATCTGTTCCATCTCCAGTGGGGCTTGGATTGGAGATACAAGAGAGGCTGACCTCGTCATTTCAGACTCCTACCAGGTACGTGACACATAGAGACGCCCGCACGGACAAATGATGCCATATACCACATGATCCGTCCCACAGTTGATAAACTGCTTCAACTGGTGGACTCTGCCATCCTTACCAACTACTCTGTTCATCGTAGATTGAATGCTGTCACTTGATGACTATTCATATTGCAAGAATTTTCACAATTGTTTGTAAGTAGTTTTCTTTTATCATTTTTAATAAATATACATTCAAAGGATAATGTACAAGGCTGGTGCGCCCCTTTTTTTTCTTTTATATCTTTGACTATTAGGATTCCCCATCCTTGAGGGCAGCAAGGCCTGTGTATTATACTATTTGTCTGGTTATCCACTTGTGCGCAGGAGCGTTTCTTCTCTGCTATCAAAAAGTCCATGTTGGGGTCTCCATCTGCAGAGTGGGATATTTTACCAGTACTTTGGAATTTAGCTGTCTGATGTGACAATGGTTAAATCAGTTGAAGAAAGACAGCTAAGAAGATCTTCATTGGCGAGAGGATTCACTACCAGAATTGACACCTTTGAATCCGAGAATTTAACCAATGAAATGGATGTAGCATGTGCTGCTGATGAACTGACCCCATTGAGAGAGGTCAAAATGGTATCATTATTTTACGAATTGAAGGATTTGCTGGAGAAAGAGATGTTACAGTGGTGGGGCATTTTGCTCTTACAGAAATATTTGGAATTCAAAAGAGTTCCTAGAGGTTTAAGAATTACTAAATTATGCTACTTGATGATGATCTGAAGGTAAAATGGAACTCTTGCCTGCATGAATGCAATCAACTATGGTTGCAATACATCATTGCCCAGAGGGAACGTAACCTAGTTAAAATTTGTGCAGACATTAGTACTTTACAAGAAGATCTGTCTTTATATTCGGATGTTACTATATTTGACAGTTGGGATCAGAGAATTAATGATCAGATGACGGTATATGAACCAAACCTTATTAGTAAAAAGTCAGGGAAATTTGAGCGAGATCGGTTGGACTACCTTAATGATCGGGAGTTTAACTGGAAAAAGCCCAAGACTCTTACTGATAATGCCAAAGAGTTGAATGGCTCCAAGCATAAGTCAAGTCATAAAAATAAAAATAAAAATGATTATGCTATTAATGAGCCCACACGTCCTACCACCTCATCTCAAGCTTCCTGTCCACCTCAGCCTCAGTGTACCACTTATACTGATGGCTCCAGTTATTCAAAGAATGGTCGATCAAACAATAAGAACAGTAAATACAAATTTAAGATGAACAATAAAGGTGCACAAAACAGATGTCTACCCCTATTATAGATCGGGTGAATGGAAATACATGTTTTCATTCACAATTACCATCCAATAAAGTTGACCCCAAGACAGCAGGTACTAGAGATGGAGGGGTTGTTAGCTCTTTACTTTCGGGGGGGGGGGGGACCGGACTACAGCTCCTGTAGGTTTTGCATTTCCTCCTAGAACAGGGCCAATTGTTACATCCATAGCTACGGACATTGAGGCAACTTTGGATCCATCTATATTGGTTCTGAATCCCTTCACTATTCTAGAGAATCTAGAATCAGACCTACAGTGGGGAAAAAAAGTATTTAGTCAGCCACCAATTGTGCAAGTTCTCCCACTTAAAAAGATGAGAGATGCCTGTAATTGTCATCATAGGTATACCTCAACAATGAGAGACAAAATGTGGAAACAAATCCAGACAATCACATTATCTGATTTTTGAAAGAATTTATTTGCAAATTATGGTGGAAAATAAGTATTTGGTCAATATCAAAAGTTCATCTCAATACTTTGTTATATATCCTTTGTTGGCAATGACAGAGGTCAAACGTTTTCTGTAAGTCTTCACAAGGTTGTCACACACTGTTGCTGGTATGTTGGCCCATTCCTCCATGCAGATCTCCTCTAGAGCAGTAATGTTTTGGGGCTGTCGCTGGGCAACACGGACTTTCAACTCCCTCCAAAAGTTTTTTATGGGGTTGAGATCTGGAGACTGGCTAGGCCACTCCAGGACCTTGAAATGCTTCTTACGAAGCCACTCCTTCATTGTGTGTTTGGGATCATTGTCATGCTGAAAGACCCAGCCACGTTTCAATTTCAATGTCCTTGCTGATGGGAGGAGGTTTGCACTCAAAATCTCATGATACATGGCCCCATTCATTCTTTCATGTACACAGATCAGTCGTCCTGTTCCCTTTGCAGAGAAACAGCCCCAAAGCAGGATGTTGCCATCCCCATGCTTCACAGTAGGTATGGTGTTCTTTGGTTGCAACTCAGCATTCTCTCTCCTCCAAACACGAGTTGTGTTTATACCAAACAGTTCTACTTTGGTTTCATCTGACCATATGACATTCTCCCAATCCTCTTCTGGATCATCCAAATGCTCTCTAGCAAACCTCCGACGGGCCTGGACATGTACTGGCTTAAGCAGGGGGACACGTCTGGCACTGCAGGATCTGAGTCCCTGGCGGCGTAGTGTATTACTGATGGTAGCCTTTGTTACGTTGGTCCCAGCTCTCTGCAGGTCATTCACTAGGTCCCCCCCATGTGGTTCTGGGATTTTTGCTTACTGTTCTTATGATCATTTTGACCCCACGGGGTGAGATCTTGCCTGGAGCCCCAGATCGAGGGAGATTATCAGTGGACTTGTACGTCTTCCATTATCTAAATATTGCTCCCATAGTTAATTTCTTCACACCAAGTTGCTTATCTATTGCAGATTCAGTCTTCCCAGCCTGGTGCAGGTCTACAATTTTGTTTCTGGTGTCCTTCAACAGCTCTTTGGTCTTCACCATAGTGGAGTTTGGAGTGTGACTGTTTGAGGTTGTGGACAGGTGTCTTTTATACTGATAACAAGTTCAAACAGGTGCCATTAATACAGGTAATTATGGAGGACAGAGGAGCCTCTTAAAGAAGAAGATACAGGTCAGTGAGAGCCAGAAATCTTGCTTGTTTGTAGGTGACCAAATACTTATTTTTCACCATAATTTGCAAATACATTCTTTCAAAAATCAGACAGACAATGTGATTGTCTGGATTTGTTTCCACATTTTGTCTCTCATAGTTGAGGTATACCTTTGATGACAATTACAGGCCTTTCTCATCTTTTTAAGTGGGAGAACTTGCACAATTGGTGGCTGACTAAATACTTTTTTGCCCCACTGTAAGTAATGGTAGTATAGCCAACGTTGCACCCCCATTGACTTTTTTAGAGAAGGAAGTTGTAGGAATAGAGGGTATTGCAACAGAGAACGAGATCTTGAACCTTCTGTCATGCACTCCGTCAACAAAGAAGTCACGGAAAAGGGAGGAGGAACAAGAAGAGGTAGAAGAGGAGGTAAGAGGCATAAAAAAAGGCAGAGTGTAGAAAACACTCACTCTACCATCAAAATGTACAATCTGTCCAGCTCTGTGTTTACGGACACTGAGCTCAATTTACTCAGGAAAGGTTTAAACTATGCTCCTCCCAGTGTACTTAACCTTTTTGAATTATTTATTGATCTCAATAAATATATACGGAAGCTTACCCTGCAACGGTATTATATATTGAAGGACACTGGAAAGCCCTCTGCAATCTCTAATGGTACAGAGCCATTACCTTGTATGCCTCTGGAAACAAGTGTAGATGATGACGCTGCTCTTAATAACTTAGAGGAACTCTACATTGAGGCTGAGCAGGGTGAGTTGCCATCACCTACCTTTGGGCACCATAGCGACATTGCTACAATCCATACCTCCTTTGCACCTAAGTCCTCCTTCTTCCTGTATTGGGCTAAGGGTAAATACATCTCTACATTTTACAATGTGGTCTTTGAGTCTTTTAGAATGAGATTCCATCATGCCACTAGTAATAGGAACAAATACAATAAGCACCTTGACCCTTTTGGGGATGTCTGTCAATAGTCTGAAACAGAATCAGGACGTTATTATTAGGAAAGCTGATAAGGGTGGGAGTTTAGTCATTCAGAATAAAGAAGACTTCATAGCTGAAGCAATGAGACTATTGGGGGATACAGATACCTACATAAAATCGAAAGGAGACCCTGTTATAGATTATACAAAAGACCTTAAATCACTCCTAGATCAAGCTCTACTTGATGCGGTTCTTACCAAAAATGAATATCACTTCCTCTACAATAGACATGCATCGCCTCCGCACTTTTACTATATTCCCAAAGTGCATAAAAGGGAAGTAGATCCTCCGGGTAGACCCATCATTGCAGGGATCGATAGTATCTGATGTAACGTGGGATGCTATATTGATCATTTCTTGCAAGGAATAGTGACAGGTCTCCCATCATTTGTTAGGGATTCTAGCCATATCCTAGAGATTTTATCCCATTATGAATGACAGCCCAGGTATAGATGGCTCTCCTTGGATATAGCCTCTCTCTACACATCAATTGATCACACCTATGGCCTAAGGGCAGTCAACCATTATCTGTCCAAAGAAAGTAAACTTAATTCAGTGCAGGCTAAGTTTGTGCTAGACTGTGTAGAATATTCTCTGACGCACATCCACTTCTCTTTCTTGGAGAGCACTATTTGCAAACTAAGGGCACGGCTATGGGGACCAGGTTCGCTCCCAGTTATGCTAATATTTTCATGGGTTACTGGGAGGAACTGTTCATCTGGAACAATAACCCATATGGGGCGAACCTGGTCCTCTTCGCCAGATACATTGATGATATTCTTATCATCTGGGACGGGACAGACCAGGAACGTCACTATTTTCTCGAGTATTGTAGAGACAATCCTTTTGGGATTGAGTTCACCCATGTCATCAATAAGGATTGCTTGGTCTTTTTAGACCTTGAGCTTGGGAGTGACTCTGATGGTAACATCCTCTCTAAGACCCATTTTAAACCCAGTGGTGCTAACTCTTTTTTGCATGCTGACAGCAATCACCATCCTAGATGGATCAAGAACATCCCCTTTGGGCAGTTCTGCCATCTAAAATGCACATGCACTAAGAAGTGTGACTACCTAGAACAGAGTGAGATCCTTCGGAAGAAATTCCTGGAAAAGGGTTACGATCCCACTCTAATAGAGACTGCCTTCAATAAATATGTCAAATTGTATGATGAGCCTTTTGAACATGTGCAACGATCTGCCTCTATTGCCAACCCTGATACAAGCTCGCTTCTCTACCCAGTACACGAACAAAGCTTTTGAAATACAAAGTATTTTAAGGAAAAACTGGGGTATACTCAAGCACGATCCAGTGCTGAGTAAGCACCTCCCTGATATACCCAACATCGTGTATAGGAAACCTCGTGATCTAAGAAGCTTGATAGCTCCCAGCATGGTAAAGAAATCCTCTAGTGGATCTACCAATATGTGGTCCACTATTTTTGACAAGAAAGGTAGCTACAAATGTAGTGTCAAGAACTGTGGCACATGTAAGCACCTGTGACCAAACACTTGTCACAGGTGAATTGAATGACATCCTTGACTCCCTATCAGTGATAGGAAAAGTCGTTGCATACCTTGCAGATGCCACAGTTGAGTCTGCAAGAGCCTCGGCTAAGACGGCCACATTAATCAATTCAGCTAGAAGAGCTGTCTGGATTAAGGCCTGGGAAGGAGATGTCACATCAAAGGGTAAACTATGCAGCCTTCCCTTTCAGGGCTTATTGCTTTTTGGTGAGGTCCTATACGACGTCCTGTCTAGGTCCTCAGAAAAGCGTAAGAAGTTCCCAGTGAAGCCCAAGAAGAAATTTCAGAAAGTTTTTCGTGGCCTCCTGGGGCAACCGCATCATAGAGCCAAAAAAGAACCCAACAGGAGGTAGAGCAATGGTAGGGGAAGGCAAAAGGGCAAGTTACTGTTCTCCTCCCCCAGGGTTGGTGCCAAAGAAACTAAATTACGCCAAGATCAGGGAGCGGGTTTGGCTGTCTCACTTTGTCCCAACAGTGGGAAAAGATATCAGACAGCACCTACATTTACCAGATCCTGTGAGAAAGTTATCGCCTGGAATTTTCGGCAAAATGATCACCCTCACAAATCCCCCCAGGGATGCTTTGAAAAGATCAGCCCTTCTGGATGGTATGCAGGAATTGGTAGAACAGCAGGTGGTGGTACCTGTACCAAAAGAACAACAATACCAAGCCGCAAGCCGTCAGGAAAGTATCAGCTTATAATAAACCTAAGAAACCTGAACAAGTTCTTGGAATACAAAAAATTGTAAAACGGAGAGTATCTACTCCGTACGTAAAAAACCTCATGAAGGAGGCCTTCATGACGACACTGGACCTCAAGGATGCCTACCTGCATGTTCCAATTCACCTGGATCATCAGGCATTCTTGAGGTTTGCAGTACTCGTCGAAGGGGAGATTTTTCACTGGCAGTTCAGAGCCCTTCCATTCAGGTTAACAGCCAGCCCAAAGATTTTTACCAATCCTAGCAGAATCAGTAGCCTTTTTGCATCTACAGGGTATATCTCTGATTCCCTACCTGAACGATCTAGTGGTCTCTGGACTGTCGGTTGCCCAAGTCAGATCAGACACCAACAAGGTAATGTCGGTCCTGGAAAACCTGGACTGGATAATCAGCACGGAAAAATCCTCCCTCAAACCAGAACAGGTCAAGACCTTCCTTGTATGCCTCTGGATAAGGAAGTCCTCCTCTTCCTGCCTCTGTTCTGCCTCAAGTGCCCTGTCCATTATTCCACGCAGCGTGTGCTCCAACAGGTGGACAAGGGGGACAGTGTCACTGATGCATGCACTGTCACTGCTCACCATCCTCGTGGCCTCCTCGAATGGTGACAGGACAGTGCATGCATCCCTGATCATGGCCCACTGGCGTGGGGAAAAAAAAACCAAGCTCCCCTGACCCTGTCCTGGTGCCATAGTCGCACAGGTACTCATTGATGGCCCTTTGCTGCGTGTGCAGCCGCTGCAGCATGGCCAACGTTGAGTTCCACCTGGTGGGCATGTCACAGATTAGGCGGTTCTTGGGCAGGTTAAACTCCTTTTGGAGGTCCGTCAGCCGAGCACTGGCATTATATGACCGGCGGAAATGCACACAGACTTTCCTGGCCTGCCTCAGGACATCCTGTAAGCCCGGGTACCTGCCCAAGAACCGCTGCACCACCAAGTTAAGGACGTGAGCCAAACAGGGCACATGGGTCATTTGTCCCTGTCGGAGGGCAGAGAGGAGGTTGGTGCCATTGTCGCAAACCACCATTCCTGCCTTAAGTTGGCGTGGCGTCAACCACCTCTGAACCTGCCCCTGCAGAGCTGACAGAACCTCTGCCCCAGTGTGGCTCCTGTCCCCCAAGCACACCAGCTCAAGCACCGCATGGCATCTTTTGGCCTGCGTACTTGCGTAGCCCCTTGAACGACTACGGAGCACCGCTGGTTCCGAGGAAGAGGCCATGGAGGAAGAAGAAGAGGAGGGGGTGGAGGAGAGAGGTGTGTCACAATCAGCATTTTGGAGGCGTGGTGGCGGAACAACCTCCAACACTACTGCACCTTGTCCTGCATCCTTCCCAGCTGCCAGCAGAGTCACCCAATGCGCCGTGAAACTTAGGTAACGTCCCTGTCCATGCCTGCTGGACCATGAGTCAGTGGTAATATGCACCTTACCGCTGACCGCCCTGTCCAGCGAGGCATGGACATTGCCTTCCACATGCCGGTAGAGAGCCGGAATCGCCTTCCGTGAGAAAAAGTGGCGTTTGGGTACCTGCCACTGAGGAACCGCACATTCCACAAACTCACGGAAGGGGGCAGAGTCTACCAACTGAAAAGGCAGCAGTTGAAGTGCTAGCAATTTTGCCAAGCTAGAATTCAACCGCTGGGCATGTGGATGGCTGGGAGCAAACTTCTTTCGGCGGTGCAGCAGCTGGGGCAGGGAAATTTGCCTGGTACAATCTGACGTCGGTGTACCAAAAGCAGATTGCCCACAAGTACTTGGCTGTGACACACCTAATTCTACACCTTCATTCCTCTCACTGCAGGTCTCAGAGAGGACTGGAGGTCTAGTGGGGTTGGAAATCTCAGCTGATGAGGAGCAAGGAGAGATCCTCTTTGTTCTTTGGTGTGGGTCTTTTAGATACGCTTGCCAACGAACTGCATGGCAGGTCAACATATGTCTGGTCAAGCATGTGGTACCCAAGCGGGAGATGTTTTGGCCACGTGAGATACGCTTGAGACATATGTTGCAAATAGCAGCGGTGCGATCTGATGCACTCGTCTCAAAAAAGGCCCACACCAAAGAACTTTTTGAATAACGCGCAGAGACTGCAGCGCCCTGCACATGTGGAGCTTTGGGGTGTGATGCAGTCAATGTGCTGCCCTTAGACTGGCCCCTGGAGGGCATCCTGCTTCGTTGGTGATGTGCCGCCTCCTCCTCCTCCTCCTCCTCCTCCTCTCTCCTATCAGGCACCCACGTTGAGTCAGTGACCTCATCATCCCCTCCCTCCTCATCACTGGAGCAAACCTGGCAGTATGCTGCAGCAGGGGGAGCATGACTGCCAGATTGCTGTCCTTCTTGGGCACCCCCTCTGTCCGTGCTCATGTTACTGCCTTCATCGAGCTCAGTATCATCATCAGAGCCTTCCAAACGCTGGGCATCCTCCTGGAGCATGTACCCAACACTGTGGTCAAATAGTTCGAGGGAATCCTCAGGAGGACATGGTGGAGCTAGGGAAGGAGTCACTGATGACATTGAGCTGAGGGAAGAGGCCGCTGCTTTGCCAGACAAAGCACCCTGGGCATGGGTGAGAGAGGATGAGGAGGATGAGGACGGCTTGGTCATCCACTCGACCAAGTCTTCCGCATGTTGCGGCTCAACATGGCCAGCTCAAACTGAACTTCCTTGGAGGGAGGAGCCGGATGTGGGTGGCTAATTGGATCAGCTGCTGATCCCGGGATGCCGGACGTCTCCTCCTCCAGCTCCGGTGTGCGGCTGAGAGCAACCCTGTCCCCTCGGTAGATCCGACCACCCCCCCCCCCGCGCTGGAACCAGAAAGCCCCGGAGCTCGATGACCCTCGCCGTGCCGCCGCTAACCCCCCGCTAACCCCCCTGCAGGATACCGGGCACGAACCCCCCAGCCACACTAAAGCACTCCGGGCTAGTGCAGACATGCCGGGAGGAAAAGGAAGCAGACAGCAGCCAAGCAGGGAGAGAACCGAACTGAAGGGCTGCACTGCTCGTAGAAGCAGCTGACACAGGGTAAAGGAAAAAAAAAAAAAAAAGCTTGGTAAGACCGTTTAAAATCTGACTGAGGGGGTAAGTGCCTTCCTTTTTTTTTTTTCTTTTTCTCTCAAAACAACTTGTGAGATCCCCCTTCTCTGCAGGGGACTGGGAACCATAGACTAAAACCGTGAAAAGGAATATTATAACTCTGTGAATATACTAATGTAAACTATCCCCTCTGCTGAAGGCTATTATTTTTCTATGACTCATAACTGATCTTACTCAGCGACAAAATATATGTACCTAGTCTCACAGTCACATATATGTTTGATAGAACGGGCTCTCACAAGCTGCAACTAAAAGCTAACCTGCCTTAGGCAGTTTAAAAGTGGACATGTATTGCAATCTTTGTGTATATTAGTGCGGTCAGTTCATACATAAAACACACCTCTGATGATAACCAAGAACGGGACTTGCTGGGATTGTGGTGGTTGAAGGCGGCTGACCGGCAGGACTTGTAGACTTGTAGAAATTGCCTACTGGAGGGTCATCTAGTTGGAGGGCCTTCCCCTCCTCTCCCCCCTGATCGCTCCCGCCCCCCCCCCATTTACCCCTTCCTGGGCCTACCGCTCACTCCCAGGGGACTTAAAAATATAGCAAGGGTATCGCCCCACCACAGGGAGGAAGAGCTACCTTCAGAAAGATCAGGGGCACACGAAAAATACCCGACCCGAAGGGGGAGGGACCTCAGAAGAAAGCAACCCTGCGGTGACTGCAAACTGTACGGTGAGGGGTGGAATAAAGATTGTACCAATACACAGGGACCACACCGGAAGGACACAGACACTTACCCCGTAGATGCCCCAGGGCTAGCAGCATAATGAAGGGAAGGGGCGGGAAAGCGGCAGCGGCTAACACGGCTAGTAGTAATAGTAGTAATAGAACAAGTGTGAGCCCGGGTGCTATAAGGAAATACATGGTCCAAGATGGGAATAAAGGGAGCCCAGGGAAGGCTGGCGGTTCCAAATGCAAAACCCCTGAACCCTTACCCAAAGTCAGTACACGAAGACAGTTAGCGGAGATGGATACCAACACTTTAAGTACGGAGACAAGGGCAGAGACCGCAGAGGCCCCCCAGGAAGAGAACCAAGTGGCAATAAAAAGGGAGATGGCAGAAATGTTCGCAAGGCTAGAAGCAATTATCAAAAGCGAGATCGGAGCAATCCGACAGGACATGGGCCACACACTAAAAAGAGTGGAAGAGTTGGAAATAACAACAGATACTCAGGGAACGGAGATAAAAGCCCTCAAACAGCAAATAGAAGAAATTCAAAGAGAACAAAGGAACCTCCGGTACAGACTGGAAGACCAGGAGAATCGTAATAGGAGGAAGAACCTGCGGATAAGAGGCCTCCCCGAAAAGGAAGGGGGGAAAGAAAACCTCCAAGAAATAATAGATCAAATTTTTGGAGATCGTCTGGATCCAACTGAAAATAGACCTAAGATTAAGCTAGATCGGGCTCATAGGATAAGGAAGCCAGCGGAGATCAGGGGAGATGCCCCACGAGATGTAATCGTCCGATTTCACAATTTCCAAGACAAAGAAAAGATCAAAGCAAGTATAAGAGCAAACCAACAAGTGAAATACGGAGAGGAAAGCCTACAGATCTTCCCGGATTTATCCGCAGAGACCCTAGCCAGGAGAAGAACCCTCAAGCCACTCCTAGCCCACCTCAAAGCAAATGATGTTCAATACTCATGGGGCTTCCCGGCATGTCTGACTGGACACAAGGAGGGCCGCTCGGCGACACTTAGGTTCCCAGAAGAGACACAAAAATTCTGCCAACGCTTGGAAGTGCCACTGGTGGAAATTCCGGGGTGGTGGGAAAAATCCGAAACTCAAGAGAATAGGGAGGGGATACCTGCCTGGAAACCAGTTACTAATGTGAGGCGACCGTAATTAGGAGACACAGGACTGTAACATGCTCACAAATAAAAAGAAAAAAGAAAGAAAGGAGAGAAAGAAGGGACGAAGAAAGAAAGGAGGGGGGAAGAAGGGAGGAAGAAGAAAGAAGAGGGAAAAAAAAAAAGAAAAAAGAGAAAGAAAAAAGAAAAAGAAAGGGGGGAGCGAGAATGGCGGGGGGAGGGTTGTCGGGTGTGGGTTCCAGGGGGGGTGGCGAGGGGGAGAGGGGAGGAGGGCGGGAGTCGGGTACTCAGGGGAAAGTAGGCAGATCCAAGGATGGTACCCCCGAGCTCAACCTCTAGGGGGAGAACCGGGGGGCCAGGAGGAGTGAGTGGGGCCACGGTTAAAAGGGCCAGGCGAAGGTCCGTTACCCCAAGGGGGGGGGGAGGGGGGAGGTGGGGGGGAGGACAGGGGGGATGGGGGAGGGATGGGGGGGAGGGAGGTGAGGGCAAGACCGGTGGGCGTGGCACTGCTCCCCGCTCTCCAGATCCGAAAGAGAGGTTTAGCCAACGAGGGGGTGCGTCAATAGGATGGCTGGGATAAACTTAATCTCATATAACGTGAGCGGCATCAACTCTCCCGTGAAGTGCGCAAACATAGTAAGGGAGTTGGGGCTCCTCAAAGCGGAGGTAGTCTTCCTGCAGGAGACGCACTTCCTCGTTGGTAGGAATCAAAGAATACGCTCGAGGGACTTCCCAAACTGGGAATACGGGGACACCCCAGTTAAGTGCTCGAAGGGTATAGCGATAGGCTTTGCCAAAAATATTAGGTTTGGTGTAGATGAAAGAATGATTGACCCTGAGGGACGGTTTCTATTCCTCAGGGGCAAGCTTAATGGGGTGGAATGCACACTGGCAAACATCTACTGCCCAAACACCAACCCCGGGGGGTACCTATTGGGCATCCTTTCAAAACTGGAAAGTTTTAAAAAGGGGAGGACCATCATTGCAGGAGACTTTAATATATGCCTGGATCCAGGGAAAGATAGTACGTCGTGTGTCCGTGGGACCGGAGGGATATGGATGAACAAACTTAAAAGGAAGCTGCATCAATACCAACTGTTAGACATTTGGAGGTTACAGCACCCGAATAAAAGAGATTACTCCTACTACTCCCACGTACACTCGACGTACTCTAGGTTAGACTTCTTTTTGGTGGAACATAGGCATGTGGACGAGGTAGAAGCCACAAGAATAGGGTCGATTACATTTTCCGACCATGCGCCAGTGAGCCTTCTGTGGAAAGCAATTATAGGTGGTCAGCCTTCCAGCAGCTGGAGATTAAATGAGGATTTACTGCACGATAGAGACATAGACCAGCGCATTAAAGAAGGACTAGAACTCTACTTCAAAACTAACTCGGTTGAGGAAACTTCGGAAGCTGTAGTTTGGGAGGCCCATAAAGCCTATATCAGAGGCATCTTAATAAAAGCGGGCTCAGAAAGGAAGAAAGAGGAGGCCAAGGAAAGATTAGCCATACAGAAAAGTATTCATGAGTTGGAACAACGACATAAGCAAACGGGAGAAGAGGAGATATTGGTAGAATTACATAAAAAAAGAGAGGCCATGCGAGAGCTCATAGAAATAGACAACCGAAAGGTATATAATCGGGTAAAGAAAGAAAGATATATAGGGGGCAATAGACCCGGGAGGCTCCTGGCTAGGGTCCTAAGTAAAAAGAAGAATAGGAATTATATCGATAAAATAAGAACTAAATCAGGCGAGACGGCCTATAAAGACAAAGACATTGCTAGGACCTTTCAGGAGTTCTATGGGGGACTGTACGCTATAAACAAAAAAATTAGCACTGAAGAGAGGGTAGAAAAGCAAGGGAAAATTAAAAAATATTTAGAAGAAAGTGGCCTGGCTAAACTTTCAGAAAATGAACAAACTAACTTGGAAGCCCCATACACGGAATTTGAAGTGAGGAAAGCGCTCAAAGGGTTGCAAATGGGAAAAAGCCCAGGTCCGGATGGACTGACGGCGCTTTACTATAAAAAATACCAGGATCTCCTAATACCAAGAATGTGCTCCTATATGAATGACGCCGGGGAAAAAGGGGAATTGAGAAAGGAAGCCTTAGAAGCCATAATAGCAGTTATCCCAAAGGAAGGCAAAGACAACACAGTATGCTCAAGCTACAGGCCGATCTCTCTCCTAAACGTCGATACGAAAATTTACGCTAAGGTAATCGCGGACCGACTAAAACCTGTGATAGAAAGGATAGTGCACCCAGATCAGGTCGGGTTCATGCCAGGCCGACAAGGCAGGGATAATAGCATCAAGACCCTCCTGGCGGTGCAGTAGATGAAGAAGAATGGAGTCCCAAGTCTACTCTTGTCAATAGACGCTGAAAAAGCGTTTGATAGGGTAGACTGGGACTTCATGATGGGTACACTAGAGGAGATGGGTTTTGGGATTAAGATACGGAGAAGAATAGGGGCACTGTATTCGGGACCCACTGCTAGAGTAAGAACAAACGGAGTCCTGTCAGAGCCGTTCGAGATGCATAATGGGACAAGACAGGGGTGTCCGCTCTCCCCCGTCTTGTTCGTATTAGCCTTAGAGCCTCTACTAGAGACGATCAGGCGGTGTCCGGACATTAGTGGGGTAACGATAGGTAAGGATCAATACAAACTAGCCGCATTTGCGGATGATATCACGTCCAAGGATATCCCTCCCGAATATAATGTCAATCCTGTTAGAGTATGGTAAGCTTTCTAACTTTAAAATGAATCCAAATAAATCGGAAACACTAACCTTTAACACCAGTAAACCCGGAGATTATTCATATCAGAAGCACTTCCCCTTTTTATGGTGGCAAAAGGAGTTAAACTACCTAGGGATCAAGATCACAACCTCGTACGAGATGCTTTTTCACGCCAACTTCATACCACTTCTTAATAAGATTAAGCAAGATCTCAGTAGAATTCACCTAGGACAACTATCCTGGGGTGGGAGAATAAATATATATAAAATGGTTGTGTTGCCAAAAATTACCTATATAATGCAAATGTTGCCAGTGGCACTTCCACAGGCATACTTAAGAAAACTGCAATCAATTTTTTTAAGGTTTATCTGGAGAGGGAAAGCACCACGTTTAAAATTTACACAACTGACAAAAGCGAAGGGCCATGGGGGATGGGGAGCACCAGATGTGTGTAAGTACTATGAAGCTATAGCTCTAGCCAGAGTAATTGACTGGGTAAAAAATAAAGCAGATAAACACTGGGTGAAAATGGAGAGGGAGATTAGTAATGCAAGGTTGAATAGAATAATCTGGATACCCCCACATTTAAGAGAATTTAGTTCCGATACGCACGAGATCACTAAACACGCACTAAAGATATGGGACAAGGTTCACAAGAAGGAGCACTGGGGATATAATTCCCCTTTAATGTCACTTAAGGATTCAGCATACTTTGCACCAGGGAGGGGGGAGTGGTTTGGGAGTTGGCTACTAGATGAAAACATACAGTTAAAAGATGTTATGCAACAGAACAAAATATGCACATACCAAGAATTAAAGGAAAAAAGAAGTTTGCTGGTAATAAATACCTGGCGGTACAACCAACTGAGTCAGTTTATCAGATCCCTCCCAAAACCAATCAGATCAATGGGAAACCTGCGCCCACTAGAGAAAATGTGCCTGGATAAAGACAGGAAGGGGGGGTTTTCCCAGACATATAGATTACTGATAGGACTAGGGAACACGGAAACCCCCTCTTTTATAAAGAAGTGGGAGAAGGAGTTGGGGAGGGAGCTTACTCCCCCAGAGGGGTCATTGATCCTAAGCAGAGCAACAGCTACGTCAGTCAATAGTAAAATCCTGGAGTTGAACTATAGATGCCTTACCAGGATGTACCTGACCCCAGAACGCCTGAACAAATTCCAGAATGGACCCCCACAACACTGTTGGAGGGGATGCAAGGAGGAGGGATCAATGACCCATATCTGGTGGCAATGCCCGATAATAAAAAATATTTTGGATAGAGGTGAGGGGATTTATCAAAGACATAACAGGGATCAACATCCTAGACGACCCTTGGGTTTGCCTATTTCACCTGAGCGAAATGTCCAATAAAGCCTATCTGAGAACGTTACTGCCACATCTTTTAGATGCGGCCAAAAGCCTGATACCCAAATACTGGAGAAGAATAGAGAGACCAGCTATGAAGGATTGGTTAGAGAAAGTTAATGAAATACACAACCTAGAATACTTAAGATATAGCGAGGGGATGAAAATGGGCGCCTTCGAGGAAAAATGGAAAAGGTGGGAAGAGTTTAAAGTGTCCCTGAGAGCGGCAGAAATATGGACAGCCGAGGCAGGAAGATAAAGAGATAAAGAGACCCAGAGAGTAACAGCTTAATGACCTCGGAATCGGAAACAGAGGGAATGGATGAAGATAGGGAGAGAAGGGGGGAGCAGGAGGGGACGCACGGTCTTGGGGGGGGGGTTAGGGGGGGTAGGGGGGGGATGGAGAGATAAAGATAAAATGTTTAAATACAACGTAAACAAGTTTTGCAAGATAAAAAAAAAAAAAAAGTACAATCAGCATTACCACGATGATGAGAAGCAGGAATGGGATGAAGTTGGAAGTACCGATAACTGAAAAACGATTCCCAGACAAATAATCTTGCTGAGTGGAACAAAAGAAAAAAAAAAAAAAAAACATGGCCAGCTGCCGAAAAAAAGGCCAAGCGTGTCCCATGGCCACGTGCTGATGAGGATGCACCGTCTCCACGACCAGCACTAGACACAGAGCCTGCTTGCCCTCTCTTATTGGCTTGTGACTGTCTGCCTCTCCTTCTTGGCCTTCCAGACATACTAATGGCCTGTAGCTGCACTAAGCTGGGATAGAACACCAGTAATTTTCTTCAGGTAGCTTTATATACTGTAACCAGACAAGCCTGCCTGTCAGTAGGAAGATAACAGGAACGGATCTAGCTGAACACTGTGAGCAGGACGCACTGTACTAAATGTAAATAGTCTAGCTGCCTGACCGTGGTACTAATAGGATCAAATAGAACACCAGTAATTTTCTTCAGGTAGCTTTATATACTGTAACCAGACAAGCCTGCCTGTCAGTAGGAAGATAACAGGAACGGATCTAGCTGAACACTGTGAGCAGGACGCACTGTACTAAATGTAAATAGTCTAGCTGCCTGACCGTGGTACTAATAGGATCAAATAGAACACCAGTAATTTTATTCAGGTAGCTTTATATACTGTAACCAGACAAGCCTGCCTGTCAGTAGGAAGATAACGGGAACGGATCTAGCTGAACACTGTGAGCAGGACGCACTGTACTAAATGTAAATAGTCTAGCTGCCTGACCGTGGTACTAATAGGATCAAATAGAACACCAGTAATTTTCTTCAGGTAGCTTTATATACTGTAACCAGACAAGCCTGCCTGTCAGTAGGAAGAAAACAGGAACGGATCTAGCTGAACACTGTGAGCAGGACGCACTGTACTAAATGTAAATAGTCTAGCTGCCTGACCGTGGTACTAATAGGATCAAATAGAACACCAGTAATTTTCTTCAGGTAGCTTTATATACTGTAACCAGACAAGCCTGCCTGTCAGTAGGAAGATAACAGGAACGGATCTAGCTGAACACTGTGAGCAGGACGCACTGTACTAAATGTAAATAGTCTAGCTGCCTGACCGTGGTACTAATAGGATCAAATAGAACACCAGTAATTTTATTCAGGTAGCTTTATATACTGTAACCAGACAAGCCTGCCTGTCAGTAGGAAGATAACAGGAACGGATCTAGCTGAACACTGTGAGCAGGACGCACTGTACTAAATGTAAATAGTCTAGCTGCCTGACCGTGGTACTAATAGGATCAAATAGAACACCAGTAATTTTCTTCAGGTAGCTTTATATACTGTAACCAGACAAGCCTGCCTGTCAGTAGGAAGATAACAGGAACGGATCTAGCTGAACACTGTGAGCAGGACGCACTGCACTAAATGTAAATAGTCTAGAAGATAACAGGAATGGATCTAGCTGAACACTGTGAGCAGGACGCACTGCACTAAATGTAAATAGTCTAGAAGATAACAGGAACGGATCTAGCTGAACACTGTGAGCAGGACGCACTGCACTAAATGTAAATAGTCTCGAAGATAACAGGAACGGATCTAGCTGAACACTGTGAGCAGGACGCACTGCACTAAATGTAAATAGTCTAGAAGATAACAGGAATGGATCTAGCTGAACACTGTGAGCAGGACGCACTGCACTAAATGTAAATAGTCTAGAACAGTGGTTCTCAACCTGGGGGTCGGGACCCCCTCGGGGGTCGAATTACTTTTTTCCAGGGGTCACCAAATCCTGGGCTGTTCCTGAAGCTTGCACCACTCTCCCAGACTTTTCACGGCCGCCCAGCTGGGCTGTTCCTGAAGCCCGTGGTCGCCCACCCAGCCTCTTGGCAGCCGCCCATTCAGTTCACGGCATGGCTGGGGGCCAGAGACTAGAAGTCAGCTGACTGTTGAAGAATGTGAAGTGAGAGGGGCTGGAGGAGAGCCTATCTCCTGATTTCGGCATAGGTGTCACTGCTGCGAGACACCGCAAAGTCGGAGACACAGTGAGTAACACAACGTGTGATTATAGTTGCCATTAGAAGTCCCCACTACAGTTCTCAGATCAGCAGATGACCTTGATCAAGAGCACCTAAGTTGGATGATCAGAACTCCCCCGAACACTGCTACTCATCCCACCCCCCACCAGCACTGCCACTCATCCCAATTCCCCACCAGCAATGCCACTCATCCCAACTCCCCACCAGCACTGCCACTCATCCCAACTGCCCACCAGCACTGCCACTCATCCCAACTCCCCCCACCATGGAGTAAGAGAAGGAATAAAAATATAGAATGCATGGAAGGGAGCGGAAATGAGGGTAAGGAACAAAGAAAAAGGGAGAGAAAGAATCAGAGAAAGAACAAGAAAGACGGCTAGAGAGAGGGATGGGGGGGGGGGGGGATTGGGATAGTGACAAATAAAACGGAAAGAAAGAGAACAAAGAGAAAGAGTGGTACATCCTAAAATGTATCATAAGGGTATTTAATACTGTACGAGTGGTAGGGAATCAGGGAGCGCTAAATATCCATGGGTTTGGGGGCGCAAATTACTTGTCTTGCCTTGGGTGCTGACACACCCACCCTACGAAAATAATTTTACTGTTAGGGGTCCCCACAACTTGGGAAATTTTATCCAGGGGTCATGGCACTAATAAGGTTGAGAACCACTGGTCTAGAAGATAACAGGAACGGATCTAGCTGAACACTGTGAGCAGGACGCACTGCACTAAATGTAAATAGTCTAGAAGATAACAGGAACGGATCTAGCTGAACACTGTGAGCAGGACACACTGCACTAAATGTAAATAGTCTAGAAGATAACAGGAACGGATCTAGCTAAACTGAATACAGTGTATATATATATATGCAACACCTGGGATGCATATATATACACAATACACTGTAAGTGCAGCTAACTGACTGACTGTTCTGCCTAATCTATCTAACTCAAATCAAATGACACTGTCTGTCTCTCTCTCTCTCTCTATCTATGAACGCCGGAACACACACTACACAGGGCCGCCGTGCAGGCGGCCTTATATAGTGTGGGGCGTGTACTAAATCCCCTGAGCCATAATTGGCCAAAGCCTCCTTGGCTTTGGCCAATTACGGCTCTCTGTTCAGGCGGCGCTGTGATTGGCCAAGCATGCGGGTCAAAGTGCATGCTTGGCCAATCATCAGCAAGCAATGCACTGCGATGCCGCAGTGAATTATGGGCCGTGACGCGCCACATGGATTTGGCGCGAACGGCCCATATCGTTCGCAATTCGGCGAACGGTCGAACAGCCGATGTTCGAGTCGAACATGGGTTCGACTCGAACACGAAGCTCATCCCTACTGGGGATCAAGGGAAGGGTGGGGACTTATAACAAGCTGTCAATTGATTGTGTTTCCTGTAGGGAGGAGCCCCCATCTCCCAGGTGTGCCATCCTGGAAGGTTTGTAGAAATACAATTACCGGTAAGTCTAACATAGGTTTTTCGCATGTAGGCCACCCTGACATGAGCGTTTACATTTGTGTGGATGCAGGCTGCTTTAAAGTGATTATAAACCCCAGAATAAATATGAACAAAGCACATTCTTTTATATTGTGCGACACCAGGAGGTGATGGGGGTGGAAAGCTCCAGTGCACAGCCTGTGACTAATATTCACAACTGTGCTTGTTCTTCATGTAGAGTGAGGAGGGGGTCTCTCCAATCAGGGTTCAGATTTCTTCTAACTGAGCTTTGCATTTCCCCAACCCCCTGATTTCTGCTGCTGAGAGATGCAGCCAGATTCTATGTTGAGCTTTGTGTTGTAGAAGGCTGTACAGCTCACTGCACCACACCTCTAGGGTGCATTGCAGTGTGAGTAGGATACATAGAAAACAATTGTTTTCTGTGTGTCCTAGTGCTGACCTGCAATTTATCCAGTGCAGTAAAATGCAGGTCACTGCACTGTATATGAACAGGGTCTAAGCCTTACATTGGTGGCATTGAAAGCGGTAATCAGAAGCATCAGTGGACAGGAATCAGGATATACAGATCAAACTTCTGGCTCCTGTCAGGCTAGAAGAAAGAATGCTGACACATATGGAGAAGTACTCTGCTGCTGAAGATTCCTTTTTTTTTCACTTATATGCTGAGTCACAGTAAAACGTGCTAATGAATTTCTGTCTCATTGGCAAATTTTAATATTTTATTAGATTTTAAGTAAGTGTGATCATGGTAGTCATAATATGCCCCCTTTTATAATTTGTAGTTTTGGATAGAGTGAGGAAGGGCTAAGAACCTTATCAGTTTATTTTTTTACTATCTTTGTCACATTGGAAACCTCTACAACGGAAGGGAAATCCCCCTCTTAGACATTGGAAAAATTACCATCACGTCTTATTATGGTGATCTCACCAAGTTTTGGATTTCTTATGTCTCAGTGACAATAGTCAATAGGGCAAACACAGAAGATTATTCTACCCTATGGGGGCAACAGACAGCAAACAAACCCAGGCAGAGGTTCTAACCCTCCTCTAGTCTTTCCATAACAAAAAAAAAAAGTTTTGACTATATATATATATATATATATATATATATATATACACACACTTTAACCTCCCTGGCGGTATTCCTGAGTGTGGCTCGGGGTGAATTTTTTATTACCAAAAGCGGTAACCCCGAGCCACACTCCGGATTGCATCGCAGTATCCTGGTAAAGTTATTTACCCTGTCCCCAGGTTCCTGCGATGTCCCGGCGGCAAATTCAAAAAAGTGAAAAATATAGAACACACACAATACACTGTAATCTGTAAGATTACATTACTGTATCAAATCATTTCACCTCCCTTTTGTCCCTAGTGCTTTGTCCAGTGCCCTGCCTGCACTTGTATATTATATAGTTTTGCTCATAAGTTTACATACCCTGGCAGAATTTATGATTTCTTGGCCATTTTTCAGAGAATATGAATGATAACACAAAAACATTTCTTTCACTCATGGTTAGCGTTTGGCTGAGGCCATTTATTATCAATCAACTGTGTTTACTCTTTTTAAATTATAATCACAACAGAAACTACCCAAATGACCCTGATCAAAAGTTTACATACCCTGTAATGTTTGGCCTTGGTACAGACACAGAAGGTGGCACATAGGGATGAGCCCGATGTTCGAGTCGAACATAAGTTTGACTCGAACATCGGGTGTTCGCCGAACAGCGAACATTATGCAGTGTTTGCTGCAAATTCGAAAGCAGCGAAATGCCATTAAAGTCTATGGGACACTTACGGTACATGAAAAAACAAAAGTGCTAATTTTAAAGGCTTATGTGCAAGTTATAGCCATAAAAAGAGTTTGGGGACCCGGGTCCTGCGCCATGGGACATGTATCAATGCAAAAAAACGTTTTTAAAATGGCAGTTTTTCAGGAGCAGTGATTTTAATAACGCTTAAAGTGAAACAATAAAAATGAAATATTCCTTTGAATATCATGCCTGGGGAGGGGGGGGGGGGGGGGTGTCCCTAGTATGCCTGTAAAGTAGTGCATTTTTCCTGTGTCTAGAACAATACCACAGCAAAATGACATTTCTAAAGGAAAAAATTTCATCTAAAACTGCTCGCAGCTGTAATTAATTGTTGGATCCAGACAATATAAAGATAAGATAAAAATTAGGGTTGCACTGATACCACTTTTTTAAGACCGAGTACAAGTACTGATACTTTTTTTCAAGTATTCACCAATATTACCGATACATTTTTAATGTCAAGTGACTGTTTTCAAAGCATAATACAGACTAACGATATCTTCTTTATAATTATGAAGAACTGTAACTGGCAGTGGCACTGATGAGGAGGCCCTAATATGCAGCAGCGTTGATGAGCACTGATAGGTGGCACTGACTGATGGACACTGATTTGCAGCACTGATAGGTGGCACGTACTGATGGGCACTGATTTGCAGCACTAATGGCTGGCACTGACATGCAGGACTGATAGGTGGCACTGACTGATGGATACTGATTTGCGGCACTGATGACTGGCACTTATGGGCACTGATAGGTGGCACCGATATGTGGCACTGACTGATGGTCACTGATTTGCAGCACTGATAGGTGGCACGTACTGATGGGCACTGATTTGCAGCACTAATGGCCGGCACTGATATGCAGGACTGATAGGTGGCACTGACTGATGGGCACTGATTTGCGGCACTGATGGCTGGCACTAATGGGCACTGATAGGTGGCACCGATATGTGGCACTGACTGACGGGCACTGATTTGCAGCACTGATAGGTGGCACTGACTGATGGACACTCATATGCGGCACTGATGGCTGGCACTGATAGCTGGCACCTATGGGTGGCACTTATGGGCACTGATAGGTGGCACTGGTATGTGGCACTGATTTGCAGCACTGATAGGTGGCACTGACTAATGGACACTCATGGCTGTCACTTACTGATGGGCACTGATATGCGGCACTGATGTCTGGCACTTATGGGTGGCACTTATGGGCACTAATAGGTGGCACTTATGGGCACTAATAGGTGGCATGATACAATAAGATCGACTTTAAGTGTTCACAGAGTGAGTACCAGAGCCCATCTTGATACACCCTGCACTCAGCCTCAGTAAGCCTAGTCAGAATGCAGCAGCAGACATCTTGTTACACCCAGCCCATATAGTTAGTGAACTATATGGGCTGGGTGTAACGAGATGTCCGCTGCCGCCTTGTGACTGCAGGCTACTGAGGCCGAGTTCAGGGTGTACCAAGATGGGCGTTGCCATGTACAGCCTCTGACGGAGACTCGGGCCGTCACTTCTGTTAACGATTCTGACGGCCCGGTCACCGATGCACACGGCTGCACACGGCTGCGACCCACACCCCTGCCCACAGGCTTACCTTCCTCTGCTGCACCTCCGGACTCTGACTGTGCCACGCTCCGCCTTCTCCCACCCACTCTGCCCGCCTACTGACTTCCGGTATCGGGTGAAGCATCAGGAGCATTTGCCCGAGTACAGGTACTCGGGCAAATACTCTGTATTAGCGCTGATACCGATACTAGTATCGGTATCGGTACAACCCTAATAAAAATCATTGAAAAAAACGGCATGGGTTCCCCCCCAGTCCACTATCAGGCCCTTTGGGTCTGGTATGAATATTAAGGGGAACCCTGCGCCAAAATTAAAAAAAAAAAGGCGTAGGGGTCCCCCCCCAAAAAACATACCAGACCCTTATCCGAGCACGCAACCTGGCAGGCCGCAGGAAAAGGGGGATGAGAGAGCACCCCCCTCCTGAACCGTACCAGGCCATATGCCTGGTCCCCCCAAAATACCCTGTCCCCATGTTGATGGGGACAAGGGCCTCATCCCCACAACCCTTGTCTGGTGGTTTTGGGGGTCTGCGGGCAGGGGGCTTATCGGAATATGTAAGCCCCTTTAACAAGGAGACCCCCAGATCCCGCCCCCCCATGTGAATGGGTATCGGGTACATTGTACCCCTACTCATTCACCAAAAAAAGTGTCAAAAATAGTAAAAATTACAGTAAACAATTTGGGACAAGTCCTTTTATTTAAAAAAAAACTGTCCCGCGATGTCTATTCATCTTCGATCACAGCGCCGACAGACCGAGAAAAAAAACAAAAGCGCAACAGCTCCATCTCCATGGAAGGCTCCTGCCGACTGAATCCTCTTCGCGATGACAGCTTTTATATATCCCCCCTTACCTTAGTGTATTCACTCTGCAGAAGGTGGTCTCTAGTCACCAGAGTCTCCCCCCACCCCCCCACATCACAGTTCCCGGCATTCCCCTTTACATCAGAGTCTGCAGGATTCCCCCTTGCAGTGCAAGGGAACTCAGATGTAAAGGAAAATGCTGCAGAGCATGATTTAAGGAGGAACTGTGGTGTAAGGGGTGCTCTGGTCACCAGAGACCACCTTATATCAGAGTCCACTGCATTCCCATTTCTGACTTACATCAGAGTCTGCAGCATTTCCCTTTACATAAGTGTTCCCCTTTATATCAGGGTTCGCAGAGTTCCCCCTTGCACTGTAAGATTAAAAGGGGTGTAGGCCCAGAGACATGTCCAGGAAACACAGAAGATACATGGGTTAGATTAGAAGGGATGGAGGCCCAGAAACATGTCCTGGGAACACAGAAGATACATGGGTTAGATTAGAAGGGATGGAGGCCTGGAGACATGTCCAGGGTACACAGAGGATACATGGGTTAGATTAGAAAGGATGGAGGCCTGGAGACATGTCCAGGGTACACAGAGGATACATGGGTTAGATAAGAAGGGATGGATGTCCAGGGAACAAAGAGGAGGCCTCCATCCCTTTTAATCTAACTCATGTGTCCTCTGTGTACCCTGGACCTGTCTCTGGGCCTTCATCCCTTCTACTCTAACCCATGTATCCTCTGTATACTCTGGACATGTCTCTGGGCCTTCATCGCTTCTGATCAGACCCATGTATCTTCTGTGTTCCCAGGACATGTCTCTGGGCCTCCACCACTTTTAAACTTACAGTGCAAGGGGGAACTCTGCGAATCCTGATGTAAAGGGCAATGCTGCAGACTCTGATGTAAGTGGGAACTCTGATGTCAATGGGAATGCAGTGGACTCTGATATAAGGTGGTCTCTGGTGACCAGAGCACCCCTTACATCAGAGTTCCTCCGTAGATCGTGCTCTGCAGCCTTTTCCTTTACATCTGAGTTCCTGTGCACCGCAAGGGAGAATCCTGCAGACTCTGATGTAAAAGGAAATGCCGGAAACTCTGATGTGGGGGCGGGAGACTCTGGTGACCAGAGACCACCCTCCGCAGAGTGAATTCACCAAAGTAAGGGGGGGTTTACTAATCTAAGGTGAAATCCTTATATTGGTGCCCTTTACATTATTGTATTTACTTCCTCCATTACATCAGTGACCCCCCCCCCTCAGACTAGCCTGACGGCGCTGGCGCTGACCTCCTCTCAGGTGCACCCTGCAGGGCTCATTTATACGGCTCCAAGAGGTGGCTCTGGTTTTATTCTATAGTCTCCTCTCCACAGTCCATACACGCCTGACTCCTCCAGTAATCCCCATCCCGGCAGCGCTCTCACTCTTGATTCCTCTCCAGACTTCCCTTCTGAGACTGCAGACATGATAAAAGACATAGTCAGAGATTACAGTCATGGTACAAGAGAGGGTTAGAGGCTGCGGACACGATATAGGAGGTGGCTAGAGGCTGCAGACGTGGTACAGGAGGTGGTCAGAACATGTGCACAGGATACAGGAGGCCGTCAAAGGATGTGGAAAGGGTACAGGTGATGGTCAGAGGATGCGGACAGGATACAGGAGGCAGTCAGAGGATGTGAAAATGGTACAGGTGGTGGTCAGAGGATGTGGAAATGGTACAGGTGGTGGTCAGAGGATGTGGAAATGGTACAGGGGGTGGTCAGAGGATGTGGACGGGATACAGGAGGTGGTCAGAGTATGCCGACATGTAGGGGGAGCAAACAGAACAGAGTGGTCCCCAGTGTAGTGGGAGCACACAGAGGGGTCAGTCGTGTAGTGGGAGCACACAGAGGGGTCAGTCGTGTAATGGGAGCACATCCATGTATCCATGTAGGGGGAGCACACAGTGGGGTGAAATCCTGATAAGAGTTGTCACAGGAGGGCCCTCACACAGGACACATGGCAGGCAGGGCGGTGAGGTTGGCACACTCAGGGTGATCAGGTTCCTGTTCTTAGGAGAGGTGGGGTCCTGGTCCCCAGGGCAGATGGGGTACCTAGGTGAGATTGAGTCCCCGTTGCCAGGGGAGATGGGGTTCCTGTCCGTAGGCAAGATGGGTTCCCCATCCCCAGGGGAGATGAAGTTCCTGCCCCCGAGTGAGAAGGGGGTTCCTGTCTCCAGGGGAGAAGAGGTCCCTGTCCCTAGGGGAGAAGGGGGGACTCTGTCCCCAGGAGAAAAGGGAGTCCCTGTCCTCCAGGGAAAGAAGGGTGTTCCTGTTCTCCAGGGGAGAAGGGTGTCCCTGTCCTCCAGGGAAGAAGGTTGTCCCTGTCCCTGGGGAAGGGTGTCCCTGTCCTCAGGGGAGAAGGGTGTCCCTGTCCTCAGGGGAGAAGGGTGTCCATGCCCTCAGGGAAGAAGGGTGTCCCTGTTCTCCAGGGAAGAAGGGGGGACTCTGTCCCAAGGGGAGAAGGGTGTCCCTGTCCCCAGGGGAGAAGGGTGTCCCTGTCCTCCGGGGAAAAGAGTGTCCCTGTCCTCCGGGGGAGAAGGGTGTCCCTGTCCTCAGGGGAGAAGGGTGTCCCTGTCCTCGGGGAAGAAGGGTGTCCCTGTTCTCCAGGGAAGAAGGGGGGACTCTGTCCCCAGGGGAGAAGGGTGTCCCTGTCCCCAGGGGAGAAAGGTGTCCCTATCCTCTGGGGGAGAAGGGTGTCCCTATCCTCTGGGGGAGAAGGGTGTCCCTGTCCTTGGGGGAAGAATGGTGTCCCTGTCCTCGGGGGGAGAAGGTGGGGAGAAGGCTGGCACCCTCTCCTCCTCAAACCACCCAAGGACCAGCTCTTCCAATTTTGGCCAACCCTGGGGCCATCTCCTTCTCCACCAAACAGCCAGGGGCCCACTCCTTCTCCGCCAACCACCCTGGGGGCCCTTTCCTCCTCCCCCATTCACCTTGGGGCCCTCTCTTACTCTAAACACCCAGGTGCCCTCTCCTCCTCCAAACATCCACCCAGGGGCCCTCTTCTTCACTAAATGGCCACCCAGGGGCCCTCACCTCCTCCAAACACCCAGGGGCCCTCTCCTTCTCCCCCGGCCACCCAGGGACTCTCTCCTTCTCCCCCAGCCACCCAGGGGCTCTCTCCTTCTCCACGGGCCACCCAGGGGCTCTCTCCTTCTCCACCGGTCACCCAGGGGCCCTCTTCTTCTCCCATGTCCACCCAGGGGCCCTCTCCTTCGCCCACGTCCACCCAGGAGCCCTCTCCTTCTCCCACTTCCACCCAGGAGCCCTCTTCTTCTCTCACGTCCATCCAGGAGCCCTCTCCTTCTCCCACATCCACCCAGGAGCCCTCTCCTTCTCCCACATCCACCCAGGGGCCCTCTCCTTCTCGCTAAGCCACCAGTGACCCCAACGCAGGTCACACATGTGCTCTGCCCTCAGGGGACCCGGTACCCACCGTCCTGGGACGCCATGATGATGGTGTACAAGTCTCCAGTGTGAGGGCTACAGGTAAACTCGCACTTAGCTTCTTTGACTCCTGATTGGAGGAAAAGCAGCGGAGGCGATCTAGCCCCCAGCACTTGACAGAGACCGCTCTATAATTTTCCTTGACCTTCCATATATGTATTTTGCAGGGATGTACACAGACAGATTTGTGTAAGCGGAGGCTCTGTGTGTCAGGCTGCTGTTTTTGTCCCTGAACAGATTGCACAGCCCTTCACGTTATGTACATCATACAGTGTGGATGCTCATATTGATGAGAAATGTCTTCTATGCAAAGGCTTGGCCCCTTCCACAGGCACAGCTCTATGTTTTTCCTCAACCTCCCATTGTTACACACAGTGCTATTATGCAAGGGGGCCCGCCCCCCCTTCTCCAGAGCAGGCCAGGGGCGTGTTAGAGGTGGGGGCGGTGCTGCCGATTATTTAAAACTGCAGTTTTAAAAACTTTTTTTGCATTGATACATGTCCACTGGGGCAGGACCCAGGTCCCCATAGACTTTTTATGGCGATAACTTGCATATAAGCCTTTAATATGAGCACTTTTGATTTTTCATGTATGTGTCTCATAGACTTTAACGGTGTTCGCTTGTTCGTGCTAATTTATTTGCCTGTTCAGTTTGGTTCGCACCAGAACATGCGGAGGGGTGTACGGCTCATCCCTAGTTGCACACACAGGTTAAAATGTCAATTAAAGGTTAATTTCCCACATTTGTGGCTTCTTAAATCACAATTAGTGTTTGTGTATAAATAGTCAATGAGTTTGTTAGCTCTCACATGGAGGCACTAAGCAGGCTAGACACTGAGCCATGAGGAGATAGAAAAGAACAGTCAAAAGGCCTGTGTAACAACGTAATGAAACTTTACAAAGATGGAAAAGGATATAAAAAGATATCCAAAGCCTTGACTATGCCAGTCAGTACTGTTTAATCACTAAGAAGTGAAAAATTAGACGCTCTTTTGATACCAAGCCAAGGTCAGGTAGACGAAGAAAGATTGCAGCCACAACTGGCAGAAGAATTGCTCAGGATAGAAAGAAAAACCCACAGGTAACATAGTTACATAGTTACATAGTTAGTAAGGTTGAATAAAGACACCAGTCCATTCAGTTCAACCTGAGTGAGTGTGGGTGCGTGTCTACAATTGTCCCTAACCCTGTACTCACATCAGTCCCTACCCTCAATCCAAGGTCCCCATTCATATACTAGGGCCAATTTTGGACAGAAGCAAATTAACCTACCAGCATGTCTTTGGAGTGTGGAAGGAAACCGGAGTACCCGGAGGAAACCCACGCAGGCACACTCCAGGCAGGTAGTGTCGCGGTTGGGATTTGAACCAGAGACCCTTTTTACTGCTAGGCGAGAGTGCTACCCACTACACCACTGTGCCACCCTAACCACAGGAGAAATACAGGCTGCTCTCTAAAAAGATGGTGTGGTTGATTTTAAGGAGCACAATTCAACGATACTTGAACAAAAAAGAGCTGCATGGTTGAGCTGCCAGAAGGAAGCCTTTACTGCACCAATGCCACAAAAAAGCCAATGAGGCATGTCAAGGTGTTGTTGGCCATATTGTAACCCGGCTTTTTTGTGGAACTTGTAAAGTAAAGGCTTCTTCCTGGCAACTTAAACATACAGCTCTTTTTTGTTCAAGTATCATTGTATTGTGCTCCTTAAAAACAACCACACCATCTTTTTCCTGAGCAGCCTGTATTTCTCCTGAGGTTAGCTGTGGGTTTTTCTTTATATCCCGAACAGTTCCTGTGGCAGCTGAAATCTTTCTTAATCTACCTGATCTTGGCTTGGTATCAAGAGATCCCCACATTTTCCACTTCTTATTAAGTGATTAAACAGTACTGACTGGTATATTCAAGGCTTTGGATGTCTTTTTATATCCTTTTCCATCTTTGTAAAGTTTCATTACCTTGTTACGCAGGTCTTTTGACTGTTCTTTTCTAACTCCTCATGGCTCAGTGTCTAGCCTGCTTAGTGCATCCATGTGAGAGCTAAAAAACTTATTGACTATTTATACACACACTAATTGTGATTTAAAAAGCCACAAATGTGGGAAATTAACCTTTAATTGCCATTTTAACCTGTGTGCCACCTTCTGTGTCTGTACCGAGGCCAAACATTCCAGGATATGTAAACTTTTGATCAGGGTCATTTGGGTAGTTTCTGTTGTCATTATGATTCAAAAAGAGTAAACACAGTTGATTGATAATAAATGGCTTCAGCCAAACACTAACCATGAGTGAAAGAAATAGTTTTGTGTTATCATTCATATTCTCTGAAAAATGGCCAAGAAATCATAAAGTATGTAAAGTTATGGGCACAACTGCATTACTGTTCTTTCTGTCTGGAAACTTGAGAACGTCCATGGCATCCAAAAAGTGTCCCTCTATGTAAAAAGCGGTTTTAGACCAGCTAGAAAACAGTGATAGTGAATTAGAATCACTTGCAGTATTGAGCGATAGTGATTCGTGGGGAAATTTGTCATCAGACACTGACAGTGACAACAGCGACGATTCTGCGACTGAGATAATTTCAGTGTTTTTGATTTGATTACATTATTGAATAAAATGTATTATTATTATTATATTATTATTTGTTATAATTTTTTATAGTTATATTATTTATGATTTTGTGTTTCAAACTTTATCATACCCGGGATGTCTACTAGACTCTTGTTTGGACAGATTTAAGTGAGTTATTCCTAAGAATTACAGGCCTACAATATGAAACGCCAAATATCCATGTGCAACAATGTACTGCTTTGAGCTTCAAAAATCTGACATAATCATACTACCAGGGAGGTTAATTCCACTGGATTTAGACCATTTTTTTATTATTATTATTTTTTTTGAGTTTGACATACCTGCCATTTGGTATAAGTATTTATTTATACAATGTATACCAAATCGTGTTAATTTAGAGTGATGTTCTCTTATTACAGTCTTTTATGGATTCATTTTCTCGAGCCCTACATTATGAATATGCTTCCAAGGAAATCTTTATTCAGAGCTTAGTCACACATTTTGTAAAGACCAATATTTTGCAACTGAGTACATTCTTGAAGACAAAGCCATTACTTGTTCTTGAGGCTAAGGATTATGCTCGTCAAGCAGTAAGAACCATTGGAATATCACGGAGAACAGCAGGACACTTGTCTCACTCTATCCAGGTGAGGATTATAGCTGGTACAAATATGGGAAGAGTGCAACATACCACAACACGCACACATGTATTAGTCTTTAATAGTATGACTGTAGCCACATCAGATCATAAGAGTACTATGAAAAAATCTCAAAGGGCCTGTTCACACTAGTGCGTTGCTGCAATGCACATTAAAACACGTATTTTTGCAATGCATCTGCTCTATCTGCGTTGTGATGTCATTCACTGTTAATGACACCCCAAAGTATTATATACAGGAGAGTCCAACGCACCACAGTATACCGCAATATACCACAATGCGTATAAAGTGCTTTATGGTGCTAAAAAAGGGTAATTTTATTCTTTTTCATCCAGTGTGATGCATTGACAACATAAAGTATGAGCTGCCTTAAAGTGGTATTAAGTCCAAAACCAAAAAGATAGTATTTTAAAGCTTATCAATTAAATGCCATGGCTGCATTAGTTTTCTTTTTTCGCTTTTTTTTTTCATCTGGGGATCTGGCCAGTAACACACTTGTCTTAAGTTGTCTACACCAGTGGCGGCTGGTGCTCAATTCTCTTGGGGAGACAGCCAGCGGCCTCCCCCAGCCAGCCAGCCAGCCACATATCACACAATTGTCATATTGTCATACAACTGGGTAGGCTCACCCTTTTTAAAGCCAATTAGAGCCTCATGCTCTAATCATGTGCTTTAAAAAAAAAAAAAAAAAAATTGGAATCCATGCGTCCGGCACCCTGCATGTAGATTAGGGGGCAGACGCATGAATTAGGGGGGCGGCCCTGCATGAGCAGCCGCCACTGGCCTACACTCTGTATGGCGGAGCAACGGTGGTCAGCAGCATTGTTAATCTGGAGCGAGGGGAGTATTAGATGTACTAGCAGATTTGAATGCCATAACAAATTAACGCCAAACTCCAGCTAATACTCTTTAAAGGTGACCCTCTTCTGCCGCATGTAATAGTGATTGGGTGGCTGTAGAGCTGCTTAGATCACCTTTACAAGAAAGACCATCGCCTGCTCTAAATGATACCAGGATCAAGCTGCCACTGCAGCCATAATCCTGATATCCCCGCTCCCATCCAAGGACTTGTATTTACAGAGGGTAGATGGGAAGCTGTTAAAACATTTAAATAAAAGCTGACCATTATCAGTATCTCCAATACTTGGGGCCTAACATATGTGCATTTGGCTGTTTGTCTAGAGTTCAGCTTTAAGTATAAAAGCGTTTCAGACTGTCCATCAGATGTGTATGCAAAAAAACAAAATAGATGACCTTGCATTGCTACGGAGGAGCTGATCCAGTAGCAAGTTTTTAATTTATTTTTTACTTTTTTTTCACAGATGTTGTTAACTAATTGGATTCCGGAATGGCTCTGGGTATCCATATTTACCTTTATCTGCAACACCCTTCGCATGGCGTGCAATCACAAACCAGTGAAGTTATAAAAATCCACAGATCAAATTTCTCCACTGTTGAACATGTTAAAGATTTGTGAGGGGAACATTATTCTATACTTATATTTCCTCTTTATATTTCAAAGTATATCACATTCATATTTTTCTTTTTTATAATTATCCATATTTTTAATATCATTATTGGCTCTATTCACTTACCAAGTACTGCACATATCCTACTCTTTTTTTATTATTACAATTTTTTTGACCATAGGCCATATTTGTTTATCCCAAGATTGCAATTATATATATTTTTTCTTCTGTGTTGCATTGAACTGCATGAGATTTCTTTTTTTCTGTAGTATGCTAATATCTACTGGCAGTTTCTGGTCACTGCAACTTATGTACTAATGTGATTTTTGGTATGTTCCTCTTCCCCCTCCCCTTCTGTTTACTGATAGCTAGTTTAGTCCTAGCCGGACCTCCTACATTTTTTTCATGTTCCCTCAGTCAGTGTTGGTTTTTCGTAGAGACAGGGCTTAGGAATGTCATTGTCTCCTTATTTCAAAAGACTGGAAAACATAATCTGTACTGCAATTAGCTGAAGTAAAATTGTGTTGCATTCAAATTCTGTGTTTTATTTACCATATTGTCCACACAGACTGGGTCTAAAGAGGTATGTCAATGCATAAAGCAGCACTTGAAATACAACAGTAAGAAGTCATATTTCTGGAGCCTTTATATTCTCTGCTGCATCTGTAAGCACATGGTCTTTTCTACACTATGTATGAGGATATGCTGCATTACAGACTCTCAGTAGGAATGGGCAAACGGTTCAGGCCAAGTATAAGTTCGGCATGAACAACAATGGATGAGCACCTTGGGAGGGGGCCTGTTCCCGACAACCTTGGACGTTGGTTGCGGGGGTCTGTGGGACGGGGATTTATCTGAATCTGAAAGCCCCCTTTCACAAGGGAGGCCCCCAGATCCCACCCCCATGTGAATGAGTAGGGGTATATTGTACCCCCTACTCATTTACCAAAAAAGTGAGTAAAGACACAACGCGAGTTTGACAATTGCTTTATTAAATAAAAAAAAGTCCCCCTGTGTTTATCCGTCGTCAATCACAACGCCTAACAACAACCCGAAAAAAACATAGCGGGCAGGGGTGCTTTGGGGCTGGGGGGGGACTCTTCCCGACAACCGTGGGCAGTGGTTGTGATGGTCTGCGGGCAGGGGGGGTTATCGGAATCTGGAGACAACAAGGGGGGGCCACAGATCCCCTCCCCGTGTAAATGAGTATGGGGTACATGGTACACTTTTTTAGTCAATGAGTAGGGGTACAAAATGAGTATAGACGCAACATGAGTTTTTGACAATTCCTTTTTAAAACAAAAAAAAATTCCCCCTGTGTAGATCCATCATCTACCACAATGCCTGCCAAACCTCCAAACCTGGGGGAAAAAAAAAAAAACCTCCGGTCTCGTCGAACGCTCCCGCTGTCTGCTTCCCCATCTGACGTTTCTTAAATAGCCAAGGGGCAAAGTCGCCCACTGTTAAGCGATGACCCTGCCCCCTTGTGACTTCACAGACCTGGGTATGCTGGCGCTGCACTGGTTGTGGAGGTCTGCAGGCAGGGGGCTTATCGGAATCTGGAAGCCCCCTGCCTCAAAGCTCACCCCCCATGTTGAGGGCATGTGGTCTGGTATGGAACAGGAGGGGGGCGCTCGCTCAGATAAGGGTCTGGTATGGATTATGGGGGGGGGAGAGACATCACGCTTTTTTTTATTGATGATTAATGATAGTATCAATGCAAAAAATTTTTTTAAAGAAGCAGTGATTTTAATGATACTTAAAGTAAAACAACGAAAATGAAAACTTCCTTTAAATATAGTGCCTGGGGGGTCCCCTTAGCCTGCCTGTAAAGTGACACCTCTGTACCGTGTATAGAACCTGCTGCAACAAAAATGACATGGAAAAAGAATGACATTTAAATTGATTTTCCTGGCTGCATAAAACCATTGCCGGCAATTGAAAAATGGAAAGAAAAACCGGCGTGGGGGTCTGGTATATATATTGGGGCAGGCTCCAGGTCCCCAAACACTTTTTATGACAATACCATGCATATAAGCCTTTAAAATTAGCACTTTTGATTTCTCCCATAGACTTTTAAAGGGTGTTCTGCGGCATTCGAATTTGCCGCGAACACCCCAACTTGTTCACTGTTCCGCGAACTTGCGAACAGCCCATATTCGAGTCGAACATGAGTTTGACTCGAACTCGAAGCTCATCCCTACTCTTGAGCTTCTCTGGATACCATCACATAAGCCTGACCCCCAGACTGCAAAGCTGGGGGTCATCGCCATTTGGTGAGTGGGGACACATGTGAGGGTGGCGTTTCTGCACCTGAAAAGTCCTGGAGCGTCTGTGGTCCATTGCACTTCAAAAGTTTTTTTCCCATTGCGTATCAGAACATTCAGCACATTTACAGTATTTGGAGTTTATTTACATGTTTTTTGCTTTGTATATTCACATTTGCATTCATCTACACTTGGTCACACATGTTTAATAACATTTGCGAGCACCACATTTCCATATTTTTAAGGGCCCAACACCATTTATTATTTTATTTTGGCGTGTGGGTTCCCTTCAAAAGCCATACCGGATTTGAAGGGGCTTGTATGGATTGGGGGGGAGCCAATGCCAGGCTCAGATGCCCCCATAGCAAGCTCCTTGCTGTGGGACACTCAGCAGGAGGGTGGGCCCAAGAGTGTCGGCAAGGGATCCAAGAAGAGGAGGATCTGGTCTGCTGTGTGCAAAACCACTGTACAGAGCAGGTAAGTATAACATCAGAGAATTTCCACGTGATCAAAAAAAAGTCCAGGAGCAACAGCTTCAAGTGACAATCCCTTCACGTCCAAAGAACGCGCTTCGCTCACCTCAAATAATGGACCCCTGACCTAACAGGTGGTCATAAGCGCATGTCACAGCAATGGGTGAAATACAACAGGAACTTGAAATCCAGGTCTCCAAAGCGATTCACCCAAGACAATATAAATAAAACAATAAATCTAAGTGCTCTCCCTTTAAAACAATCCAGCTTTTATAATTAGATAAAAAACCTACTCTGGTAACTACTCTGGAGCTGGTCAGTTCAAGCATAAACACGAGACATGGAGTAACATATTCATTCAGGATGACAGCGGGTGACATCAGACGTAGCTCCTCCCCCTCTACGCATTATGTTAACAAGAACTTCTTCAGATAGATGGAGATACAGTGTCACCCTGCCTATCCTAAACAAACCTGTTGCCATAACAACATACAATACCAGAAATGCAACCCCAGGGAGATGATAATAGATTTTAAAAAATGTTGTCAGTGCTACAAGCATCGAACAAGGTTAAAAAATTAACACATTAAAAATTGTGTGACTTTTCACCTTAAAAAATATACCCAGATAGGGAACTGATTCAAACCGATGTATATATTTAAAAATCTAAATAATAGGTCCAATAGCACCCCTACAGCTCAATCAAACATATAAAAAATCCTTTATGTAAATAAAGGAATTTTATTACAAAATCATTAAAGTTTATCTACACCTGCTACCATCCTGTTGCAAGCCCAATGTAAAACCATATAAAAAATCATAAGAAAAAAACATGAAAAAACATAACAAAATCAAATAATGACAAAAATGTTAATATTGGAACCTATCTATTGGAAATGAAACGGTTTAAATCAAAATCTACGTTTAACCCTTCAGGTGTTGGAACTTTTGCTTCAAAAATCCAAAAGGACTCCCTTTGGCTAAGACAAACGAATGTAGTGCCCCCCCCCCCATGTCTATTAATTATTTCAATACCCTAAATTCTAAGTCCTCTGGGGTTCCTATCATGGCACAACCTAAAATGTTTAGAGACACTGTTAACATGTTCCCTGATATGGACACTGAGGGGCCTGGAGGTCCTACCTATAAATTGGAGCCCACCGTTACACTCCAACATATAGACAACTCCACTGTACTAAATATGATCAAATCTTTGATCTGATATTTTTTATTAGTGGAGGAGGATGAAGATTCATTTAGTTTTTTTGAAATAACACTTACATTGTCTACAAGCTTGGCAATGCCCACAAGCGTAGGGAAAAAAAAATCGTATTTTCCCTAATAATAGGCAGGTCAATAACCCTGGGAGCAATAACGTCTCTCAATGTGGGGGCTTGCCTATAAATGAATTGGGGGTGGGTGGAGAGAACTGCACCCAGCACCCTATTCTTCCTAAGAACTTCCCAATGTTTAATTACAATTTTCAAATTGTTTACACCGAATATTATAGTCCAAGACAATCTTATATTCATGCTTGGTTTGTTTATTGGTATTGGAGTTGGACACCAATTTTTTCCTATCCGAATTACCAATAGATTTAATCTCATTAGCAATCTGATCTTTTTGATAACCCTTCTGCAGGAATCTTTCTGCCAAAACCTGAGACTGAGACTGATAGTCCGACTCCAATGAACAGTTTCGTATAAGGCGAATAAACTGCCCCCTCGGGATATTACACAGCCAGGTTTTGTGATGGCAATTATCAAGGGGAATGTATCCATTCCTATCTGTGGGCTTTAAACAGTTACGGGTTCTATAGTGAACTCCTTCCTTAAATACCTCCAGGTCAAGAAAACCCATACATTGAATATTGATGTTCCAAGAGAGGGAAATATCTTTGTTGTTACTATTTAACCTAAGCATGAATGCCTCAAGGCTGTATGTATCTTTTTTTAACATACTAGTTGACTAGGACAGTCCCAAAAAACAGTTTCCTCCTCCCACAGTGCCATCAATAAGTTTGCCAAACTGGGAGCAAACCTGGTCCCCATGGCAACACCTATGATCTGAAAGAAGAACCGTTTATTGTACCAAAAGTAGTTCCTAGTGAGACAAAACTCCAAGTATTGTAATAAAAACTTCTCATAACTGTTGGTGAGGTCAGATTTATCTAGAGCCCATCTAACTGCCATTATAGAGTCCTGATGACCAATGATAGTGTATAAAGATCTGACATCAGTCGTAACAAGTATACTGTTACTATTGCAGGGAAGGTCTTCCCAAAATCTCAATGATGTACTTAGTGTCTCTAAGAAAGGCTGTGGTCTCAGAGACTGGAGGTTTAAGAAAAAAAAAATCAATATATTGTCCAAGTTGTGCAGACACTGACTCAATGTCATTCACAATTGATCTCCCAGGAGGAAGCTGAGGATCCTTGTGAATTTTCGACAAAAAAGTATATAATCGGCGTCCTGCATCCACATCTGTGCCACCTCATCAGTGCACATCTGTGCCACCTCATCAGTGCAATCAATCAGTGCACAACTGTTCCGCCTCATCAGTGCCCATCTGTTCCACCTCATCAGTGCCCATCTGTGCCACCTCAGTGCCCATCTGTGCCACCTCAGTGCCCATCTGTGCCATCTCATCAGTGCCACCTCATCAGTGCATATCTGTGCCATAAATCAGTCCCCATCTGTGCCGCCTCAGTGCACATCTGTGCAATCAATCAGTGCCCATCTGTGCAGCTTGATCAGTGCCCATCTGTGCCGCCTCATCAGTACCCATCTGTGCCACCTCATCAGTGCATATCTGTGTAATCAGTGCACATCTGTGCTGCCTCATCAGTGCACATCTGTTCCACCTCATCAGTGCACATCTGTTCCACCTCATCAGTGCCAATCTGTGCCACCTCATCAGTGCCCCTCTGTGCCACCTCAGTGCCCATCTGTGCTCATCAGTACCGCCTCATCAGTGCCGGCTTAGCACACACCTGTGTAGTCGCATCATCACCAGCAAGCATGTCCAAAAGAGGCTTTTCCGCCGAGGAGGCATACCAGATACTTTCCCAGGCCGACGAGAGCAACGGGGAGCTCTCTTGTTCGGATTCCATTTCAAACTCCGATTCTGAGTCGGACGTCAATTATGAGCCAGTCCTCAGTAGTGGAACACTGAGTGACTCAGAGGAGGAAGATATTCGGCCCACCAAACAAAGGCGTTCTAGTGAGGAGGCAGTGGCATCCACCAGCACCGCAGTGCCTTCCACCAGCACCGCAGTGCCTTCCACCAGCACCGCAGTGCCATCCACCAGCACCGCAGTGCCATCCACCAGCACCGCAGTACCTTGGCAAGAATGGCCAAGGACCCATGCCAGCCTTCCCTATGCCCTTCAAAATCCCTTGTGGCTTTCTCCTAATTCAGGAGAAGCCAATATTCCCCCTTTCACTGCCCAGCCAGGAGTCCAGGTGGACACGGAAATTTTTTCCCCAATCAATTTTTTTTATTTAATTTTTACAGAGGACATGCTATCAATAATTGTGGCCCAGTGCAACCTTTATACACAGCAATGTATTTTAAATAATCCAACGTCCTATTATGCCCGTCCCTACGAGTAGAGAGACCTAACGGTGGAGGAGTTGAAGGTTTTTTTTAGGCCTCACATTTTGTATGGGACTCACCAAAAAAAACACCTTGAATTCCTATTGGTCAACCCACCCCATCCACCATATGCCAATCTTCTCCAAGGTAATGCCCAGAACAGATACCAAATGATAATGAGGTTCCTTCATTTCAATGATAACACCCAGTGTCCTCCCCGAAATGACTCAAATTATGACAGGCTTTTCAAAATTCGGCCAATATTAAATTATTTTTATGAAGTATTCCCCCAGCTGTTTACCCCGGACCAACACATATGTGTGGATGAGTCCCTTGTTAAATTTAGTGGCAGGCTTAAAATCAAACAATTTATTCCCAGCAAAAGGGCCTGCTATGGGGTGAAGGTATACAAATTATGTGACCGAGTCACAGGGTACATGTATGCCTTCAAAGTGTACGAAGGGAAGGACACCCCGCTGCAACCCCCTAATTGCCCAGACTACTTGGGATCAAGTGGGAAAATTGTTTGGGACCTGATATACCCCCTACTGGAGAAAGGCTACCACCTAGATGTAGACAACTTCTACACATTTCTGCCCCTGTTCCACAAAGTTCACGGGAAGAAGACGCCTGCATGTGGCACCGTAAAAAGGAACCAGAAGGGCTTTCCTCAAAGTCTTGTCAATAAGAGGTTGAGGAAAGGAGAAACGGCAAGTCTGCGGAACAAGGAGATTTTGGCAGTGAAGTGGAGGGACAGAAGGGATGTCTACATGTTGTCTTCGATCCACAATGATACCTTCGTAGAAATCCCTAGAAGAAATGGCCGCATCCAAAAACCAAAATGCGTTTATGAATATAATTTGTTTATGGGGGGAGTCGACTTCAATGACCAAATGTTGGAACCATACCTTGCCACAAGACAGACATACCATTGGTATAAAAAAGTCGCAATTTATTTTTTTCAATTGGCCATATACAACTCATATGTAATTTACCGCAACTTCACTCAAAACCCCAAATGCTTCCTTGGCTACCAGGAGGAAATTTACACTGCCCTTATATTCCCGAACGCCCCCCCCAGAAAACATCCGATCAGATGTTCTTAGTCGACTCTCCGAACGCCACTTTCCAGATAGACTCCCTTACAGACCAACAGGCCAGCGACATAAAAAAAAATGTAAGGTGTGTACCAGAGCAGGAGTCAGAAGAGATACATCTTATTCCTGTGCCCAATGTCCTTCCGAACCAGGCCTCTGCATAGGTGAATGTTTTCGCCGTTACCATACTTCAATAAATTATTAGTGGAGTATGGTAAACATAATCTTCAGTTCCTGCCTTCACACAACTTCACACCCCTTATACCACTGCCTGCTCTGTAACTGACCCTGGCTTGTTATTCGACCACGCTTCTGCCTGCCGATTCTGTACATACCGCTGCCTGATCTGGAACTGACCCTGGACTGTTATTCGACCATGATTCTGCCTAACGATTCTGAACATAACGCTGCCCGATCTGGAACTGACCCTGGACTGTTATTCGACCATGCTTCTGCCTAACGATTCTGTACACACCTCTGCCTGATCTGGAACTGACCTTGGACTGTTTGACCATGATATTATGATCAAGAAAACAATTTTTTTTTGTTTTCTCATTCCTAGATTAGAGTCTGGAGACTCGAAGGCTTCAAAGAGATTTGGGTGGGTGAAGCCTCTACCCCTGTCCCCATTCTGTCCTGAACGAGGCCCTACTTCTGCCTGCTGCCTGTAGGACTTACTGCCATTATGTCCCTGCCTGTTGCACTGACCACAGCACATGTTCCTGCCTACTACCAGGACAAATATTTATGGCACTTCTGACAATATCTCTGCCTGCACTAACCCTGGACTGTATATGGACAGTATCCCTGCCTGCTGCCTGGACAATTGTGTTTGCCGTTGCTGACCAAGTCCCTGCCTGCTGCCTGGACCCGTGCTATCCTCCTGTGTACAACTGCGCTACTACAACCACAGGTAATCTTTTGTTTACACTGCTCAGCATAATGTATTTTGGGGTGTAATTCTTGGTATGTGCATGCTATGTGTCCCTTGAACACCTGACGGGGTGTTCCTTGCATGTTGGATCTCTGTATGTGGTCAGGCTGCGTAGAAGTCTGACACATGTGGTATCGCCATACTCAGGAGGAGTAGCAGAATTTTGGGGTGTAATTTTTGCTATCTAAATTCTATGTATTGGAGATATCTTATAAACTGACAACTTTGTGTAAAAAAAAATGCGTTTTCATTTTTTTCCACATTTTCCAAAAACTTCTGGAAAAAAATTAACCGTTCAAAAGTCTCATTATGCCTCATAGATTATACGTTGGGGTGATAGCTTTCCAAAATGGGGTCATTTTGTGGGTGTTTCCATTGTCCTGGTGCTCCAGGGCCTTCAAAGGTGTAATAGGTGGTTGAGAAATGAGATGTGTAATTTTTGCTCCTAGAACACCTGATGGTGCTCCCTGCATGTTGGGCCTCTGTATGTGGCCAGGCAGTGAAAAAGTCCCACACATGTGGTATTGTAATACTCAGGAGGAGTAGCAGAATGTATTTTGGGGTGTCATTTTTGCTATCTAAATGCTATGTGTTGGAAATATCTTATAAACTGGCAACTTTGTGTAAAAAATAAATAAATGCGTTTTCATTTTTTTCCACATTTTCCAAAAACTTCTGGAAAAAAATTAACCGTTCAAAAGTCTCATTATGCCTCATAGATTATACGTTGGGGTGATAGCTTTCCAAAATGGGGTCATTTTGTGGGTGTTTCCATTGTCCTGGTGCTCCAGGGCCTTCAAAGATGTAATAGGTGGTTGAGAAATGAGATGTGTAATTTTTGCTCCTAGAACACCTGATGGTGCTCCCTGCATGTTGGGCCTCTGTATGTGGCCAGGCAGTGAAAAAGTCCCACACATGTGGTATTGTAATACTCAGGAGGAGTAGCAGAATGTATTTTGGGGTGTCATTTTTGCTATCTAAATGCTATGTGTTGGAAAGATCTTATAAACTGGTAACTTTGTGTAAAAAATAAATAAATGCGTTTTCATTTTTTTCCCACATTTTCTAAAAACTTCTGGAAAAAAATGAACCGTTCAAAAGACTCATTATGCCTCATATATTATACGTTGGGGTGTTAGCTTTCCAAAATGGTGTCATTTTGTGGGTTTTTCCATTGTCCTGGTGCTCCAGGGCCTTCAAAAGTGTAATAGGTGGTTGAGAAATGAGATGTGTAATTTATGCTCCTAGAACACCTGATGGCGCTCCCTGCATGTTGGGCCTCTGTATGTGGCCAGGCAGTGAAAAAATCCCACACATGTGGTATCGTTATACTCAGAAGGAGTAGCAGAATGTATTTTGGGGTGTGATATGTGGTATGCACATGCCATGTGAGAGAAATAAGCTATTACAAGGACAATTTTGTGAAAAAATAAAAATAAAAAAATAAAAATCTTAATATTGCAAAGAATTATGGGAAAAAATTACAACTTCAAATAACTCACCATGCCTCTTACTAAATACCTTGAAATGTCTACTTTCCAAAAATGGGTCATTTGGGGGGCATTTGTACTTTCCTGGCTTGTAAGGGCCTCAAGAACTGAGATAGGCCACCAGTACATCAGATGTGATACATTTTTTATGATTTGCACCATAGCTTGTAGACTCTAAAACTTTCACACAGACCAAATAATTTCCACTAATTTTGGGTTATTTTTACCAAAGATATGAAGCAGTAAAAATTGTGGCCAAAATTAAGAAAAATCAACAATTTGCAAAATTTTATCACAGAAATTAAGAAAAATTCATTTTTTTTTAAATTTTCGGTCTTTTTTCATTTATAGCGCAAAAAATAAAAAACCCAGAAGTGATCAAATACCACCAAAAGAAAGCTCTATTTGTATGGGAAAAAAGCACAAAAAAATCATTTGGGTAGAGTGTTGCATGACTGAGTAATTGTCATTCAAACTGTGAGAGCACTGAAAGCTGAAAATTGGTCTGGACAGGAGGGGGGTTTAAGTGCCCTGTAAGCAAGTGGTTAAAGTCTATGGGACACAAATATGAAAAATCAAAAGTGCTCATTTTAACTACTTGCCGACCAGCCGCCGTCATAATATGGGGGCACCCCAAAGCACCTTCCCCATGTTGAGGGCAAGCAGCCTGGTATGGTTCAGGAGGGGGGGCGCGCACTCGTCCCCCCTTTCCTGGCCTGCCAGGCTGCTTGTTCAGATAAGGGTCTGGTATTGATCTAGCGGGGGACACCCCCGCCTTTTTTTTTTTCAATTTTGGCATGGAGTTCCCCTTAAAATCTATGCCAGACACAAAGGGAATTATACAAAAGAGCTGCAACTATGCTTATTAGTGCAACGGAATTATTTGCTTATGGGCGAAGCTCTTAATTTCCACAACGGCATGGTGAGCCTTTGTTTTGAAGCCAACAGAACTTCCTAAGTTCTCGTGACTGAGGGAGTGGACTGGGAATAAGTACAGGACTTTTTAGAAAAGCAGGCATAGGATTATTATTCTTTATTTCCTGCAATTGTAATTTTTTATGCTTTTGTGGGACAATGTGTGCACTGTTTTAGAACTTGCTCTGTTGTCTGATATTAGAATATCAGAATTTATGAATGGTTGAGTTCTTATAATAATTGAATTGTATATATAAAAATATATATATAAATATATGTAGCGCCCACCAGTTTGGGTGAGTGCTACAATAGTAAGTTTAGTGTTAAAGTAGGCTAAATTTCCCAGAATCTCACTCTGCAGTGTATTCTGGTGGGGTTTGATTTCTGGGGAGGTTTAATAGTGTAGAGGAGGGTGTGACCCCCTGCACTCTACTTGAACAGTTTCCTCTGTCTTCTGGGGGCTGGCCTAGAAGACAGAAGGAATATGAGTGTGAGTGACAGGTAGCTTTTGGGAAGACGCCTCTGGACCAATGGTTAATTTGTTGGGACAGGGGCGGGACTTGTATTTAAGGCCTGGTCACATGTTCCGGGGGTTCTTGTTCTGCATGGGAAGTGAGAGGAGCCTTGCGTAGGATGTAGAAATCAGGAGGCTTCCACGTGTGCTCTTCCCCCTCGGGGGGGAAGAGGGACCTGTGCTCGGTGTGGATATGGATGGGTGGAGAAGAGACCCAGGAGACAGGATTCAGACACAGACATAGCACTGATGCTCTTCCCAAGTGAGAGGAGAGGAACTGCAAAGCCATGCATATGGAGAGTAGGGATGAGCTTTGAGTTCGAGTCGAACTCATGTTCGACCCGAACATTGGCTGTTCGCAAGTTCGCCGAACAGCGAACAATTTGGGGTGTTCGCGGCAAATTCGAATGCCGCAAAACACCCTTTAAAAGTCTATGGGAGAAATCAAAAGTGCTAATTTGAAAGGCTTATATGCAAGTTATTGTCATAAAAAGTGTTTGGGGACCCGGGTCCTGCCCCAGGGGACATGGATCAATGCAAAAAAAAGTTTTAAAAACGGCCGTTTTTTCAGGAGCAGTGATTTTAATAATGCTTAAAGTCAAACAATAAAAGTGTAATATCCCTTTAAATTTCGTACCTGGGGGGTGTCTATAGTATGCCTGTAAAGGGGCGCATGTTTCCCGTGTTTAGAACAGTCTGACAGCAAAATGACATTTCGAAGGAAAAATTACATTTAAAACTACCCGCGGCTATTGCATTGCCGACAATACACATAGAAGTTCATTGATAAAAACGGCATGGGAATTCAACACAGGGAAACCCCGAACCAAAATTTAAAAAAAAAATGACGTGGGGTTCCCCCTAAATTCCATACCAGACCCTTCAGCACGCAACCTGGCAGGCCGCAGGAAAAGAGGGGGGGCGAGAGTGTGGCCCCCCCTCCTGAACCGTACCAGGCCACATGCCCTCAACATTGGGAGGGTGCTTTGGGGTAGCCCCCCAAAACACCTTGTCCCCATGTTGATGAGGACAAGGGCCTCATCCCCACAACCCTGGCCGGTGGTTGTGGGGGTCTGCGGGCGGGGGGCTTATCGGAATCTGGAAGCCCCCTTTAACAAGGGAACCCCCAGATCCCGCCCCCCCCCCTGTGTGAAATGGTAAGGGGGTACTTACCCCTACCATTTCACTAAAAAACTGTCAAAAATGTTAAAAATGACAAGAGACAGTTTTTGACAATTCCTTTATTTAAATGCTTCTTCTTTCTTCTATCTTCCTTCATCTTCTTCTGGTTCTTCTGGCTCTTCTGGTTCTTCCTCCGGCGTTCTCGTCCAGCATCTCCTCCGCGGCATCTTCTATCTTCTTCTCCTCGGGCCGCTCCGCATCCATGGAATGGGGGGAGGCTCCTGCTCTTCTCTTCATCTTCTTCATCTTCTTCTCTTCTTCCTTCTTCTCTTCTTCTCTTCTTCATTTTCTCCTCCGGGCCGCTCCGCACCCATGCTGGCATGGAGGGAGGCTCCCGCTGTGTGACGGAGTCTCCTCGTCTGACGGTTCTTAAATAACGGGGGTGGGGCCACCCGGTGACCCCGCCCCCTCTGACGCACGGTGACTTGACGGGACTTCCCTGTGTGTCAGAGGGGGTGGGGTCACCGGGTGGCCCCGCCCCCCGTTTTTTAAGAACCGTCAGACGAGGAGACGCCATCACACAGCGGGAGCCTCCCTCCATGCCAGCATGGATGCGGAGCGGCCCGGAGAAGAAAATGAAAAAGAGAAGAGGAGAAGAAGGAAGAAGAGAAGAGGATGAAGAAGAAGATGAAGAGAAGAGCGGGAGCCTTCCCCCATGCCATGGATGCGGAGCGGCCCGAGGAGAAGAAGATAGAAGACGCCGCGGAGGAGATGCTGGACGAGAACGCCGGAGGAAGAACCAGAAGAGCCGGAAGAACCAGAAGAAGATGAAGGAAGATAGAAGAAAGAAGAAGCATTTAAATAAAGGAATTGTCAAAAACTGTCTCTTGTCATTTTTAACATTATTGACAGTTTTTTAGTGAAATGGTAGGGGTAAGTACCCCCTTACCATTTCACACAGGGGGGGCGGGATCTGTGGGTTCCCTTGTTAAAGGGGGCTTCCAGATTCCGATAAGCCCCCCGCACGCAGACCCCCTCAACCACCGGCCAGGGTTGTGGGGATGAGGCCCTTGTCCTCATCAACATGGGGACAAGGTGTTTTGGGGGGCTACCCCAAAGCACCCTCCCAATGTTGAGGGCATGTGGCCTGGTACGGTTCAGGAGGGGGGCGTGCACTCTCGTCCCCCCTCTTTTCCTGCGGCCTGCCAGGTTGCGTGCTCGGATAAGGGTCTGGTATGGATTTTTGGGGGGACCCCACGCCGTTTTTTTTTTTTCTGGCGCGGGGTTCCCCTTAAAATCCATACCAGACCTGAAGGGTCTGATATGGAATTTAGGGGGAACCCCACATCATTTTTTTTTACATTTTGGCCGGGGTTCCACTTAATATCCATACCAGACCTGAAGGGCCTGGTATGGAATTTAGGGGGACTCCCACGTCATTTTTTTTTTTTAATTTTGGTTCGGGGTTTCCCTGTGTTGAATTCCCATGCCGTTTTTATCAATGAACTTCTATGTGTATTGTCGGCAATGCAATAGCCGCGGGTAGTTTTAAATGTAATTTTTCCTTCGAAATGTCATTTTGCTGTCAGACTGTTCTAAACACGGGAAACATGCGCCCCTTTACAGGCATACTATAGACACCCCCCAGGTACGAAATTTAAAGGGATATTACACTTTTATTGTTTGACTTTAAGCATTATTAAAATCACTGCTCCTGAAAAAACGGCCGTTTTTAAAACTTTTTTTTGCATTGATCCATGTCCCCTGGGGCAGGACCCGGGTCCCCAAACACTTTTTATGACAATAACTTGCATATAAGCCTTTCAAATTAGCACTTTTGATTATTCATGTTCGTGTCCCATAGATTTTAACGGTGTTCGCGTGTTCGAGCTAACTTTTTTCCTGTTCGCATGTTCTGGTGCGAACCGAACAGGGGGGTGTTCGGCTCATCCCTAATGGAGAGGAACTGAACTACTTCTTCCACATAGCTGCCAATACTGACAACCAGGAATGGGTGAGGATCTTCCGTGTGTGACATGGATCATACCCCAGGAGCACAAGTGAGTGTAACCCAAAGGGAAACAGTACCTATGAGAGACTTTATAGGGATCGGTGTGCGGGTGCCAGGGTAATATAGCTGGACCTTAGAGAACTGATACCCTTGGGGAATCCAGAAGTCACCTTCTGAATGTTATCTGTGTGATCATTCAAGAAGTTAGAATCATGGGTGCTGTGAAGTCGGGAAGTGGTAGTCAAGAGGAAGAAGGAAACACGCTTTGCACTGAAAGTAATGATATCAGATGGAAGTCTATGAATAGGGGCTTTTCTTTTACCAATCTGAATGTAGTGAACTATTATTCATTATTCACCTGTACTGCAAGTGATGGTAAAGAGGAAGAAGGAAACATGCATTGCACGAGGGAATGTTATGCCATAGGACGTCTGCTTCTACTACTTGGGGATTATGTACTCCGAGGATAATATTGTGTTGCATATCATCTAACCCTGCTGAGAGTTATTCAGAGTGACTTTTCAGTATAGTGCTGCATTGTTTAAAGTGACTTTTCAACATGATGCTACCTTTCACATGGAATCCACAATAAACTTGTATATAGTTCACTTTCATTTGACTGTCTGTGTGTTCTATATGGTTGAGGAGTAGAAGTGATGGAACCAGCTCCAGGGTAGAACGAACTAACAGCTGCTCCTACGGGAGTAGGGCGCTTCATGGAGGTTCCACCGAGATTTTACTACCCTGTGAGCCCATTACCCCTAGCAACCACACAGACAGTCCCAGCGGTACAGTGACTGTATCCCGGATAGTCCCGCGGGGACTATTGCAGGAGTTTCTCAACTTATACAGAGATGTCTGGCGGAGTACGGCACCAGCATCGCCACTGTCGCTACAAATTTGCCTGCTGCACAGTCTGGAATGCTATGGATGGAGATGCTATCTCTTTTAGAGTTTGGGGTTCCCCAAAAGACATTTCTACTGTGTTAAAAATCAGTCGCTGCTGTAGCCTGCAGTTCCAACGAGCCGGCCACCAGGTGTTGCTGTGGTGCGGTCGCAAAATGTAGAGTTACAGTTCCTCGCACGCTGAGCCAACAAGCTGAGAGGCGGATCCACGCCCTAGAGGAGAGGGTGTCAGCATTCAGTGTGCCACAAGCTATACACAAGGCGGAGGAAGATGGTGAAGCGCATTCAGAGTACGCTAGCCATACAGCAGACTGATAAGCAGGACCAAGTCCTCGTGGACACCGGCATCCGCCTGGAGCTCACCGGAGGACTGGCTCTTGGAGTGGTGGAAGGTGTGGAGCAGCTCTGCCTGTTATGCCCTGTATGTCAGCATCCCACAGTCGGAGTCCGGGCCTGGGCCTGCTGTGGACACTGCGGAGCACAGCTTACACGCCTGGGACCTGTGCAACAGAAGGTCCGGTACTACCATGCCAGTCCCACAACCGGACTTTGCAAGCCTCAAGCACAGATGACCGGAGTGGCCGGAGAGGGCCGAGAGTCGCCTGCGTTTGCAGAAGAAGCAAAGGAGTTCCAGCCTGTTCCCTCAAAGGAATCAGATGTGCCGGAGTCTAAGGTAGGACCTGATGGGGAGGCCTGTGGTTTGGTCGGGACTCCAGGGGAAGCTGGGTTAGAAGAGCAGGCCCCAGGAGGTTCCCGGGAATTGCCAACCATCAAGAATAAGCCCCTTATTGAACCTGTCCAGAGGGAGCCAGGTGAAGGAGATGGAGATATCTCGGGTGAGATGGACAGGGGAGATGAGGGCCGGGCCATAGACTGGGGGGTCACCAGAGATGCTGGACAGGTATGGATCTGTCGAGCGCCTGTTCGAGTGGTCATCCCCAGCTGAAGAAGGCAGCTCTAGCGAAGATGAGGTGTTCCTGGAAAGTTCCACATCTTTAGAGGCTTCTAAAGGAGTTACAGAGGACACAGCCATCTTTGCCAAGCCTTTTACACCCCCCATCAGACTTCATTCAAAAAGTCAGCGTGCACCCTCTCTTGATTCTTCATCCTTCCAGCAGAGGGCTATCAAAGCTCAGGATGCCTGTGTTCTGCCAGGGAGGGGAAAACTGAAGGAACTATCCCGTCTGTCCAGGTTCCAGAGGGATGTGCAAAAGAGAGTGGCCCAAGACTGGGTACGAGTACCCATATGTGCCAGAGTCCATTATAAATATTTTTGAGGACTCTCGGGAGGAATGGGAGAGAGTACTGGTATGGGACTACCTTCATGTGCCTAAACCTCAGTGGAACCCAGACAGCGAATTTTGGATCCGGTTCCAGGATATCTTCCGGGAATGGAAGCTGGGGAGAGCTATCTACAAGGACCGGGTCCCAGTTCTCAAAGCAGGTCAGCACACCTGTAGTTTTTCAATCTCTGTAAGAGGGACGGGAGACTCCCGTAAAAGTCTGCATGACACCCGCTATTACTTGTGAACGGTACTTTGGTTTTGGAACGGCAACTATGATGTGTGCTGGATTTGTTCACTAAATGACAAGTGAGTAGCTGGGTTAGGGTGGGTTTTTATCCCCATGACTGCCAACACAGGGAACAGCTACAGTGCCTACTTGGCTAAGTAAGGACACTATCTCTGCTGCTGTCCCTGTCCTGTCATTTTTGGTTTGATTCTACTAAAAAAAAGTTTTATGAACTCCCTGTTGGAGTCATCCAGAAAGTGTTGTGTTTCTTAGAGACTTTAAAAAGGTATATATAGCGTGACCATGCAGGCTCTGTTTTGCAGGAGTCACTTTGACTCCTTTTGAGGGAACAGCAGTCCTGATGGGATGACTCATGCCAAGAAAAATTTGTGTGTATATTAGGAACCTGTAAGACAGGGAAAAGAATAGAATGTATTTCATGTTTCCTTTACAGATACTTAAAGACGGCTGTCTGCATAATAATACCTATAGTGATAGGGATTCATAAGACAGGAAAATGTGATTTTTTTAGTTTTTCATGTACATGTTTTTGCAGACAACACTTAGAAAAAAAAGGAGGCTACTTAGTTAGTACGACTGTTTCCAGGTTGGAGAAAAGGACTTTTCCTTACAACTGGGGACAGTTGTGGTTTTAGGGGGGGTTTATGTAGCGCCCACCAGTTTGGGTGAGTGCTACAATAGTAAGCTTGGTGTTAAAGTAGGCTAAATTTCCCAGAATCTCACTCTGCAGTGTATTCTGGTGGGGTTTGATTTGTGGGGAGGTTTAATAGTGTAGAGGAGGGTGTGACCCCCTGCACTCTACTTGAACAGTTTCCTCTGTCTTCTGGGGGCTGGCCTAGAAGACAGAAGGAATATGAGTATGAGTGACAGGTAGCTTTTGGGAAGACGCCTCTGGACCAATGGTTAATTTGTTGGGACAGGGGCAGGACTTGTATTTAAAGAGGAGTTCCACCCAGGGGGGGCATTAAAAAAAATAAAAAATAAAAGTCAGCAGCTACAAATACTGCAGCTGCTGACTTTTAATTGGACACTCACCTGTCCCTGGGTCCAGCGGTGCGGGGGATCGAAGCCCCGCTCGTCCCCCCCCTCCACTCGTCGGCGCCGGCATTTCAACTGTGGGCGCCGGGCTGTGGCTTCACAGCCTGGCACCCACTGCGCATGCGCGAGCGGCGCCGAGCGCCGTGATTGGCCGCTCAATCACCTGGGACGTGCAATGGGTCCCAGATGATTGACAGGAGGGAGGGAGAAGAGCCGAGCCCTTCCTGTGCCAGGGGGAAGTGATGTCATCAGCCCAGGCAGACGAAGGGGCAGATTACGAGGGACCACCTAGCAACAGGCATTTAGAGGTAAGTAAAAAAAAAAAAAATATCCAAATGTTTTTTTGTTTTTTTTTTTAGAATTTTTTAGATATGTTTGTTTTTTTGGGTGGAACCCCACTTTAAGGCCTGGTCACATGTTCCGGGGGTTCTTGTTCTGCATGGGAAGTGAGAGGAGCCTGGCGTAGGATGTAGAAACCAGGAGGCTTCCACGTGTGCTCTTCCCCCTTGACCTGTGCTCGGTGTGGATATGGATGGGTGGAGAAGAGACCCAGGAGACAGGATTCAGACACAGACATAGCACTGATGCTCTTCCCAAGTGAGAGGAGAGGAACTGCAAAGCCATGCATATGGAGAGGAACTGAACTACTTCTTCCACATAGCTGCCAATACTGACAACCAGGTATGGGTGAGGATCTTCCATGTGCAACATGGATCATACCTCAGGAACACAAGTGAGTGTAACCCAAAGGGAAACAGTACCTATGAGAGACTTTATAGGGATCGGTGTGCGAGTGCCAGATACCCTTGGAGAATCCAGAAGTCACCTTCTGAATGTTATCTGTGCGATCATTCAAGAAGTTAAAATCATGGGTGCTGTGAAGTCCGGAAGTGGTAGTCAAGAGGAAGAAGGAAACACGCTTTGCACTGAAAGTAATAATATCAGATGGAAGTCTACTAATAGGGGCTTTCCTTTTACCAATCTGAATGTAGTGAACTATTATTCATTATTCACCTGTACTCCAAGGATAATATTGTGTTGCATATCATCTAACCCTGCTGAGAGTTATTCAGAGTGACTTTTCAGTATAGTGCTGCATTGTTTAAAGTGACTTTTCAACATGATGCTGCCTTTCACATGAAATCCACAATAAACTTGTATATGGTTCACTTTCATTTGACTGCGTGTTCTATATGGTTGAGGAGTAGGGGTGATAGAACCAGCTCCAGGGTAGAACGAACTAACAGCCGCTCCTACGGGAGTAGGGCACTTCATATATATATCTTCTGTGTATGGAAAAGGTGAAGTTATATGAGGTTTTTATACTCGTAAAAGTTTATGCTGTTATAAGCTTCATATGCATTTCTTGGGATAGGTTCAAAAGCAGTTCTATGTAGAACTCTCATGTGGTATCAATGAGAAGAAAAGTTTCATATTTCTTTAGATGCTAATAGTTTCAAGTTTTAGTTAAAGAACATAATTTCTTTATATTACAATATTTCTTGATTAGGATTATTATTAAGAACATTCTATATACTGATATATGTAGTATTTGATTCAAGGATATTAGCTGTAAAAAGAAACTTATATTGTATATGTTTAACTTTACACTGACAAAGTAGATATGCCCATCCCCATTGAATGTTTTTATTAGACATGGTTTTATATTGCAACATCCTGTGTTGGAAGGAGTGATGCCCACCTTTTTAGAAAGGTGGGAGGGAAAATGCTCATTCAAAGTTCCCGGTTTTTCTGTAGGGCTATAAGGAAAAAACAAACCTTTAAACCAGCCTGAATAGGATAAGGGAGGGGTTGGTTTTTTTAGGAGTAGAAAAGCTTGTAACAGGAGGGGACAAAGGCAGACATTCATTCCAGCTCTCCATGGGGACACACTCACACACATACATCTTAAGACATTGATGCTACTTTTACACACAGACATATCTGATTTAAACTTAATTTTAAGAATAATCTATTTTTATATTCTAAATTTTGACATTGTTTTTGTAACATTTTGCTATTTTATTATTGAATGAATTTTTGAGTTTTTACACAAGAACTGAACGGATTTTCTTGGAACTTTTCTCATCAATATGAATTATTGAAATATCGTTATTAATACAGTAATAACTCGAATTTAACATCTGAGAATTTATTTTTATTTTTTTAAGTTTTTTTTGCAGTTGCATTTTTGATAGGGTAATACACAATTTTTTATCTGTTTGTTTAAAAACAATAATTATAATGGATACTTCTCCTCCTCTCCCCATGAGGGAAGCAAGAGAGGAAAATGTTCATTATAATACAGCGTCAGCAACAACTTAAAAAAAAAGCTGGTACTAGCAACAGGCCTATTGTAACACCTGCTCTTTTCCACCAGAGTGGCTGGGCAGTTTTTGCAAAGGCTGTTGCTAGTGGCCACAGTTATAGGCAGCCAAAAATTGAGTTTTTTCATTTACAGCAGGAGGCAATTGCTCAAGATAAAAGCATAGCTGCCAGTGCCAACACCAAAAGTGCTAGCAGCAGCTCTACAGATAGAGGTGAAGTGGCAGCTAATATTTTACAACCTGAACTTGCTGCTGAACAACATGATGCTGACATATCTTTAAGTTCCACCTTTGAAGGTTTTGATTTAGGAATAGGATTGGGTTTAGAGGAAGAGCAATTACTACAACAATATCAAGTGTGTAGTCCAGCATCAGATATTGGTCCTCCTGTGCCTCCTCTGTTATTTACACACAGAATACAGTCACCATCACCCGCCTCTTCTGTCTTAGAAGATTTAACTATTGCCACGGTAACCAGTGTTAAGCCACCATCTTCTTCTATCATCCCAGAAGCCAGTGCCACGGTAACCAGTGTTAGGCCACCACCATCTTCTTCCATCACCCCTAAAGCTACTCAATCTCAAAGCCATCACCCTGAACAAATTGTAGAACATTCTTCCCCACCCAGTGGCAGTGACCGCAACTGGCGGTCAAAAGTATGGGAGCAATTGGTTTCTGTTGGGGATGGTCGCATAGCCAAATGCAAACTATGTGACAGGGAAGTGAGCTGTGGGAGAATTGTAGGGCATCTCACTAATGCTGGGATGAGTCATCATTTGCGCTCTCACCATAAGCCTGTGCTGTTGAGAAAGGAAAGTGGGGTGACAGCTCCACCTACTAAAAAGAGTGGAACCACCAGATCAAGGCACCTCTTGTGCAACTGTTAGTCATCCGAGTCATCAGCCTACCCTGCAGCAATTTAGCGGCTTTCATTCTAGGGGGATGTATAGGCAGCAGTCGCGCAAAATTACCAGCCTTAATGGTCAATTGATAGCTGTCGGTGGAGCACCTTATAATTTGGTGGAAGGGGAGTCATTTAAGCAGCTAATGCAGGCAGTTGCACCTCAGTATATTGTACCCTCATTGAGCTGTAATGTAGTACCCTCCCTATACAAGTCATGTGTGCAGGCATTGAAAGAGGAGTTAGGCAGAGCTGCTGGCCAGTCTGTGCATTTTACCTCCGACTTGTGGAGAGCTCCCAGTGGCCAGCATGCCTTTTTATCATTGACTGCGCACTGCTGGCAGCCCACTGTTTTAGAACCTATGAAACCAAAACCAGTGGCAAGAAGCACAGGAGCTGAGGCAGTAATTGTTAAGCAGGGGCACTGTTCCTTCCTCTTGCATGCAGAGGTTATAGACGAGCAACACAGTGCTCAAAATATTTTGCGTGCACTCCAAAAAATGGTGGCAGAGTAGCTTGGAGACCAAGCAGGCATGCAGCCAAAGTTAGGGTTTGTGGTAACAGATGGAGCAGCCAATATGATTATGGCTCTGCGTGATGGACAATTTGTAGGAATTTGCTGCTCGGCACATGTCCTGCATCTTGTGTTTAAGGCTGCTCTAGATGACGACAGTAGTTGTCAGCAGTTCTGGAATCCTGTCGTAAGATAGCAGGCCATTTTCACAGAAGTGTCAAAGATAGCCACATATTCAGAACTGAGCAAAGTAAGGCTGGCCTTAGTCAGCACCACTTGAAGCAAGACATAAGCACTCGGTGGAATTCTACATTAGAAATGCTTGAGAGAATACTTGAGCAACAAAAGGCAATTCATGCCGTGCCCCATGAGCATTTTATAGGCATAGCTCGACCATTAGGCAGGGAGGAGTGGACAATAATTGGTCACTTGGTGGCATTGCTTAGTCCCTTCCGCGCTATGACAGAAAGCTTGAGCCGAGAGAATGCAATTTTGTGTCAAGTTATCCCCCTATTCACACACCTTAACATTAAGCTGGAAGACTTTCTCAGCAATAGAGAGCTGTTACCTGGTGGTGAATTAGTTGCAGACATTGCTGCACTTCTAAGGAGGCTTAAGGGTCAACTAACTAGAAGGATTAACGACCTCATAGAAGCTTGCCCTGAGCTAATGTTTGCCTCAATGTGTGATCCTCGAATAAAGGGCAAAATGCCCCCCCACAGCAATGTACTAACCACCTGGAGGGATAAATTAATTGTGAGGGTGTGTGACAGGCAAAGACAATTATTCATGCTGCTAGAGGTGAAGGAAGAAGAACTAGAGGAGCCTGCCGATGATACTGTGTCAACGCCTATCAGTACCACTGCTGCGAACACAACCAGAGCAGACAAGATTAGGGCAGAGACATTAGATCGTTTGATTGGACCCACGAGACTGCCCCTCAGGAAACAAAGTAGCGTCTCAGTTCAGAGGCAGATCCAGAGTCTAGTCTCAGAAGGGGCACTGCCAGAAAATATATTTTTTTGGGGTAAATCTATCGGGGAAATGGCTGGTGTTGGCGCTTCAATCATCACGGCACCATAGTTATTATGGTGTCAGGATGATTGAAGCACATTATTACTATTATTACATTGTTATAAAAAATTAAATAGTTTAACTCACCATAATGCAGAATCAGTGGGAGCCCTGAGTGTGTCACTTGCCACGTCACCTGTCACCAGATGCAGATTGTCACTTGCCACGTCGCCTGCCACCAAATGCGGATTGTCACTTGCCATGTCACCTGTCACCAGATGCAGATTGTCACTTGCCACATCTTCTGCCACCAAATGCAGATTGTCACTTGCCACATTGCCTGCCACCAAATGCGGATTGTCACTTGCCACATCGTCTGCCACCAAATGCAGATTGTCACTTGCCATGTCACGGGTCACCAGATGCAGATTGTCACTTGCCACATCTTCTGCCACCAAATACAGATTGTCACTGGCCATGTCACCTGTCACCAGATGCAGATTGTCACTTGGCACATCTTCTGCCACCAAATGCGGATTGTCACTTTCCATGTCACTTGCCACATCGCCTTTCACCAGATGCAGATTGTCACTTGCCACGTCGCCTGCCACCAAATGCAGATTGTCACTTGCCACATCGCCTGCCACCAAATGCGGATTTTCACTTGCCATGTCACTTGCCACGTCACCTGTCACCAGATGCAGATTGTCACTTGGTACGTCACCAGATGCAGATTGTCACTTGCCATGTCACCTGTCACCAGATGCAGATTGTCACTTGCCACGTCGCCTGCCACACGTTGCAGATTGTCACTTGCCACATCACCTGTCACCAGATGAAGATTGTCACTTGCCACGTCGCCTGCCACCAAATGCAGATTGTCACTTGCCACGTCACTTGCCATGTCACTTGCCACATCGCCTGTCACCAGATGCAGATTGTCACTTGCCACGTCACCTGCCACACGTTGCGGATTGGAAGTCACTTGCTGTGTCACTTTCCTGCTAAGGTGGTCTCTTGTGTCCCAGAGTCAGGCAGCAGATTACCAGTCAGGCAGCAGAGAGATGATGTAATCTCTCTGCTGCCACGGCTTCCTCCACGGTGAGGGGGGAACTGCAGGGATGCAGGGCGGGCGCCGGGCGGTGAGAGATGATGTCATCTCTCTGCTCCCCTGCCCGCCGGCTCCCTGATTGGCCAGCAGCCCGCTCACACATCGAGCTGCACAGCTGCTCATCCGCTCTCTCACCTTCCCGCTCACCAACTGAGCTGCCGGGCCTGCCCACTGTCTCTCACCTGCGGAGCCACCCGCCGGCTCTCTCATCCGCGGATCTACCCGCCGGCTCTCTCATCCGCGGATCTACCCGCCGGCTTTCACATCCGTGGATCTACCCGCCGGCTCTCACATCCGCGGATCTACACGCCAGCTCTCTCATCCGCGGAGCTGCCCGCCGGCTCTCTCACCTGCGGTGCCGCCCGCTGGCTTTCTCACCCGCAGATCTACCCACCGGCTCTCTCACTCACCCGCATTCTCGGAGGGGGCAATAGCCCCGTTGCGCCCCCTGGATCCGCCCCTGTCTCAGTTACAGTAAAGACTTATCTTTCCGAGCCACATTTGCCTGCTACTACTGAGCCTTTACAATATTGGCATGAAAAGAGGGGGATTTGGCCTGCTCTCTCCATTGTAGCCCAAGAGCTTATATCCTGCCCCCCAACCTCAGTCCAAAGCGAGTGGGTATTTTCCATTACTGGAAATATTCTCTCCCCACAGCGATCACAACTGGCTTCACAGCTGATGGAGCAGATGGCATTTCTAAAAGTAAACCTACCAAAACTGGAATACCCTGCCCTAAACTTTGATACTGATTAACTGTGCTACTTTGTCTTGAACTTCTACCTCTATTCTATGTGCCATAAGTCTATCTTTAATTTAATCTCTTCCAAGATTAGATGCCAAATATAAAATTCAACAAAACTAAAACCAAATATAGTGCATCCATCCATTCCTGTGAATACGTTTTCTAAATTACCCACTAGTTGAGAGATTGTTATGATTCAACCCAAGTTGCCGTTTTTTTGTTAATTGTTATCATTTGTATATTTTTTTTCGTTCAAGTTTTTGGAGTTGCTATTGTATGCATAGTGCATACACAATACTCAATGCTCCTTCTTATATTAGTATTAAATTAAGAGAAACAAAATAAAATAAATCCTGTACTTACTCCGTGGCTCCGCGTCCCAATACTGCCACAACCAAAACTCCATGGATACCAATACTCCCACAAAAAGCGGTATTCCATTCCTTTGTATTTTCTCCTCTTACTGTCTACGGTGTTGCAAATGAAGACTGCAAATGGAGACTGCACCTGCTACCATCTACGAGAAAATAATTAGAATTTGGGGATGGGGAAGGCACAGACCTCTCCCCACACTATGGAAAATTATTATCCTACTGCACCCACAAACAAGTGAGTGGCTCATCAATTGTTTTCCTTATTCCCCTTCCTTCATTCCATTAATTATTTCTGTTTATCTACCTCTGTCTCTTTCTTTCACAGTTTAGACCTTGATGTGGATGAGGAGCGAGAAAGATTTGATTATACAGTGTCTTGCAAAAGTATTCACCCCCTTGGCATTTTTTGTGTTTTGTTGCCTCACAACCTGGAATTAACATGGATTGTTTGAGGATTTGCATCATTTAATTTACAGAACATGCCCACAACTTTGAAGATGTTTTTTATTGTGAAGTAAACAACAAATAGGACAGAATAACAGAAAAAGTGCATAACTATTTACCCCCCTAAAGTCAATACTTTGTAGAGCCACCTTTTGCGGCTATCACAGCTCCAAGTCTCTTTGGATAAGTCTCTATGAGCTTGCCACATCTTACTACTGGGATTTTTATCCATTCCTCCTTGTAAAACTGCTCCAGCTCCTTCAAGTTGGATGGCTTGCGCTTGTGAACAGCAATCTTTAAGTCTGACCACAGATTTTCTATTGGATTGAGGTCTGGGCTTTGACTAGGCCATTCCAGCACATGTACATGTTTCCTCTTTAACCACTCAAGTGTTGCTTTAGCAGTGTGTTTGGGGTCATTGTCCTGCTGGAAGGTGAACCTCCGTCCTAGCCTCAAATCGCACACAGAGTGGTACAGGTTTTGCGCAAGAATATCCCTGCATTTAGCACCATCCACCTTTCCCTCAACTCTGACCTGTTTCCCAGTCCCAACTGCTGAAAAACATCCCCACAGCATGATGCTACCACCACTATGTTTCACAGTGGGGATGGTGTTCTTTGGGTGATGTGATGTGTTGAGTTCGCACCAGACATAGCGTTTTCTTTGATGGGCAAAAAGTTAAATTTTAGTCTCATCAGACCAGAGCACCCTCCTCCATACATTTTGGGAGACTCCCACATGCCTTTTCACAAACTCAAAACGTGTCATTTTGTTTTTTCCTGAAAGTAATGGCTTTCTTCTGGCCACTCTGCCATAAAGCCCAACTCTATGGAGCGTACGGCTTATTGTTGTCCTATGTACAGATATTTCAGTCTCTGCTGTGGAACTCTGCAGCTCCTTCAGGGTTACCTAAGGTCTCTGTGCTGCCTATCTGATTAATGCCCTCCTTGCCCGATCCATGAGTTTTGGTGTGCAGTCGTCTCTTGGCAGGTTTGCTGTTGTGCCATGTTCTTTCCATTTGGTTATGATAGATTTAATGGTGCTCCTAGGGATCATTAAAGATTTGAATAAATTTGTATAACCTAACCCTGACTTGTAATTCTCAACAACATTATCCCTTGTTTGGAGAGTTCTTTGGTCTTCATGGCAGTGTTTGGTTAGTGGTGCCTCTTGCTTAGGTGTTGCAGCCTCTGGGGGCTTTCAAAAAGGTGTGTACATGAAATGACAGATCATGTGACACTTAAATTGCACGCAGGTGGACATCATTTCACTAATTATGTGACTTCTGAAGGTAATTGGTTGCACCAGAGCTTTTTATGGGCTTCATAACAAAGGGGTGAATACATACGCACATGCCAATTATCAGTTTTTTATTTCTGAAAAATAGTTTTATGTATATATTTTTCTAATTTTACTTTAACAACTTAGACTACTATGTTCTGATCCATCACATATAATTCATATTAAAAAAAAACATTGAACTAAAGGCTGTAATGTAACAAAATAGGTAAAAAGCCAAGGGGATAAATACTTTTGCAAGGCACTGTATATGAGTCATCAAGTACTTCCCAGGTAAGTATTACCACTGCACACCACTTTTAGGATGTATAGTATATATATATATATATATATACCTGTATTTGCACCTATACCAATGCTAGTATCAGTGCTAAATACTGAGCACTTGGGCAAGTTGCAAGTACTCCCTCCAAAACCGGTACTGTGCTGGTCAAAGGGAGATTTTTTTCAGATCTCACCGAAAACAGTAAGATCTGAAAACCTCCCTCTGACCTGCAGTGCTGTGTGGGAGCATGGAACTGGCTTCCCAACCAATCAGGAAGTCGTACGGTGGCTCCCTCAAGGCACAGCAGATCAGAATGAGTTTTTTCCTGATCTCTCTCTGCTGGCACAAAGATTGAAAAAACCATGCATCCCTTAGTCAGGGGGTGTGCGTTAAAAAGAAACCTCATAAAGTTTCTATTAAGTTTATAAACTTTATTACTTTAATCACATTAATTACATAGGTAACTAACCCGTATTGTACTGCCCATCAGCCCTGCTTCCCTGCTATAGCAGCAAGATTTAGTATTTTATCCTTTGTTTAGTTGCATATGCTTTGATTTATCCTTGATTTATCCTTTATTGGTCCTACTTTATGATCTGTGATCCGCCCGGCACGAAAAGAGCCGCCTGAGCGAAGTTTGGACTCATGGTGGCGCTGTGTGAGGTACAGAATCATCTGTCCTCCATCTTGCGACCCCAACGGACATGCGCAGTCCGTTGGGGAAGCTAGACGTGCCGGCGGGTGCAGTAGGCGTGGCCACGCCTCATGACGTCTGCGCTCGCATGCGCTGTGGGAGCCTGCTCTTTTCTATCAACAGCTGATAGGTGGGGAGGGCTTTATATATCCGGCTTTAGCCCACACCAGGCGTCATCTGCTGCAGACAGGACGCTTTTGGTGTGAGGTGCTGTGATACATGGTTAGTAATCTATTACCTATTTATTGACATGGATCTATATCGGAACCACTAGTTATGAACCCTACCTGTTATCTGTCATGCCTTATTTACTTCACCCGTCACCTGCTATGTTCTGGGGTTTTCCCTTCTCTTACAATACACTCAATGATCCAGTCTTCCTCATTGAAACTATTAGCCATTTATGCTACCTGGATGCCCTACATTTTTCTTCTCTTTTCTGTCTCCCTACTTACTATCTCTCTCTTTTTGCTTTTCTTTCCTTCCCCTTTCTTTCCCCCTTTCTTTCTTTTCTTCCCCCCCCCCTCCCCTCCCCCCTCCTTCCCCCTCCCTTTCCTCTCCTCTCTTCCCCCCTCTTTTCCATCCCCGTCTTCCCCCTCCCTCTCCTCTCCTCTCTTCCCCCCTCTTTTCCATCCCCGTCCCTTCTCCCCCCCCTTTTCTTCTCCCCCCCCCCCAAGCCCCCCCCCCTTCCCCCCCCCCTTTTCCCCCCCCCTCCCTTTCCCCCCCCTCCCTCCCTCTCCTCTTTCCCCCCCCCCCTCTTTTTTTCATCAATCAGGGTTTTGATATACCTCTTATTTCCATGTTGACTTTCCAGTTATCTGGACCTTACCTGATCCATACCCATCATCAGCTACTGTCCTCTATACTTTATGCGGATCAGGTAGGACACACCTTCTAGATTTTCCATGTACTACTCTGGCTGTTCATATGTATGCACATCTTTACATATATATTTTCATGACTTACAGGATACACATTTGGCCCCAGTGTGATCTCAGATCTAAACTGTCATACGCCCTTGAATAATGGGCCTTTCTTCCCATAGAAAGGAAGAATAAAACCACCGTATATATTCATACCTTTCTATCTCCACCTCGACAGTGGCTTTGTGAATATTTTTGTTATACTCTACTAAAGTTCTACACACCACGACCAGGGAACGCGTCTGATGGGCAGTATGTGTCAATACATCTATGTTCTTTTAAACTCGTCTTGGAATGCATAACCTATATCTATAGATACCAATGTAAGTGTAAACAGAAGAATATATATATATATACAGACTCATACAATTATAGGCTCTGTTTTCATGATTTTTCATTGTATACTTATTATGTTTATGTTATATACACTATTTTCCATATAGAAAACTCTTTTTGCAAACCCTACAATCACCCCTGAAGAAGGAGGCATAAGCAACTCCGAAACGCGTCGGGTGCAAATGTATTGGTATCACTAATCTGTGTATTTATGGAACTGCATTCCTTGTTTTTAACTATGTGATTATGTGATTCATTTGATGATTTTTTGTAATAAATAAACTGTTACCTACTTTACATACCTCTCTAAACATTTTCTTAAATGTGCCTTTAAAGTCCGCTAGGGGAATTTCCTTTGCTTTAATTACATAGGTGTACGTTTATAAAACTGAGACGTTTTTTCTCAGTTCAGTTCTCGGCAGTTCTCAGAGGAAAATGATCTCCTCTGCAGCAGGGGCGGATCCAGAGTCTAGTCTCGGAAGGGGCACTGCCAAAAAATATATTTTTTGGGGGTAAATCTATCGGGGAAATGGCTGGTGTTGGCGCCTCAATCATCACAGCACGATAGTTGTTATGGTGTCAGGATGATTGAAGCGCATTATTACTATTATTACATTGTTATAAAAAATTAAATAGTTTAACTCACCATAATGCAGAATCAGTGGGAGCCCTGAGTGTGTCACTTGCCACGTCACCTGTCACCAGATGCAGATTGTCACTTGCCACGTCGCCTGCCACCAAATTCAGATTGTCACTTGCCACATCGTCTGCCACCAAATGCGGATTGTCACTTGCCATGTCACCTGTCACCAGATGCAGATTGTCACTTGCCACATCTTCTGCCACCAAATGCAGATTGTCACTTGCCACATCGCCTGCCACCAAATGCGGATTGTCACTTGCCATGTCACTTGCCACGTCGCCTGTCACCAGATGCAGATTGTCACTTGCCACATCGCCTGCCATCAAATGCAGATTGTCACTTGCCATGGCACTTGCCACGTCGCCTGTCACCAGATGCAGATTGTCACTTGCCACGTCACCTGTCACCAGATGCAGATTGTCACTTGCCACGTCGCCTGCCACACGTTGCAGATTGTCACTTGTCACGTCACCTGTCACCAGATGCAGATTATCACTTGCCACGTCACTTGCCACACGTTGCGGATTGTCACTTGCCATGTCACTTGTCACCAGATGCAGATTGTGACTTGCCACATCACTTGCCACATCGCCTGTCACCAGATGCATATTGTCACTTGCCACGTCACCTGCCACACGTTGCGTATTGATAGTCACTTGCTGTGTCACTTTCCTGCTAAGGTGGTCTCTTGTGTCCCAGAGTCAGGCAGCAGATTACCAGTCAGGCAGCATAGAGATGATGTAATCTGTCTGCTGCCGCGGCTGCCTGCACGGTGAGGGGGGAACTGCAGGGATGCAGGGCGGGCGCCGGGCTGTGAGAGATGATTGGCCAGCAGCCCGCTCACACATCGAGCTGCACAGCTGCTCATCCACTCTCTCACCTTCTCGCTCACCAACTGAGCCGCCGGGCATGCCCGCTGTCTCTCACCTACGGAGCCACCCGCCGGCTCTCTCATCCACGGATCTACCCGTCGGCTCTCTCTCATTCGCGGATCTACCCGCCGGCTCTCTCATCCGCGGATCTACCCGCCGGCTCTCTCATCCGCGGAGCCACCCGCCGGCTCTCTCACCCGCGGTGCCGCCCGCTGGCTCTCTCACCCACAGATCTACCCGCCGGCTCTCTCACTGACCCGCATTCTCGGAGGGGGCAATTGCCCCGTTGCCCCCCCTGGATCTGCCCCTGCTCTGCAGCCGGTTTATGAAGCTGAGGACTTCAGTTCTCAGAGGGAGAACAGAGGAGAAGTGTTTCCTCTGAAAACAGCCGAGATCAGTGTAAAAGTGGGTGGGCTGCCTGTAATCTTGTGAGAGATCACGGTGCAGCTGAGTTCAAAAAGTGAAACTAAAGTTTAAAAGAACATGTAATTACACGTTTTCAGACATGTGATAACTAAGTAAATATATATATATATTCATGTGTTATATATATATATATATATATATACTGTATATATACAGTCTGTCGCATCTTCGCTGTGACAGCTCTTATATAACTGAGGGCGGGGCCACCCGGTGACGTAACCGGGTGACCCTGCCCCCTCTGACACCACGGGGACTTCCCCATGGCTTCCCTGTGATGTCAGAGGGGACAGGGCCACCCGGTGATGTAAACGGGTGATACCGCCCCCCTCTGATGCCACGGGGAAGCCCCTGTGGCATCAGAGGGGGCGGGGTCACCCAGTTACATCACCAGGTGGCCCCACCCTCAGTTTTATAAGAGCTGTCACAGCGAAGACACGTCAGACGGCGGAAGCTTCCCATGAAGGCGGGTCGGTCGCTGCTTTTGTTTTCTTTTTCGGTCCGTCGGGCAGCGTGAACTTACTTTGTGGGACATTTTTATTTTTTATTTTTTAATAAAAGACTTGTTCCAAGCTGTGTCTTGTCTTTTGTACCATTTTGACACTTTTTTTGTGAAATGGTAAGGGTACATTTGTACCCCGTTACCAATTCACACAGGGGGAGGCCAGGATCTGGGGGTCCCCTTGTTAAAGGGGGCTTCCAGATTCCGATAAGCTCCCCACCCACAGACCCCCTCAACCACCGGGCAAGGGTTGTGGGGATGAGGCCCTTGCCCCATCAACATGGGAACAAGGTGTTTTGGGGATTACCCCAAAGCACCCTCCCCATGTTGAGGGCATGTGGCCTGGTACAGTTCAGTAGGGGTGCTTACTCGTCCCCCCCCTCTTTTCCTGAAGGGTCTGGTATGGATTTTAGGGGGACCCCTACGCCATTTAAAAAAAAAAATTGATGCAGGTTTCCCCTTAAAATCAATACCAGACCTGAAGGTTCTGGTATGGAATTTGGGGGGGACCCCTACGCCATTTTTAAAAAAAAATTGGCGCAGGGTTCCCCTTAATTTCCATATCATACCCAAAGGGCCTGGTATGGATTTTAGGGGGACCCCCACGTAATTTTGTTTTTTAATTTTGATTCGGGATTCCCCTCGATATTCATACCAGACCCAAAGGGCCTGGTAATGGAGGGGGGATCCCATGCTATTTTTTTCAATTATCTGTATCTATATTGCCGAGACCCGACAATTCATTACAGCCGCGATCAGTTTTGAATGACAATTTTTCCTTTAGAAATGTCATTTTGCTGTGGTCCTGTTCTAAACACAGGAAAAATGCTCCACTTTACAAGCATACTATAGACACCCCCCAGGCATGATATTTAAATATTTCATTTTTATTGTTTCACTTTAAGCATTAAAAAAAAATCACTGCTCCCGAAAAAACGGCCCTTTTTAAAAAAAAAATTGCATTGATACATGTCCCCTGGGGCAGGACCCGGGTCCCCAAACACTTTTTATGACAATAACTTGCACATAAGCCTTTAAAATTATCACTTTTGATTTTTCATGTTAGTGTCCCATAGACTTTAACGGTTGTTCCGGCAGCTTTCGAATTTGCCGCGAACACCACATATTGTTCGCTGTTCGGTGAACAGGCGAACACCCGATGTTTGAGTCGAAACATTGGGCTCATCCCTACTACTAATAATCATATGACATTCTCTAACATATACAGTGAGTTGACCGAGTTTTTATATTGGGATGGTTGAGCATAACCAGGCTTTTTCTTGGAGTTAGTGTACTATGGGGTTGATTTACTAAAGACAACTCCACTTTGCACTGCAAGCAGGCCCGGATTTACTCCCTTTGCCGCCCCAAGGCCGGGTCCTTCAATGCTGCCCCCCCCCCCCCCCCCCCCACACACACACACACACCATTCTCGTCCTTTATCGATGACTGCTACAATAGATCAATTAAAAACATATCTCCACACACGAGAACACTGAAAATAACTGGCTTTTAATTAAAGATTACAGCAGTAAGAAACTCCCTACAATTTTACAATTTTTTAGCTCTAACTTTTCTTTTGGCAAACTCATCAATGATATCTTCGTAGGACAAAGTATTTAAAAGTTCTGACTCAATGGCAAGTAAAGCTAAACTGTTCAGTCTTTCTTGACCCAAAGATGATCTTAAATAGTTCTTTACTCGTTTCAGACATGAAAAAGATCGTTTTGCTGAACAGTTAGTAACCAGAGTGCAAAGATAAATACGCATTGCTATATCGATGTTAGGGTAAATAACCTGCAATTTTTCTGCTTTGAATGTTTTGTAGAGCTCTGAAATTGAAGCTTCACCTTTATCAATATTTTTCAAGTAAGAACAAAGGTGCAGACATTCATCAGGAAGTGACGTTTCCAAATCATCAGGATAGCTGTTACATAGGTTGGAAGACTGAGATTGTATATCACTGGTTGCTAGTGTAGTAAGCTTTTCAAGAAAATGAAACTTGTTGTAGACTTGTTCATAAGCCTCAGATCTTCTTTGCAGCTCACTGTTTAATTTGTCAAGAATTGCAAAGAACTTGTTTACCCTGAAATGGTCTGTAGCATTTAACTGTACGTGTCCTTCTTGACTTACATCAAATGGAAATTTTTTTTTTTCTAGCTCTAGCGCAGGCGGTTTTGAAATGGTCAAGGCCAGAGAGTTCTTTGGCTTCTGATTCAAACCTTTCAAACTCATTTCTATAGCTTTTGCATGAGGTGGAGAAGTGCCCCATAGAGCTTCACAACTGATGAAATGTCTATATCTGCACTCTGCAATCGTTTGTTTGTTGCATTAAAAGGTTCCAAAATGCTGTTCCAAAATACTGTCATGAAGGCGGTCTCCAGACAATTCAGACTTCTTAGAAGTGCTGCAGCCTCACTTCTTGTCACTGGCCTTTGAGAGTCATCATCCTCTATTGCTTCCAGGGCTTCAATAATTTCTGTCCACGATTTCCTCAGAGTACAACATGCATCACTGCGTGCTGACCATCTTGTGACAGACAGATTTTTAACTGTGGACTTGGCATTTAAATGAGAAGTTAAGACTTCCCACCTACTGGTAGAGCCAGAAAAAAAATTATACAGCTGTTGGATGACTCCAAAGAATGATACTGCTTCTACGCAGCTTTCTGCAGCACATGTTCCTACAAGGTTCAGGGAATGTGCAGAGCATGGTATATATGTAGCTAGTGGATTTACTTCTTTAAAACGAGCCTGAAGTCCAGAATATGGGCCAGCCATATTGCTAGCATTATCGTATGACTGACCTCTACAATTCTGAAGGTCAAGTTGGTGAAATTCTAGTGTATCACTTACAGCTTTAAATAAACTTTGAGCTTTGTGGCCAATATGTGGTATGAACTTTATAAAATCGTCCACTGGCACACCCTCGTCATTCACATATCGTATAATGAAGGCTAGCTGATCCACGTGAGAAACATCTGGGGTTGAATCCACGCTTATCGAGTAATATTTAGCATCCTTCACCTCGACAATTATTGCATCCAACAGTCTGACTGCCAATATTTCAATGAACTCATAGCAAACAGTTTTGGATAGATACGATGCTGTGCCAGAGCCAGCATTGCCATAGCGCTTAATGTGCTCGTTCATGAAGGGATCAAACTCAGCAATGAGTTCAAGTAACATTAGATAGTTACCATTTGTATGAGAGCCAAAACTTTCATCTGTGCCTCTAAATGCCAATCCACGAGAAGATAAAGCCTTCACAACCGCAACAACACGCCTGAGGACATTTCTCCAGTACTCTCTTTCTTTGTTTTGTTGCAAAATTAGCATGTTATCCATTTTGCCACATGCAGCGTTCCTGTTTTTAATTTCATAAAACATGTTTTATGTTGCTCAGAGTCTTCGTGTTCTCTTAGGCGAACAGAAGCATTCTTCCAATCACTAAATCCTTCTTGAGCCAGCTGACATTTAGCAGATGAACTACCAAAAAGATGACAAAGGGCACAAAAACAGCTTTTGCTTTCTCAGAGTATACCAGCCAGGTTCTCTCATACAGTTCTCCATTCTGCAGTTTGCGTTTAAACAAGAAATTGGAGAATGACCGGGTCCGATCAGAATATTTGCGAGCCGATAAGGAAAAGTCAGCATTTTTATTTTGAGTTATGCCATTTATAGCTAAATAGTCCTTTAGCTTTTCACTATTCCTATCCCAATCCATAGGATCAGAAGAAAATACCAAATCAATATTGGCTTCTTCATTAGAATAAATTATTTCAGAAGTAGCAATAGGCTCAGTGGTATTGTCTTCTATGTACTGCTGCCCTTCTGCCACCTGTTCAGTCTCCACAGGTACAGAACCTCCAGCAGTGCCTCTGTTAGAGAAAAAACTTTGTATTTTTGGCATGTGCTTGAGCTCTTCTTTTCTACGTTCAGCTTTCTCCTTTGCATTTTGGCGGTAGCCATGACCACTCAATTTTTGTCTTTTCTCTGACATATTAGAGTTTTTTCTAAATCAAGAAAATAGTCTTTTGTTAAAGAAAGCCCGGAGCAAAGAAATAAAAATAATAAGCAAAGGGCGGGCATGACAGAGTTAACAGTGGAACATAGTTTGAGGGATGTTTATGTTAGAACAATTGGGATTGGTAGGTTATTAGGAAGGGGTGGAGCAAAAATTAACTGAGCAGGGGGCAAGGGCCCTTCCCAGCTCAGTTGGTCTGGAAGAGAGAGCTTGCAGCATGGCCGCTGTGAATCCCTGTTTGCAAGATTGAAGGCCGGGACGGCGTCCAGGGGACCTGGATGGCTTGAGAGCAGCTGGATGCGGCGCTGGGTGACAGTGCCTCAGCGGCCATTTCAGCGGTGGGTGAGTCGGTGCGAGCGTGGCGGTCCAGGCCGCCTGGCTCGTTTTCTCCCCGGATCCCCCTCTACCCCTCCCTCCCAGGGTGCAGAGTCAGAAGCTCCGTGCGGGTCGGCCGGTTTCTGGGCCGCCCGCGAAGCGCGCGGTGGCGCAGGAAAGGGGGGTTCGCTCCCAGCCAGATCCCTCTATCCCCCTCCCTCCCAGAGAGCAGAGACAGCAGGTTCGGGCAGGGAGGCCAGTTTCTGGGCCTCCCGCGAAGCGCGCGGCGGCACATGAGGTGGGGAGAAGGGGGGGCAGAGGCCATCAGTCCGTGGAGCATCCAGGAGTAGCGCCAGCAGTTCCAAGGCGGATGCTGGGCCTAGCGAAGATGGAGCAGGGAGACAGGCCCCGGGCGTTTCCACAGCAGGGGCGGGGCTTCAGCATGGGAGGATGGCAGCAACGGCACCCAGGCACCCCAAAGCTGGGGCTGGGGGGCACGTAAGAGGGGAGGGAGAGAGGACAGAAGCGGGCAGTGGCCTGGTGCGGCACTGTGGGATAGATGTCATTGGGCCCATAAAAAAGCGACCCACAAATCAGTGGGTGAATCCGGCGCTCGGAGGAGGAGCTCTGTAGGACCGCGGATCCCCGGCGTCCAGGGAGGTGTCTGCTGGAGGACTGTCGGCCACTGAAGCGGAGATAGGAGAAGACCGGTTAGAGGGAGAGCTGTCGCAGTCGGACGACGATGGGCAGCAGGGACGTCATGCTGCAGTGGAGACGGGACTTTCGGCTGGTGGGACCCTTCCCAGGCATCTCGGTAAGTCCATGTTTATTCCTTCACGTGTTGTTGGTAATCTTGTGGGGGAGGGGGGCGAGATTAACAGTGGGGGTCAGGGAGCAGCGGGGCAGTCGCATGCGACTGTGCCTCCCACTCCGGCCGCGTGGGCGGTTGGCCGCGCTACGGCGGAATCGGGGTTGCAGGAATTCTGAGCAGGTTTGAAGGATTTAGTAAAAAAAAAAAAAAAAAAAAATTTGAGCTGGGGCCAATTGGGATTCAGTTTCCTGCGGCGGTGGGTGGATCCTGGGGTTGGGGGGGGCAAGGGTCGGGTGGTCAGTGGGCTCGGGGACTCCCCCCGTGCCTGCTACGGAACAAGCGGCGCCCGCGACGGAGGTCGCTGGGGTGGCAGTGCAGGAGGTGGTGCCTAAGCCGCCGGGGGGGGGGAACAGGGGAAGGGGCGAAAAAACAAGATTTGGTGAGACTGGCAGATGCAGCAAAATGTGAGGTTTAGGTGGGTTTTGAGGGGCCCATCGGAGCGCACCTAAAACCTGAAGTTCGAGAAAAATTAGGAAAGGGGAATACGTGGAGATTTTTGCGCTCCTACCGCTGGTAAAATGTAACTTAGATGGGGTTAAGCCGGAGGATAACAAGAAGGAGGACAAGGAGAAAAGGAGGTAGAGGCTTATCCCCAGGACTTTTGCGAATTGGCTGCAGGCCTTTGCAATAATGGCAAGTGTTATTGGGGAAAAGAACCCAGAGCACCGCTCGTCATTGTTTGGGCTATTTGGACTCTATAGGTGTGGCATTCAGAGTTATAGGGGAACAGCTTGGCTGCAGTATGACGAGCAGTTTTAGGCAGCGGAGGGCTATACGCCCGTCCTTGAAGTGGGATCATAAGGACATCAGCTTATGAATGCGCCTTATGACCTCGGCTAGGCCGACGGCTCTGTTTTTTCAAGGGGTGGCAGTTTAATGAGGGTTCCTGTAGATTTGGGGGGTCGTGCAAGTACAAGCACGAAGGTTCAGGTTGTGGAGGGGGACGCACGGTGTCCCGGTGTTTTTAAACAAGGAAAGGGCCGTACCGGCGACCCTGGGGGAAAAAGGGGAGAACGCCGGTGAAAGTGGCAAAGATGCAACCTTTCCTAGATAGATACCCAGACAGGGAGGCAGCGCGGTTACTTGGTCGGGGATTTGCGGAGGGTTTTAGAATCCCTTCACGTTTAATGGATACTCCCCTGCTGTCATGCAATTTGCGGTCAGCCTTACAACATGCTGACATGGTTTAGGAGAAACTGGGGAAGAAAATTTTGTTAGGCCGCATGAGTGGGAATGTTCCTTCGTTGCCAATATCGGATTTGGTAGTGGCACCGCTAGGCGTTGTGCCGAAGAAAGAGCCTAACAAATTTAGGCTTATTCAGAATTTTCCTACCCTAAAGGGGGTTCGGGGAATGATGCCATCGACCCAGAGGTCTGCGTGGTCTCATATACGTTGTTTGATGCAGCGGTTGTTTGGGTGTATAGGCGGGGGGCACTTAGGGCGATAGCTGACATAGCGTCGGCTTTTCGTTTGCTACCGGTTCACCCGGAGAGTTTTCCGTTTGTTGTTGGCAGTAGGAACACTACGTAGATTGCTGGCTACCTATGGGGTGTTCTATATCCTGCGCGTTGTTTGAACAGTTTAGTTCCTTCCTAGAGTAGGTGGTGAGTGACGTCGCGGGAATAAATTCAATCATTCACTATTTGGACGATTTCCTTTGCGTGGGCCCTCCCAAGTCAGAAGTTTTGTGCGGTCCTGTTGGCTATGCTGGAACATGTTGCAGATATGTTTGGTATTCCATTGGCCCCAGAGAAGACTGAAGGTCCATGGACGGTGTTGAGTTTCTTAGGTATCATGTTAGGCTCAGAGAACATGGAGTGCAGGCTGCCGGAAGATAAGCTGACGGCTTTGCAAGCAGAGATTCAGGGAATAATGGGATTTCGCAAAGTACGGCTGCGCACCCTGCAATCCTTATTAGGTAAGTTACATTTGGCGTGTCGCATTTTGCCCATGGCGAGGGTATTTTGCAGGCGGCTGTCTGCAAGTACGGCAGGGGTTACGTCCCCCAAGCACTATGTGCGCTTGGTGAAGGCTCATAGAGAAGACCTCTAGGTACGGCACACGTTCCTGGCTAATTTTAATGGCAGTGCGTTGTGGATGTCAGGGCCAGTTAGCAATTTTGATCGGGAGCTGTACACAGATGCGGTGGTTTCTGCGGTTTTTTGGAGCCTTCTTCCAAGGTAAGTGGAGTGCAGGGCCTTGGCCTCAGTCGTGGAAGGAGGCAGGTTTAGTAAAGAACATGTTACTGTTTGAACGGTTCCCTGTGGTATTAGCAGTGGAGTTGTGGGGGGAATCTTTCAGGAATTTGAAAGTTAGATTTCACGGGGACAACCTGGGGGTGGTACAGGTAATTAACAAGGTTTCAGCTGCATCACCGCCGGTGGTAAGGTTGCTCAGACACCTTGTATTGCGCTGTCTGGCAGCGGAACGTGTGCATCTATGCTGTGCACCTCTCTGGAGTGGAAAATGTCATTGCTGATGCACTATCTCGCTTTCAGTGGGACAGATTGCGGGAGTTGGTACCAGGGGCGGAGCAGAACAGGGTCCCTTGTCCCGAGCGGCTGTGGAGGATGGCCTTGGAAGAGTAGCGGGATGGATTAGACAGTCAGTGAGCGAGGCGACGTGGTCAGCTTACAACAGAGTATGGCAGGACTGGGTATCAATGCTGCAACAGGTGGTGGAAGGCCATGAGGAACAAGATTTCTGGTTGTTGGTTTTTTGTATTTTGTTTCCCGGAATCTGGAGGATGGGGTGTCGGTGTCTGGGTTGAAGAAGAAGTTGGCAGGTCTGGCGTTTTGGTTAAAACTTCAAGGTTTATCTGACTTTACTAAGGAATTTTGGGTTGGGCAGGCATTGAAGGGTTACTGGCGTTCTAAGCTGGGGAGGGACGCTAGGCTCCCGGTTTCGTTCGAGCTATTAGGTAGTACAGTGGCGCAGTTAGACATTACTTGTTCGTCAGGTTATGAGGTAGTTTTGTTTAAGGCGGCATTCGCCTTGGCGTTTTTCGGGGCGTTTCGAATTAGTGAATTAGTCAGCCCCTCTAAAAAGAAAAATGGGGGATTGGGTGTAATGGATGTAAGTTGTGGGGAGGACAGATTGTCCATATTGGTTAAAAAAATCTAAACCGGATCAGCGGGGCAAGGGAATAACGGTGCAGGTTTTTCTTTTTTTCACTGCCAGGTTCTCCCTTGTGCCCAGTACAATTGGTGCGGGGGGTTTCTTGCCATACACCCGGAGGGGGGGGGGGTCCCCCTTTTGGTAAATCAGGATGGGTTGTCATTATCGCGTTTTTCAATTCATTGAAATTTTCAATAAATGTTTGGGGGCACTTGGTTTGGGGGATCAAAAAGTTTTCATCCCATTCCTTTAGGATAAGGGCGGCTACGAGTACATTGAAAAGATTATATGTGCTGGGGTGTCTAACTGATTTATTGGGGGGTTTGTTTTTTGTTTTTTCTTTTCTTTCAGGTCAAACGCAGTGCCTGGTCTGGACAGTGGGCCACCCCTATATGTGTTGGGGGGCGAGGAGAGGTGATGCCAGAAGGGATGGGAGACAGTTGGGGTTTTTTCCAGACAGGAAGCCTGTCTCCGGTGGTTGGGGGGCCTGGTATGCTATGGGGTAGAACGGTGTCGTAGGTGTGTAGATTTGCACGTATGGATAGGCCTCCTGACGGGTGGGTGTTACACGTTGGCGGCAATGATCTGGGGCTCAGGTCAATGTTAGATTTGGTGCGAGACATCAAATTTGATTTTGGCAACTTAGGATGGCTTTTCCACACATGATGATTGTGTGGTCGGACATCGTGGCACGTACTACGTGGAGGTTGGCGAGGTCGGTGGACAAGGTTAACGGGGCCCGTAAGAAGGTTATCAAGGAAGTCAGTGGTTTTGTGGTCAGGAATGGTGGGTTGGCTATCAGGCACATGGTGTTAGAGGTGGATACATGGCGTTACTTGCGGAGAGATGGGGTACACCTGAACGATGTGGGCTTTGGGAATACAGGATGGGATACAGCGAACATTGAGGGTTTGGCAGGGCACACAAGGGTAAGGCTTTACCCTGGTGTGTGCTGTGGCGTGATGTTGGTCTTTGCGGGTGAAGGATTAAACCCCAGTTATGGTAAAGTTTGGGACCCATCAGTAGTATGAGGCCCGTTGGTGGTATTCCAGCTAACGGAGGTTTTAGCTGGAATTGGTTATTGGGTGCACTGCGGTCAATTGGTTTGTTGTCTCCGAGCTAGCATGTCAGCTGGAGGCCTATTTTAGTTAAGGTACCGCAGTGCCTGATTGGATCGAGTTTAAGATTGGTGGGTTTTTCCCTGCAAAGACCAACGGGAGTATTTAACTGATATGTCAGGTGTTTTTATACAGTTACGTTAAGTTGATATTGAAATAAATTTTATTGGTTATTATTAATAAAGATAATTGGCTGCTACGGCCAATATTTTACTCCAGATGGGTGTGGTCTCAATTATTTGGGATAAATAGGGATGGGGGTACGTAGCAGGTTTAAAGGGTGTGATATTAAAGGGAAACTAGATACATCTGGTATACAATAGTCAAGAAAGCCCGGAGCAAAGAAATAAAAATAATAAGCAAAGGGCGGGCATGACAGAGTTAACAGTGGAACATAGTTTGAGGGATGTTTATGTTAGAACAATTGGGATTGGTAGGTTATTAGGAAGGGGTGGAGCAAAAATTAACTGAGCAGGGGGCAAGGTCCCTTCCCAGCTCAGTTGGTCTGGAAGAGAGAGCTTCCCACCCTCCCTCCCTAAAATTGGTAAGTATGGTCTATATGGATTTTGTTGGTACAATTTCAAATGTTTGAATGTCGTGGCAGTGGCGTGATGTTGGTCTTTGCGGGTGAAGGATTAAACCCCAGTTATGGTAAAGTTTGGGACCCATCAGTAGTATGAGGCCCGTTGGTGGTATTCCAGCTAACGGAGGTTTTAGCTGGAATTGGTTATTGGGTGCACTGCGGTCAATTGGTTTGTTGTCTCCGAGCTAGCATGTCAGCTGGAGGCCTATTTTAGTTAAGGTACCGCAGTGCCTGATTGGATCGAGTTTAAGATTGGTGGGTTTTCCCTGCAAAGACCAACGGGAGTATTTAACTGATATGTCAGGTGTTTTTATACAGTTACGTTAAGTTGATATTGAAATAAATTTTATTGGTTATTATTAATAAAGATAATTGGCTGCTACGGCCAATATTTTACTCCAGATGGGTGTGGTCTCAATTATTTGGGGTAAATAGGGATGGGGGTACGTAGCAGGTTTAAAGGGTGTGATATTAAAGGGAAACTAGATACATCTGGTATACAATAGTCATGACATCTAATCTTTCTCTTACTGTGGCATTTAAAAATGTTCTCACTATTTAAATAACAGCCTCTAAGTTTCTAACATACAATATACAAAAGGGGCAGATCCTTGGCCAGTGAAGGGACATGTGATCAATACAGTTGGGCTTTTTTTTTCACCTTGATGCATCTAATGCATTAAGGTGAAAAAACTAGGGATGCACCGAATGGGTTTTTTGGTGCCGAAACTGATACCGAAAATGAAAAATACAAGATGCCGAAAACCGAAACCGATACCGAAACAGCACCAATACCGAAAGTGACTGTTTTTAAAAAATATTTTTACACAGGAGATGGTCAGAGACTGGAGACATGGTACAGGAGATGGTCAGAGACTGGAGACATGGTACAGGAGATGGTCAGAGACTGGGGACATGGTACAAGAGATGGCCCGAGACTGGGGACATGGTACAGGAGATGGCCAGAGACTGGGGACATGGTACAGGAGATGGTCAGAGACTGGGGACATGGTACAAGAGATGGTCAGAGACTGGGGACATGGTAAAGGAGATAGTCAGAGACTGGGGACATGGTACAAGAGATGGTCAGAGACTGGGGACATGGTAAAGGAGGTGGTCAGAGACTGGGGACATGGTACAGGCGATGGTCAGAGACTGGGGACATGGTACAGGAGATGGTCAGAGACTGGGGACATGATACAAGAGATGGCTAGAGACTGGGGACATGGTACAGGAGATGGTCAGAGACTGGGGACATGGTACAAGAGATGGTCAGAGACTGGGGACATGGTAAAGGAGATAGTCAGAGACTGGGGACATGGTACAAGAGATGGTCAGAGACTGGGGACATGGTAAAGGAGATGGTCAGAGACTGGGGACATGGTACAAGAGATGGTCAGAGACTGTGGATATGGTACAGGAGATGGTCAGAGACTGGGGACATGGTACAGGAGATGGTCAGAGACTGGGGACATGGTACAAGAGATGGTCAGAGACTGGGGATATGGTACAGGAGATGGTCAGAGACTGGGGATATGGTACAGGAGATGGTCAGAGACTGGGGACATGGTACAGGAGTTGGTCAGAGACTGGGGACATGGTACAAGAGATGGTCAGAGACTGGGGACATGGTAAAGGAGATGGTCAGAGACTGGGGGCATGGTACAAGAGATGGTCAGAGACTGGGGACATGGTACAGGAGATGGTCAGAGACTGGGGACATGGTACAAGAGATGGTCAGAGACTGTGGATATGGTACAGGAGATGGTCAGAGACTGGGGACATGGTACAGGAGATGGTCAGAGACTGGGGACATGGTAAAGGAGATGGTCAGAGACTGGGGGCATGGTACAAGAGATGGTCAGAGACTAGGGACATGGTACAGGAGATGGTCAGAGACTGGGGACATAGTACAAGAGATGGTCAGAGACTGGGGACATGGTACAGGAGATGGTCAGAGACTGGGGACATGGTACAAGAGATGGTCAGAGACTGTGGATATGGTACAGGAGATGGTCAGAGACTGGGGACATGGTACAGGAGATGGTCAGAGACTGGGGACATGGTAAAGGAGATGGTCAGAGACTGGGGGCATTGTACAAGAGATGGTCATTGACTGGGGACATGGTACAGGAGATGGTCAGAGACTGGGGATATGATACAGGAGATGGTCAGAGACTGGGGACATGGTACAGGAGATTGTCAGAGACTGGGGACATGGTACAGGAGATGGTCAGAGACTGGGGACATGGTACAGGAGATGGTCAGAGACTGGGGACATGGTACAAGAGATGGTCAGAGACTGGGGACATGGTACAGGAGATGGTCAGAGACTGGGGACATGGTACAGGAGATGGTCAGAGACTGGGGACATGGTACAGGAGATGGTCAGAGACTGGGGACATGGTACAGGAGATGATCAGAGACTATCCATTGTACACTCATACATATATGGCTGTGTGTGTAAAAGTGACAGGTAATCAGCAGTATACAGTATAACTTCACAGGAAAATGAAGATGCTTTCACTAACCTACTAGATTCCAGGTTGTTGCCCCTACCATGTGTATGTATGAATGTCAGTTAGGGACTTTAGATTGTAAGCTCTTTGAGGACAGGGTCTGATGTGAATGTACAATGCAGGGCTAAAAGTCCTTAACCACTAGCCAGGCCTTAAGGCTCGGTTCACACTAGGACGACTTGTCAGGCGACCTAGGTCACCTGACAAGTCGCCTCCCGTTCTGTGCTATGGAACCGTTCTAAGGGGAGCGACGCAAGTCGCTCCGACTTAGAAAAAGGTTCCTGTACGACTTTGGGGGCGACTTGGGGCAACTTGCATAGACTTCTATACAGAAGTCGTTTTGCAAGTCGCCCGGGCAGTCGTGTGCTCGGTGAGGCGACCTGCAAGTCGTGCCGCCTCTGGTGTGAACCGAGGCTAAGAGTTACTCACCACCACTTGGCCCACCCAAACCCTGCCCTGCCCCGCCCCTCCCCTAAACACACCTCACACCTAAACATATCTCATGAAATTACACTATTAAATGTTTTATGCAGAATTAAGTTCCAAAAATAAATATCAACAACAACTTTAACAATATCAACATAAAGCATATCAGTACCCATCAGTTCAGCCTATCAGTGCCCATCAGTGCAGCCTATCAGTGCCCATCAGTGCCGCCTATCAGTGCTCATTAGTTCAGCCTATCAGTGCAGCCTACCAGTGCCGCCTATCAGTGCTCATCAGTGCAGCCTACCAGTGCCGCCTATCAGTGCTCATTAGTGCAGCTTACCAGTGCCCATCAGTGCAGCCTACCAGTGTCGCCTATCAGTGCTCATTAGTGCAGCCCATCAGTGCCGCCTACAGTGCTCATCAGTGCCGCCTATCAGTGCCGCCTATTAGTGCCCATCAGTGCCGCCTATCAGTGCTCATCAGTGCAGCCTACAAGTGCCGCCTATTAGTGCCCATCAGTGCCACCTATCAGTGCTCATTAGTTCAGCCTATCAGTGCAGCCTACCAGTGCCCATCAGTGCAGCCTACCAGTACCCATCAGTGCCGCCTATCAGTGCAGCCTACCAGTGCCGCCTATCAGTGCTCATCAGTGCAGCCTACCAGTGCCGCCTATCAGTGCTCATTAGTGCAGCCCATCAGTGCCGCCTACCAGTGCTCATCAGTGCCGCCTATCAGTGCCCATCAGTGCCGCCTATCAGTGCTCATCAGTGCAGCCTACCAGTGCCGCCTATTAGTGCCCATCAGTGCCACCTATCAGTGCTCATTAGTTAAGCCTATCAGTGCAGCCTACCAGTGCCCATCAGTGCAGCCTACCAGTGCCGCTTATCAGTGCTCATCAGTGCAGCCTACCAGTGCCGCCTATTAGTGCCCATCAGTGCCGCCTATCAGTGCAGCCTACCAGTGCCCATCAGTGCAGCCTACCAGTGCCCATCAGTGCAGAATACCAGTGTCGCCTATCAGTGCCGCATATCAGTGCTCATTAGTGCAGCCTACCAGTGCCCATCAGTGCAGCTCACCAGTGCCGCCTATCAGTGCTCACCAGTGCAGCCTACCAGTACCCATCAGTGCCGCCTATCAGTGCAGCCTACCAATGCCGCCTATCATGAATCTATGGGACTCTACAGGAATCTATGCAAACTTATTAGACAGACAGTCCACCACATTCAGTAAAAAATCATGTACTGCAAAGTGCTCCATGCATGCTGGAACCTATGCAAACTTATTAAACAGTCCACATTCAGTGAAAGTTCATGTACTGCAAAGTTTGCAGTACATGAACTTTCACTGAATGTGGACAGTTTAATGGGTTTGAGCATGCATGGATCACTTTATTGCAATATGCTCAGAAAATTTGCATTTAATCTAAGATGAGCAGTGAGCACTGCCACTTACAAAAATAAATTCAACTTACCTGCTGTCCTGGCCACCACTTGCGGGGGTTCCAATCCCATCATCCTCCTCTTTTGTTTCCTCCTGTGAGTGACAGAGAGAGACCCCGAGACCCCGCCCCCCCGGGACAAGAAGACCATGGGACAAGAAGACATAAGGATGTGTCAGTCACGCAGAGGAGGGTAGGCGGAGCATTAGGCTCCGCCTCCGCCTCAGTCACTGTAATGACATACACAGGAGGGTAGGCGGAGCATTAGGCTCCGCCTCCGCCTCAGTCACTGTAATGACTTACACCCGGTCTGGCCAGTCACGGCGCCGGGCATTTAATGGGGGCGTCATTTGCTCCCTCCCCTTGGCAAGGTCCGCGGCCGCCCCTATGTTTACTAGCAGTATCTTATCTACAGGCTGCCGCGCCACCGCGCCGGGGGCTTTATTTGTGCAGGGAGGCAGCCGTGGGAGCTGGGACTCGTGGGGACAGATGGGGGGGGGGTTTCATGCGGCGGGGGGGCGGCTTTGGCGCCGCCCCTGCTCTACTGCTGCCCCGAGGCCTGGCCTCGGTGGCCTTGTCGGAAATCCGGCCCTGATTGTAATATAAAGCAGTGGGAGCTCCCTAGGAATTGTACTATGCTTTATTAAAACAGTAATTGTCTCTTTTAAGACAAACAGAGCATGCTGAGAGTGGGACAGTGCACATAGTGAAGTGAGTTTCACTCTGCCATGGGTCCCATTTTATAGACGCACTTCTAAAAGGTTAAGTTCACAACTTTTATTTGTGCAGTACTGTTGTGAATTAAATCTGTTGGCTGTCACACTACGTTGGTCTGACTGTACAACTGCTGTAATCATTATCTTGAAGCAGATACAGTAAAATCTTATTCTTGTTTAAGTATTATTGTGTGGAGTGCTGTTTTCTTTTGAATAGCAGCTCAGGTGGAGAGCTGGAGATTAAAGGTAAAGACAAAAGGTATAATATATATGATATTGTGGAATTGTCTTTAAGTTCCTGCTGCACACTAGCATTACACCACAGCTGTGTCAAGGGGACTGAGTCACATTAAGGGGGCGTGAGAGAGTACAGGCCCAAATCAAAATATCAGCAGCTCCTTCGGGGGTCAGTGCTACACAGGTATATGATGTGCAGAGCCCTGTGTATAATGTACAGCCTGGTATATGATGTGCAGAGCCCTGTGTATATTGTACAGCCTTGTATATGATGTACAGAGCCCGGTGTATAATGTACAGCCTGGTATATGATGTGCAGAGCTGTGTATATAATGTACAGCCTGGTATATGATGTGCAGAGCCTTGTATATGATGTACAGAGCCCGGTGTATAATGTACAGCCTGGTATATGATGTGCAGAGCTGTGTATATAATGTAGAGCCTTGTATATGATGTGCAGAGCCCTGTGTACAATGTACAGCCTTGTATATGATGTGCAGAGCCCTGTGTATAATGTAAAGCCTTGTATATGATGTACAGAGCCCGGTGTATAATGTACAGCCTGGTATATGATGTGCAGAGCTCTGTATATAATGTACAGCCTGGTATATGATGTACAGAGCCCTGTGTATAATGTAGAGCCTGGTATAGGATGTGCAGAGCCCAGTGCATAATGTAGAGCCTGGTATATGATGTACAGAGCCCGGTGTATAATGTAGAGCCCAGTGTATAATGCATAGCTCCCAACTGTCCCTGATTTGGAGGGACTGTCCCTGATTTGGAGCAATGTCCCTCCGTCCCTCATTCCTCCTCATTTGTCCCTCATTTTGGTCTGTTCTATATAGATGTATATAAAATATGCTTTTTATCTATCAAAAAGTGTTTTCCAGCACTAAACCTTTCATCTGATTTCTAAATTGCTGCATTTGTAAATTCCAAAAGCCAATATAAAGGAATAAGTGGTAAAAAAAGCAATTGTGGGTTGAACCAATTTTGTAAAATTCTCCTTTAAGGGGGCGTGGCAGGGTGTGTGTCCTATGCCTGCATACTTTTGCTGATAGGTGTCCCTCATTCCCACCTCAAAAAGTTGGGAGGTATGTATAATGTAGAGCATGGTATATGATGTACAGAGCTCTGTGTATAATGTAGAGCCTGATATATGATGTGCAGAGCCCTGTGTATAATGTAGAGCCTGGTATATGATGTACAGAGCCCTGTGTATAATGTACAGCCTGGTATATGATGTACAGAGCCCTGTGACTTTATCCACATCAGACCATAAGAGTACTAAAAAAATCTCAAAGGGCCTGTTCACACTAGTGCATTGCTGTAATGCACATTAAAACACGTATTTTTGCAATGCACCTGCTCTATTTGCGTTGTGATGTCATTCACTGTGAATGACACCCGTATACCCCAATATACCTCAATGCATATAAAGTGCCTTATGGTGCTAAAAAAGGGTAATTTTATTATTTTTCATCCAGTGTAATCCATTGACAACATAAAGTATGAGCTGCCTTAAAGTGGTATTAAGCCCCAAACCAAAAAGATAATATTTTAAAGCTTCCCAATTAAATGCCATGGCTGCATTAGTTTTCTTTTTTCGCATTTTTTTTCACCTGGGGATCTTGCCAGTAACACACTTGTCTTAAGTTGTCTACACCAGTGGCGGCTGGTGCTCAATTCTCTTGGGGGGGGGGGGGCAGCCCGCAGCCTCCCCCTGGCAGCCCGCAGCCTCCCCCTGGCAGCCAGCCACATATCACACAATTGTCATACAACTGGGTGGGCTCACCCTTTTTGAAGCCAATTAGAGCCTCATGCTCTAATCATGTGCTTAAAAAAAAAAAGAAAAAGAAACCAATTGGAAACAATGCGTCCGGCAGCCTGCATGTAGATTAGAGGCCGGACGCATGTATTAGGGGGGCGGCACCCCTGCGCCCTGAATGAGCAGCCACCACTGGTCTACAGGATGGCGAAGCAGTGTTCAGCTAGATCCGTTCCTGCTATTTACATTTAGTGCAGTGCGTCCTGCTCACAGTGTTCAGCTAGATCCGTTCCTGCTATTTACATTTAGTGCAGTGCGTCCTGCTCACAGTGTTCAGCTAGATCTGTTCCTGCTATTTACATTTAGTGCAGTCAGTGCGTCCTGCTCACAGTGTTCAGCTAGATCCGTTCCTGCTATTTACATTTAGTGCAGTGCGTCCTGCTCACAGTGTTCAGCTAGATCCGTTCCTGCTATTTACATTTAGTGCAGTCAGTGCGTCCTGCTCACAGTGTTCAGCTAGATCCGTTCCTGCTATTTACATTTAGTGCAGTCTGAGCGTCCTGCTCACAGTGTTCAGCTAGATCTGTTCCTGCTATTTACATTTAGTGCAGTCAGTGCGTCCTGCTCACAGTGTTCAGCTAGATCCGTTCCTGCTATTTACATTTAGTGCAGTGCGTCCTGCTCACAGTGTTCAGCTAGATCTGTTCCTGCTATTTACATTTAGTGCAGTCAGTGTGTCCTGCTCACAGTGTTCAGCTAGATCCGTTCCTGCTATTTACATTTAGTGCAGTGCGTCCTGCTCACAGTGTTCAGCTAGATCCGTTCCTGCTATTTACATTTAGTGCAGTCAGTGCGTCCTGCTCACAGTGTTCAGCTAGATCCGTTCCTGCTATTTACATTTAGTGCAGTCAGTGCGTCCTGCTCACAGTGTTCAGCTAGATCTGTTCCTGCTATTTACATTTAGTGCAGTCAGTGCGTCCTGCTCACAGTGTTCAGCTAGATCCGTTCCTGCTATTTACATTTAGTGCAGTGCGTCCTGCTCACAGTGTTCAGCTAGATCCGTTCCTGCTATTTACATTTAGTGCAGTCAGTGCGTCCTGCTCACAGTGTTCAGCTAGATCCGTTCCTGCTATTTACATTTAGTGCAGTCAGTGCGTCCTGCTCACAGTGTTCAGCTAGATCCGTTCCTGCTATTTACATTTAGTGCAGTGCGTCCTGCTCACAGTGTTCAGCTAGATCTGTTCCTGCTATTTACATTTAGTGCAGTGCGTCCTGCTCACAGTGTTCAGCTAGATCCGTTCCTGCTATTTACATTTAGTGCAGTGCGTCCTGCTCACAGTGTTCAGCTAGATCCGTTCCTGCTATTTACATTTAGTGCAGTGCGTCCTGCTCACAGTGTTCAGCTAGATCCGTTCCTGCTATTTACATTTAGTGCAGTGCGTCCTGCTCACAGTGTTCAGCTAGATCCGTTCCTGCTATTTACATTTAGTGCAGTCAGTGCGTCCTGCTCACAGTGTTCAGCTAGATCCGTTCCTGCTATTTACATTTAGTGCAGTGCGTCCTGCTCACAGTGTTCAGCTAGATCCGTTCCTGCTATTTACATTTAGTGCAGTCAGTGCATCCTGCTCACAGTGTTCAGCTAGATCCGTTCCTGCTATTTACATTTAGTGCAGTGCGTCCTGCTCACAGTGTTCAGCTAGATCCGTTCCTGCTATTTACATTTAGTGCAGTCAGTGCGTCCTGCTCACAGTGTTCAGCTAGATCCGTTCCTGCTATTTACATTTAGTGCAGTGCGTCCTGCTCACAGTGTTCAGCTAGATCCGTTCCTGCTATTTACATTTAGTGCAGTGCGTCCTGCTCACAGTGTTCAGCTAGATCTGTTCCTGCTATTTACATTTAGTGCAGTCAGTGCGTCCTGCTCACAGTGTTCAGCTAGATCCGTTCCTGCTATTTACATTTAGTGCAGTGCGTCCTGCTCACAGTGTTCAGCTAGATCCGTTCCTGCTATTTACATTTAGTGCAGTCAGTGCGTCCTGCTCACAGTGTTCAGCTAGATCCGTTCCTGCTATTTACATTTAGTGCAGTCAGTGCGTCCTGCTCACAGTGTTCAGCTAGATCTGTTCCTGCTATTTACATTTAGTGCAGTCAGTGCGTCCTGCTCACAGTGTTCAGCTAGATCCGTTCCTGCTATTTACATTTAGTGCAGTGCGTCCTGCTCACAGTGTTCAGCTAGATCCGTTCCTGCTATTTACATTTAGTGCAGTGCGTCCTGCTCACAGTGTTCAGCTAGATCCGTTCCTGCTATTTACATTTAGTGCAGTGCGTCCTGCTCACAGTGTTCAGCTAGATCCGTTCCTGCTATTTACATTTAGTGCAGTCAGTGCGTCCTGCTCACAGTGTTCAGCTAGATCCGTTCCTGCTATTTACATTTAGTGCAGTGCGTCCTGCTCACAGTGTTCAGCTAGATCCGTTCCTGCTATTTACATTTAGTGCAGTCAGTGCGTCCTGCTCACAGTGTTCAGCTAGATCCGTTCCTGCTATTTACATTTAGTGCAGTGCGTCCTGCTCACAGTGTTCAGCTAGATCCGTTCCTGCTATTTACATTTAGTGCAGTGCGTCCTGCTCACAGTGTTCAGCTAGATCTGTTCCTGCTATTTACATTTAGTGCAGTCAGTGCGTCCTGCTCACAGTGTTCAGCTAGATCCGTTCCTGCTATTTACATTTAGTGCAGTGCATCCTGCTCACAGTGTTCAGCTAGATCCGTTCCTGCTATTTACATTTAGTGCAGTCAGTGCGTCCTGCTCATAGTGTTCAGCTAGATCCGTTCCTGCTATTTACATTTAGTGCAGTCAGTGCGTCCTGCTCACAGTGTTCAGCTAGATCTGTTCCTGCTATTTACATTTAGTTCAGTCAGTGCGTCCTGCTCACAGTGTTCAGCTAGATCCGTTCCTGCTATTTACATTTAGTGCAGTGCGTCCTGCTCACAGTGTTCAGTTAGATCCGTTCCTGCTATTTACATTTAGTGCAGTCAGTGCGTCCTGCTCACAGTGTTCAGCTAGATCCGTTCCTGCTATTTACATTTAGTGCAGTGCGTCCTGCTCACAGTGTTCAGCTAGATCCGTTCCTGCTATTTACATTTAGTGCAGTGCGTCCTGCTCACAGTGTTCAGCTAGATCTGTTCCTGCTATTTACATTTAGTGCAGTCAGTGCGTCCTGCTCACAGTGTTCAGCTAGATCCGTTCCTGCTATTTACATTTAGTGCAGTGCGTCCTGCTCACAGTGTTCAGCTAGATCCGTTCCTGCTATTTACATTTAGTGCAGTGCGTCCTGCTCACAGTGTTCAGCTAGATCCGTTCCTGTTATCTTCCTACTGACAGGCAGGCTTGTCTGGTTACAGTATATAAAGCTACCTGAAGAAAATTACAGGTGTTCTATCCCAGCTTAGTGCAGCTACAGGCCATTAGTATGTCTGGAAGGCCAAGAAGGAGAGGCAGACAGTCACAAGCCAATAAGAGAGGGCAAGCAGGCTCTGTGTCTAGTGCTGGTCATGGAGACGGTGCATCCTCATCAGCACGTGGCCATGGGACACGCTTGGCCTTTTTTTCGGCAGCTGTTGAGCCGCAACATGCGGAAGACTTGGTCGAGTGGATGACCAAGCCGTCCTCATCCTCCTCATCCTCTCTCACCCATGCCCAGGGTGCTTTGTCTGGCAAAGCAGCGGCCTCTTCCCTCAGCTCAATGTCATCAGTGACTCCTTCCCTAGCTCCACCATGTCCTCCTGAGGATTCCCTCGAACTGTTTGACCACAGTGTTGGGTACATGCTCCAGGAGGATGCCCAGCGTTTGGAAGGCTCTGATGATGATACTGAGCTCGATGAAGGCAGTAACATGAGCACGGACAGAGGGGGTGCCCAAGAAGGACAGCAATCTGGCATTCATGCTCCCCCTGCTGCAGCATACTGCCAGGTTTGCTCCAGTGATGAGGAGGGAGGGGATGATGAGGTCACTGACTCAACATGGGTGCCTGATAGGAGAGAGGAGGAGGAGGCGGCACATCACCAACGAGGCAGGATGCCCTCCAGGGGCCAGCCTAAGGGCAGCACATTGACTGCATCACACCCCAAAGCTCCACATGTGCAGGGCGCTGCAGTCTCTGCGCGTTATTCAAAAAGTTCTTTGGTGTGGGCCTTTTTTGAGACGAGTGCATCAGATCGCACCGCTGCTATTTGCAACATATGTCTCAAGCGTATCTCGCGTGGCCAAAACATCTCCCGCTTGGGTACCACATGCTTGACCAGACATATGTTGACCTGCCTTGCAGTTCGTTGGCAAGCGTATCTAAAAGACCCACACCAAAGAACAAAGAGGATCTCTCCTTGCTCCTCATCAGCTGAGATTTCCAACCCCACTAGACCTTCAGTCCTCTCTGAGACCTGCAGTGAGAGGAATGAAGGTGTAGAATTAGGTGTGTCACAGTCAAGTACTTGTGGGCAATCTGCTTTTGGTACACCGACATCAGATTGTACCAGGCAAATTTCCCTGCCCCAGCTGCTGCACCGCCGAAAGAAGTTTACTCCCAGCCATCCACATGCCCAGCGGTTGAATGCTAGCTTGGCAAAATTGCTAGCACTTCAACTGCTGCCTTTTCAGTTGGTAGACTCTGCCCCCTTCCGTGAGTTTGTGGAATGTGCGGTTCCTCAGTGGCAGGTACCCAAACGCCACTTTTTCTCACGGAAGGCGATTCCGGCTCTCTACCGGCATGTGGAAGGCAATGTCCATGCCTCGCTGGACAGGGCGGTCAGCGGTAAGGTGCATATTACCGCTGACTCATGGTCCAGCAGGCATGGACAGGGACGTTACCTAAGTTTCACGGCGCATTGGGTGACTCTGCTGGCAGCTGGGAAGGATGCAGGACAAGGTGCAGTAGTGTTGGAGGTTGTTCCGCCACCACGCCTCCAAAATGCTGATTGTGACACACCTCTCTCCTCCACCCCCTCCTCTTCTTCTTCCTCCATGGCCTCTTCCTCGGAACCAGCGGTGCTCCGTAGGCGTTCAAGGGGCTACGCAAGTACGCAGGCCAAAAGATGCCATGCGGTGCTTGAGCTGGTGTGCTTGGGGGACAGGAGCCACACTGGGGCAGAGGTTCTGTCAGCTCTGCAGGGGCAGGTTCAGAGGTGGTTGACGCCACGCCAACTTAAGGCAGGAATGGTGGTTTGCGACAATGGCACCAACCTCCTCTCTGCCCTCCGACAGGGACAACTGACCCATGTGCCCTGTTTGGCTCACGTCCTTAACTTGGTGGTGCAGCGGTTCTTGGGCAGGTACCCGGGCTTACAGGATGTCCTGAGGCAGGCCAGGAAAGTCTGTGTGCATTTCCGCCGGTCATATAATGCCAGTGCTCGGCTGACGGACCTCCAAAAGGAGTTTAACCTGCCCAAGAACCGCCTAATCTGTGACATGCCCACCAGGTGGAACTCAACGTTGGCCATGCTGCAGCGGCTGCACACGCAGCAGAGGGCCATCAATGAGTACCTGTGCGACTATGGCACCAGGACAGGGTCAGGGGACCTTGGTTTTTTTTCCCCACGCCAGTGGGCCATGATCAGGGATGCATGCACTGTCCTGTCACCATTCGAGGAGGCCACGAGGATGGTGAGCACTGACAGTGCATGCATCAGTGACACTGTCCCCCTTGTCCACCTGTTGGAGCACACGCTGCGTGGAATAATGGACAGGGCACTTGAGGCAGAACAGAGGCAGGAAGAGGAGGACTTCCTTAGCTCTCAAGGCCCCCTTTATCCAGACAGTGTTCCTGCGTGCCCGCCGATCACACAGGAAGAGGACGAGGAGGAGGAGGAGGAAGCTTGTGTCAGTATGGAGGTGGAGCCTGGCACTCAGCATCAGCAGTCTTTAAGGGATCAGTCCCAAGGAACACATGGACTTGTACGTGGCTGGGAGGAGGTGGCTGCGGACGTTGTTGTCCTTAGTGACCCAGAGGACTCCGGACCGAATGCCTCAGCAAACCTACGCTGCATGGCCTCCCTGATCCTGCAAAGCCTGCGTAAGGATCCTCGTATTCGTGGTATCAAGGGGAAGGACCAATACTGGCTGGCAACCCTCCTTGATCCACGTTACAAGGGTAAGGTTGCGGACCTTATCTTGCCATCGCAGAGGGAGCAGAGGATGAAACATCTTCGGGAGGCCTTGCAGAAAGGTCTGTGCAACGCGTTCCCAGAGACTGGGAGGTTACAAACTCCTGTTTCTGGACAACGTGTTGCTGAGGCTTCGGTCAGTCAAAGAAGGAGCGGTGGAGAAGGTGGCCGTCTGACCGATGCGTTCAGACAATTTTTTGGTCCGCAGCCCCAAGGTATGATCGGTTCCAGCAACCATCGCCAGCGTCTGTTTTACATGGTGCAGGAATACCTAGGGGCAAGATCAGACTTGGACACCTTTCCCACTGAAAATCCTCTGGGTTACTGGGTCTTGAGGATGGATCACTGGCCAGAGCTTGCACAGTATGCAATTGAGCTACTGGCCTGTCCTGCATCCAGCGTTCTTTCGGAACGCACATTCAGTGCTGCTGGAGGCGTGGTAACCGATCACAGGGTGCGTCTGTCCACTGACTCGGTCGATCGGCTGACCTTCATAAAAATGAATCAGTCTTGGATCACCACCAGCTACCAAGCACCTGATGCTGATGTAACCGAATAATTTTTTTTGAAATCTCAGATCCCTTCAAAGACTGCCTATGCTGATGCTGAGTGACTATCCCTGAGTAATTATCCTCTTCCTCCTCAATCATCACGCTGATAGCTTGTAAGAACATTTTTGGTTCTGGGCGCCACCACCAGTGCCTAAGGCACAATTTTTCAGCCCCTGTTTAACAGGGGCGTGTAATTACAATTTTTGATGTAATACTTTGCAGCAGGGCTCGTTCCTGCAATCCAACTAGAGTGTCTGTGAGGGGTTGCAGTGTTGTGGCACCAGCACCAGTGCCTAAGGCCCAATTTTTCTGCCCCTGTCTAACAGGGGCGTGTAATTACAATTTTTGATGCAATACTTTGCAGCAGGGCTCGTTCCTGCGTTCCAACTAGAGTGTCTGTGAGGGGTTGCAGTGTTGTGGCACCAGCACCAGTGCCTAAGGCCTAATTTTTCAGCTCCTGTTCAACAGGGGCATGTAATTACAATTCTTGATCTAATATTTCACAGCAGGGCCCTGTGAGGGCTTACAGTGTTGTGGCCACAGCAACACCTAAGGCCCAAATTTCTGCTGAGTATATAGGGCAGGACCCTACTTTCAAACATCTAACTTACAAACGACTCCTACTTGCAAACGGAAGGAGACAACAGGAAGTGAGATGAAATCTACCCCTAGGAAGGGAAATTCTCTCCTGTAAGAGTTAATATGGGAAAACAATTTCTCCTTTCCACTGATGCTTTCCAATCCTTGTTCCACAAAAAAACCCAAATTTTCAAAAAACATTTTTCATTGGGACAAAAAAGTGAGGTGAAATCTTCTGAAGAGGAGGAAAGACAGCAAAACAAATGTCACAGGGGTGATAACCCTTCCCTATGTTTTCTAAAAAGCTTTAAAAATGATTTTTTGGCTGGAGCTAAACACGTTAAAAATGTACCCGTTCAAAATTACAAAGAGATTCTACTTAACAACAAACCTACAGTCCCTGTCTTGTTTGCACCGCCTGTATACTGCTGTTCAGAGTATATAGGGCCTTTCCTTATTTTTTTTTTTTATATAATCTTTATTTCAAAGATATTTCCATGAAAAACATACAGAAAAACATAGCATAACGGTTAATACATACGAAGTATGCATGCATTACATAAGCGGGTGTTATGTATCAGAAGAACATGTGTATTACCCAGGATCTTACACACATCAGGGGCAATATGGTAGGGGGAAATTTATTGTCAACTAATCAATACTTATAAATTCTCACAACTATTGGTCACCCCCATTGCACCCAGATGGAAGATCCCAGAACAAGACAGTAACCATCAATCAACTGTATGGGTTTTAACTGGAACCCATAGTACTTGAGACCAGGCCGAACGCCAGGTCATAGACCTTGATGTAAGCCATAACATACTGTAATTATTCTTTTTATAATATTGAAAGTATCAGAAAAAACAGGGAATAGAAAAAAAAAACAAAAGGGGGAAGGAGGGAAGGGGGGGGAACAAAGAAAAAACAGGAAAGAAAGGGAAATGTTACACCTCTTATCATATTCAACCATATTGAATTACTCTGAGCTTATTGGAGCACGTTTGTGCATCAGTCACCTGTTGGTAGCTACTTCAGTATCTGTCAGAAACAAAAACAGCCTCAGATATAGGGGTCAATTGGAGTTTTGTATCTGAGAAGATCCACTGGCTGGCACCTTCCTCTGACCTGTGTAGTGCATCCATGTGGCCCATATCGAGTAGAACTTTTCGTATTTGTCTTTACACTTCGCCATCCATTCCTCCGCGGCCATAATATTATCAACCAACCCTATCCATTCGGTACGTGTGGGTATTTGAGGCTTTTTCCAATGTATAGGGATCAGCCTACGAGCTGCGTTAAGTAAGTGTGGTAAAATTGACTTTCGATACTGGCCGAGAGGAATGGTAGGGAAGTGCAGTAAGGATTCCAGTGGTGAGTCTGGGAGTTCCACATCTAGAATGAGTTTAATTTGAGTATTTATGTCCAACCAGAATGGTCGTAGTTTGGGGCACTCCCACCAAATGTGGAGGAATGAACCCCGAAGCCCGCATTCCCTCCAGCATGCAGCGGAGAGAGACGGATAGATCTTAGTGAGCTTAGCGGGGACCCTGTACCACCTGGTCAATACCTTATAGCTATTCTCTTGCATTTTGGTGTCAACAGTGCTCGAGTGGGTAAGGCGGAAAAGATGTTCTAGTTGAGGTTCTGTAAAGGTGTGATTAAGATCTTTCTCCCACTCCCTAATAAATCCCAGCTTTCCCTCTTCCTGTGAAGATTGCAGTAGCTCATATAACACTGAGATCGCATGGGGGGTGATAGAGGATGACATACATAATCGTTCAAAAGGCGATGCCACCGTGGGGGAGCGAACCCCCTGTGGTAAGCTATCAATAAAATGTTTAAGCTGTCTGTACCGCCATTCGTCCATTGGGAATGGGCCGAACAGTTCCCTCAACTTAGCCAATGGTAGTAGACCTTGGTCCTGAACAAATCTACCACATCTGATCTCTCCATCAGCTGTCCACGTACGGAAAAAGGATGAGTGTTCCCCCGGAGTAAACCAGGGGAAGCCACCTAGGGGTGCCAGGGGGGAAGTCGCCGGAGCGAGCTTCCCTTTCCTATTCAGGGCATCCCATACGTTTAAAGTGTGTGAAGCCATAGGAGAGATCAGCACCGACAGACCTCTGTTCTCCCTGGGAACCCATGGTGCATGTGATAGATTTCGGCCAGCCAGGAATTTATCGAGCGGGACCCACAGTTTCAGGGAGACATTGTGATACCAATCCAAAATACGCTGTAAGGCTATAGCCTCATAGTATTTACGTATCATTGGGACCCCCATTCCCCCTCTTGCTTTAAGGCGTTGTATCGTGCGAAGGGCTAATCTGGGGCACTTCCCACTCCATATATACTGTATAAACAGGCTGTTGAGGGTTGAGAAGAAAGTCCTAGGCAGGGCGATGGGTACCATCTGCAGGAAAAATAAGATACGGGGTAGCACATTCATCTTCAAAATGCTGACTCGGCCCATCCATGAGAATTCAGCTCTATTCCAAGATTTTAGGTCTGTTCTGATGTTAGTGAGCAGTGGTGAATAGTTACATGTATAGAGCTGGGAACATTGTGTGGGCAGGTAAACCCCCAAGTATTTCAGGGAGGTCTGGCACCACGTAAACGAGAAGGCAGTCTGCAGCTGTGTACGTAAAGCTATTGGTATATTTAGGGCCAGGATCTCAGATTTGTTGTAGTTGATCTTAAAGTTAGATAATAAGTGAAAGTCCTTCAGTTCTGCCATGATATTGGGTAGTGATATGAGGGGCTCCGAGACGTAGAATAAGACGTCATCCGCGTAGGCGGAAAGCTTATGTTCAGTTGGCCCCACGGTGAAGCCCCTGATATCCCTATTAAGGCGTATTTTGTTTAGTAAGGGCTCTAATGTCAGAGCAAAGATCAAAGGGGATAGGGGACACCCCTGGCGTGTCCCATTATGTATTGGAAAGGCGTCTGACAGTAAACCATTCACTTTTACTCTAGCTGTTGGGGAACTGTACAGGGAGGATATCCATGAAAGCATGTTGGGGCCCAGACCAAGTCTGGTCAGCACTGCCCTCATGTAAGTCCAATCGACCCTATCGAATGCCTTTTCGGCATCGGTAGAGAGCAAGAGACGAGGATGTGCTGTGGTCCCAGACTCTGCCCAGTGTATTAGTTGGAGTGCTCTATTGGAGTTGTCCCTGGCTTCTCTACCCATTATGAATCCCGTCTGGTCAGGGTGTATAAGTGACGGAAGGATCGGTTTGAGTCTATTGGCCAGAATTTTTGCTAGGATTTTGACATCGGTGTTTAAAAGGGATATTGGCCTATAGTTCCCTGGCATAGAGTGATCTTTCCCTTCTTTTGGAAGGACTGTAATATGTGCCATCAGAGCTTCCTTAGGTATCACCGTGCCGGAAGCCAGGGCCGTAAAATATGCACACATGGGTCCTGAGAGTACTTCTGAGTACTTCTTATAGTATGCGTTGGTATAGCCGTCTGGACCCGGGCTTTTCCCATTGGGGAGATCTTTGATCACAGTCTTAATTTCCAAAAGGGAGATAGGTATATCCAGCTGTTTACTAATGGAAGTCGCCATCTGTGGGCATTGGGCTTCTGTAAGGTATTGTGCAATACGGTCAGTCCGTTGGGTGTCTGTTAGACCAGATACTGTGCTCGGGAGGTGATATAGCTGAGCATAGTATTCTTTGAAGGCGTGGGCTATTTTTGAAGAGTGCACAACCGGTGCGCCTGTTGTCGAAGTCAGTTTGTGCACATGGCCTGAAGCCCATTGGGGCCTAAGAGCTCTCGCCAATAGTCGCCCACATTTATTACCAAATTCATAGAATTTGTGTGCTACGTGCCTCATTCGTGCCCTAATCCTAGCATCCAGCAGTCTGGACAAATCCTGCCTGAGGGCCTGCAATTCTGAGGTGACTGTGGGGGTTATGTGTCGTTTGTGTATCAGTTCTGATTTTTGAATCTTCCCCAATAGGTCCTGCAATTCCCCTTCTCTAGCCCTCTTTAATCTTGATCCCTGGGATATTAGCTCCCCTCGGATAACCGCTTTATGTCCTTCCCACACCGAGCCCATGCCCACCTCGCCAGTTGTGTTCTCATTAAAATATAGAGAGATGGCATCCAGCACCTGTTTGTGTGCTACCGCATCATCCAAAATGCATTCATTTAGGCGCCAGTTCCATGTCCGAGCTTCCGCAGACAAGGGCCGCAAGGAGATGAAGACCGGAGCGTGGTCCGACAGTGTGATGGAGCCAATTGAAGCACTAGACAGGGAGTCCAGGGAGTATTGGTCCATTAGTAGTAAGTCTATACGAGTATAGACATTGTGTGTAGCTGAGAAGTAGCTATAATCTCTATCTACTGGGTGTAATAACCTCCAGCAATCCACTAAATGGTGTGCCTGTAGTGATTTCCGGAAGTGTTTCAAGAAGGCAAAGGAGTGTGCCGAGCGACTGGAAGAAGTGTCTATCTGGGGATCGGGGCTGACATTGAAATCTCCTCCCATTATGAGTTGGCCTTCTTTGAAGGAGGTCAGGGTATCTAAGATAGAGTCTATAAAGGTAAGTTGTTTGTTATTTGGGGCATACACAGCTGCAAACGTGAACCTACGGGAATAAATGGAGCCCTTGACAAACACATATCTGCCATGGGGGTCTATGAGTTGATCCGTTAGGACAAATGGGCAATTTTTGTGTATCGCTATGGCAACACCTCCAGATTTAGGTCTTGGGGAGTTGCTAAGAAACCAGGACTGATATATGTGTGTGGGGAGCCGGGGGACCGAGTCAGCATTGAAGTGAGTCTCCTGCAAAAAAAACACATGTGCCCCTGAACGTTTCATCTCAAGCCACAACTTACCCCTTTTGGAGGGTGATCCCAGGCCTCGCACATTGTAGGACCCAATTTTTAGATCAGCCATAGTAGAAGAGCATAGGGGGGGGTCGCCATTCTGTCAGCAAGAGGGGGATTGATCCAAAGCGTATTCTTGTCGTCAGGATGTAGCCTGAAGGACACATTAAGCGCCAATATGTGCCTATGAAATAAACCAAGGTTATTGCAGGTGTAAAAAACATACACATTTAAGAAAAAACAGTCATAAAAAGAAAAAAAAAACAACGTAGGAGAACCAAAAGCCCTAAAAGTAGGGAAAAGTGCAACTTTGCCACCGGTCGGTGACCCCCACCCCTCCCCCAGTGAGAGGGAGCAGAGGGGGTCAGCGAGCAGCGCCAATTCCCAATACGGGAGCAAAACTCCTAGGAGTTGACCTATTGGAGGTAAGTGAAACAGCACGGGGGGTGAGACCGTGGTGAAACCCGCTCATTGTGTTGGGCACAAGAATTGCACCTCAATACCAAGTGCATATGATGATTCAGCAGCTGGGGGGATGTCAAAAAATGACAAAGAAAAAAATAAAACCAGAGAGAAAATAACGTCCAGGGGACATTTAGGATACCCATGTGGAAAAGTTCTGTTTCTTAGGTTTCTCCTTGAGGGGATGAAGGGTGAGATGCCTGAGCCGGGGGGCCTCTCCTGGATCCTCGGTGTCGTCTGCGGCGGTTCGCTTGCCACTGTTCCGGGCGGTTTGGAAGGGGTATCTCCGGCGAGGTCCTCCAGTCCGGAATGTCCACCTGCGGCAGTCCAAGAGACTCCAGAAAGTGGGGTAAATCAGCCTTGCTCCGCAATGTAGATTGTTTACCGTCCTTAGTTGCAGATAGGCTGAAGGGGAATCCCCACCTATATGGTAGTTGGGCATCCTGCAAGGCCGTCAGCAGTGGTTTGAGGGCGCGCCGCTGCATCAGCGTGCGTCTGGAGAGGTCTGGAAAGAAGGATAGTTTGGCTCCATCAAAGTCCACATGTCTGAGCCCGCGAACTTGAGTCATGATCTGTTCCTTAAGAGAGTACTTATGTAGCTTGCAGATAATGTCTCTGGGCTTGTCAGGGTCTTCAGATGGAGGTCTCAGGGCTCTATGTGCCCGGTCTATCTCAATGTATTCTGGCGCCTGGCGGCCTAATATTTGTTTAAAGACCCCCTGCAGAGTAGGAACAATGTCTCTCTGGCCTGTGGCCTCAGGTAGGCCTCTGATGCGTATGTTAACCCTTCTGCTCCTGTTCTCAGCATCATCCATTTGGTCAAGCAGGGCTTCAATCCTGCGGTCCTGCGATTTACAGCGATCCGTAAGGGCTTGTAATGTGGGAGCAGTCTCTTCCCACTGTGTCTCCAGTGTTTCCATTCTCCCCCCTAGATGTGCTGTGTCAGCCTGTAAGTCCTCTATATCCTGCCTCATGGCCTTCTCCACTCTGTGTACAAACTTCTCCAAGTCATCTTTAGTGGGAAGGGAGAGTATGTGAGAGCGAATGTCTCTATCCCCCCAGGCATCTCCTCTTTCAGGGAGCCTGTCTGATCTGTCCGATCCGGAGGGAGAGGAGGGGGGAGGCAGGGAAGGTAGCGGTAAGCGTGGGGAGCTGATAGGGGAGGTAGCTCTGGAAGCGTGGCCTCCGGGCGCCATCTTGGCTGTACTTGCCGTTCCTCTGCGAGTCCCATAAAAGTAGTTTTCCAGCGATTCTGACCGGCCTCGAGGGGTCCGCTGTGGTTGAGGAGATGGTTTGCGTTTCGGGGGCATCGTTGCAGTTGATAAAGCCCCCGTTAATGCTGCTGATCAGGCTTTGTTAAGAGCGGGCTGCACGGAGCTCAAGGAGAGCACGTCTTCACTCCTGCATGCCGTAGCCACGCCTGCCGCCTTTCCTTATTTTAATTTGGGTGCGGGGTTCCCCTTAATATCCATACAGGACCCAAAGGGCCTGGTAATGGACTGGGGGGGGGTATCCATGCCGTTTGTCTCACTGATTTTCATCCATATTGCCATGACCCGACATGACATTAAACCCGCAAGCAGTTTTAAATGAGATTTTTTCCTTTAAAAATTACATTTGGTGCAGGGACTGTTCTAAACATGGGAAACACGCGTCACTTTACAGGCATACTATAGACACCCCCCAGGTACGATATTTAAAGGAATATTTCACTTTTTTTTTTTTTACTTTAAGCATCATTAAAATCAATGCTTTGCATTGATACATGTCCCCTGGGGTAGGACCCGGGTCCCCAAACCCTTTTTCGGACAATACCATGCAAATTAGCCTTTAAAATGAGCACTTTTGATTTCGAACGTTCGAGTCCCATAGACGTCAATGGGGTTCTAACGTTCGTGCGAACTTTCGGTCCGTTCGCGGGTTCTGGTGCGAACCGAACCGGGGGGTGTTCGGCTCATCCCTAATCCCTAATCACCCATTCAAGAAATGAGCTAAACAGCTCAAACTTGGCGCAAGATATCGAGCAACCCATTGGCAGGCACTGATCGACGTAAAATTCCCCCTGCCAACAGCAACCCAACAGCCAAGATGTCCGGATGTACTGGAAGCAAACGAAATGCCGCCTCAATGTCTGATTTTGCCATGAGTGCCCCCTGACCGTAATGCCTCACCCATCCCACTGCTGCATCGAACGATGTGTACGATACTGAACAATCTTCAGGATTGATACCATCATTCACAGATGCACCTTTTGGAAACGAAAGGTGGTGAATAAGGCGAAACTTGTTTTGTTCCTTTTTAGGCACCACTCCCAACGGTGACACTACTAAATCCTGTAATGGCTTAGTTGCAAAAGGCCCACTCATGCGCCCCAACGAAACCTCCTTGGCCAGTTTTTCCGAAACCACCCCAGGATTCTGCAGTGCAGACCGCAAGTTCTTGGCCATCGGAGGTATAGCTGCCAGAGAGCATGGAATTCTGAATCCCACTGAAAACCCCTCCCCCAACACCCTCGCTGCCTCTCTGTCCGGGTACCTATTTAAAAAAGGCCGCATCCTTACCTCCATCACTGGCGTTATCCCTCTTCTGAGCAGGCTCCCCTGACTTCTTTCCTTTTTTAAAGCAGCGTGACAAAGCGTGGTTCCCCCCACATCCTGAGCATTCATGTTTAAAACGACAGGATCCCCCAAACTTGCAGGATCCTTCGTTAAACTGCCAACACACCCCAAATTTTTTCCCGGCCGGGAGTCCAGAGGTAGGCGATCCCCCGGCCCCCCCATGAAAAGAAAAGCCTGGAGCAGCTAAATAAAATGAGGTATGTGCAGGGCGCACATGACGGAGGTAACAGGGTTAATGAATGAGAGGGTGGAGACAAGGTGCCGAGGGGGAGGATAACACAGGGAGGGGACTGATAAATAGTAGGCCCGCCCTGGAAGGTACAAGCAGAAAGTTGTGGAAAGTTCAGAGGCAGCATGGCAGAGATCGAGCAGATCATGGCCCAGCTGAGGGAAGAAGCGGCGGTGCGGGGCTCAGCTTGGCTCCAGGCAGCGATCGGTTCAGCGCTGGCAGGAGAAGAGCGGCTACCGGTGGAGAGCGGGAGAACTGTTAACAGAGCGTGCCGCTCTAGGCCGCCGGAGCGTTTCTCCCCAGAGCATCCAGGGTCATCACAGCGGCAGCGGGGTAGTCCCGGTGCGGGGCTCCCGGCGTGCCCTCCGTCTAAAAGAGCGGCTGAGGGAGAAGGAAGCAGTGGTTATGCGGCCACAGTGGACCGGAATGTGGGGCGGGAAAAGGAGAGAGCGGAGTTGAGGCCCAGGCGGAGAGGATCGGCAAGGAGCGCAAGCCCCGCCCCCAGGAACATGGCGGGCGGCCCAGCAGGAGCGCAGGCCAGGACAAGAGCGGGGGTGCCCGGGCCATCTGCATCTGCGGCAGGGGACCAGAAGAGAGGAGAGAGAGGCCGATCGGGCATGGTGAGCAGGAGAGCGGAGGCCGGCAGGACTGCGGTTTCCCACACCGGTCCTGGGAAGGCTGTCCGGAAGTCAGGCGGAGCGGTGCATACGCAGAGGAGGGGAAACATGGAGGTGGCTGCGGCAGCTATGGTCGGTGGGCCTAGCGGGCCATCATCAGAGGAGGAAGAGGAGATCCCTGGCGTGGTGGAGGAAGGATCCAGATCGGAAGAGGAGGCGCACCCCCCTTCCAGGAGAGCAGCAGCAACAGCAGCGGGCGGAAGGTCGGCTGATGGGATGTTACCTGTGCAGCCCGGTAAGTCTCTTACATCTGGGCATACTATAGGTAGTGATGACATGGCAGGGACAGGGGCTACTGTCAGGGGGTCAAGTGCTAGTGGACTAAGCGTTGGGCCTGCTGAGGGGGTTTCGGGTTTATTGGGGTTTTTGGCGGGCATCAAGGAGTTGGTACAGAAGTTTGAGGCGGTGGAACGGCCGGCTCCGGTACCGGCGACGGCATGGGCCCCGACAAATGGGAGTGCAGATGTAACAGTAGCTTTGCCAGCGGTGGCGGCACCACCTGCGGTGCTGGAGGCAGTGGTGAGCGGTGATAAGCAGGGGACGGACAATGCTGTGGCGGCTAAGGAAGTCGCGGGTAGGCAGGATATAACTAGATTGGGGGACGCAGCACGTTGTGAGGTATATGTGTGTTTTGAGGGGCCATTAGGAGCTCACCTGAAGCAGGAGGTTCGAGAAAAGCTGTGGAAGGGTGAGTACGTAGAAATGTTTTCATTGTCGCCCCTAGAGAAGTTTAACTTGGATAGGGTTAAACCCGATAGTTCCAAGAAAGACGACGAGGAGAAGAGGAGATATCGTTTAATACCTAGGACATTTACGAATTGGTTGCAGGCATTTGCAATCATGGCAAGCGTGATCGGGGAAAAGCAGCCGGAACACTGTTCCGCGTTATTTTGCTATCAAGATGCGATAGGGGAAGCGTACAGAGTCTACGGGGGCACAGCGTGGCTCCGGTACGACGAACAGTTCAGGCAGAGGAGAGCGGTGCGTCCGGAGCTTCGTTGGGACCACAAGGACATCAGCCTGTGGATGCGCCTGATGACAACGGTGAGGGCTCCTAACCAGTTTTTTCAGGGGGGAGCCGGTGGACCTTCAGCCCAGGGACACTCGGCAGGAAACAAAAAAGGGATCTGCTGGCAGTACAACACAGGGGCCTGCAAGTTTGGGGCCACGTGTAAGTATAAACACGAGTGTACAGGCTGCGGTGGAACGCATCCAGCGTCCAGATGCTTTAAGCAAAGTAAGGGACGAACAGGTGAAGCTGGACACAAAAGGGAGGACTCCGGTGAAAGTGGAAAGGATGCGGCCGTTTCTAGGTAGGTATCCGGATAGGAGAGCGGCAGTCCTGTTAGATGAAGGTTTTTCGGTAGGCTTTAGGATCCCATGCACGTTAACGGTTATTCCTCCTGTGCCAAACAACTTACGTTCTGCATTGCAACATCCGGAGGTGGTTTCAGAGAAACTGAAGAAGGAGGTTGCAATGGGTAGAATGGGTGGCCCTTTCGCCGAGGCACCTCTGGCAGATCTGGCTGTATCTCCATTGGGGGTTGTGCCCAAGAAGGAACCCAACAAATTTAGGCTCATTCACCACTTATCGTTCCCTAAGGGTGGGTCGGTGAATGATGCTATTGGGCAGGAGGAGTGCTCGGTGACGTATACGTCATTTGATGCGGCTGTGGGATGGGTAAGGCATTACGGTAAGGGGGCCTTGATGGCGAAGGCAGATGTGGAATCGGCGTTTCGCCTGCTGCCGGTTCACCCGGAAAGTTTTCGACTGCTGGGTTGCCATTGGAATGGAGAATTCTATGTAGACAAGTGCTTGCCAATGGGCTGCTCAGTGTCATGCGCGTTATTCGAGCAATTTAGCTCGTTCGTGGAATGGGTGGTGAGGGACGTGTCAGGGGTGAATTCAGTCATTCACTACTTGGACGATTTCCTTTGTATCGGCCCGGCTTCATCCAGAATCTGCGCGGTGCTCATGGCGACGTTGGCACATATCACTGACAGATTCGGCATTCCATTGGCGGCGGACAAGACGGAGGGACCATGCACGGTCATCAAATTTCTGGGCATAATCTTGGATTCGGAGGCAATGGAATGCAGGCTGCCAGACGTCAAGTTGGAGGATTTAAAAAAAGAGGTTGCAGGTTTAATTGGTTTGCAAAAAGTTCAGTTGCGTGTGTTACAGTCTGTGTTGGGAAAACTTAATTTTGCGTGCCGGATACTACCGATGGGGAAAGTGTTTAGCCGCAGGCTTGCGGCTAGCACAAGTGGCATACAATCACCAAGGCATTTCGTTAGGATCAAGAAAACGCACAGGGAAGATTTAAGGGTATGGCATACCTTTTTGGAGTCATTTAATGGCAGGGCAATGTGGATGTCGGGCCCAGTCAGCAATTTTGACTTGGAGCTCTTTACTGATGCGGCGGGTGCTACTGGTTTTGGTGCGTTTTTTCAGGGGCAGTGGAGTGCTGGTCCTTGGCCACAATCTTGGGTAGAAGGAGGGTTCACGAAGAACTTAGTGCTGCTGGAACTGTTTCCAGTGGTTCTGGCGGGGGAATTATGGGGAGCATCTTTCAGGGATCGGAAGGTGCGTTTCCATGGCGATAACTTAGGGGTGGTGCAAGTGATAAATAGGATCACGGCGTCCTCCCCGCCAGTGATCAGGTTGCTACAGCATTTAGTGTTAAGATGTTTACAATTGAATATTTTCATTCATGCTGTTCACTTACCGGGGGTGGAAAATGTGATAGCTGATGCGTTGTCTCGATTCCAGTGGGACAGGTTCCGAGAGTTGGCGCCGGAGGCGGAGCAACGCGGGGTGCCTTGTCCCGAGTGGATGTGGGACATAGCATTAGAGTCGCCGCAGGATGGATTGAGCGGTCGGTAAGTGGGGGCACCTGGTCAGCATACCAAAAGGTATGGAAGGAGTGGATGGCTTTTGTGGAAGGGATTGGGGAGGAACCGATTGGGCAGGCAGTGAATTTGTTACTGTTATATTTCATTATTAGGAAAATGGAGGAAGGTATGTCGGCATCTGTGATTAGTGCGAACTTAGCAGGGTTGGCTTTCCTGTTCAAGTTACAGGGACAGCCGGACGTAACAAAAGACTTTCGAGTGAGACAAGCGCTAAAGGGCTACAGGAGGTCAATGGTGAAGCGGGACTCCAGGAGACCGGTTACTTTCGAAATTTTGGGGGGTGTTGTTGATCACTTGAAAGTGGTGTGTTCATCTGAATACGAAGTTTTGTTGTTTAAGGTGGCTTTCGTGTTAGCGTTTTTTGGGGCATTCAGGATAGGGGAGCTGGTTAGTCCTTCAAAAAAGGTAGAAGGGGGTTTGGGGTGCCAGGATGTGAAGTTGGATAAGGAGGTGTTGCATTTGTTTTTCAAGAGGTTGAAAACGGATCAGGTAGGAAAAGGTAAGGTGGTACAAGTTTTTCCGGTTCATGGTTCCCCGTTGTGTCCGGTGGCCACGGTCAGGGAATTTTTAGCTGTGCGTCCAGATTTCAAGGGTTCCTTGTTAGTGCATCGGGATGGTAGTTGGTTATCCAGGTTTCAGTTTGCAGTAGTTTTTCGAAGATGTTTAAAGGGGGTAGGCTTGGAAGAAACGGAATTTTCTTCCCATTCGTTTAGGATTGGGGCTGCTACAGAGGCATCCAAGCATGGTCTTGACGTGGAGTCGGTGAAACGCATTGGGAGGTGGGAATCCAACAGGTTCCAATCTTATGTACGCCCTCATTTGGTGGTAGGAATATAAAAAAAAAAAAAAAAAAGTAAGCAAGCGGAAGAGAAATATTGCAGGCAAGTTTGATGTTGTTAATATTTCAGTTTTAGACTTTAGTGGTTTTTTCTTCACTAAATTGTTAATGGTTAGTTTTTCTTGTCTTCTTCTAATTTCAGGTCCGGTGGCAAGATTGGTCTGGATTATGGGCCATTCTTTTGTGTGTTGGGGGGCAAGAAGGGGGGATGCTCGCCATGAGGGCAGGCAGTTGGGGTTTAACAGGAGAGAAGTATGCATAAAATGGTTGGGCATACCGGGCATGTTATGGGGCAGATTAGTGCCAGAAGTGCAGCGCCACTCCCAGCGAGACAGACCACCGGACATCTTGGTGGTTCATGCTGGGGGGAATGACTTGGGATTGCGTTCCATGGTGGATATCACGCGGGACATCAAATGTGATGTGCGGCGATTAATGGCGGGATTTCCCCATACTATTATAGTGTGGTCAGATATGGTGGCTCGTAGATCTTGGAGGATGGCTAGGTCGGTGGCAGGCGTTAACAGGGCCAGGAGGAAGATTAACCGGGAAGTTAGCAAATTTGTAGTTAATAATGGGGGTTTGGCTATAAGGCATATGGAGTTGGAATTTGAGACCTGGAGGTACTTGAGGGCTGACGGCGTCCATCTCAATGAGGTGGGAATTGATTTATGGAACTTGGGATTGCAGGACTGGATTCAGCGAGCTCTTCGGGTTTGGGAGGGCACCCGCGAGTAAGGTTTTACTCTTAGGGTGCTGTGGCGGGCGTTGGTCTGCGCAAGGGAAGGAAAATGGCAAGTAAGAGTGGGACCTGACGTTGTATGGGTCCAGATGCTGGTTCCCGGCTAACGGAGGTTAGCCGGGAAGTGATATGGGGGCACTGCGGTCACTGGCAGTCTCTGAGCCAGCTTGTCGGCTTGAGGCCTAATTTTTGATATATTTGAGATGGACTGTAGTGCCATAATTTTGGTGATGGCCATCGGATTGATTGTCAAGAGGTTATTGCCCAGACCAACGCTCTCTTTTTTCCGTACGTTATTGTTTTTGTTTATTGATGGATATTTTTTCCATAGTTATTTTTGAATAAAAGTATTTTTTATATAAATAAAGTAGGCTGCTACGGCCTTTCATACCCCAATGAATGGTGTGGTCTTAATGTGTAGGGGATTAAGAACAAAGGGGGGTATAGATATGGTCAAGAGTAACATCTGGTATCCAACAGTCAAGGCTGGTTTGGTACCCTGGCGGAAGACATCAAACGCATCCATAAGCTGATATCCTTATGGTCCCACCTAAGAGCCTGCCTCACTGCCCTGCGTTGCCTAAATTGCTCATCGTATCGAAGCCACACAGTGCCCCCATACACCCTATGTGCCTCGCCTATGGCATCCATGTAGCAAAACAACGCAGAGCAATGCTCCGGGTTCTTTTCGCCAATTACACTCGCCATAATGGCGAATGCCTGTAACCAATTACCAAAGGTCCTAGGGATCAAACGATACCTTCGCTTCTCCTCATCCTCTTTTTTGGAATCGTCCGGCTTTACCCGGTCCAAGTTGAACTTCTCTAACGGTAACAAGGAGAAAATTTCCACATACTCACCTTTTACTATTTTCTCCCGCACTTCTTGTTTTAAATGTGCTCCCAGCGGGCCCTCATAGCAGACGTACACTTCGCATTTTGCCGCATCTGCTATCCTGACCACATCTTTCCTGACCACCGCTGCAGATTCCCCCGTGGTGGCGTTTCCCGACACCCCTGCATCTGAGTTGGCGACAGCCTCATCCCCTGTCCCCGTGGTCCCCCCAACACCCGACTTCTCCACCTGCCCTACAACCCACGGTGCCACTATCGTCGGCGCCGTCTGGTTGGTTGCAAATCGCTGAACCAAATCCCTTAATCCTCCCAGCAATTCCTGTAATGGTCCCCCTGTCCCTGCGGCGACAGGCTGAACGCCCGTCCCCCCTAGGCCAGGCGGTCCCCCCGCCGCGGCCCCTACAGCTCCCCCAGGAGCCGTCGTGTCCCCCCCATCACCCCTATCTAACCAATTACCACCATCAACATTGATAACAGAATCAGGTAAAACATGTGACTCACCAGGCTGACTGGGTCTGCTCCCCATCGCCGCTGCACTGGACCCTCCAGATGGCGCGATGTCCTGGCGCACGTCCTCATCCGAACCCGACAGCTCTCCTTCTGACCGTACCTCCGTGGCTTGGAGCATCGGCGTGAGTAACCTCCCAGGTGAAGCCTGCCTGGGGGCTGTGGATTCCCATCTTGTGGCTGTTCTCCCCCTTTCCCTGCGACCCCCTGCTGCTGTGCTCTGCTGTCCCACACTGATGGCTCCTCTGCTGGCCCCTGGACCTCTCCTTCTGTCTTCATCTGGCTCTCTTCCACTCCTGGCTGCAGAAGGGCTGCCAGCAGCGTCAGGTAGCTGACCCCCAGCCGTGCCCCTGCTCCTCCCCCGTCGGATCTCCCCCCTAGCAGAAGCCTGTGCTGCGGGGGGGACCGCTCTGCAGCTGTCCTGTCTTCTGGGTGGCGATGCTCGGGCGCCATTACGGCCCGAAGCCCCGCGCTCCGCCGTTGTGGAGGATTCCGCCCGGACCCCCCAGGGGTGGCGGCAGCCACCCGTTTTGCTGGGGGAGCCGACGGGTCCATTCCCGGGCTCCTATTAGGGCGAGCTGTTCTGGATGAGGGGCCTGGTGAAAAACGCTCAGGCGGCCTAGACCGCCTGGCGCGTGGCGTCGCTTCCCCCCCCCCGCCGGACCCCCCCGCTTCGTCTAGGAGCAATGGAGCTACCTGAGCCTGTACCCATTCCTGTCCCCTCATGGCCGCCGCCGTCCTCAGCCTTGCTAGGATCAAATCAATGTCTGCCATGCTGCTGCAAATGCTTCTCTCCCCCTGTGTCAACTTCCCCTTTGTCTGTCTCCTCACACTGTTCCTGCTTAAACCCCGCCTATTCCTTTTATATCTCCCCACCCCTAAAGTTAACTTCAATCCCCTCCCTCTTACTTCCTTTTACTTTTTAACCCTCCGTTGTCTCCTGTTCCACCTTGTCATGCCCAGCCCTTCATTACCATTCCATACTTCCATTATCATTCCGGGCCTCCCTCTCTGGATGAACTGCAGAGAACTACAGCTGAGGTGGGAGAGTCTGTCCATAGGACAACAATCAGTTGTATACTGCATAAATCTGGCCTTTATGGAAGAGTGGCAAGAAGAAAGCCATTTCTCAAAGATATCCATAAAAAGTCTCGTCTAAAGTTTGCCACAAGCCACCTGGGAGACACACCAAACATGTGGAAGAAGGTGCTCTGGTCCGATAAAACCAAAATCGAACTTTTTGGCCACAATGCAAAACGATATATTTGGCGTAAAAGCAACAAAGCTCATCACACTCAACACACCATCCCCACTGTCAAACATGGTGGTGGCAGCATCATGGTTTGGGCATGCTTTTCTTCAGCAGGGACAGGGAAGATGGTTAAAATTGAGGGGAAGATGGATGCAGCCAAATACAGGACCATTCTGGATGAAAACCTGTTGGAGTCTGCAAAAGACCTGAAACTGGGATGGAGATTTATCTTCCAACAAGACAATGATCCCAAACATACAGCAAAATCTACAAAGGAATGGTTCACAAATAAACGTATCCAGGTGTTAGAATGGCCAAGTCAAAGTCCAGACCTGAATCCAATCGAGAATCTGTGGAAAGAGCTGAAAACTGCTGTTCACAAGCGCTCTCCATCCAACCTCACTGAGCTCGAGCTGTTTTGCAAGGAAGAATGGGCAAGAATTTCAGTCTCTCGATGTGCAAAACTGATAGAGACATACCCCAAGCGACTTGCAGCTGTAATCGCAGCAAAAGGTGGCTCTACAAAGTATTAACGCAAGGGGGCCGAATAATTTTGCACGCCCCACTTTTCATTTTTTTATTAGTTAAAAAAGTTTCAAAAATCCAAAAGATTTCGTTCCACTTCACAATTGTGTCCCACTTGTTGGTGATTCTTCACAAAAAATAAAAATTTTATATCTTTATGTTTGAAGCCTGAAATGTGGCAAAAGGTTGAAAAGGTTCAAGGGGGCCGAATACTTTCGCAAGCCACTGTATATATATATATATATATATATATATATATATATATATATATATATATATAGGAAAAACACGTGGAATGATGCTTTGATGCCAAAAGTGTCCTTTTACTGAAAATTATTCCATTACATGTTTCAAAATACAAGCAAGCCACTGTACAGTTCCGAGCACAAGTCGCTCTTCGTCAGGCTTTTCTGGCTGTGTGTGAAAAGCCAAACCACACTATGTTCTCTTATCAACACCCAGTCCAGTACACACCTGTGTTCACTTAACTAATTATCCTATACAAACCACCTAAAAACATTCAAACATTTAACCCTACTGCATAAATCTAATCCCAGTAAACCATCCTAGATTTCCTAATAGAGAAATGTTTACAACAGGTTCATACTATTATGTATCATGTATCATCAGCATATCATTATGAACTGACTAGATTCTCTCACTTAATTAATTAGGTCTTTCCAAATGTCTATCATAAATATACATGTATTAATATTCTTGTTCATGTCTCAAATTTCTTCATAGACTCCAGTTGATATTCTGCTATCTAGTATTCCCAACGGGAGCTCTTTGTGATCGATCTAGAGAGAATATACAATATATTCAAAATATAATCATAACTTCAATCTCGTACCAAAAACTTCTACACAAATAAATATAAATTATAATCCCTGTTCATACCATCAGGATGCAAGGATTGTAATTTATTAATCCACCAAACTTCACGTCTTTTCAATTTCAAAATCCTATCACCCCCTCTTTTGTCATGAGGAATCTCTTCTAGCACCATAAATCGTAGATCGGTGTCTTTGTGTCCCATTTCTGAAAAGTGACGCGATACAGGAAGACCTGATTGGGGATGTCTAATTGTACTACGATGTTGTGCGATACGGTCTTTAATTTTTTGGGTCGTTTCCCCCACATAGAGGAGATTACAAGGGCATGTGAGAATGTAAATCACATATGATGACTGACAGGTGTAAAAGCCATTAATTATTATTTTGTTATTAGTTCTAGGATGACAGAAATTATTGCCCTTAATAATTAGGTTACATTGGATGCAATTAAGACAGGGGTAACAGCCCTTCCTTTTACTACCGAGAAAAGTCATTCTTTTCTCCTCCTGCCTCTCAGGTTTGAATTCAGATCGTACCAAAAGATCGCGCAAGGTTTTATTGCGCCGATACGCTTTCATGGGAGTTAATTGAAACTCCTCTATCTGAGGATATGATCGTTTCAGTATCGTCAAATGTTTTCTCAATACATTAAAGATCCTATCACTGTAACTGTTGAATTGAAAGACAAATGGAATCCTAGGTTTGTCAGATGAGTATCTCTTCTTATTGGAGATTTTAATAGGGTTCAAAATTTTATTTAATTCCTGTCTGATTAAACCTTCTGGATAGCCCCGCTCCTTAAATTTACAGCACATTTCTTCTAGTCTCTTATCTCTTATTATGGTATCACTCACAATCCGCGTCACTCTGAGAAGTTGGCTTCTAATAATAGAACTAAAGACGTGGGGGGATGATAGCTGTCATATCTTAGTAACTGGTTCCTGTCTGTGGGTTTAGTGTATATATCAGTTTCAATCCGTCCTTGTTTTGTGTATGCCCGTATATCTAAAAAGGGGACTGAATCTCCGCCGATGTGGATTTTGAACTGAATATTTGGTGAAATACTGTTAATCATCTCATCAAAGGTTTTGAGTGATTCAATGTTGCCCCGCCATATGGCAAAAATGTCATCTATATAGCGCCACCAGGTGGCGCAATGTTCCCGAAAAATGTCATTGACAAAAATATGTTTCTGCTCAAAGTCATGCATAAATGAACAAGCATATGGCGGGGCAACATTGGAACCCATGGCAACCCCCGTCAGTTGCACATAGTACCGATCCCTGAAAAGAAAATAGTTATTATATAAGATCAACTTAAACAACTTTTCAAAAAAGTTGTTGTGCGATACGGTCTTTAATTTTTTGGGTCGTTTCCCCCACATAGAGGAGATTACAAGGGCATGTGAGAATGTAAATCACATATGATGACTGACAGGTGTAAAAGCCATTAATTATTATTTTGTTATTAGTTCTAGGATGACAGAAATTATTGCCCTTAATAATTAGGTTACATTGGATGCAATTAAGACAGGGGTAACAGCCCTTCCTTTTACTACCGAGATTGAATCAGAATACTTACCAAGATTGAATCAGAATTGCGTACAGCAATGACCTTAGAGGAGTTTAACAAGTGCAAAGAGTTGGCTGATGAAAGCATCAACAAATATCGTTGCGAACTGGAGACCAGAAAACGTAACAAATTTGATCGGGACATTGAGGACTATGAGAGGAACCAGGTATACCGATGGCCACGTCCATACAACCGACGAGGTCATAGCGACTATGGAAGCCATAGGAGAGAAATGTCCGACAACTCTTCAGCCAATACAGATACCGATTCCTCTTCTAATTTTTTACAAACAGATCGGAGAGAATTGTCTACCACTCGGATGCAAACCAGGTCCCGTTACAACAGAGAAGGAAGTCACGACAGATATCGCAATACACGAGGCAACCGTGGCCGATCAAGGGAGACTTAGTACATAATATCTCCAGGCGGGTCCTGTCACCGGATGAGGTAGGACTTTTTAACCGTGGTTTATCTTATTGCCCTAAGAGTCATCTAGATCCATTTCAGTTAGATCAAGATCTGTATCGCTTATTTCGTAATATTAGATGGAAGGTCCATTTTCTTCACAAACCATTTGTTCATAATGACATACCTGAAGGGAGGCTAAGTAATAAAAGTCTAGGATTGGTGATGAAATCTAAATCCGTCCCCCCCACTACTTACGTACCTGTTGAGATGTTTGTACAGGAGGTCACCCGAGATGTGAAACGTTTATTACAACAAGTGGACTTTAAAGATCATGTACCCAACAACTTGTCCCCTCATGAAAGAGCAACGTTGCGGGAACTAACCAAACGGAATGATATTTTTTGCAAACCTGCTGATAAAGGGGGTTCAGTAGTCATTATGGACCCCCAGGCGTATGAGAATGAGATCAAGCGACAATTGGATGATGATACAGTGTATAAACCTTTACAATCGGATCCCACATGGAGTATTAGAAAGATCTTGGAGAGTATTGTAAAACCAGCATTTAAAGAAGGGTTAATTTCACATGATCTGTATGAGTTTTTGTTACCAACACATACCCGTATCCCGGTCTTGTACATACTCCCCAAGATCCATAAGGACAAACATTCCCCACCGGGATGCCCGATTGTATCGGGGAGGGATTCGATTTTTGTACCCACGGCCAAATTATTGGATAGAGTGCTATCACCTTTGGTGAAAACTACCCCATCCTACATCAAGGACTCTGGTGACTTTCTGACCAAAATTAGGGACCTACCACAAATTCAAGATGAATGTATCCTTGTCACTTGGGATGTAACAAGTCTATACACATCAATTCCTCATGTGGCCGGCATTGAAGCAGCGTTGAGCCTAATCAGGAACTGTCATAAGTACTCAGAAGCTCAGATTGCCTTTTTTGAAAAGTTGTTTAAGTTGATCTTATATAATAACTATTTTCTTTTCAGGGATCGGTACTATGTGCAACTGACGGGGGTTGCCATGGGTTCCAATGTTGCCCCACCATATGCTTGTTCATTTATGCATGACTTTGAGCAGAAACATATTTTTGTCAATGACATTTTTCGGGAACATTGCGCCACCTGGTGGCGCTATATAGATGACATTTTTGCCATATGGCGGGGCAACATTGAATCACTCAAAACCTTTGATGAGATGATTAACAGTATTTCACCAAATATTCAGTTCAAAATCCACATCGGCGGAGATTCAGTCCCCTTTTTAGATATACGGGCATACACAAAACAAGGACGGATTGAAACTGATATATACACTAAACCCACAGACAGGAACCAGTTACTAAGATATGACAGCTATCATCCCCCCCACGTCTTTAGTTCTATTATTAGAAGCCAACTTCTCAGAGTGACGCGGATTGTGAGTGATACCATAATAAGAGATAAGAGACTAGAAGAAATGTGCTGTAAATTTAAGGAGCGGGGCTATCCAGAAGGTCTAATCAGACAGGAATTAAATAAAATTTTGAACCCTATTAAAATCTCCAATAAGAAGAGATACTCATCTGACAAACCTAGGATTCCATTTGTCTTTCAATTCAACAGTTACAGTGATAGGATCTTTAATGTATTGAGAAAACATTGGACGATACTGAAACGATCATATCCTCAGATAGAGGAGTTTCAATTAACTCCCATGAAAGCGTATCGGCGCAATAAAACCTTGCGCGATCTTTTGGTACGATCTGAATTCAAACCTGAGAGGCAGGAGGAGAAAAGAATGACTTTTCTCGGTAGTAAAAGGAAGGGCTGTTACCCCTGTCTTAATTGCATCCAATGTAACCTAATTATTAAGGGCAATAATTTCTGTCATCCTAGAACTAATAACAAAATAATAATTAATGGCTTTTAACCTGTCAGTCATCATATGTGATTTACATTCTCACATGCCCTTGTAATCTCCTCTATGTGGGGGAAACAACCCAAAAAATTAAAGACCGTATCACACAACATCGTAGTACAATTAGACATCCCCAATCAGGTCTTCCTGTATCGCGTCACTTTTCAGAAATGGGACACAAAGACACCGATCTACGATTTATGGTGCTAGAAGAGATTCCTCATGACAAAAGAGGGGGTGATAGGATTTTGAAATTGAAAAGACGTGAAGTTTGGTGGATTAATAAATTACAATCCTTGCATCCTGATGGTATGAACAGGGATTATAATTTATATTTATTTGTGTAGAAGTTTTTGGTACGAGATTGAAGTTATGATTATATTTTGAATATATTGTATATTCTCTCTAGATCGATCACAAAGAGCTCCCGTTGGGAATACTAGATAGCAGAATATCAACTGGAGTCTATGAAGAAATTTGAGACATGAACAAGAATATTAATACATGTATATTTATGATAGACATTTGGAAAGACCTAATTAATTAAGTGAGAGAATCTAGTCAGTTCATAATGATATGCTGATGATACATGATACATAATAGTATGAACCTGTTGTAAACATTTCTCTATTAGGAAATCTAGGATGGTTTACTGGGATTAGATTTATGCAGTAGGGTTAAATGTTTGAATGTTTTTAGGTGGTTTGTATAGGATAATTAGTTAAGTGAACACAGGTGTGTACTGGACTGGGTGTTGATAAGAGAACATAGTGTGGTTTGGCTTTTCACACACAGCCAGAAAAACCTGACGAAGAGCGACTTGTGCTCGGAACTGTACAGTGGCTTGCTTGTATTTTGAAACATGTAATGGAATAATTTTCAGTAAAAGGACACTTTTGGCATCAAAGCATCGTTCCACGTGTTTTTCCTATCCTTTATGGTGGAAGTTTGGGAGTCCACCCTGACGGTGCCTTGATTGAACAAGGATATCAAGATAAGAGGGTAAACCACCTGATGTTTATATATATATATATATATATATATATATATATATATACAGTGGCTTGCGAAAGTATTCGGCCCCCTTGAACTTTTCAACCTTTTGCCACATTTCAGGCTTCAAACATAAAGATATAAAATTTTTATTTTTTGTGAAGAATCACTAACAAGTGGGACACAATTGTGAAGTGGAACGAAATCTATTGGATTGTTGAAACTTTTTTAACTAATAAAAAAATGAAAAGTGGGGCGTGCAAAATTATTCGGCCCCCTTGCGTTAATACTTTGTAGAGCCACCTTTTGCTGCGATTACAGCTGCAAGTCGCTTGGGATATGTCTCTATCAGTTTTCCACATCGAGAGACTGAAATTCTTGCCCATTCTTCCTTGCAAAACAGCTCGAGCTCAGTGAGGTTGGATGGAGAGCGTTTGTGAAGAGCAGTTTTCAGCTCTTTCCACAGATTCTCGATTGGATTCAGGTCTGGACTTTGACTTGGCCATTCTAACACCTGGATACGTTTATTTGTGAACCATTCCTTTGTAGATTTTGCTGTATGTTTGGGATCATTGTCTTGTTGGAAGATAAATCTCCGTCCCAGTTTCAGGTCTTTTGCAGACTCCAACAGGTTTTCATCCAAAATGGTCCTGTATTTGGCTGCATCCATCTTCCCCTCAATTTTAACCATCTTCCCTGTCCCTGCTGAAGAAAAGCAGGCCCAAACCATGATGCTGCCACCACCATGTTTGACAGTGGGGATGGTGTGTTGAGGGTGATGAGCTGTGTTGCTTTTACGCCAAACATATCGTTTTGCATTGTGGCCAAAAAGTTCGATTTTGGTTTCATCGGACCAGAGCACCTTCTTCCACATGTTTGGTGTGTCTCCCAGGTGGCTTGTGGCAAACTTTAGACGAGACTTTTTATGGATATCTTTGAGAAATGGCTTTCTTCTTGCCACTCTTCCATAAAGGCCAGATTTGTGCAGTGTACGACTGATTGTTGTCCTATGGACAGACTCTCCCACCTCAGCTGTAGTTCTCTGCAGTTCATCCAGAGTGATCATGGGCCTCTTGGCTGCATCTCTGATCAGTCTTCTCCTTGTCTGAGCTGAAAGTTTAGAGGGACAGCCAGGTCTTGGTAGATTTGCAGTGGTCTGATACTCCTTCCATTTCAAAATGATCGCTTGCACAGTGCTCCTTGGGATGTTTAAAGCTTGGGAAATCTTTTTGTATCCAAATCCGGCTTTAAACTTCTCCACAACAGTATTACGGACCTGCCTGGTGTGTTCCTTGGTCTTCATGATGCTCTCTGCGCTTTCAACAGAACCCTGAGACTATCACAGAGCAGGTGCATTTATACAGAGACTTGATTACACACAGGTGGATTCTATTTATCACCATCAGTCATTTAGGACAACATTGGATCATTCAGAGATCCTTGCTAAACTTCTGGAGTGAGTTTTCTGCACTGAAAGTAAAGGGGCCGAATAATTTTGCACGCACCTCTTTTCAGTTTTTTATTTGCTAAAAAAGTTTAAAATATCCAATAGATTTCGTTCCACTTCACAATTGTGTCCCACTTGTTGGTGATTCTTCACAAAAAATTAAAATTTTATATCTTTATGTTTGAAGCCTGAAATGTGGCAAAAGGTTGAAAAGTTCAAGGGGGCCGAATACTTTTGCAAGGCACTGTATATATATATATATATATATATATATATATATATATATATATATATATATATATATAATTATTTTTTTTTTTTTCTTTTTGTTTTTTCTGTAGTATGCTAATATCTACTGGCAGTTTCTGGTCACTGCAGCTTATTTACTAATGTGATTTTTGGTATGTTCCTCTTCCCCCTCCCCCTCTGTTTACTGCTAGTTTGGTCCTAGGTGGACCTACAACATTTTTCCTATGTTCCCTCAGTCAGTGTTGGTACTTCGTAGAGACGGAGATTAGGAATGTCATTGTCTCCATATTTCAAAAGACTGGAAAACATAATCTGTACTGCAATTAGCTGAAATAAAATTGTGTTGCATTCAAATTCTGTGTCTTATTGTCCATATTGTCCACACGGAGTTGGTCTAAAGAGGTATGTCAATGCATAAAGCAGCACTTGAAATACAACAATAAGAAGTCATATTTCTGGAGCCTTTATATTCTCTGCTGCATCTTTAAGCACATGGTCTTTTCTACACTATGTGTGAGCATATGCTGCAATACAGACTCTCAGTAGGGATGGGCGAACGGTTCAGGCCAAGTACAAGTTCGGCATGAACAACAATGGATGAGCACCCTGTGGGTGGGGGGGGGGTCCTCTTCCCAACAACCTTAGGCGGTGGTTGCAGGGGTGGGCCGGGGTGGGCCGGGGGTTTATCTGAATCTGAAAGTCCCCTTTCACAAGGGGGGCCCCCAGATCCCACCTCCCCCATGTGAATGAGTAGGGGTATATTGTACCCCCTACTTTTTTAACAAAAAAGTGAGTAAAGACACAACACGAGTTTGACAATTCCTTTATTAAATAAAAAAAGTCCCCCTGTGTAGATCCATCGTCAATCACAACACCTAACAACAACCTGAAAAAAACATGGGGGGCAGGGGTGCTTTAGGGTTGGGAGGGATTCTTCCCGACAACCCTGGGCAGTGGTTGTGACGGTCTGTGGGCAGGGGGGTTTATCGGAATTTAGAGACAAGGGGGGGCCCCAGATCCCCCCATGTAAATGAGTATGGGGGAAAAAAAAACCTCCGGTCTCGTCGAACGCTCCCGCTGACTGCTCCCCCATCTGATGTTTTTTAAATAGCTAAGGGGCAAAGTCGCCCAATGTTAACAGATGACCCTGCCCCTTGTGACTTCACCGACCTGGGTATGCTGGCGCTGCGCTGGTTGTGGAGGTCCCCCCCCCCCCCCCAGTCACACTGACACCAAGCAGTTTTTTTTTTCTGATTACTACATGGTGTCAGTTTGTGACAGTTAGTGTGTTAGGGCAGTTAGGGTTAGCCCCCTTTAGGTCTAGGGTACCCCCCTAACCCCCCCTAATAAAGTTTTAACCCCTTGATCACCCCCTGTCGCCAGTGTCGCTAAGCGATCATTTTTCTGTTCGCTGTATTAGTGTCACTGGTGACGCTAGTTAGGGAGGTAAATATTTAGGTTCGCCGTCAGCGTTTTATAGCGACAGGGACCCCCATATACTACCTAATAAATGTTTTAACCCCTTGATTGCTCCCCTAGTTAACCCTTTCACCAGTGATCACCGTATAACCATTACGGGTGACGCTGGTTAGTTAGTTTATTTTTTATAGTGTCAGGGCACCCGCCGTTTATTACCGAATAAAGGTTTAGCCCCCTGATCGCCCGGCGGTGATATGCGTCGCCCCTGGCAGCGTCAGATTAGCGCCAGTACCGCTAACACGCATGCAGCATACACCTCACTTAGTGGTATAGTATCTGTACAGATCAATATCTGATCCGATCATATCTATACTAGCGTCCTCAGCAGTTTAGGGTTCCCAAAAACGCAGCGTTAGCGGGATCAGCCCAGATACCTGCTAGCACCTGCGTTTTGCCCCTCCGCCCGGCCCAGCCCAGACCACCCAAGTGCAGAATCGATCGATCACTGTCACTTACAAAACACTAAACGCATAACTGCAGCGTTCGCTGAGTCAGGCCTGATCCCTGCAATCGCTAACAGTTTTTTTGGTAGCATTTTGGTGAACTGGCAAGCACCATCCCCAGGCAGCGTCAGGTTAGCGCCAGTACCGCTAACACCCACGCACGCACCGTACACCTCCCTTAGTGGTATAGTATCTGAACAGATCAATATCTGATCTGATCAGATCTATACTAGCGTCCCCAGCAGTTTAGGGTTCCCAAAAACGCAGTGTTAGTGGGATCAGCCCAGATACCTGCTAGCACCTGCGTTTTGCCCCTCCGCCCGGCCCAGCCCACCCAAGTGCAGTATCGATCGATCACTGTCACTTAAAAAACACTAAACGCATAACTGCAGTGTACGCAGAGTCAGGCCTGATCCCTGCGATCGCTAACCTTTTTTTTGGTAGCGTTTTGGTGAACTGGCAAGCACCAGCGGCCTAGTACACGCCGGTCATAGTCAAACCAGCACTGCAGTAACACTTGGTGACGTGGCGAGTCCCATAAGTGCAGTTCAAGCTGGTGAGGTGGCAAGCACAAGTAGTGTCCCGCTGCCACCAAGAAGAAGACAAACACAGGCCCGTCTTGCCCATAGTGCCCTTCCAGAGAGTCCCGGAGCCATGGAAAGGAGAGAAATTGGTGGAGGGACAACATGACATTGCTGGACGGCACAGTGGCCGCTTTAAGAGCAGGGTTTCCCCTTTTAGAAAGGGGAGGGGGCTTGATGAGGGCGGCGCTCAGAGCTGGAGAGAGGAAGGGAGAGGGGGAAGTGACATCAATAGTAGAGCGGAGGAGGAAGCGATTGCACGCTCACCCTCGCCGCTCTGTAACCTCCTCTCCTCCTCTCCTCGTTTGTGCAGCAATGGAGGGCTTTATCACCCAGCTCTGAACGGCGGTTCACGCAGAAGGAGCGGACTGGCTGCAAGCCCAGATGGCGGCCATGGAGGCGGTAAGGGAGCGGCAAAATGACGGGGGGGGCGGCGTTACCTCGTGCGCGGCGGTCACGGCCGCCTGAAGTGCTATAGCGGGCTATGGTGGCTCTCGGCGGTGGCAGCGACAGGAAGAGGGGAGTGAACCCCCCCCGACCCCAGCACACGGCGGAGCCAGAAGACCAGGTACGGGCAGCAGATCGGGACCTGTTAAAGGGACAAGCGCACGGCTCTGCTCCCCCTGGCTCATCACGGATTCACAGAACATGCGGCCGGGGCTGCAGGGGTAGATCTGGGCAGCCAGCCGGCCCACCGAGTGAACACCTTACTTCAGGATGGGGGGGCCAGACAGCCATTACGGCCCACAATCCCACGCGGCATAGCAGAGGGTCCGAGAGGAGCACAGCTACGTGGGGAGCGACGGCAGAGGTCGGGCGACGAGGACCCAGCCACGCAGTAAGCACCGGAGCCCATCATGGGGGATAACGAGCAGGTCTGACGGGACGGGTTGGAGAGCATGGCGAGAGCAACACCACAGACGCGCGGAAAATGGAGTGGGTCCTTCCGGGATGCAGCCTACGGTCGGTAGGACGAAAATGGGCAGCGATAGCCAAGGACATCCTGCAGCGGTGGTTCCAGGAGTGACGGCTGGTGGGCCCCCGCCTGGGCAGCCTGGTGAGTGTGATTCGTTACTTGATACTAATTTTTTCTGATTAGTCTACCGGGGTCGTTTAGGTTTAGGGGTAATGGTGGAAACTGGGGGGGACACGTCTACTCCCGTACTGACGGGACTCCGGACAGGGTCCATCGGGGTCTAGGTGAGTTGGGTGCAGCGCTGTGAGTCGGAAGTAGTCCGGGTCGGGCATGGGCACCGACACATGACACTCTTACGGGCAGGGGGCGCCCTCAGGGTGGAGGAGAGACAGCTGCGACAGCAATGGGGACGGCCTCGGCGGCAGGTTAGGCTCCCGGTTTATTACATAGGCTCAGTATAGCCAGGGCAAGTCTGGGGAGGTTGCAGCCAGTAGACAGCAAGATGGTGGACCAGGAACGACGGGTATATCGGTTTAGTCCTAGTTCCTTGGTAAGTGGCTACGGGCGTTTGCCATATGGGCGAATGTAATAAGAAAAAGACCCCCGAACAATGTTCAGCTCGGTTGGTTTACTTACAGGCCTTTAGCAAAACACACAAGACTTATGGCGGTGTGGCTTGGCCAAGGCATGACGCATTGTTTCGGCGACGCATGGCCGTATGATTGGCCCCACGCTGGGGCCCATTAGGTCGTCTGCGGGGGGATTAAGCTATGGCAGCGGCGCAAGCTCCTAATTCGATTGCCGGGCTAATGAAAATTTGGAAAACACTGTCTAGTCCAGCACATGGGTTCAGGCAGTGCGGGATACTATTCTCTGCACAAGGGTGTCGGAAAGGATGCTTTCTTTCATCAGCAGTTCCCGGACCAAGCAGCGGCATTTTGTAGGGGACGGTTTTTGTAGTAACGGTTGTATTACTTCGCGCATTTATGCCGGTCCATCCCTAGGCTGAGAAGGGACAGGCGGCCCGGCGTCATACAGCATTGGTTTTGGAAAAACTGGGAAGGAGGTTGCGTTTAGGCTTAGGGCCAGACACCTTTAGTAGGCCGCTTCCGGAAGGGGTGGTCTCTCCAGGGGAGCTGGTTGCCCAGAATGAGCCCGCTAGGTACGAATTTATTCATCACCTGGCCATTAAAAAAAAAAAAAAAAGGTGGGTCGGTCTGCGATTCAATTGCCTCTGAAGAGGGGGGAAGAGTATACTTCCTTATATGCGGGAAATGATTTGGCTGTTAGGCTATTGCCGGTACATACGGCCAGCTTTCGGCTGATGGGCAGTACAGGAACTGGGGCACAGTATTGGATCGTGGATTGCAGATGGGTTGCTCCATATAGGGTGCCGTTTTTCGAAACGTTCAGATCCTTCTTATGATGGACAGTCTGGGGATTTTTGGGTATCTCAGCGAGCATGCCTTACCTGGATTGGTTGTCTGTTTGCCCGGCGGGTTCCAATATCTGAGCCGCCGGTGTGGGACGTTCTAACATCAGGTGGTACGTTTCAGGGCGCCCTTAGCTCTGGGGACAACAGAGGGCCTCACGGCGAACATTACATTCCCAGTAATTGCAATGGATTCTTTTGGCATGGAATGTGGGCTTCCGGGTCACAAGCCAGCGAGGCTATAAGATGCAGTCCAAGGGACCTTTAGAGTACGCAAGGTACGAGTACGTCAACTACAAGGGGTGCAGGAAAAATTGTGGTTGTCTGGCGCAGCATAATCCCCTTGTGAAAAAAAAAAAAAAAAAAAAATTTTATTGTACGGGCGGCGGCTACTGCGGGATTAGGGGCTCCCGCTCACTTGGTGAGCACTACGAATTATTGTTGGGGGGACTGGTGGGCGCGGCAGGTTTTCCTAGAATCGATCAAGGGGTGGGTTTTTGCTTGTCATGTCCTATCAGCGCTGGTGACTTGGAACTGGTCACGGATGCTGCAGACTCCATGTGGCGGTAGCCTGGTTTCAGAGGGCCATGCTTGTTTTCAAGGCCGGGTTTTGACAGTACCGGGTTTCGGTGCGATTGTTCAAATGGCAGTTACCTGACAAATGTGGGGGGTAATCCTTCTGCAACCAAAGGTCTGTTGGAACTGGGATTATCTTGGGGTGTTACAGGGTTTTTATCTATTGACCAGGGCTTCCGTCCAGGTTGTTTGGTTTTGGGGTCATTTGGTACGGTGCTGCTTACAGGGGTTACATTCAGCTACGCTGGACACTTATCAGGGATTGATACCACTTTGGCTGTTGCTTGGTATCGTTTCAGTGGGGACGGGTTTAGGGAGTTGTCGTTAGAAACGGTCCTACTTTGGCACTGCGGTAAAGAGGTTAACCAACTTATAGTAAGGCTACTTAGTACGCCTACTTTAAGGTCAGGCAGGCATGGTTCGCTTGCTCAACAGGAGGTAGGTCCCTAGGAGGTCATTTCGCAGCATACACTGCTCTCTATTATTAAGATGGTATTGGAATGGGTATCTCGGCAGCTGCTATTACCGCAAGTTGGCGGGTTTGGCCTTTCTTGTTAAGTGGCAAGGGCAACGTTCCACATCAAAGAGTCTTTAGGTTAACACAGACGGTTAGGGGTACAGGTTGGGGACAAGGAGAGGGATGGGAGGCGCCCTTTCTTCTTTTAAAGGTTTACAGGTTTTGTATTTTAGTTTGCTAACGGTCTACAGCTCTCTTTATGCAAGGGCTTTATTGGGACAGCAGTTGCACTAGCGTTCTTTGGTCGGGACAGGCGGCCAGGGGTCCAGGAGTCCTTTCTTCTGCATTAGGACAGGTGCGTCCTTATCAAAGTTCCAGCGTGTAGCGGTTAGAAGAGGGGTGTTGGTGGCTGGGTACGTCCAGAAAAGTTTCTTTTCTCATCCCTTTCGGATGGGGCAGTCACGGGGTAGTCCATGCGGGCCTGCCATAGGAAGCAGTTTGGAGGATTGGTGCGTGGGACTTGGTTAGAATAAGTGGTACATTCGCACACATTCTATGCGGATTAGGTTTCACATACTGCGGGCCAGGCCCGGATTGGCCATAGGGCAAACCGGGCATTTGCCCGGTGGGCCGCGGCCGCTGGGGCCGCCAGGCTGCAAGTCCTTGCATGGCCCAAGGCTTGAGCCTCTCCGCGGCCGCCCGGAGCTCAGCCATCGGCGCCGGGGGGAGGAGCTAAATGAGACGCCTTCGGCCTCACCACGGCTGCACGGCCGCACGTATAGGTCAGCCGTCAGTTCCGGGGGGAGGAGCCAGAGCAGACACCTTGGAGCCTGTGTTATGTCGAGAGGTGCCGGAACATAAAACGTAAGTCCAGCCTCCCCTGTGAACTAGATAGGAGGATCGGTGGGGGCGGCTGCATATAGAACAATTATTTTCTCCATCTTCCTCCTGCAGTCTCGGAATGCCTGTGAGAGGTAGAGGAGAAGCAGGCATTCCGAGACTGCAGGAGGAAGATGGAGAAAATGATTCTTCTATATGCAGCCACCCCCACCGATCCTCCTATCCTGCTTCTCTCTGCTGCTCCCGCAGGGCTCTCCACCGCACCCATACTCTCTGCTGACCCCGTGCTCTCCACATCACCCCCATGCTCTCTGCCACCCCCATACTCTCCACCCCCCCCCCCATACTCTCCACCTCCCCCCCATACTCTCTGCCACCCCCCATGCTGTCTGCCTCCCCCCATGCTGTCTGCCTCCCCCCATGCTGTCTGCCTCCCCCCATGCTGTCTGCCTCCCCCCATGCTGTCTGCCTCCCCCCATGATGTCTGCCTCCCCCCATGATGTCTGCCTCCCCCCATGCTCTCTGCCTCCCCCCATGCTCTCTGCCACCCCCCATGCTCTCTGCCACCCCCCATGCTCTCTGCCACCCCCATGCTCTCTGCCACCCCCATGCTCTCTGCCACCCCCATGCTCTCTGCCACCCCCATGCTCTCTGCCACCCCCCATACTCTCCACCCCCCATACTCTCCACCCCCCCATACTCTCCACCTCCCCCAGATACTCTCCGCCTCCCCCCATGCTCTCTGCCACCCCCTCATACTCTCCACCTCCCCCCATGCTCTCTGCCACCCCACATGCTCTCCACCTCCCCCCCATGCTCTCTGCCACCCCCCATGCTCTCTGCCACCCCCCATGCTCTCTACCACCCCCCATGCTCTCTGCCACCCCCCATGCTCTCTGCCACCCCCCATGCTCTCTGCCACCCCCCATGCTCTCCGCCACCCCCCATGCTCTCCACCTACCCCCCATACGCTCCACCTACCCCCCATACTCTCCACCTCCCCCCATACGCTCCACCTCCCCCCCATGCTCTCTGCCACCCCCTCATAGTCTCCACCTTCCCCCATACTCTCCACCTCCCCCCATACTCTCCACCTCCCCCCATACTCTCCACCTCCCCCCATACTCTCCACCTCCCGCCATGCTCTCCGCCACCCCCCATGCTCTCCGCCACCCCCCATGCTCTCCGCCACCCCCCATGCTCTCCGCCACCCCCCATGCTCTCTGCCACCCCCCATGCTCTCTGCCACCCCCCATGCTCTCTGCCACCCCCTCATACTCTCCACCTCCCCCCATGCTCTCTGCCACCCTCTCATACTCTCCACCTCCCCCCCTCTCATACTCTCCACCTCCCCCATGCTCTCTGCCACCCCCCATGCTCTCTGCCACCCCCCATGCTCTCTGCCACCCCCCATGCTCTCTGCCACCCCCCATGCTCTCTGCCACCCCCCATGCTCTCTGCCACCCCCCCATGCTCTCCACCTTCCCCCATGCTCTCCACCTTCCCCCATGCTCTCTGCCTTCCCCCATGCTCTCCGCCTTCCCCCATGCTCTCCGCCACCCCCCATACTCTCCACCTCCCCCATACGCTCCTCCTCCCCCCCATACGCTCCACCTCCCCCCCCATACGCTCCACCTCCCCCCCATACTCTCCACCTCCCCCCATACGCTCCACCTACCCCCCCATACTCTCCACCTCCCCCCATACGCTCCACCTCCCCCCATGCTCTCTGCCACCCCCTCATAGTCTCCAGCTCCCCCCATGCACTCTGCCACCCCCCATGCTCTCTGCCACCCCCCATGCTCTCTGCCACCCCCCATGCTCTCTGCCACCCCCCATGCTCTCTGCCACCCCCCATACTCTCTGCCACCCCCCCATACTCTCCACCTCCCCCCGATGCTCTCCACCTCCCTCCATGCTCTCTGCCACCCCCCCATACGCTCCACCTCCCTCCCATACGCTCCACCTCCCCCCCATGCTCTCTGCCACCCCCTCAAACTCTCCACCTCCCCCCCATACTCTCCACCTCCCCCCATACGCTCCACCCCCCCCCATACGCTCCACCTCCCCCCCATACGCTCCACCTCCCCCCCATGCGCTCCACCTCCCCCCCATGCGCTCCACCTCCCCCCCCATGCACTCCACCCCCCCCCCATGCACTCCACCTCCCCCCCATGCACTCCACCTCCCCCCCATGCTCTCCACCTCCCCCCCCCATGCTCTCCACCTCCCCCCCATGCTCTCCACCTCCCCCCCATGCTCTCCACCTCCCCCTCATGCTCTCCACCTTCCCCCCATGCTCTCCACCTCCCCCCCATGCTCTCCACCTCCCCCCATGCTCTCCACCTCCCCCCCTGCTCTCCGCCACTCCCCCCTGTGCTCTTCCGGTCTTCCCATCACCCCATGCTCTCCGCCAGCCCTCCTGTGCTGTCCACATCCCCCATGCTCTCCGTTGTCCTCACTGGGCTCTCCGCTGCCCCCCTGTGCTCTCCTCTTCCTCCCTGTGTTCTCTGCCTCTCCCCTGTGCTCTCGCCCCACCCCATGTTCTCAAGGTTCTTCCCTGTGCTCTCCAACCCCCATGCTCTTTCCTGGTCGCACCCCCCCCCCTCCACACCTCTGCTGGGTTCCCCCCTCCCCTCTCTCAGGGGATCTGTCAGGGTGGAGAGTCGGGAAGGGGCCGGTTAACATGTCATGGGCTGCTCAATCCAAAATGCCCGGGCCTATTTTTTGTCCCAGTCCGGGCCTGCTGCGGGCTATTGTTATACGGCCTTGGTGATTGATGTTCTATGTGATTTGTGCTGTCAATTTTTATTGTTCACAGGTCGCGAGGCGGGCCAGTTTGTATACTTGGTTCCTCCCATGCGTATTGGGGGTTCAGAATAGTTTAGGTTCGGCCGAACGGTAAGCGGTTAAGTATTCCCAGGTTGTAGGTGCAGATCTGGGGCATTGTGGCCCTGGCATGCAGCGGGACAGGGTTGGGGGAAGTACACAGGTTCCCCCGTTTGGAATTGTCCCCGCATGTTTTTCGGTTGCACGCGGAGAAAACAGTGTGGGAGGTATATCTATTAGGTACCCCATTCGTTACGTAATAATGTTTATGTTTACGTATTAACGGCTTACCCAGGTATGGTTGTAGTACGGTCTAGATATGTTGGGGCAGATTGTCATGGCAGTGGGCTTGGTCTAGTAGGAAGGTGGACTGTGTCCGCTTAAGGAGGTGAGTAGGTTTTTTCGCAAAATGAGGGTTGGCCATACGGGGAGGTATCTGAGGAGAGTTGGGGTGCATCTTAATGATGTGGGGGACTGTTTTTAGGCACTGTCCCTTCAGGAAGGTGTACATTGCGGGCTGAGGGTGTGGGGGTGCACGTAAGGGTAAGGGGTTACCCCTTTCGTGCTGTGGCAGTTTTGGGTCGATGGAGAAGGAGAAGATAGAGGTTACATGTATGGAACATGTTGTACCCATCCATGGGATGGGGTGGTTTCTGGTACCCATCCATGAAAGGATGGGGGTTGTTTCTGGTACCCATCCATGAAAGGATGGGGGTTGTTTCTGGTACCCATCCATGATAGGATGGGGGTTGTTTCTGGTACCCATCCCTGAAAGGATGGGGGTTGTTTCTGGTACCCATCCATTAAAGGATGGGGGTTGCTTCTGGTACCCATCCATGAAAGATGGGGGTTGTTTCTGGTACCCATCCATGAAAGGATGGGGGTTGTTTCTGGTACCCATCCATGAACGGATGGGGGTCGTTTATGGTACCCATCCATGAAAGGATGGGGGTAGGTCACTGTGAATGTTGGGTACCGCCTCCGAGTCAGGGGTTTCCGACTGGAGGCCTAAAGTTTAAAAGAAGTTGTTCGCAGTGACCAATTTATGTTGTTTTCCCTCTATGACACTAAACAAGTATATGTTAAAGTTTAATGGTTGTTTATGAAAAGGTTATTTAATTAATGTTATAATTGGTTAATAAAAGGCCGTCAAGGCCATTTACTCCAAAGCCTGGTCAAGTCTTTTGTGAAGGGTTTGGAGGGGGGAAGTTTGGGGACAAAAGGTGTATCAGAAGACTGGGCTTAAGTCCTAGATATGTCAAGAGAGTCCCGGAGCCATGGAAAGGAGAGAAATTGGTGGAGGGACAACATGACATTGCTGGACGGCACAGTGGCCGCTTTAAGAGCAGGGTTTCCCCTTTTAGAAAGGGGAGGGGGCTTGATGAGGGCGGCGCTCAGAGCTGGAGAGAGGAAGGGAGAGGGGGAAGTGACATCAATCGTAGAGCGGAGGAGGAAGCGATTCCCACCCACCCGCCCTGAGATGGTCAGAAAGTAGGTAAAAGGACAGGTCAGGATAATCGGCAGTTTTGGGTCGATGGAGAAGGAGAAGATAGAGGTTACATGTATGGAACATGTTGTACCCATCCATGGGATGGGGTTGTTTCTGGTACCCATCCATGAAAGGATGGGGGTTGTTTCTGGTACCCATCCATGAAAGGATGGGGGTTATTTCTGGTACCCATCCATGATAGGATGGGGGTTGTTTCTGGTACCCATCCCTGAAAGGATGGGGGTTGTTTCTGGTACCCATCCATGAAAGGATGGGGGTTGCTTCTGGTACCCATCCATGAAAGGATGGGGGTTGTTTCTGGTACCCATCCATGAAAGGATGGGGGTTGTTTCTGGTACCCATCCATGAAAGGATGGGGGTCGTTTATGGTACCCATCCATGAAAGGATGGGGGTAGGTCACTGTGAATGTTGGGTACCGCCTCCGAGTCAGGGGTTTCCGACTGGAGGCCTAAAGTTTAAAAGAAGTTGTTCGCAGTGACCAATTTATGTTGTTTTCCCTCTATGACACTAAACAAGTATATGTTAAAGTTTAATGGTTGTTTATGAAAAGGTTATTTAATTAATGTTATAATTGGTTAATAAAAGGCCGTCAAGGCCATTTACTCCAAAGCCTGGTCAAGTCTTTTGTGAAGGGTTTGGAGGGGGGAAGTTTGGGGACAAAAGGTGTATCAGAAGACTGGGCTTAAGTCCTAGATATGTCATGTTGCATTTGCCAATCCTAGTTGGGAACCCACCACTTCTGCAGCACCCGTACTTCCCCCCATTCACATCCCCAACCAAATGCAGTCGGCTGCATGAGAGGCATTTTCTTTATGTCCTCCCGAGTACCCCTACCCAGTGAACCCCCCCAAAAAAGATGTTGTGTCTGCAGCAAACGCGGATATAGGCGTGACACCTGCTATTATTGTCCCTCCTGTCCTGACAATCCTGGTCTTTGCATTGGTGAATGTTTTGAACGCTACCATTCACTAGTTGAGTATTAGCGTAGGGTACAGCATTGCACAGACTAGGCACACTTTCACAGAGTGCCATCGCATTTTGAGAGACCCAAACCTGGATCCGGTTACAGTTATAAAAGTTGGTTACAAAAAAAAGTGTAAAAAAAAACCAAAAAAAATATTAAATAAAAAAATAGTTGTCATTTTATTGTTTTCTCTCTCTCTCTATTCTCTCTCTATTGTTCTGCTCTTTTTTATTGTATTCTATTCTGCAATGTTTTATTGTTATTATGTTTTATCATGTTTGCTTTTCAGGTATGCAATTTTTTATAGTTTACTGTGCTTTATTGTTAACCATTTTTATGTCTTCAGGTACGCCATTTACGACTTTGAGTGGTTATACCAAAATGATGCCTGCAGGTTTAGGTATCATCTTGGTATCATTCTTTTCAGCCAGCGGTCGGCTTTCATGTAAAAGCAATCCTAGCGGCTAATTAGCCTCTAGACTGCTTTTATAAGCAGTGGGAGGGAATGCCCCCCCCCCCCCACCGTCTTCCGTGTTTTTCTCTGGCTCTCCTGTCTCAACAGGGAACCTGAGAATGCAGCCGGTGATTCAGCCAGCTGACCATAGAGCTGATCAGAGACCAGAGTGGCTCCAAACATCTCTATGGCCTAAGAAACCGGAAGCTACGAGCATTTTATGACTTAGATTTCGCCGGATGTAAACAGCGCCATTGGGAAATTGGGAAAGCATTTTATCACACTGATCTTGGTGTGGTCAGATGCTTTGAGGGCAGAGGAGAGATCTAGGGTCTAATTTTTTCAAAAAAGAGTACCTGTCACTACCTATTGCTATCATAGGGGATATTTACATTCCCTGAGATAACAATAAAAATGATTTAAAAAAAGTGAAAATGAAAGGAACAGTTTAAAAATAAGATAAAAAAGCAAAAAAATAATAAAGAAAAAAAAGCACCCCTGTCCCCCCCTGCTCTCGCGCTAAGGCGAACGCAAGCGTCGGTCTGGCATCAAATGTAAACAGCAATTGCACCATGCATGTGAGGTATCACCACGAAGGTCAGATCGAGGGCAGTCATTTTAGCAGTAGAACTCCTCTGTAAATCTAAAGTGGTAACCTGTAAAGGCTTTTAAAGGCTTTTAAAAATGTCATTATTTTGTTGCCACTGCACGTTTGTGCGCAATTTTAAAGCATGTCATGTTTGGTATCCATGTACTCGGCCTAAGATCATATTTTTTATTTCATCAAACATTTGGGCAATATAGTGTGTTTTAGTGCATTAAAATTTAAAAAAGTGTGTTTTTTCCCCAAAAAATGCATTTGAAAAATCGCTGCGCAAATACTGTGTGAAAAAAAAATGAGACACCCACCATTTTAATCTGTAGGGCATTTGCTTTAAAAAAATATACAATGTTTGGGGGTTCAAAGTAATTTTCTTGCAAAAAAAAATAATTTTTTCATGTAAACAAAAAGTGTCAGAAAGGGCTTTGTCTTCAAGTGGTTAGAAGAGTGGGTGATGTGTGACATAAGCTTCTAAATGTTGTGCATAAAATGCCAGGACAGTTCAAACCCCCCCAAATGACCCCATTTTGGAAAGTAGACACCCCAAGCTATTTGCTGAGAGGCATGTCGAGTCCATGGAATATTTTATATTGTGACACAAGTTGCGGGAAAGAGACAAATTTTTTTTTTTTTTTTTTTGCACAAAGTTGTCACTTAATGATATATTGCTCAAACATGCCATGGGAATATGTGACATTACACCCCAAAATACATTCTGTTGCTTCTCCTGAGTACGGGGATACCACATGTGTGAGACTTTTTGGGAGCCTAGCCGCGTACGGGACCCCGAAAACCAAGCACCGCCTTCAGGCTTTCTAAGGGCGTCAATTTTTTATTTCACTCTTCACTACCTATCACAGTTTCGGAGGCCATGGAATGCCCAGGTGGCACAAAACCCAACCAAATGACCCCATTTTGGAAAGTAGACACCCCAAGCTATTTGCTGAGAGGTATAGTGAGTATTTTGCAGACCTCACTTTTTGTCACAAAGTTTTGAAAATTGAAAAAAGAAAAAAATATTTTTTTTTTCTTGTCTTTCTTCATTTTCAAAAACAAATGAGAGCTGTAAAATACTCACCATGCCTCTCAGCAAATAGCTTGGGGTGTCTACTTTCCAAAATGGGGTCATTTGGGGGGGGGGGGGTGTTGTGCCACCTGGGCATTCCATGGCCTCCGAAACTGTGATAGGCAGTGAAGAGTGAAATCAAAAATTTACACCCTTAGAAATCCTAAAGGCGGTGATTGGTTTTCGGGGCCCCGTACGCGGCTAGGCTCCCAAAAAGTCCCACACGTGGTATCCCCATACTCAGGAGAAGCAGCTAAATGTATTTTGGGGTGCAATTCCACATATTCCCACAGCCTGTGTGAGAATATATAATTTAGTGACAACTTTGTGCAAAAAAAAAAAAAAGTATCACTTTCTCGCAACTTGTGTCAAAATATAAAGTATTCCATGGACTCAACATGCCTCTCAGCAAATAGCTTGGGGTGTCTTCTTTCCAAAATGGGGTCATTTGGGCATTTTATGGCCTTCAAAACTATGATAGGTAGTGAGGAGTAAAATCAAAAATTTACGCCCTTAGAAATCCTGAAGGCGGTGATTGGTTTTCGGGGCCCCATACGCGGCTAGGCTCCCAAAAAGTCCCACACATGTGGTATCCCCGTACTCAGGAGAAGCAGCTGAATATATTTTTGGGGTGCAATTCCACATATGCCCATGGCCTGTGTGAGCAATATATCATTTAGTGACAACTTTTTGTAATTTTTTTTTTTGTCATTATTCAATCACTTGGGACAAAAAAAATCATATTCAATGGGCTCAACATGCCTCTCAGCAATTTCCTTGGGGTGTCTACTTTCCAAAATGGGGTCATTTGGGGGGGTTTTGTGCCGCCCTGCCATTTTAGCACCTCAAGAAATGACATAGGCAGTCATAAACTAAAAGCTGTGTAAATTTCAGAAAATGTACCCTAGTTTGTAGACGCTATAACTTTTGCGCAAACCAATAAATATACACTTATTGACATTTTTTTTTACCAAAGACATGTGGCCGAATACATTTTGGCCTAAATGTATGACTAAAATTTAGTTTATTGGATTTTTTTTATAACAAAAAGTAGAAAATATCATTTTTTTTCAAAATTTTCGGTCTTTTTCCTTTTATAGCGCAAAAAATAAAAACCGCTGAGGTGATCAAATTCCATCAAAAGAAAGCTCTATTTGTGGGAAGAAAAGGACGCAAATTTTGTTTGGGTACAGCATTGCATGACCGCGCAATTAGCAGTTAAAGCGACGTAGTGCCAAATTGTAAAAAGTGCTCTGGTCAGGAAGGGGGTAAATCCTTCCGGGGCTGAAGTGGTTAATGTATCTTAAATAAATTAATCTACCTCTAGATAGATTTTAACTCCAAAAGAATTTTATTAAAATACATCTTAAAATCTAAAAAATCAGATTTAAATTGAAAAAAATCTGATTTTTTTAGATTTTTTATTAAAAAAATCATCGATTTTTATCCACCCTGACGGTTCATATATCTTTCTGAAAAAAATTTCCGTAAAAATCAGTAATGAAAATGTAGCACTAACTCTCGGTGGAGCTGCTGGTTTAAGCGGGTCTGTTACCTTCACTTTGCTTCCCTCTGTTTCACCAGCACCGGGTCTAGGGTTCCGTTGAGTTTACTTCTGGACGACACACGCACCAACTCTGGAGTACGTTTTCAATGCTTTATTAAACAGACAAACTTTAGGAAGTAGCAGGAAAGAGGCGGAAAAGGAAATTTTCAGGAGAAACTCAAATATTTTCTTGTAGAATCTTAGCGGCAAATGTCCTGGTAGAATTCAGATAATTATGTGGAATGCGCTCCCCTTGTGGGACACACTCCTTGCTCGTCTGGATAGGCCTCTCTCACCGGTCTAGCAGCCAGCATGCAGCACGAATCAAAAGTCTCTGCCACAGACTTGTTTGGGGGGTAAATCCATACGATCCTCTGCCACAGAATGTATCAGATTTTTCTGCAGTGAAAGTCAGTCACAGTGCCTGAACCTTTAAGCCGAACCGGCAACACTATGCTGTATAGTTACTTCTTTTGGATACGTCCTTCAACCGAGTCACCAGGCCCCTCTATAGACCAGCTCACCGCGTGATCTCTTCAAGACGGGTCCTCCCCTGGGATCTCCTCGGCTGTCCAGCTTTGTCACACAGGACCAACAGCTTAGGACCATTCCTCGGCCGCGGTGGTAGGCACCAGACAAGCCTCTGGACCAACCCCTGTGCCGCTGTATCGTGGGCCTCCCGATCGGAGGACCACGAGGTAGCTCCTTAACGCATACCTGTTGGCCAGGAGGGCCAGCAGGTGGCTGTAAAACGAACTCTAGGACATGGTGTCTGTCCCATAAATACCCTCTTCCCAGAATGCAACTCGGAGGACCACCTCCACCGAGCTTGTCTCCGAGACAGAGGAGCATCTATATACTTTGACACGTTGCCTTTCCAACACTGACCAGTGGCAACAGCGAAACCCACCGGTCAGCACGGAAACAAACACAACGTCAGCCAAGCTGGAACAGAAGCAAACTTTTACCTTCCTAACGCACAATTTACTAAATTTACATAACATGCGGTAGATTACAAATCTACCAGCACTACAAAAACAAATTAAAAAACCTGCCAGGTGTTCTAATCTCTCTCCAATCTATCCAAAACCTTATAAAAAATGTATTTTGTTATACTTGTATTGTTTCTGTGATGAGCTGGCTTCTAAAAAAAATTGCATAGTTTGCTATGTTATTTATGCCCCCCTGCAGTTACTATAATTTCTTTGGTTCAAAAACAGAAATATTTATCTTATTTATTGTAACCTTTCCTTATTCTTTAAAGTAATCATTTTCAACGGAATAGTCATTACAGCATTTCAAGAGAACTCTGGCTTTTCAAACAAGTTTATCAAGTTTTATTTCACCCTGCAAGTACAAAAGTTCCACCCACAGATTCAACTGTCTATGGTAACCAACCCAAAGTGATAAATCACTTAGTGACAATGTCGCAGCGCTGCGTCTCTCTATTATTATCATTCACCTTGTTGGGTAAGTTTTCTTTACATATTTATTATATTTATAATTTCCAGAAAACACAGAAGAAACATGCGACCATTAAGGTGACCACCTTCAGAAGGTGTTTCACTTCAAAATACTTAGCCAGTTAGCCAGGTACTGATGTGAAGAGTGAGATGTTTTCTGTAATGTTATATGAAAACTGACTCACACCTGTGCTGGGTAGAGAGGAGGAGGTGGCCGGTGGATGAGCCTGTTTACCCCACACAGGTCATAGAGTCTTGTACCAGAAGACTGACATCCCTGATGGGCCAGGAGTGCATCTCTGCCTAAATACAAGTCTCCGGTGGGTGGTCGCTGGCTTTCTGGTAAGCCTCTTGTCTCTCTGTGGTGACGGGTTTCACGTGGTCAAGTTTTTGATTTTATGCTCCACATTTCACAAGTGATTTCCCTCATTGAATCCATGATTCACAAGGATTTCTCCTAATGAACTCAAATTGCCTATGAACTTTTGCAGTTGTTTGTTTTCATTAATTTTGCACTTTATATATTATTGGATTCACATTTTAATGTGTTCTTGTTTTGCACTATTTTTTCAAAAATTGTAATTGCATGCCCCTGTTAAACAGGGGCAGAAAAATTGGGCCTTTGGTTTTGGTGGTGCCAGAACACTGTAAGCCCTCAGTTACTCTTGTTGGGCGCAGGAACGGGCCCTGCTGTGAAATATTATATCAAAAATTGTAATTACATGCCCCTGTTAAACAGGGGCAGTAAAATTGGACAAGGAGCCCGTGGAATAGGCTGCTTTGGCAGCTGCGTTGGAAGGATAACTACTCCTGCCTGGGAGACAGAGGATGAGGAGGATGCGGCGGCTTCATTATCCACTCCATCAACTCTTCTGCATCTTATGGTCCATCTTATATCTTATATATACACACATTAGACTAGACTGTGTGTATGTGTGTGTGTCTATATATATATATATATATATATATATATATATATATAGACACACACACACACAGTCAGTTCCATAATGTTTTTGCCATCCCTCTGATGGTTTTTTTTTGTTTTTTCAGCCTAATGATGGCTTGCTTCACTGATAGTGACAGCTCTTTGGATCTCATATTGAGAGTTGACAGCAACAGATTCCAAATGCAAATAGCACACTTGAAATTAACTCTGGACCTTTTATCTGCTCCTTGCAAATGGGATAATGAGGGAACAACACACACCTGGCCATGGAACAGCTGAGCAGCCAATTGTCCCATTACTTTTGGTCCCTTAAAATGTGGGAGGCACATATACAAACTGTAATTCCTACACCGTTCACCTAATTTGGATGTAAATACCCTCAAATTAAAGCTGAAAGTCTGCAGTTAAAGCACATCTTGTTTGTTTCATTTCAAATCCATTGTGGTGGTGTATAGAGCCAAAAAGATTAGAATTGTGTCGATGTCCCAATATTTATGGACCTGACTGTATATAAATACACCGCCTGAAGTGTATTAGCAACTGTACACACTGTATTAGATACTGTGTACACCACCAGAAAAGTATTAGAAACTGTATTAGATACTGTGTACACTGCCTGCACTGTATTACAACCCGTACAATAGCTGCACTGTATTGTATACTGTGTACACCACCAGAAGTGTAGTAGAAACTGTACACACTGTATTAGATACTGTGTACATCGCCTGAAGTGTATTAGAAACTGTACACACTGTAGTAGATACTGTGTACACCACCAGAAAAGTAGTAGAAACTGTGCACACTGTATTAGATACTGTGTACACTGCCTGCACTGTATTAGAAACTGTACAATGGCTGCATTGTATTTTATACTGTGTACACCACCAGAAACGTAGTAGAAACTGTGTACACCGCCTGAAGTGTATTGGAAATAGTACATACTGTATTAGATACTGTGTACACTGCCTGTACTGTATTAGTAACTGTACAATGCCTGCACTGTACTTTATACTGTGTACACCACCAGAAGTGTAGTAGAAACTGTACACACTGTATTAGATACTGTGTACACAGCCCAAGGAACCTGAGAATGCAGCCGGTGATTCAGCCAGCTGACCATAGAGCTGATCAGAGACCAGAGTGGCTCCAAACATCTCTATGGCCTAAGAAACCGGAAGCTACGAGCATTTTATGACTTAGATTTCGCCGGATGTAAACAGCGCCATTGGGAAATTGGGAAAGCATTTTATCACACTGATCTTGGTGTGGTCAGATGCTTTGAGGGCAGAGGAGAGATCTAGGGTCTAATTTTTTCAAAAAAGAGTACCTGTCACTACCTATTGCTATCATAGAGGATATTTACATTCCCTGAGATAACAATAAAAATGATTTAAAAAAAGTGAAAATGAAAGGAACAGTTTAAAAATAAGATAAAAAAGCAAAAAAATAATAAAGAAAAAAAAGCACCCCTGTCCCCCCCTGCTCTCGCGCTAAGGCGAACGCAAGCGTCGGTCTGGCATCAAATGTAAACAGCAATTGCACCATGCATGTGAGGTATCACCACGAAGGTCAGATCGAGGGCAGTAATTTTAGCAGTAGAACTCCTCTGTAAATCTAAAGTGGTAACCTGTAAAGGCTTTTAAAGGCTTTTAAAAATGTCATTATTTTGTTGCCACTGCACGTTTGTGCGCAATTTTAAAGCATGTCATGTTTGGTATCCATGTACTCGGCCTAAGATCATATTTTTTATTTCATCAAACATTTGGGCAATATAGTGTGTTTTAGTGCATTAAAATTTAAAAAAGTGTGTTTTTTCCCCAAAAAATGCATTTGAAAAATCGCTGCGCAAATACTGTGTGAAAAAAAAATGAGACACCCACCATTTTAATCTGTAGGGCATTTGCTTTAAAAAAATATACAATGTTTGGGGGTTCAAAGTAAGTTTCTTGCAAAAAAAAATAATTTTTTCATGTAAACAAAAAGTGTCAGAAAGGGCTTTGTCTTCAAGTGGTTAGAAGAGTGGGTGATGTGTGATATAAGCTTCTAAATGTTGTGCATAAAATGCCAGGACAGTTCAAACCCCCCCAAATGACCCCATTTTGGAAAGTAGACACCCCAAGCTATTTGCTGAGAGGCATGTCGAGTCCATGGAATATTTTATATTGTGACACAAGTTGCGGGAAAGAGACAAATTTTTTTTTTTTTTTTGCACAAAGTTGTCACTTAATGATATATTGCTCAAACATGCCATGGGAATATGTGACATTACACCCCAAAATACATTCTGTTGCTTCTCCTGAGTACGGGGATACCACATGTGTGAGACTTTTTGGGAGCCTAGCCGCGTACGGGACCCCGAAAACCAAGCACCGCCTTCAGGCTTTCTAAGGGCGTCAATTTTTTATTTCACTCTTCACTACCTATCACAGTTTCGGAGGCCATGGAATGCCCAGGTGGCACAAAACCCAACCAAATGACCCCATTTTGGAAAGTAGACACTGTGAGTATTTTGCAGACCTCACTTTTTGTCACAAAGTTTTGAAAATTGAAAAAAGAAAAAAATATTTTTTTTTTCTTGTCTTTCTTCATTTTCAAAAACAAATGAGAGCTGCAAAATACTCACCATGCCTCTCAGCAAATAGCTTGGGGTGTCTACTTTCCAAAATGGGGTCATTTGGGGGGGGGGGGGGTGTTGTGCCACCTGGGCATTCCATGGCCTCCGAAACTGTGATAGGCAGTGAAGAGTGAAATCAAAAATTTACACCCTTAGAAATCCTAAAGGCGGTGATTGGTTTTCGGGGCCCCGTACGCGGCTAGGCTCCCAAAAAGTCCCACACGTGGTATCCCCATACTCAGGAGAAGCAGCTAAATGTATTTTGGGGTGCAATTCCACATATGCCCACGGCCTGTGTGAGAATATATAATTTAGTGACAACTTTGTGCAAAAAAAAAAAAAAAAAGTGTCACTTTCTCGCAACTTGTGTCAAAATATAAAATATTCCATGGACTCAACATGCCTCTCAGCAAATAGCTTGGGGTGTCTTCTTTCCAAAATGGGGTCATTTGGGCATTTTATGGCCTTCAAAACTATGATAGGTAGTGAGGAGTAAAATCAAAAATTTACGCCCTTAGAAATCCTGAAGGCGGTGATTGGTTTTCGGGGCCCCATACGCGGCTAGGCTCCCAAAAAGTCCCACACATGTGGTATCCCCGTACTCAGGAGAAGCAGCTGAATATATTTTTGGGGTGCAATTCCACATATGCCCATGGCCTGTGTGAGCAATATATCATTTAGTGACAACTTTTTGTAATTTTTTTTTTTTTGTCATCATTCAATCACTTGGGACAAAAAAAATCATATTCATTGGGCTCAACATGCCTCTCAGCAATTTCCTTGGGGTATCTACTTTCCAAAATGGGGTCATTTGGGGGGGTTTTGTGCCGCCCTGCCATTTTAGCACCTCAAGAAATGACATAGGCAGTCATAAACTAAAAGCTGTGTAAATTTCAGAAAATGTACCCTAGTTTGTAGACGCTATAACTTTTGCGCAAACCAATAAATATACACTTATTGACATTTTTTTTTACCAAAGACATGTGGCCGAATACATTTTGGCCTAAATGTATGACTAAAATTTAGTTTATTGGATTTTTTTTATAACAAAAAGTAGAAAATATCATTTCCTGACAGACTCCATGGCAGCCTACGTGTGGGTTAACCCCGCCTCCTCTCCAATGCTATAGGACCCCATTCCCATAAATGAGTGCTCACCACTAGCTACTGCGTTCCTTTTTTGTCCTCCTCTATGGACCTACACATGCTGTGCGCATCAAGATTGATTGGATCCAAGATTGGCATACCTGTGCGGTGCAGCTCAAAAAGCCCAGCTATGAGCGGGCGAGTAGCTTAAAGAGGCTTGAATGTTCCCCCTTGGTGGATGGGTGGTCGCCTCTGTATGCCCGGCGGACAGTTCTCATCAACGGCTGGCAAGGTCTGTGGCTGTTTTTTCATACTCCATGGCACTATTTCTATGTGTTGTCTGTATTTTCCCTGGTGGTCCAGTGTGTCCTATCCCCCTCATGGCGGCTGGTTCGCGTGCCCGCCCGCCACGGCACTTCCGGGTTGCGGCAGTCTCCGCCGCTGGCACCTGCGCTGTAGCCACCCTGAGAGCGAGGTTTGGCTCGCGCATGCGCAGTACGGCGGCTCGTTCGTCGTCCGCGCAGGCGCCGTACGGTGGTTCCCCTTTGTGCGTGCGCAGTAGGGGATAATGATGTCACGGGCGGGGAATTTAAATTCCGCCCTCTTGTCCTGCTGACTTGGGATCTCCCTTGGTAGGGAAAGGAGGAGCGGATCCCTGCTGGTCTCCAGGTGAGTGGTGGAAACCTCTGCAAATTGAAAAAAAAAAAAAAAAAAAAAGAAAAAAGAGAGCAAAATAATGGAAAATGTTCTTTTATCGTTATATGTGTTTATCTAAATATATATACATATGCGGCTGGAAGTTGTTTTTCCTTTGCCTTGAATATACGTTGATACATGCTTTGTGCATACTATAAAAAAAAAAAAAAAAAAGAGGCAAGCAGAGTTTTTTCTTTTTCTCTAAAACCTTCTCATATTTGATGCCTAGGTTTTCTCAGACCATTATCCCTGCAGACTATTAAAGTGACATTTCGCGTCCCAGGTTATGGACAATTCACCGCCTTTAAGTGGCCAGCCCTCACGCACAAGGTATGTGCTCGTGAGGGGAGGGGATGAGATTTATGCACGTTTATTGTCGTGCTGATACCATGTTCTGCTTTCTCCTCTCCCCTTCCCCTATTTCTTCTTTTTCCAGCCCTTCTAGGTCGGACCCGCTAAATGCGGTCCAGAATGCCAATGACCTTGCCAAGCCACAATACAATTCATCTTCATCCAGACGGGACTCACAGTCCGGTTCCCACCAGAGGAGACGCTCTCGTTCCTCCTCAAGACACCGCTCCCACCGCCATGACAGCCGCTCAGACCACAGAGCCTGCTGGGGATGTAGGACACAAGTCCCGGAGGGCAAGTCCTTATGTGACCATTGTTTTGCCCGTGCGGTTGGGGAAAAAGAGACGGAAAACCAGCGTTTAGAGTCTCTTGTGAAACGAGTGGTACAGCAATCCTTAATGGAGAGGGAAGCACCTCGCACATTGAGCCAGTCTACCACCGTGTCTGGCCCGCCGGCGGAAGAGGCCCGTGATGATCCGGGTACTTCTCAGCCCTATATTACCTCTCCGGACTCCTCAGAGGATGAGTCTATTAATGAGAAAGTCATCGGAGGGTTCGACTTCGCGATGGTTTCCCCTCTAATAAAAGCGATCAAGGAAGCCTTGAAGTGGGAAGACCCTTCCACTCCCCCAGCCAAGCAGAAAAAATTCTTCAAGCACCTGGGGAGAGAACGCGCAAACTTTCCGCTCCTTCCAGAGCTAAAGGAAATCATTGAGGAAGAATGGAGTAAAACCGAGAAAAAATCTTCCATGTCTAATAAAACCTCCAGATTGTACCCCTTCAAGTCAGAAGAAGTAAAGAGTTTGGAGAATACTCCCCTTGTGGACGCAGCCCTTATGCGTCTGGCCAAACATGTGACTCTTCCTCTAGAAGACGCAGTATCTTTTAAAGATGGGCTCGAGAGGAAGATAGATCTAGATCTAAAAAGAATCTATGGCCTCGCGAGTATGGCCTGTAAACCGGCTCTGGCATTAGCGGCCATGTCCAAGGCCATGGAGGCCTGGACGGAGAACGTAGAATCCTTCCTTAAAGGCGTGTCAGAAGAGCTGGCTGGAAGTTCAGCAGCCGCAGACCTGAAGCTTGCAGCGGTCTTCCTGGGGGAGGCGTCCATCGACCTGATCCGCCTTCTGGCTCGCATTATGCTGTCCTCAGTTACGGCCAAGAGAGCCCTCTGGTTGCGTCCCTGGCTTGCTGGCCCAGGTTCTAAGCAAGCGTGGTGTAAAATTCCGTTTGAGGGGTCCTCACTGTTTGGCAATAAGCTTGACGATGCCATTACGCGAGCCACAGGTGGCAAATCGGGTTTTCTTCCCCAGGACAGGCGCATGCTGGGTCGAAAGAAGCCCCAGTTCAGAAGACGAAGTCCGGAGCGCTCCAGGGAAGCACGCTCCTACAAGCCTGGCCGGGACTTTAGGAAGAATTGGAGCAGAGGGCAGTCATCCTTCCGCAAGCCCGTTAAAATTCAAACATCAAGTGCTCGTGATCAGGCTAAATCTTTTTGAGATTACGCCCGCCCAGGCGGGCCGGGTGGGGGCTCGTCTGCTCCTCTTCTGGCACGTCTGGGTGGCCTCGATCTCAGACTTCTGGGTCATAAGGACGGTCTCGTCAGGCCACAGATGGGCCTTTTCCAGGACTCCGCACCCAAGGTTCGTCTCCACTCTTCTCCCTCGGGCAGAGGATCAGAAACAAATTTTGCTGTCCTATGTGGACCTCCTGAAATTTCAAGGGGCAGTGGTACCTGTACCACAGGACGAATGGTTCCAGGGGATATACTCCCCTCTCTTCCTAGTTCAAAAAAAGGGGGGCTCTTGGCGCCCAGTCATAGACCTCACATATCTCAACGAATTCATAGAGAATGGAAGGTTCAAGATGGAAACCTTGGTGACTATTCAGAGAGCCATACAACCAGGCGACTGGATGATATCAATCGACCAAAGGACGCGTATTTCCACGTTCCAGTGGAAAAAGAATTTCACATATACCTCCGCTTTTAGATTGGGTCAGATCATCTTCAATTTATCTGCCTCCCCTTCGGGCTGACAACGTCCCCCCGGGTCTTTTCAAAGGTCCTCCTAGCTACGGTGGCACTAATAAGATCCAAAGGGGTACATCTTTACCACTACCTGGACGACCTGCTGGTACTGTCCCAGAGCAGGGAGCAGTTGCTGGTCCACCGGGATAAAGTAATCTCCACTCTGTCCAGCTTCGGGTGGCTCCTAAACATAGAAAAGAGTCAACTGAGCCCAACTCAGCGTCTAATATATCTGGGAGCCCAGTTCGACACAGTGGCAAACACTATCTCCCTTCCTCTACAGAAAATTCCTACAGTTCGAGACAGAGTTTCCCGGGCTCTACATGCCCGGCAAATGAAAGCCTCTCAGTGTCTGAAAGTCGTTGGCACGATGGTTTCTACGAATCCCATGGTCAAATGGGCCTTATGGAGATTGCGTCCCTTCCAGTCAGGCCTCCTACGGCAATGGAAGTCAGGGGACAAGAATCAGCTCATCCGCATAACATCTACAATGAGCAACAGCCTCTTCTGGTGGCTTCAGCGCAAGAACCTCCTGACTTGCCACTCCATTGCTCCCAACTCCTGGGTGACGGTCACGACCGATGCCAGCGGTACCGGTTGGGGAGCCCTCTGTGGGTCGAACCTGGCCCAAGGCAAGTGGGAAACATGTCTCCCCAACCCAGGGTCGAATGTCTTGGAACTTCGTGCGGCCTGGTGTGCCCTTCAGTTCTTCTCTCATCTTCTGATGGGGAAGTCAGTGCTGTTGAGAATGGACAACACCACAGCAGTATCGTATGTGAAGAGGCAAGGGGGTACTCGGAGTCCCACACTCCTTCGGGAAGTCGAGCCCATCCTATCGTGGGCGCAGAAAAACCTTGCCAACATATCGGCAGTCTTCGTCCCAGGTGTCCAAAACACTCAAGCGGACTTCCTGTCACGGACCAAATTGGACAACAACGAGTGGTCCCCTTCACATAGAGACGTTCAGGTGGATCTTGTCACTGAAGGTCGATCCCGAAGTAGATCTGTTTGCTTCCCCCTACAATCGCAAGCTGAAGAAGTTCTACACCCGGGGGCTCTGCAGTCAAGCCATCGTGACAGATGCCCTGACGGATCAGTGGAGGTTCAAGCGGGCATATGCCTTTCCGCCACTGCCAGTTATGCTGAGATTCCTGCAGAGGCTCCGAGCAGAGCCAGTGGAAGTGGTGACAATAGCTCCCTACTGGCCGAACAGGCCTTGGTTCCCTCTCCTGGTCCAGCTCAGCTGTCGGGACCCAGTGCCTCTCCCTCTCAGACCGGACCTTCTTTCTCAAGGGTCAGTCCTGCACCCTTGTCCTGCAGTGCTGAGACTGATGGTCTGGTTCTTGAGAGGGAGAGGCTGGAATCCCTAGGTTGTGCCTCAGAAGTAATATCCACTCTCATGAGCTCGAGAAGATCCAGTACAAATAAAGTCTATGGAAGGATCTGGTCCAAATTCGTGGAGTTCTGCTCTCCTCAGGGTAGGTCTTTTAGACACCCAAAAGTCCAGGACGTTCTCAGTTTCCTCCAAACGGGCCTAGATTTACATCTATCTGTCAGCTCTTTGAGAGTCCAAGTTTCGGCACTTTCGGCCTTCTCCGGCACTTCATGGGCAGTTCATCCTCTGGTCAGACAATTTTTCCGAGGTGCATCGAGGCTCAAGCCCCAGAGAAAGCCTAGGTTCCCCAAATGGGACCTTCCATTAGTCCTTGACTCCATCTCTGGACTCAGTACGTCGGGGCCCTCCCCGCTCCCTATCAAGGTCTTTTCAGCAAAGGTGGCCTTCTTAGTGGCCATTACCTCAGCCAAAAGGGTCTCTGAAATTGCATCACTTGGTCACGAAGAACCCTTCCTAACATTTTTCCCGGACCGGGTAGTCCTCATTCCTATGCTGGGTTCCAACCCAAAAGTGTCTTCAGTTTTCCACGTCAATCAAGAGATCGTTTTACCTACATTTAGGACCCCAGGGTCCACCGAGAATCACCCTCTAGATGTGGGCGAAGCTATTAAAGAATATCTCAAAGTTACTTCTCCCTTTAGACGTTCTAGTCATCTCTTCGTGCTTCACTCAGGCAGCAATATAGGGAAGAAAGCCTCAACCAGGACTATCGCGTCCTGGATCGTACAGACCATACAACGGGCATACAGGGCTAAGGGCTTGGCTCCTCCAAAGGCGGTGACAGCCCATTCCACCAGAGGAATGGCAGCCTCGTGGGCAGCGGCTCGACATGTGGCTCCAGATACCATCTGCAAGGCAGCTTCATGGGCTTCTATTAATACCTTCATGTTGCATTATTGTATAGAGCCTGCCTCACTATCCTCTGTAAACTTTGGGTTGCAAATCCTATCGACCGATAGGGCAAATTAAAATTATGTTTTGTTCAGCATACCCACCCGTGTGGTTGGCTAGTTATTTCCCACACGTAGGCTGCCATGGAGTCTGTCAGGAAAAAGGAAAATTTATTGTCAAATACTTACCGTAATTTTCCTTTCCTGATGGACTCCATGGCAGACGGAGTTCCCACCCATTGGTCAACGAGTAGGCTAGTTACGGAACGCAGTAGCTAGTGGTGAGCACTCATTTATGGGAATGGGGTCCTATAGCATTGGAGAGGAGGCGGGGTTAACCCACACGTAGGCTGCCATGGAGTCCATCAGGAAAGGAAAATTTCGGTAAGTATTTGACAATAAATTTTCCTTTTTTTTTCAAAATTTTCGGTCTTTTTCCTTTTATAGCGCAAAAAATAAAAACCGCTGAGGTGATCAAATTCCATCAAAAGAAAGCTCTATTTGTGGGAAGAAAAGGACGCAAATTTTGTTTGGGTACAGCATTGCATGACCGCGCAATTAGCAGTTAAAGCGACGTAGTGCCAAATTGTAAAAAGTGCTCTGGTCAGGAAGGGGGTAAATCCTTCCGGGGCTGAAGTGGTTAATGTATCTTAAATAAATTAATCTACCTCTAGATAGATTTTAACTCCAAAAGAATTTTATTAAAATACATCTTAAAATCCAAAAAATCAGATTTAAATTGAAAAAAATCAGATTTTTTTAGATTTTTTATTAAAAAAATCATCGATTTTTATCCACCCTGACGGTTCATATATCTTTCTGAAAAAAATTTCCGTAAAAATCAGTAATGAAAATGTAGCACTAACTCTCGGTGGAGCTGCTGGTTTAAGCGGGTCTGTTACCTTCACTTTGCTTCCCTCTGTTTCACCAGCACCGGGTCTAGGGTTCCGTTGAGTTTACTTCTGGACGACACACGCACCAACTCTGGAGTACGTTTTCAATGCTTTATTAAACAGACAAACTTTAGGAAGTAGCAGGAAAGAGGCGGAAAAGGAAATTTTCAGGAGAAACTCAAATATTTTCTTGTAGAATCTTAGCGGCAAATGTCCTGGTAGAATTCAGATAATTATGTGGAATGCGCTCCCCTTGTGGGACACACTCCTTGCTCGTCTGGATAGGCCTCTCTCACCGGTCTAGCAGCCAGCATGCAGCACGAATCAAAAGTCTCTGCCACAGACTTGTTTGGGGGGTAAATCCATACGATCCTCTGCCACAGAATGTATCAGATTTTTCTGCAGTGAAAGTCAGTCACAGTGCCTGAACCTTTAAGCCGAACCGGCAACACTATGCTGTATAGTTACTTCTTTTGGATACGTCCTTCAACCGAGTCACCAGGCCCCTCTATAGACCAGCTCACCGCGTGATCTCTTCAAGACGGGTCCTCCCCTGGGATCTCCTCGGCTGTCCAGCTTTGTCACACAGGACCAACAGCTTAGGACCATTCCTCGGCCGCGGTGGTAGGCACCAGACAAGCCTCTGGACCAACCCCTGTGCCGCTGTATCGTGGGCCTCCCGATCGGAGGACCACGAGGTAGCTCCTTAACGCATACCTGTTGGCCAGGAGGGCCAGCAGGTGGCTGTAAAACGAACTCTAGAACATGGTGTCTGTCCCATAAATACCCTCTTCCCAGAATGCAACTCGGAGGACCACCTCCACCGAGCTTGTCTCCGAGACAGAGGAGCATCTATATACTTTGACACGTTGCCTTTCCAACACTGACCAGTGGCAACAGCGAAACCCACCGGTCAGCACGGAAACAAACACAACGTCAGCCAAGCTGGAACAGAAGCAAACTTTTACCTTCCTAACGCACAATTTACTAAATTTACATAACATGCGGTAGATTACAAATCTACCAGCACTACAAAAACAAATTAAAAAACCTGCCAGGTGTTCTAATCTCTCTCCAATCTATCCAAAACCTTATAAAAAATGTATTTTGTTATACTTGTATTGTTTCTGTGATGAGCTGGCTTCTAAAAAAATTTGCATAGTTTGCTATGTTATTTATGCCCCCTGCAGTTACTATAATTTCTTTGGTTCAAAAACAGAAATATTTATCTTATTTATTGTAACCTTTCCTTATTCTTTAAAGTAATCATTTTCAACGGAATAGTCATTACAGCATTTCAAGAGAACTCTGGCTTTTCAAACAAGTTTATCAAGTTTTATTTCACCCTGCAAGTACAAAAGTTCCACCCACAGATTCAACTGTCTATGGTAACCAACCCAAAGTGATAAATCACTTAGTGACAATGTCGCAGCGCTGCGTCTCTCTATTATTATCATTCACCTTGTTGGGTAAGTTTTCTTTACATATTTATTATATTTATAATTTCCAGAAAACACAGAAGAAACATGCGACCATTAAGGTGACCACCTTCAGAAGGTGTTTCACTTCAAAATACTTAGCCAGTTAGCCAGGTACTGATGTGAAGAGTGAGATGTTTTCTGTAATGTTATATGAAAACTGACTCACACCTGTGCTGGGTAGAGAGGAGGAGGTGGCCGGTGGATGAGCCTGTTTACCCCACACAGGTCATAGAGTCTTGTACCAGAAGACTGACATCCCTGATGGGCCAGGAGTGCATCTCTGCCTAAATACAAGTCTCCGGTGGGTGGTCGCTGGCTTTCTGGTAAGCCTCTTGTCTCTCTGTGGTGACGGGTTTCACGTGGTCAAGTTTTTGATTTTATGCTCCACATTTCACAAGTGATTTCCCTCATTGAATCCATGATTCACAAGGATTTCTCCTAATGAACTCAAATTGCCTATGAACTTTTGCAGTTGTTTGTTTTCATTAATTTTGCACTTTATATATTATTGGATTCACATTTTAATGTGTTCTTGTTTTGCACTATTTTTTCAAAAATTGTAATTGCATGCCCCTGTTAAACAGGGGCAGAAAAATTGGGCCTTTGGTTTTGGTGGTGCCAGAACACTGTAAGCCCTCAGTTACTCTTGTTGGGCGCAGGAACGGGCCCTGCTGTGAAATATTATATCAAAAATTGTAATTACATGCCCCTGTTAAACAGGGGCAGTAAAATTGGACAAGGAGCCCGTGGAATAGGCTGCTTTGGCAGCTGCGTTGGAAGGAAAACTACTCCTGCCTGGGAGACAGAGGATGAGGAGGATGCGGCGGCTTCATTATCCACTCCATCAACTCTTCTGCATCTTATGGTCCATCTTATATATACACACATTAGACTATACTGTGTGTATGTGTGTGTGTCTATATATACATATATATATATATATATATATATATATATATATATATATATATATATATATATATATATATATATATATATAGACACACACACACACAGTCAGGTCCATAATGTTTTTGCCATCCCTCTGATGGTTTTTTTTTGTTTTTTCAGCCTAATGATGGCTTGCTTCACTGATAGTGACAGCTCTTTGGATCTCATATTGAGAGTTGAAAGCAACAGATTCCAAATGCAAATAGCACACTTGAAATTAACTCTGGACCTTTTATCTGCTCCTTGCAAATGGGATAATGAGGGAACAACACACACCTGGCCATGGAACAGCTGAGCAGCCAATTGTCCCATTACTTTTGGTCCCTTAAAATGTGGGAGGCACATATACAAACTGTAATTCCTACACCGTTCACCTAATTTGGATGTAAATACCCTCAAATTAAAGCTGAAAGTCTGCAGTTAAAGCACATCTTGTTTGTTTCATTTCAAATCCATTGTGGTGGTGTATAGAGCCAAAAAGATTAGAATTGTGTCGATGTCCCAATATTTATGGACCTGACTGTATATAAATACACCGCCTGAAGTGTATTAGCAACTGTACACACTGTATTAGATACTGTGTACACCACCAGAAAAGTATTAGAAACTGTATTAGATACTGTGTACACTGCCTGCACTGTATTACAACCCGTACAATAGCTGCACTGTATTGTATACTGTGTACACCACCAGAAGTGTAGTAGAAACTGTACACACTGTATTAGATACTGTGTACATCGCCTGAAGTGTATTAGAAACTGTACACACTGTAGTAGATACTGTGTACACCACCAGAAAAGTAGTAGAAACTGTGCACACTGTATTAGATACTGTGTACACTGCCTGCACTGTATTAGAAACTGTACAATGGCTGCATTGTATTTTATACTGTGTACACCACCAGAAACGTAGTAGAAACTGTGTACACCGCCTGAAGTGTATTGGAAATAGTACACACTGTATTAGATACTGTGTACACCGCCCGAAGTGTATTAGAACTGTACACACTGTAATAGATACTGTATACACCGCTTGAAGTGTATTAGAAATAGTATATATATATATATATATATATAATGTGTATATATATATACACACACACACAAGACTGTATGTATATATTAATACACAACTTGAAGTGTATTAGAAACAGTAAACCACCAAATTCACTGTAGATATAGGCTACCCTGGATGCAGAATATATATATATATATATATATATATATATATATATATATATATATATATATATATATATATATATTATATATATATATATATATATATATATATATATATATATATATATATATATATATATATATATATATATATATATATATATATATATATATATATATATTTTATATATATATATATATTTATTTAGACTGACTGTGTATATATATTTATATTTAGACTGACTGTGTATATATCAAATACACTGCCACTAACTGAATAACCTGCCTGCTTAATCTAACTCAAGCTATCTCTCTGTCCACGCCAACAACACTACACATGGCCGCCCTGTAAGCAGCCTTATATAGTGTGGGGTGTGGACTTAGTCCCCCTTAAGCCATGATTGGCCAAAGGCACCCTGCCTTTGGCCAATTATGGCTCTCTCAGCAAAGTGCGCTGTGATTGACCAAAGCATGCAAGTCAGGTACATGCTTTGGCCATTCATCATACAGCAATGCACTGCGATCTCGCAGGGCATTCCATGGCGCTCAAATTTCCCACGAAAGCCCCATAATGTTCGCTGTTCTGCGAATGGGCAAAAAATCAAAGTTTGAGTCAAACTTATGTTCGACCCCATCCCTACTGTGTACACTGCCTGCACTGTATTAGAAACTGTACAACGGCTGCACTGTATTGTGTGCTGTGTACACCACCATAAGTGTAGTAGAAAATGTACACACTCTTTTAGATACTGTGTACACCGCCTGAAGTGTATTAGTAACAGTACACCACCGAATGCACTGTAGATATAGGCTACATTGGAAGCAGAGTATATATATATATATATATATATATATATATATATATATATATATATATAGACCCCCTTACATTTTTCACTCTGTTATATTGCAGCCATTTGCTAAAATCATTTAAGTTCATTTTTTTCCTCATTAATGTACACACAGCACCCCATATTGACAGAAAAACACAGAATTGTTGACTTTTTTGCAGATTTATTAAAAAAGAAAAGCTGAAATATCATATGGTCCTAAGTATTCAGACCCTTTGGTCAGTATTTAGTAGAAGCACCCTTTTGATCTAATACAGCCATGAGTCTTTTTGGGAAAGATGCAACAAGTTTTTCACACCTGGATTTGGGCATTCTCTGCCATTCCTTGCAGATCCTCTCCAGTTCTGTCAGGTTGGATGGTAAACGTTGGTGGACAGCCATTTTTAGGTGTCTCCGGAGATGCTCAATTGGGTTTAAGTCAGGGCTCTGGCTTGGCCATTCAAGAACACTCACGGAGTTGTTGTGAAGCCACACCTTTGTTATTTTAGCTGTGCTTGTGGTCATTGCCTTGTTGGACGGTAAACCTTCGGCCCAGTCTGAGGTCCTGAGCACTCTGGAGAAGGTTTTCATCCAATATATCCCTGTACTTGGCCGCATTCATCGTTCCCTCGATTGCAACCAGTCATCCTGTCCCTGCAGCTGAAAAACACCCTCACAGCATGATGCTGCCACCACCATGCTTCACTGTTGGGACTGTATTGGACAGGTGATGAGCAGTGCCTGGTTTTCTCCACACATACCGCTTAGAATTAAGGCCAAAAAGTTCTATCTTGGTCTCATCAGACCAAAGAATCTTATTTCTCACCATCTTGGAGTCCTTCAGGTGTTTTTAGCAAACTCCATGCAGGCTTTCATGTGTCTTGCACTGAGAAGAGGCTTTCGTCGGGCTACTCTGCCATAAAGCCCCGACTGGTGGAGGGCTGCAGTGATGGTTGACTTTCTACAACTTTCTCCCATCTCCCGACTGCATCTCTGGAGCTCAGCCACAGTAATCTTTGGGTCCTTCTTTACCTCTCTCACCAAGGCTCTTCTCCCCCGATAGCTCAGTTTGGCCAGATGGCCAGCTCTAGGAAGGGTTCTGGTTGTCCCAAAGGTCTTCCATTTAAGGATTATGGAGGTCTCTGTGCTCTTAGGAACCTTAAGTGAAGCAAAAATTTTTTTGTAACCTTAGCCAGATCTGTGCCTTGCCACAATTCTGAGCTCTTCAGGCAGTTCCTTTGACCTCCTAATTATCATTTGCTCGGACATGCACTGTGAGCTGTAAGGTCTTATATAGACAGGTGTGTGGCTTTCCTAATCAAGTCCAATCAGTATAATCAAACACAGCTGGATTCAAATGAAGGTGTAGAACCATCTCAAGGACAATCAGAAGAAATGGACAGGACCTGAGTTAAATATATGAGTGTCACAGCAAAGGGTCTGAATACTTAAGACCATGTGATATTTCAGTTTTTCTTTTTTAATAAATCTGCAAAAATGTCAACAATTCTGTGTTTTTCTGTCAATATGGGGTGCTGTGTGCACATTAATGAGGAAAAAAATGAACTTAAATGATTTTAGCAAATGGCTGCAATATAACAAAGAGTGAAAAATTTAAGGGAGTCTGAATACTTTCCATCCCCACTCAAAACTCCTGTCCGCAGCTCCTCCAGGACCGGCACGGTGTCCATCAAAAGAAAAAAAAAAAGTGGAGATACATACCTCCCAACTTTTGAACTTGACAATGTGGGACACTTAGAAGATCCGATGTGTGGAGAGCGCAGCGCACCATGCCGAGAAGTGGGCGTGGCCAGCAAAAAAGGGCGTGGCCATTTGGTTGTGGTTTAAGAGGTGTGGTCAATCATATTGGAGACATGTTTACATCACTATAGTATATCTCAATTTAACAAAAGTCTGTCTATTTTTACACTATTTTTAGAGTATTTTGCTTAAAGTTTATTAGAAGAATGTAATGTAGTTGAATACAGTTGGACTGAGAAACTCTCTTATGTTTCTGCATACATCCTGACCTCTGAAGACACACAGCGCACTGGATGGGGCCACATGTCCAGAGAGACCCCAGGATGGGATGGGGGGGTGGACAGGGAGATCGCAGGATGGGACGGGGAGATCGCAGGGTGGGACAGGGAGATCGCAGGGTGGGACGGGGAGATCGCAGGGTGGGAGGGGGAGATCGCAGGATTGGACGGGGAGATCGCAGGATTGGACGGGGAGATCGCAGGATTGGACGGGGAGATCGCAGGGTGGGACGGGGAGATCGCAGGATGGGACGGGGAGATCGCAGGGTGGGACGGGGAGATCGCAGGGTGGGACGGGGAGATCGCAGGATGGGACGGGGAGATCGCAGGGTGGGACGGGGAGATCGCAGGGTGGGACGGGGAGATCGCAGGATTGGACGGAGAGATCGCAGGATTGGACGGAGAGATCGCAGGATTGGACGGAGAGATCGCAGGATTGGACGGGGAGATCACAGGATGGGACGGGGGGGTGGACAGGGAGATCGCAGGATTGGACGGGGGGGTGGACAGGGAGATCGCAGGATTGGACGGGGGGTGGACAGGGAGATCGCAGGATTGGACGGGGGGGTGGACAGGGAGATCGCAGGATTGGACGGGGGGGGTGGACAGGGAGATCGCAGGATTGGACGGGGGGGGGGGTGGACAGGGAGATCGCAGGATTGGACGGGGGGGTGGACAGGGAGATCGCAGGATTGGACGGGGGGGTGGACAGGGAGATCGCAGGATTGGACGGGGGGGTGGACAGGGAGATCGCAGGATTGGACGGGGGGTGGACAGAGAGCTCAGGAGAGGAAACATAAACAGGGCAATTCATATTGAGACACACACAGAACACTTCCCCGTTCTCAGCACACACTCTCCTTATCTCCTGCTGCAGAGTCCTGTACAGATTAAACAGACAGAACGAGTGATGCTCTGTGTCTGCAACCTGAGCTAAGATTCTGGGCACAGGCTTCACCAGAAATCTATCTGTCATCTGCCAGGACACTGCAATAGATTAAGTTAACTGCAGCAACTTTCCTATCACACATACACAGACCTGCAGAAAGCCCTCCTCCTCGTCTTCAGCACAGACCGGCAACTGACCCCGCCCCCACGGGGAGTGTTCTGTTGGCAAATACAGGAGGATGATTGCCATGTGCTGCAGCCAATCACCATGAGGACAAGCAGCCACGAGTTCCAATCAAAGAAAATTTCCACACAGTGAGAAAACCAGCCTCAGGCTGTGCCGTTGTTCTGCCGAGAAAGTTCCGCTCGGCGGATTAGTTCCCCCCTCTACTGCGCATGCACAGTAGAAGCCGGCGGAAATAGCCGAAGCGGAACAGCTGAAAATCAGCTGTACACGGCGCCTGTAAGAGGGCCCCTCGCGGGCTCGCTTCGCTCGCCACGCTTCGGGCACGGCCTCGCTGCGCTCGGCACTTTTAGATTCCCCCTCTAGGTCCACTTGGATAGTGGGGAAGGAATCTGGACCCAGAGCGCAGGCGCCGTGTACAGCTGATCGAAGCGTTTGAGCTTCGGCTATCTCCGGCGGCCAACAGTAGTACGTACTGCGCAGGCGCTGCACCTGCGCAGTACAGGGGGGGAACCTATCCGCTGAAGGAACTTATTCGGCAAGACACCGTGCGGGATTCATTCTGTGTGCACAGGACAATGCAGGGAACATTCTCCTACCTTTCTTCCAGAGCAGGAACAGCCTTCAGGGGAGACCCGGAGTTGGGGGGTGGAGCCGGGGGCGGAGCTTAGGCGCGAGGAGGAATCCTCCTCCAGCTCGCACTGAATGCTGGGGCTCCACTCTCCTCCTTGTCGTGACGTCACTGGTTGTTAGACGCCAGGCGGGCCATGCCTAGCAACCAGTTGTTTTGGCAGTTAGCCAGGCAGCATCTGGGGGTGAAATGAAGTGGTCTTGGCCAGAGCCAGTACAGCGCCGGACAGTGAGGGACAGCGGCAATGCAGCTGCAATTTTTAGGGGGCATCAGATCCCAATGGGGCGATTCTGGGACATTGTATTGTCCCGGAATGAAGGTGCCCGGGATGCGGGACAGACCTCCCACAGCGGGACTTTCCCGGGCAATCCGGGACGGTTGGGAGGTACCACATGTGTGAGACTTTTTGGCAGTCTAGCCACGTACAAGACCCCAAAAACCAAGAACCACCTTTAGGCTTTCTAAGGGCGTACATTTTTGAATTCACTCCTCACTATCACAGTTTGGGAGGCTATGAAATGCCCAGATAGCGCAACCCCCCCCACCCAATGACCCCATTTTGGAAAGTAGACACCCCAAGTTATTTGCTGAGAGGCATGTTGAGTATTTTGCAGTTCTCGCTTTTTGTCACAAAGTTTTGAAAATTGAAAAAAGGAAAAAAAAAAATTCCTTTTCTTTCTTAATTTTCAAAAACAAATGAGAGCTGCAAAAAGAAGACTCACCATGCCTCTTAGCAAATACCTTGGAGCCCTTTAACACTGAGGCGCTTTACAGGTGGTACAATGCTAAAAATAGCGCCTGCATAGCGCCTGTAAAGAGCCTCTCCTGTCTCTCCAGTGTGAAAGCCCGAGGGCTTTCACACTGGAGCGGTGAGCTTGCAGGACAGTAAAAAAAAGTCCTGCAAGCCGCATCTTTGCAGCGCTGTAGGAGGTGGTGTATATACCGCTCCTAAAGCGCCCCTGCCCATTGAAAACAATGGGGCAGCACCAGCAAACCGCCGCTGCAGCGGCGCTTTGCGAGCGGTTATAACCCTTTTTCAGCCACTAGCAGAGGTTAAAACCACCCCGCTAGCGGCCGAATAGTGCCGCTAAAACGACAGTAAAGCGGCACTAAAAATAGCGCCGCTTTACCGCCGACCCCCACCCGCTCCAGTGTGAAAGGGCTCTTGGGATGTCTACTTTCCAAAATGGGGTCATTTGGAGGGGTTTTGTGCTATCTTGCCATTTCAGGGCCTCCGAAACTGTGATAGGTAGTGAGGAAGTGAAATCACAATTTTACGCCCTTAGAAAGCCTGAAGGCAGTGCTTAGTTTTCAGGGTCCTGTATGCGACTAAGCTCCCAAAAAGTCCCACACATGTTGTATCACTGTACTCAGGAGAAGCAGCAGAATGTATTTTGGGGTGTAATTTCACATATGCTCATGGTATGTTTAAACATTATATCATTTAGTGATAACTTTGTGAAAAAAAGAAAAAAAAATTGAAAAAAAAGCCCTTTCTGACACTTTTTGTTTACATTAAAAAAATTTTTTTTGGTAGAAAATTACTTTGAACACCCAAAAATTATATATTTTTATAAAGCAAAGGCCCTACAGATTAAAATGGTGAGTGTTGCAATTTTTTTTTCACACAGTATTTGCGCAGCGATTTTTCAAACTAAATTTTTTTGGGGAAAAAAAACACTTTTTTGAATTTTAATGCACTAAAACACACTATATTTCCCAAATGTTCGGTAAAATATGAAAGAAGATCTCATTCTGAGTACATAGATACCAAACATGACATGCTTTTCAAAGTTGTGCACAATCGCGCAGCGACGAAAAACATTACATACATTTTTAAAGCCCTTTAAAAGCCTTTACAGGTTACCACTTTAGATTTACAGAGAAGGTCTCCTGCTAAAATTACTGCCCTCGATCTGACATTCGCTGCGATACCTCACATGCATGGTGCAATTGCTGTTTACATATGACACAAGACCGACGCTTGCGTTTGCCTTTGCGCGAGCACGGGGGGACAGGGGTGTTTTTTTTTTAATTATTATTTAGTTTGCTTTTTATTTTTACACTGTAACTTTAATTTTTTTTTTTTATCATTTTTATTGTTATCACTGAGAATGTAAATATCCCCTATGATAGCAATAGGTGGTGACAGGTACTCTTTTAAAAAAAAAAATTGGGGTCTCTTAGACTCTAGATCTCTCCTCTGCCCTCAAAGCATCTGACCACACCAAGATTGGTGTGATAAGATGCTTTCCCAATTTCCCAATGGCGCTGTTTATATCCCGCGACGTCATGAAATGCTCATGGCTTCCGGTTTCTTAAATTATAGAGATGATTGGAGCCGTTCTGGTCTCCGATCAGCTGTATGGTCAGCTGGTGGAACCACTGGCTGCATTATCAGGTTCCCCGATGGGACAGGAGAGCCTGAGAAAACCATGGAAGACGGCGGGGGGGTGTTCCCTAATTAGCCGCTAGGATTGCTTTTACATGACAGCCGACCGCTGGTTCAAAAGAACGATACCAAGATGATACCTAAACCTGTAGGCATAATTCTGGTATAACCACTCAAAGTACGTTACGTTGCTGGTCCTTGTTGGGCATATATTGTAATGTTCTTTTTTTTCATGCAGCCTGTGGGCTGCATGAAAAAAAATGAGATTGGTCGATGGGTATGCCCACCATTAGAATACCGCCCTGCATCCACCCACTTCTAATGATGGGCATACATGCACCATTTTTTTTTTAACTGTGGTGGTGAAATCACCTCCTACAGCGCTGGAGTTGCTCATTTACGTATCGTGAGAGCAAACCCTGTTGCTGTCAAGATAAATAAATCAGTGGTGCAGCTGAATGGCATACCTGAAAAGCAAACAATGGTAACAATAAAACATTAACAAAATAAAACAACTTATTTTTTTATTGCAATCTGTGCCTAAAAAAAAATGCCCAAGCATGGGGGCAATCCGCCCCTAATGTTAGGAGCAAATCGCCCCTCCACCCCATGCTTCGGCATATATGCTCTTTTTTGATAAAGAAATCAGTGCTGCAGCTGAATGGGCATACCTACAAAGAAAATAATAATTAACAATAAAACACAATTAGGTATAAAATAATTACATACCTGCAAAGTAAACATGATAAAACATAGTAACATTAAAACATTGCAGTTATAAAATACAGTGAAACAGAGCAGAACAAAAGAGAGCGAACAATAGAGAGAGAGAATAGAAAGAGAAGAACAATAACACGACAACTATTTTTTGGCTTTTCATATATATATATATATATATATATATATATATATATATATATATATATATATATATATATAATATTAGTAGTTGTAGGGTTCCAGATTCAGGTCTCTAAAAATGCGATGGCATCTTTGGAGACCCTGTGAAAGTGTGTCCTATGACTGTGCAGTGCTGTATCCTATGCTAATACTCCACTAGTTTGTGTTAGCATTGGAAACATTCACAGATGCAGAGATCACGTTGGTTAGGAAAGGAGGGACAATAAAAGAGGGTGTCATGCCTGTATCCACGTTTCCTACAGACACAACATCTTTTTTGGGGTGTTCTTTGGCCTGAGGTACCACGGAGGACTTCTGTGAAGTGCCTCTCATGCAGCCGGCTCACTGCATTTGCATTGGGAAGTTGGGCCACAGCACCATCTGGAAACAGAAGGGCTGTGATCATCTCTTCCTGGAATTTAGGGAGGGACCAATTTGTCCTGATGCTTTGTATAGCACATAAGCGTTCAGCAGAGCCAATTGAAATAGGTATACAGACACTCTTTTGTACCAGTGTCTGGCCTTACCCGCAATTAGGTATGGCGCTAACAACTGGTCGTTGGGGTCCCCCCCTCCCATATTTAGGTTGTATTTGTGGACACAGAGGGGTTTCTCCACAACACCAGTCAACGTTTGAATTCGGACAGTCGTATCTGCATGAAGGGAGGACAGAACAAAAACATTCAGATTATCCCTCCATTTCACTGCGAGCAAATTATTACACTTCAAGCAGGCTCTCTCCCCCAGTCTAAGTCAGGATTCTACAAGCTGCTGGGGTAAGCCCCGGCGATTAGATCGCACGGTGGACTGGTAATGGACTGGGGGGGGACCCATGCTGTTTTTTTCAATGATTTTTATCTATATTGCCGGGATCCGGCAAAACATTACAGCCGCGAGCAGTTATAAACAGGGGAAAGATGCGCTACTTGACAGACAGACTAAGTAGGCCCCTCAGGCACGATATTTAAAGGAATATTTCATTTTTATTGTTTCACTTTAAGCATTATTAAAATCACTGCTCCTGAAAAAACTTCTGTTTTTGAGCTTGGGTTCACACATGTGCGGTGCGAATTGAAGCTCAGGTTTCACTGGGGAGATAAAAATCTCCTGTTCAAAGGCTCATCTGCATTTTAGCTCAGGATCAGTGAGCAGGGAGAGGAGGAGGGAGAGAGGGGAGGAAAGGGGGAGGTGTAGTGAGGAGAAGGAGAAAATCCATGTTTAGAACGCAATGCATCTGCGAAGCAGATGCGTTCCCATAGAAGATAAGGGGCTCGTAATTCGCACCGCAATGCCCAGAAAACGTACACGTTTTTTGTGCAATGCGAATGCAACGCACATATGTGAACCAGATGCATTCATATGAATGTATTTTAAAATGTCCTGCGAATTAGATGAGGTGTAAGCCGCATCTAATTCGCATAGGTGTGAACGGGGGCTAAAACTTTTTTTTTCATTGATACGTGTTCCCTGGGGCAGGACTCGGTTCTCCAAACACTTTTTATGGCAATAACATGCATATAAGCCTTTAATATGAGCACTTTTGATTTTTCATGTTCGTGTCCCATAGACTTTTTTTTTTTAAATCTCTTTATTACTTTTTCCATGGAAAAATGGAATATGGCTGGAGAGTCCTCAATAGAATACGGCACCTCATCCTAAAAGTCAATATAGAACAAAGAATTTTTTTCACAGAGATAATTAAAAAATATAGTTTTATTAATACACATAATAAAAAAGCAATATACACAGAATCGCTGTAAAAAACAACACATAAAAATACAGTGGAGACCAGCCAGTGTGTATGAAGGAAAAAGAGAGAAAAGAGAGAGACATATAACCGTATATGCTAATAATGGTATAAAGCAATATTGGTTTGTCAGTGATTTATCAATAAACAAATGCAAGACATGGCTGGGGTGGCCCCCTCTTGGAAAAACCAGAGCCCCTAACAGTGACCCCCAGAAGGAAAAATTGGTACCTACCAAAGGCTTACAACAAGCACCAGGGGAAATGCGGCACCCCAAGGGAGTCGGAGGTCCTGCACCGCAACTATACATGGCTGCAGGGGGCAAACAGAGACCTAGCAAAAAAAGGAGTATGTTCAATATATATGCTATAAGGAGGTCCTTTGTAGGATTGATCCAAAACATAGTAAAGGGGCTAACATAGCCTCAAGGTACTTACAGTGTGTATATAATAAAAACAAAAACAAAACACAAGGGCGCCCAAAATGCTAAGTGACTGTATGAACTGAGGGAGATGAGACAATTCCACCAGGATGGGTGCTATCTCAGATATGATATTACTGAAACAGAAAAAACAAGAAATGCAGACAACAAATTTAAAAAAAAAAAAGGAAAAAAAAAAATGTGTTGGTGTAATACCACCAAATAGCTTAAAAAAGTAATAAATGAAGAGATAAATCCCTGACAAACCAATATTGCTTCATACCATTATTAGCGAATACTGTTATATGTCTCTCTCTTTTCTATTTAGAGTCTACAAAATTGCACAGGTGTAATCATCTTTCCCTGCGGAAGCCAAAGTTGGCGAAACATGTAGGAATTGATTACCTGTTAGGACCTGCTTTCATACACACTGGCTGGTCTCCACTGTATTTTTATGTGTTGTTTTTTACAGTGACTCTGTGTATATTGCACCCTTGTACATTTGTACGGTTTTTTTAATTATGTGTATTAATAATACAATATTTTTTAATTATCTGTGTGAAAAAAAATTCTAATTCCTTGGCACTTCTATAATCCCCTCCCCTTTCCCTATTCTTTGTTCTATATTACTTTTTCCATATACATTGTACATTTCACAATTTACATTTAAAAAATCCATTCATAGTCATTTCATCAACATTAATAAACCCCTCCCCTTTACCCCATCCATTAATATCTATTTTTTCTGTGCAATCCCCCACTCAAAAAAAAAAGAAAATATATTATTCAATACCATTGTATTCTCTCTCTCTCTCTCTCTCTCTCTCTCCCCCTCCCTCTCTCCCTCTCTCTCTCTCTCTCTCTCTCTCTCTCTCTCTCTCTCTCTCTCTCTCTCTCTCTCTCTCTCTCCTCTCTCTCTCCCTCTCCCTCTCCCTCTCTCTCTCACTCTCTCTCTCTCCCTCTCATATTGTAGGTCTGTCCTTATCCTGGCCGCCGATAAAATTTGATCTCGATCTCTAAAGTTCAATAAAATCCCCAAAAACGGGCGGGCAGGGTGCAACTGGTTTTAGGGAGCGGAAGAAGATCCTATGCGCTTTTTCCACCGCAAATGTTACAGACATGTCTGTTAAGCCTAATGTTCTTACCAAGAATTTCTCTGAAAATGTATCAATTTTTGTTGTAAGGGCTTGCTACTTACTTTAATGGCTTCCATGATATCTTTAGCAGAGGGAAATTGCTCTACCTGATTTCTGTATTTCAGTCTGAGTTTCTACTGGTATTCCAACAGCTTGGGGGGATTTTATTTCTGGGGGAGGTTTAATACTGATTTTCCTGATGTCTTCGCTGCCATTGAGGTGGGAAAGAAGCAAGGGGTAACAATCTGCACTTTGACAAGGAGTCTATTAGGGGCCATGCAGACCTAATATTTGGGGAGCCTCATGGCTCTGAAAATCCCCGCTATTCAACAAAGGGCAAAAATCCACGTCTTCCCTCACTCCCCACCTCTCCTCTCTCCTCTTTTTACAATCTTTTCCCCCTCTTCCTGGGGCAACTTAAGGCCTGGCTTTATGAGTTTGTGTTCCGCCTACTACTCTCCCACCTGTCCCCTTATTTCTCTGTCCAAAATGCAGAAAAAAAAAAAAAAACAGGACCTACTGTTTTTTTGTTTTCTGCCTGCTGTATCGCAGGATCACTCAGATGGAAACATTTATCCAGAGTCTCTGCCGAGAGCTGATGGCTGGTACCTGGAGAGCAGAGAGAGGCAGGAACTGGGAGCCAGGAACCAGGTATCAGGGGACTAAGGAAACCAGGCACAGAGAGCCCAAAGCCAGGAACCAGAAGCCTAGAAGCAGAGGGAACCAGGAACTAGGAGCCAGAACCTGAGGAGCCGGGGGGTCGGGGGTCATCCACTACCCCTCCTACTGCTCTGCTTTTTATACAAGGATCTGCACCAAACTGATCGAGCGTCAGGAGCCGCCGACGATCCTCCTCTCTCCTCCTACTGCTCTGCCACTTGTTCGGGGATCCATTCCGACCCCCCTTCCTTAGCAATAGTTTCTTGATGCCGCCACGGGGAAGAGAGTTATTCGACGGTTCGAGAGTTATTCGACAGTACAGCTGGAGCTGGCGTCTCACATGGCTGAGAACCTCACGGAAACGGAGCCCGCCCACCACTCCACACGTCACACACTCACACGCACATCACACATCCTGGAGCGTGTCCCATAGACTTTAACGGTATTCGCGTGTTCGCACAAATGTTTTGCCTGTTCGCAAGTTCTGGTGCGAACCGAACCGGGGGGTGTTCGACTCATCCCTAGTTAGTGGAGAAGTGCCCTCTTACACTAGTAGAGATGAGCGGAACACACCCCTGGGTTCAGCAAACATAAGTAAAGCTTTGGTGCCAAATCCCAACCCTATTGAAGTCAGCTGAATACCATACCAGTGTAGTGAAGTGATCATTTCTTTGCCCATTTACCAAGTGTATACTCCTGTGTTTGTTTTGCCTTTTTCCAATATGGCTGCTATGCTCTCTCTCTCTGCATTGAAGATGAGGTCATCAAGAAGAGCAGATGCATGGCAAGGTTGCTTGGGTAAGTTGGTGGAGGAGAGAACACATGTTGGAGAGAGAACAGAGGATTCCTGCAGAGAGAGAAAAGGCTAAGTGCTGCAGCTTCCCCTCACTGAGACATACATAGAGACGACTGATAATGATTTCATGTTCCTGTTTGGAAAATACCTTATGTTGGATGGTTCACTTAATGTTATTTCTTCAATACATGGACTTTCAAATACAATGCTGTGTGGATTACTGTCTATGTGGATGATACATTTCTCAATTGAGATTTCACTTGCTATCCACAAGCCCCAATTGAGTGGAGGCACCAGCGCATGTTAAAGATCCTGTCCTGATCACACAAATTATAAAGACTCTGCTCCTAAATACTATACAGGTGGCGCCATCATACCCTAGTAGCCGCAGAGAGTGAAACGAATAGTGCTACACCAGACCCTGATCCAAGCATGCAGCTGTTGATGAGGACAAGGGCGTCTTCCCCACAACCCTGGCTTAGTGGTTGTGAGGGTCTGCGGGCAGAGGGCTTTTTAGAATCTGGAAACTTCCTTTAACAATAAGGGAGCGCCAAGATACTGCCCCTCCCATGTGAATGAGCAAGGAGTACATAGTACCCCTACTCATTCAGACAAAATATAAACAGTAACAAAAAAAACCTCACACACACAAAGCCTTTATTAAGAAAAAAAAACCCCCCATGATGTATATCCACCATCAGCCATGTCATCCAGTGATGCAGATACCTATCAGTGATGATGATGATGATGATGCCTTACATCCATTGGCCCGCAAAGAGAAAAAAAAAAAAAACACCCGCTGACACAATCCTATCCCGACAACTGCATGTCCACTACTGACAGCTCCAGCAGATGACAATTTATTTAAACAAAGGAAATTGTAGCACTAGAAAGGACCAATAGAAGCCCAACAATTTCACACTGTGTCTATATGAAACAGAGGACATTAATGTGTGTGTGTGTGTATATATGTATATATATACATATATATAAAAAGCTCAAAAATATATATACTGTATGTAAGGGTCCAAAAATAAGCAATATCCTTGATGAAAGGACAAGCCAGTATGTAAAGATGGGCACAGGGGTGTTCGGAAGCCGCACGTGCAGAGCCCGCCAGGAAGTTGGCACTGCACAGCGCTAATCACAAGCAGTGAGACATTGTCCTGATGCACGGCTGCAGAGATTGGGAAATGTATCACTGCTTGTGATTAGCGCTGTGCAGTGCCGACTTCCTGTCGCGCTCTGCACGTGCAGCTTCCGAACACGACTGAGCTCATCCTTACCTGTATGGACACAGCAGGTAAATGGATGTCATCAGTCAAAGGGCACACACTACACTGACTATAGCATCACAATGTTTTTTAAATCACCTTGCTGAGCTCTGTAATCCCACAATCCAGTGATTCACCTGGCTACTGCTAAACCCAGGCTTGCCTGATTGCCCGACGATAAGAAAGAAAGAGTGCGCACCAGCCTAGTGTATTATCCTAAGGTATATTTATTAAAACCAAGATTAAAATCTCACAAGGGTAGGAAGAAAAAAAATCGCACTATTAACAATCACAAGGCGATTGGTCCACTGGTAGCAGTTTCCAGGTCCTAGGAAGAGGACGTACGAACCGCTGCTGGCTAACGCTTTTCGAAGGAGTCCCTTCTTCTTCAGAGCCTTATCTGTGCTATTCTCTTGCAGCTATTTATACATGTGTCCATCTGTTCATCTGAAAATCTCCTTTCAGATCAGTACTGGAGCCCCTCCCCTAATTGGTGGGAGGTCTTACAAAGGGCAGACCTTAACCACATTGTTGTATGTGTATACTGATAGTTTGTCTCTTATATCTTATCTTGTTATATAATTTTATTTTATTTCACATGTGTGTGCACACTGGAAGTACATGCGCCCAGCAGTAAGCTGACCTGGATCTATTGATGAGTACCGTACATCTAGTTGACCTGGGTATTGTAGATTGCAGAAGGAGAATATCAAGTATCATGTATATAGAAAAGATAGCATTAGCTCTCACCTTCACCCAAAGGGCCCCCCTGTGAGAACCACAGCTGCTCCAGCGTCCATAGCCGACAGCCCCCATCTGATCGCATGTCTCGATATCCCATCCCGGCGGGTGGAACGCACGCCGCGCTGTCACTTCCTAGTTGCGATCCACTGGGCGGAAGTGCGGTCCTGACGTCACTGCCCGTGTGCCCGTTGGCGCACGGGATTGACGTCTAGTAGTAAACAATAGCCGCCATATTATCAGAAGAAAAGGTAGAGGGCCAAGCCAGACAGAAGCGTTTGACGGGAAGTGACGCCAGGACCGCACTTCCGCCCAGTGGATCGCAACTAGGAAGTGACAGCGTGGTGTGCGTTTCACCCACCGGGATGGGATATCGAGACGTGATCAGATGGGAGCTGTCGGATATGGACGCTGGAGCAGCTGTGGTTCTCACAGGGGGGCCCTTTGGGTGAAGGTGAGAGCTAAGGCTATCTTTTCTATATACATGATACTTGATATTCTCCATCTGCAATCTACAATACCCAGGTCAGCTTACTGCCGGGTGCATGTACTTCCAGTGTGCACACACATGTGAAATAAAATATAAGAAGATAAGATATGAGAGACAAACTATCATTATACACGTACAACAATGTGGTTAAGGTCTGCCCTTTGTAAGACCTCCCACTAATTAGGGGAGGGGCTCCAGTACTGATCTGAGAGGATTTCCAGATGAACAGATGGACACATGTATAAATAGCTGCAAGAGAATAGCACAGATAAGTATCTGAAGAAGAAAGGACACCTTCGAAACGCGTTAGCCAGCAGCGGTTCGTATGTCCTCTTCCTAGGACCTGGAAACTGCTACCAGTGGACCTATCGCCTTGTGATTGTTAATAGTGTGATTTTTTTCTTCCTACCCTTGTGAGTAGATTTTAATCTTGGTTTTAATAAATATACCTTAGGATAATGCACTAGGCTGGTGCGCTCTCTTTCTTTCTTATCGTTTACTACTAGGATATTCCCATACTGGAGAGCAGCAAGGCTGAAATTCATTGTCCTTTTTGAACCCTTGGGATCATCTAGCTTACACACCTGTGCGCAAGAGTATTTGCTTCTGTCGTACTGTACATTGCCTGATTGCCCATGTGCTCCTGGGTGTTGCCCATGTGCTCCTGAGTGTTGCCCATGTGCTCCTGAGTGTTGCCCATGTGCTCCTGAGCATCTGTATGAGGATCCTGTGTGGAAAATAGCTGATCCTTTTGCTCAGGCTTTGTCTATTACAGCCAGTTGGTGTTAAATTCCAGATCGCCACAAGGTTACACTCTGCTGTTTCTCTTGGAGTTGTGCGATATCTCTCTCTCTCTCACTCTATAATCCTGTGCTCCCATGATGTATCATCCAGAATAGATTGGGGGGGGGGGGGGTTGTCTGGTGTTCACCTTTACATTTTTTTCTGTTAAGTTGAACTAACCCTTTTACATTGCATTAAAGCAAAAAGCATTTTGTTCTTTTTTTTTTAAAAAAAATGAACTTATTGAACAAAAGTGACAGTATATATGATTTCCTTTCTCCTAGGTGTTTGTCACGGTGGGTTTCCCTGTAGTTTTAGTGACCTGGTGAAGAATCTAAATTTCGTTAATGAAAGGGTTCGGCCAGTAAAAGACAGTTATACTGTAACCAATGTAACTATTGATATAACCCTGTACACTGTTGTTTCACTGGTAAGTTTACATAACTGATTATGGGTTCTTGTATTGTATTTTCTACCTATTACTATCTTTATTGTACAGTATAGTGTTGTATATACAGTATATCAGTCATGCTGACAAACTAATATAACTTAATAAAGAAAAATAAATTGACATATATCAAAAAATTTTAATTGCTGAAAATATATTTTTTATGCAGGAAGGTAAGTATATGTGTCGGTGGAGGTCTTTAAAGTTAAAGTGAAATTGATTTATCCTTAAAGTGTAAGTTCACCTTTACAGAAAATCTGTAAGGTGAAATTATATTGGACCCTGTCCCTATCGCTCCTGGTCCCGCTAACCTGGAGAGTGATGTGTCCGTTCTGACACATCGCATCACCGATTTACCAGTCGGGGGATTTGAAATCCGCACGGCTTTCTCTTCTCTTCGTCCATGGTGACAGGACGGGCTACCTGGGTTCTGATTTGTTGGCGCCGCCCATGTGACGGCGCCGACCAGTTAGAATGCTCCTAAACATACCTCCTGATGAGGTACGTTTTGGAGATTATGCCGAGGGGGTTTCTAAGCCCCGGACAAGTGAGGCGGCTTTACGATGTGTCAGATCGGGTGATCACAGCGCTCCAGGTCAGTGGGGGGGGGGGGGTGAGGAGGTGAACTTACCCTTTAAGGGACCCTTCCGGCTCAGCGCATGTTTTTTTATATATACTGGAGCCTGTAAAGCATAGCACCCCCAATCAGCAGATTGTCAGGATCCTGCAGACTCTCAGTACATGGTCTGCCCGTACCTCTGACATGAGCAGGCAGTCACTGAATTGCAGGAAGAATAAATGAATTAAAAGCTCACCACGCTGTTTTTAAATTAAGCCACAGGATGCTGGGAGAGGATCCCTTGTCTGCTGTCACAGGGAGGGGGGATCATGCAGGAGCTGGAACATGTTACATGTTCCAAAGGTGAACTTAGCCTTTAAAGTGATATTAAACCCTCAGTGTAAGAAATGTCAGCAGCTGAATTAACCACTTACAGACCGTCTGCAGCATTTACTGCAGCAAGGTGGCCCAGGTGCTGCTTTGTGCAGTAGGCTCCGGGGGGCACGCGCTCGCGGCATGCCGATTGGACGGAGGAGGAGCCATTCAGCGGCCACCCGTGAGCATTCCCCAGGGAGGCAGAGAGTCAGAACGGCGATCTGCCTATGTTAACAGGGCAGATCGCCGTTCTGACAGGGGAGAACATAGAGATCTTGTGTTCCGGCTAAGCTGGAACACGGATCTCTGTGTTCTCCCAGTCAAAGCAATCCCTAGGGACCCACTTAAATCCTTTGATCGCCCCTGGTGTTCCCTGCCAGTGTCATTATTACAGTAACAGTGCATATTTTTAGCATTGATCACTGTATTCGTGTCACTGGTCCCCAAAAAAGTGTAAAAAATGTCAGGTGTCTGATTTGTCAGCCGCAATGTCGCAGTCCTGCTAAAAAATGCTGATCACCCCCATTGCTGGTAAAAAATAAATAAATAAAAATTCCATAAAAACATCCCATTATTTGTAGACGCTATAACTATTGTGTAAACCAATCAATATACACTTATTGGGATTTTTTTTTTACCAAAAATATGTAGCACAATACATATTGGCCTAAATTGATGAAGAAATTAGATTTTTAAAATTTTTTTACTGGATATGTATTATAGCAGAAAGTAAAAAATATTGTTTTTTTTTTCAAAATTGTCGCTCTTTTTTTTTTTTTTTGTTTATAGCGCAAAAAAATAAAAACCGCAGAGGTGATCAAATACCACCAAAGGAAAGCTCTATTTGTGGGGAAAAAAGGATATCAATTTTACTTGGGTACATCGTTGCACACCCGCAATTGTTAAAGTAACGCAGTGCCCTTTGAAGGGGGTAAAACCTTATGGGGCTGAAGTTGTTAATCAGTTACTGCTTGCAGCTTCTTTAGCTTTTAATCATTGCCTATGTTCCATTTTAATCTATTGCCATGATCACTGCCCCAGGTTTCCCATTTCAGGGTAGTCCATTTCTCTTTCAGCGTCCTGTGGAAATACCCTTGCATGCAGGGGCTAGAGTTTTGTCTTCTCTACACTGTGTGCAATAATAGAAACATACCACCCTCTAGCTTATCATGGCAAAGCCCTCCCCTTCTCTTTCCCTTTTTTATGCTAACAGACTGGCTGGAGACTGCACTGTCCATGTCTTCTTTTGAAAAATGGAGGTTTAGGGAAGCAGCACTGAGAGAGCAGGAGGCGGCACCACTTGTAAACTGGAAGTACTAGGGAATGTTTAATTTGTGCTCAATGTGTTAAACTACATGCTGAGGGTTTAATACTACTTTAAGGTAGATGTAAAAGCATCCTATAACCCCAGGTCCAAATGCTACTTCTAGCAGTGCTTTACTCTCATATGCTTAATTATTAAAGTGGCATTAAATTACCTTTATATTCAATTGTTTACCTGTGGTCCCGTGACCACTAACCCTTGGCACTTGTTTGTGGTGGGCAGCAATTTTCAAGTTTTGCAAATTGGATTTAGGTCTGGACTTTAACTGGGCCATTCTAACACATGACTGTTGGATACCAGATGTTACTCTAACCATATCTATACCCCCCCTTTGTTCTTAATCCCCTATAAATTAAGACCACACCATTCATTGGGGTATAAAAGGCCGTAGCAGCCTACTTTATTTATATAAAAATACTTTTATTCAAAAATAACTATGGAAAAAATATCCATCAACAAACAAAACAATAACGTACGGAAAAAAGAGAGCGTTGGTCTGGGCAATAAAATCTTGACACTCAATCCGATGGCCATCACCAAAAATTATGGCACTGCAGTCCATCTCAAATATATCAAAAATTAGGCCTCAAGCCGACAAGCTGGCTCAGAGACTGCCAGTGACCGCAGTGCCCCCATATCACTTCCCGGCTAACCTCCGTTAGCCGGGAACCAGCATCTGGACCCATACAATGTCAGGTCCCACTCTTACTTGCCATCTTCCTTCCCTTGCGCAGACCAACGCCCGCCACTGCCACGACTTCTCTTCATCTCACACCTGTAAAAATAGTTAAAACAACCACCACGCAAAAACGTAAAAGCACAACAACCTTAGGGAGGGTGGGCGGGAACTTTCCACAACTTTCTGCTTGTACCTCCCAGGGCGGGCCTACTATTTATCAGTCCCCTCCCTGTATTATC